>QRDG01000534.1:1368679-2098315 GCA_012064385.1 Puccinellia tenuiflora | reverse complement strand
AGGTGGCCAATTAGACCACAGCCACAGGAGGGCATAGCACGTACGCGACGCTGCGGCCGGTGTAGCTCCAACTGGTGCGGCGGCGGTAGGTAGAAGAAGGAGCTCGGGACTTCGCGCGCTCGGTCAGCCCGGCCCTTTCTTTTCATATCTAGCAATATGCCCGTGCATTTGCTACGGGTGAACTTTGGTCTCGGTAGGTTGGTGGCGTGAGAATTTGACAAATTCATCACTGCTTTGTGAGGTGTTGTGCTCTTCGCGTAAGTGCATGTACAATGTACACTGCTCCCCCGTCGCTCACACGACCATCTACGTGCCTCATCGACTTTTGCGTTCCCCTATGCCAATTAGTGGTCCAGGTGGTTCATTGCACGACCAGTTAACCCTCTTTCCTTTTACCCCTTCCTAGAACGGTCTTACAACCATCAATTGTTGTCGGTTGCACCTATGCTCGTTTTCTTCACTTTTTAAATATTTAGAGCACATCCAACCTAAAATACCCTGTAGAAAATAGTCCACATGAACCCAAATTTTTGGAATGCTCAAAAATCGTATTTTGAAGTTTCAAAGAAAATTGAAATAAATCCTGCACATACATATTGCAATGATAGCTAACTAATGCCAAATTTAAAGAAAAAATACGATCACATGTGGCCTACACAAAAAGAGAAAATAAATTTAGTATTTTTTTGCACGATAAAAATCCAGGTGATTGTACTATTCCTTGTACACTTTGTCTTTTTCCATACAAGTTACATACTTTTGTATCTTAACTTTAGACTTGACATACACATGCCGACATACATTCTCTATATGCATGATTTATTCCATATTTTTTATTTTAACCAATATTTTTGCGTCCCAAGTACAACAACATATGCAAATTTGAAACTCCAATTCTTCGTTTGCGGAGCCTCTCCATAATTTCTTCTCTACTCCTGTTTCTCTTTGCATTCCGATGAATGCTCCAAGTATAACTATCTATGAGAGCTGGGCAGAGGCCTCAGTGGTTGGGTCACCGTGGTGCATCCCAGCTGGCCAGAGTTCAAATCCTGTCAGGAGGGATTATTTGACATCTTACCCGGTGGGCTTCTTCTATAAAAATATGCTTTGGGTGTTAGTGCCCATGGGTCTTGTTCGTTTTTTGCTATCTATGTCCACCGCATAGTAGAACCCCACTCTTTATCCTCTCTCAATCTCTCTATCATTCCAATTTCGTACAGCAATCGGTTGTCCGCTGCCCGTCCCCTTCCTTTTTCTCTCCGAAGGATCGTAGCAGCAGAGAGAGCCCCGTGTCTGTATGACTGTATCTCTATGTATCAAACCTAGCTAGCTAGCAACTACCCAAGAGAAAAACAAAGCTAGCTATCAATCAGCGCCACAAAGCAAGCTAGGAATTGTCCGACGAAATAGCAAGCCAGCTAGCAATCAGCTCCCCTTCGATACCGACCACAGCGGCGACGGACGAGAGGGACACAAGGGCAAGCGGAGCGGCGATCCGGATTCCGGAGACGACTGACAGAGAAGATGCAGCGAGCGTTGTTCAAGACTCGTGCATGCTGGGGGCGGCGCCGTCCTATTCCCGTCGCCGGCGCGCCTCTCGGCCGACCGCGCGGCATCGTGCGTGTCCGCGCCCGGGATCCTTCGCCAGCGACGGACGCATATTCCCAGCTCGACCTCCGTTTGCACGCAGGCTCCGACGTTTGCGAGGAAGGGGAGGCTCCGATCGAAAGACATGAAACCGAATCGTCAAATCTGAAACGGCAGAAATTACCAGGGCTAGAGCATTGTAATCATCCTTGTTGGGTGACAATCTTTCCTGGGAGACTCTCTCCGCCTCGGCCACGGTGTCTCAAGCTGCATAGGGAGGAAAATAAGCCTTGCTCGGCAGGGGAATCGCTGGTCTCGCCTCCTGCAATGGGGGCGGACGAAATTGGGCCAGACCAGGTTGGCTAGCAGGTACGCCTTAACGAATTTCGTCTCGATCGGATCCTCGACGAAGGAATTCTCATAAAAATCGATTGATTCACGACTCGCAAACGAATATTGTGCCGATCGAGTTGATCGATGGATTCTTCGATCGACCGGTTTATATAAGAGCGTTACCGCGTGCACGTCGACAGAGACCGGACCTGATACGGTACGTGAAGAAAGAAATTGACGGATGAAAAAAACCAAGGAAGACGGGACGGAAACGATAACACGAAGGACATCAGACTCGAATCGTTATTTTAACTTACGGGTGGCAGGGTGGGTCATTATTTACAAGTTTTAAGGTAATTTTGATGACGTACCAAACCAAATCACGGAAGACTTATTGCTTTTATTATTAGGTAGGTATAGATTATCAAACAAAGGTTAGGTTATTTTCTTGGCATTGAAAACGGAAGCTAGCTAGATTAGGTCTAAGCTCTGTTGATTTGAGAACCAAAGTCTGCGGTACAACCACTTCACACATGATGTACATTGCGTGCTCATCGCAAGTTTCTTCCCTAATCCTGTACTTAGTCATGGGGCTCCCGGTCAACTAAGAATGGAAGACGCGTTTTTGTTGCAGTGTAATTTTGAAGGCTTTCACATCGTCGGCATGTTTTTAGAGGCTGACACATATGCCATTCATGGTGTTTTGTGGCTGGCTCAGTCGTAGTCCGCCAGGTGCGTCATGTTGACCACTAGACCTCCAACTTTCTGTCGATGATAAAATCGTAGCATGCCTATTTGAGTGTGTGTGATTTATTTGACTGTGGAGGCGCCGAGATCATCACATGCTGCGAGTTTGCGACCGACTCAATTTAACCAGGGGCATGCGGCATGCCAACTCCGAGAGCGGTCACGTCACTTATTACTACCTATATCAAGGAGCACGATTTCTCGGCCTGAGAGGGACCGGTACTGTAGCAGCAACAGTACACACTGTACTACCTATATCAAAGGAGCACGATTTCTCGGCCTGAGAGCGGCCCGGGTACTGTAGCAGCAACACACACTGTAGCGAGTGAACAGTAATGAACAGTGTCCGGTGGTTTTCGCATAAAAGTCCCCGCATTTCCAGAAATTGCGAAACGGTCCTCCCGAGTAAGACATCTCTGCAGAAACGTCCCCGCATTTTACGGAAATTGCGAAACGGTCCTCCCGAGTAAGACATATTTGCAGAAAAGTCTCCGTACTTTACAGAAATTGCGAAACGGTCCTCCCGAGTAAGACATATTTGCAGAAACGTCCCCGTGTTTCACGAAAAATGCGAAGCGGTCCTCCGGTAAAATTGGAAAAAAAAACCCAAAACATTTTTTTGCAGCGGTGAACAGTTCCCAACGGTTTTTTGCAGACAAGTCCCCGTATTTCCCGAAATTGCGAAACGGTCTTCCCGAGTAAGACATATGTGCAGAAAAATTCCCGTATTTTCCAAAAATTGTGGAACGTTCCTCCCGAATAAGACATCTTCGCAGAAACGTCCCCGTGTTTCACAAAAAATGCAAAAAAAGGTCCTCCGGTACAATCGAAAAAATTTCCCCCAGAAAACATAATTTTTCCCCTACAACATGACAGTTTTTCTACAGATAAATGATTCAAAATCTGATAAACACCCCAACTTGAACAACTTCCAAAATGTAAACAACAATCATATTTGAGTATTCCAACTCTAATTACAAATTTGAACATCCCAAAAAAATATATGACTTCCAAACCTACTTATTTGGTTAACACCAAAAGAATTCAAATTTGAGTATATTCTAAATTGCACAGCTTCTAAAATCTATTTGATCACAAACATCACAAGCACCACAAAAACAAATGCTAACAAAATTTATACATCTCAATTTGGTAAAAATTAGAATAATTCTATTCACACTTGCTCCAATTACATGCAGTTCAACAAAAAAAACTCTAGCCATGAAATCCAAATGAATAAATGTGCATTTCCACCCATTGTGGACTTTAAGCAAAAAAATTGGCAACAAAAAAAGTAAATTAAATTTCTCTAAATATGAAATTTAGATGCAATTCCTCAAATTATATATTCACTTTACTATATGCTCATACAATGAACATCTTCTGAATACGAAACTAAATTGATTATTTATACCAACATACGAACGTAATCAGACATACAAATTTGCCAACTATTCGAAACTAACGTAATATTTCTAAAATTTACGAATTGGTCAACATTTGGATATAACTCAAGAACATTTTCCCTAATTACATTTAAGAATTCGTGTCAATATAGAAACATATTTAAATACTTTAAATTGCTAAATATTTGGATATTCTCTAAACTAAATAACAAATACTCAGAAAAAATCAACGCTAATGATTATTTATACCAACATACGAACGTAATCAAACATACAAATTTGCCAACTATTCGGAATTACCGCAGTATTTCTAAAATTTACAAATTGGTCAATATTTAGATATAACTCAAAAATATTTTCCCCAATTACATTTAAGAATTCATGGCAATATAGAAACATATTTAAATACTTCAAAATGCTAAATATTTGAACATTCTCTAAACTACATAACAAATACTCAGAAAAAATCAACGCTAACTACGTACAGCAAACCACAAAACATATCTACACAATTCAAAATAGTCAATATTTATACGCAATATAAATAAACTTTCCAGAATTATGGACTCGAATCCAAAAAATTGCATTAGCACTAACTATGTACTTAAATTAAATATTATCTGTAAAATAGAAGTACATTCCGATATTTCAAATTGTATGAATATTAGAGATACTACAGAATATATCTACATACTCACAAAAAAATGATACTTAGTAATGCCAAAATACAAACCTATTTAAACAATTTAAAATTATAAAAAAAATACAAACTATCACAAGCGCGGCGTGACGCCGCGCGAAATTCCACTAGTATATATCTACATCTATTTCAGTAGGACGAAAGATAGAAGGCTCACACGATGTAAGCACAACATACCACGGCTCGTCCATTTCAAACACATGATATTACAAAAATAGAATGACGAAGCATGTTTCGCAAAAAAAAAATGAACAAAGCACAACTCCACCTCACTTTAAGATCATAAACATAAAGCTCAGAAAATAAAATAGCCATGGTATACTATGTGCAAGATCGTAAGTCCTCATACCACGGGAAAATAGTGATACATTCAACGAAAAGTATCCTTTGGCTCCCGAGCACCGTGATCGCGTTGGTTAAAAAAATTCGAAAATATATTTATGTGTCTCATAAAAATTGAAACAAATTCCTGAAGGTAGCCATTGGTGTATTCCACAAACATGCAAAATATCAATTTCAAATACTTTGTATTCTGAGCTACACAAAAAGAAAAAATCAGATAAGATTCGGTGATTTAAAAATATGTATACTTAGATCTACACTTTTGTCAATTTTTTGTAGCTCAGAATACAAGTTTTGGAACTAAATATTTTGTACATTTGTGGAATATACTATTACATCTGAGTTTTTTATTTTTTTTAAACTCGTAATATTTTTTCAATTTTTTTAAACTATTGGTATTGCTGGAGCTCGGGAGTACGGAATCTTCACTCTACATTCAGGATGAGTGGCGATTTCGTACTCCCCAACAACTTCAGTGTTCCTGCTATTTCAAAAAAATCAAAAATCATAATTAGGAGTTTCTAAATTTGAAATAAATCTGGATGTAGCCAATGATGTATTGAACAAACGTGCAAAATAATAAATTCAAATACTTTATTTTCTAAGGTATACAAAAAAAATGAAAAGCTATGGATCTGTGTATGCATATTTTCAAATCTCCAATTTTTATAAGATTTTTTATTTATGTGAAGTTTAGAATAGAAATTATTTAAAGTTGATATTTTTCATGTTTGTGAGATATACCCATTGGCTACTTATTTCCATAAAAATGTTGAATGTTAATATTTTTTCGATTTTTTTAAATAGCATGATCACTGAAGCTCCGGAGCCAAAGGCACTTTTCATACATCCAATCTTTATTCACTAGTGGTTTCGCTGCACAATCCGAAGAGCACAAGGAAGTTTGGGCAGTGAGCTGCCAAAATTCACTGGCCAGCACAGCGTCACCTACACAATGCGCGCCCACAGTAACACATTACTTGCAGACTTGCGACATGGAAAAAAAATGCAATGGATTTCCGAATTTTATTCAGTAGGTATACACACATGCATTATGTCAAAACTGTGCTTCAGGGGAAAACTCGACCTGACGTTGATGAGGAATTTTTCACCAAATGCAGCTAAAAATAATACTCATGAGCTGACATGCTTTTGGTAGCGTTTCCCACAGCGTTCTTCAACGTGAGAAACAAAAGCTGACATGCTTTTGTACTCAGCACTATATTAGCCGCTTTACAAATGTACATTAGCCAATCAGTTTATATACTGAGATCTCGTAAACATTGTTCTTGAAAGCAGCTAATTCATATCAAATTTTGGACTAGTTACAGTTGGATCACCGGGCCGCCTTCTGGGTATAACATTATCCTACATAAGACAGCATAACCACAAGTACTTATTGATCACCAGGAATGTCATCTGGATCTGAAGCCATGTTGTCTCGTTGGGCAAGGCCGCTGTCTTCTTGGTTAGGAGAGCTAGCTTTGAGTATATAGGACTCCGCAAATCCTAACATTTCTTGGACCTCCTTCTTGTACTGCAGGATTTTAACATAATTACATCAACTTTGAAAATTACACATGTTAGTGTTATTCACTCTTTAACAGTTGCGGCATGCACAGCTAAACAGAGATTACCCAGGACATTAGCTTGCATTTCGACGTGTAAAAACTTAGATCTTGATCCACACGAGTTTGTGTCCTAGCTATTTTAGTCTTGAAGAGGCTCTTAGCAACTGCAACACCCTATGTGCTTAACTGCTTATAGCAAGCAACTCAGTGAAAACTACATAAGCTACCAGTCACTGCAAATATTCGATAGCATTCTAAACAAAATCAAGAGCAAGTGCAGTGCAGTGCTAATCTGGGTGACCACTTGTATCCAATCAAAGCTAAATTAAATCGTATATAAACCCAAGAGTTAGTATATAGCTATTTTAGCAGCTTAAATGTGAACTGGATTGCATGTGAGTTCAATACTAATCTTAATATTTCACTAGTATATTAGCAAGTCTGTCAGAAACTTGGATTAAATTGCCATCAGTTGATCATCTCCAAACAAAATCTCAATAATACATAAAGCATACCTCGTCCACAGCACCACTCTTTATCTTAGACTGCATTATGCACCATTTCTTGAAATGTGCACCTGAAAGATCAGAGTGACCGCCACATTCATCAATTGCAAAATATCATTTGCGAAAAGACATAACAGAATAACCAAATAACAGAACACAAGAGTTAAGACGAAACACCAACCAGCACTTATTTTAAGACTGCACGAACTACAATTCACAGTTTTCGCGGACCATCTACAGTGTATCTGAAAAGTAGCACATCATTTATAATCATAATAGCAAGAGAGGATGAGAGACTGAGCTTGGCAAAAACTGCGATCATTAGCTTGCAACTTGACTGCACGAAGAGAAAATGTAAAAATTATCTGTCACAGAAACAAACTGAACTAAGTACCTCAAAAAACGAACCGAATGGAACGTCATGTACTTGTTGTACAGTCTCAAATACCTACAAAATTAACCAGTAGGAAACCAATATTATTTCGATCTAAAATACGGAGTATATAACATAATGTAACTACTATGATTCAAGAAATATTAGCTTCCTGCCGGGTTGTTTAGTTGTAAATTAGAAACATACCAGATCTGTCTTGTCAGCTGAAAGAACCATATGCTGCCACTCTGTCATTGCTGAATACGGAGGGCACATCGGACTGTGGCATATGGATTTACAATTAAGTTCTCTCACCTGACCATCATACTCGTCTGCGACATGCCATTGGCCCAGCTACATTAAACGACATGTTTATTTAGACCAGTATCAAGTCAAAAGAACAAGTTGATAAATAGAGGACAAAGAGCATTGCAAGTTGTCGTCTTCTCTAGCTGATCCAGCCGTTCAGGAAATGTTTATGCATATGTCATAACACGTGCAACCGGAGAAGAGCAACGGGGGCGAGTCTCAGAAGTATGGCTCAAGAGGCTTATATGTGGACACAAAGGGGGGTACCAGCAATTTTTTAATAAGTTGCGCAAGGCAGGACTCGAACTGTAGACCCTAGGCTCTAATACCATGTCATGTTTCATGCACTTGCTAATGCAACTAAAAATGCGAACTGATGGAGAGGGCTAGTGCAATCCACATATACTGTAGCATATCTAGGACAATAGCCCTTGGCATCGGAGTGTTGCCTTGGAAGAATTGCAAGAATATCCTGCTAAAATAAAAACAGAGGCATAAACAATCATATCAAGGGAAAATAGTTATATGATCTTTATTCTCCCAAACACATTAAAATTCATGTAATATCCTATTAAGATGAAGCCCGTCTAAATGACAAGGTACAAACAGAGCCAAAAGAAAGAACGGAAGAAAAACAGAAAAACAACAGCCAAACTGACTCTAGAAAGGACTATGAAGCAAAAAAAATAAACCGAAACCAAACTATCTAGCAAGAAAAGAAAATGGTTATATGATCATAAAGTACAAACAAGAGTAATGGTTTTCCTTTCTCGAATAAAATAAAATAAGGATGTGTCAGCTACATCTGAGCATTAATTTTGCCAATCTAGTATTACTATATATGTTTATTAGGTTCAAGATATCGACCGCATCCACAGTTTTTAATTTTTATCAATACACTTTGTGGCCAATGCTCAATCATCCGTGAACAGCTGGGAACATAAGAATGCCCTTTATTGGAAACACTTCAACCGTGTGTACTAAAGACAACAATTCATGTCTGAAAGAGCTGGCATTGTGCTGGATACTTACGTTGATGTCTTTATCATTACGAGCTGTCCGATATTCTACTATGTAGCTTGAGTCATCACTAAATAGTTTGTTAAAAAACTGCTCTGCTGTACAGGGAAATGTTCCCTGAAATGAGATTCAGTTAAAGATTAGTTGTCATGTCAATTGCAAATAAATAGTTAAGATATAGTTAGCCATTATTACATCGAATACAGATACAAGAACTCCTTCTTTGACAAAAGGTTGTAGTTGCCCTGTTAAGTCAGCACAATCTTCTGGAACATTTATCTCCTTCCTGCTATTTTTTCTTGAGCTACTGAGTGCGCGTAATGCAGATTGGGCACGTTCCTATATTTCAAGATCCAAAATCCAAATATGTTAACAATTCTGTGAAGCAATTTGTGGAGATTACTGCCTATCATGGACAACATAACATGTAGAAAAGTCACTTCAAAACTAGTGTAATAACAGGAAGAATCCAAATGTGCAACAGCAATCTGGATCATGTATCTTAAATTCTTAATCAGAAAATATGCAAAAACAATATCGAGAGTGTCAATACATGTTTCTCAGCCTCTATCATCGTATGGAAGTTCTTGACAGCTCGTTGCAATGCTCTAATAGTGTGGTTTCTGTTCCAAAACGATGCAAATTTATATCTGACTCTTCCTGCAGAAATAAAATAAAATTTGTGACATAAAGCAATTGACCACACTTCCCAGTCTAGTTAACCCTTCCCGGTCCTTTTTGCAGCCTCCGGAAAAATATGTGGTTTCTTTAATCCAATTTTGGTTGCCAAGAGCTCTTTTAGCCTGTTTTCTGACACAGATGCATGATCATTAGCACTATACACACTTATCAAGTTTAGGTTCCATTCAATTTTGTCGCACCATCATAAATCTGCAAGTCAATTGATGGTGAAGGCTTGCAACCTAGACTCGCAGCCTCAAATTTACATGGAGTCATTGACTAAATTAAGATACAAAGATGCTGGTACTGTTCAAGAAGCAAGCATCGATAATCTGAGGTACTGATTTAGATTGAGTGGGTGCAGAAAACCACATTACATGCATGTACCTAGATCTTAGCTGGATGAGTCAAACCACATTATGTATGTACCTAATGAAAACAGTGACCATTATGATTTAATTATAATCCTAGAGAGTGGGATGGGATTTAACAGCAGACTGGGTATTCTATAATCAGTGAAAGGCTTTGGGTCGGCATCACTATCCACGACTGCAAGAGGAAGAATCAAGAAAGAGGAAATGCGTTGGTTTAAGAACTACGCAAGTTTTAGATCTTACCGTCGGGGCATCCTAAGGGAGGAACCCCATGACCGCCAGCTCCCATTCGAAGAAATATTGTAATTGCAGGATTAATAACTGCATGTTGACTTCTCCTTATCTACTTGTAAGAAAAAGGAAAAAACATTAACATTTTTACCAAGGAAATGATGTAGAAAACACAGAAAGGAGTAGGGCAAGGCTCACCTCATCAATATCTCGCAAAGGGAGCACAACCTTCATATATAAGAAAGGATGTTCTTAAGTCACATGATACATCAAAACAATCAACCAATAAAAAGATAGATTTATTTCCAATACAAGCAATCTAACTTTAACAAAGTATAGGCTATATGGTACAAAACATATCACCAATGATACAATATCCAACCCAAAAATGTGAAGTAAATCTAGTTGACAAATTATCATGGAACATTGGTTTCTAGAATGATTGCTGACAGCTACATCAAACAATCATTTGGCAGATGAACTGTGAAAATATCGGACCATAAAACTTAGCCCTTTTAGCCATAGTTTCCATCAGATCTCAAACAGTAATACAAGGCCATGAATATATAATGCTCCCTCCGTTCACTAATATAAGACCATTTAGCTTTTTAGTATGTATGTTCACTCATTTTAGTATGTATGTAGTCAATATCGAAATACAGAGGAAGTACCAAACTATGCCAGAATTCTAGAACCAGGACAAAAGGATCCGATCATCTAACCTAAACCAACTTCAACAAAATAAAAAATGACAATGTTTCATCGTGTACTTTGTTATCCTTTCATTTCCTGATTTACACTGTTATCCAATAAACAGGCAACACAAGAAGTTTCCATAACATTTTCAGAAGGCCAGAGCCCAGGGGCACCCCCTCTTCGGGAAAAACATGCATTGTAGTAGATGGATACCCAGACAGGCTCTCCTTATAGAGCTTAAGAACACACATATAAAATGTTCATATCTTGTGATGACCGAAGTGCCACTTTAGAGTTCAGATACACAATGAAATCAACAGGACAGTAAAATGGAATATTTTCTGACAAACACACAAAAAAGTGAATTCTACATAAAAAACAGAGGAAATGCATCAACCAAAGATTCAGCTGAATAACACTATAAGCTAACCTTAATCTGCTTAGAGAAGACGTTCGAATGGAAGCAAATATGCCATGAAGACACATACATACGACCATGATACAGAAATGACCTCTCAAGTGCACATGAATAACTATGTTCGGCAACCTGAAAGACAAAGAAAGCAATGATAAAATAACTCTGGGAAGTTGGAAACACTCGTATAAGATCTATGCATGAATCCAACTAAATAGTTACTTGCCTCGTCTGGAGGGAGCCCGAAAATTGTCTGCAAATGACCTGGTTTTTGGTGAACTACAGTGGGGCCTTGTTTGTCCATGGAGATCCTTCTACGAGCATCAGCCTCAGCGGAATTGTTTAGAGCCCTAAAGCACAAAATCTTTAATATGTCAGAAAATTCTCGACGGGGCTTATTGATTTAACAAGTGAAACCAAAAGAATTGGGAACACAAAGGTACCGCATCAGTGTATTGCATATAGAAATCTTAAATTAGAGCACTATTGGCTTAATGAAAATAACAGGAAGGAAATACTGTAGCTTCAGTTATGTTGTCCAAAAAGGCAGAGTAAAATAGTGAAGGATGTGACTAGAACATGTGAAAGCTGTTCAAGCATGCAAAATTTCACAGCTAGCATAATAAGACATCACACTTAACAGCAAACTAATAATAAGAACAAGAACTATACAAAAAATAAGATGTAATGAATAAGGAATGAGTGAGATATGGACCTGGAGGAACTCTCATGAACCTTGATTGCCTTAATATGAAGACACACCTGACAACATAAAAGTACCAAAATATAACTCTAAGGACAATGCCATTTTTCCGAAACCAAGTGATTTTGTAGAAATCAATTACCTGGCCGGATGAGCTATCAAGTGTATGCCAAACTGGTCCACTCTGCCCTTCAGACTCAACTGGAACAGTAACTGAACCAAGTGTTGTGCTCTTCCATACAATGTCCCAATCATATATTTTCACCTTTATCTATGACAATGTACAGAACGAATGCATGAGTTACACTTAAGTAAAGTACTACGGTGGAGAAGTCTTCTTGTGATTGATATGACTGTTCTTAAGGATGGGGTCTAAGAAAATATCGACATAACTGACTTTCTAGCTTGAGAACAGCCCCAATGAAATATCTCATTTGGCAAAGTTGTGCTTAGGGGTTGTTAGTCTTCTCTGTTTTGTGTTAACCTTGTTGAACCTATATTAATATTATTCGATATCCTTGCATTGTAGACATTTTGTATCCCTATTGGTATAGATCTTCATCTTCATGTAACTGAAGGATTTCCATAAAAAAATGGACCAAGAACACAACTGCATAAGGTGATGGTAAACCGTCATGACGTTACTGAAAATTGAGCCAGCATCTTGCTAAAGCAAGAGATGAAGTAGCATAAGGTAATTGTGTGACAAAGCTGTCATATCGTATCTATAACAATGCGCTTCAAAGTGGTGTACCAACTTTGGACATCTAGTAGCCACGGTACATGAACTGTGATTTTTTGTCATGTTTACCTGTAACAGCTACAGGAAGAAACTGTATGTTCTAAATGAGAATCAAAAGAAAGTACTGGTAGTAACCTTTACAGGAAGACTGTCAACAACAAAATTGAATTCCTCTCCCCACATTGGGTTTCTTGATCCAGGGACCATGGAGCTGTAAGGTGTAGGACATAAAACAAAGGGGGTCAGTAGACTACTAAAATGTTAGCTGCTGCTATCTATAATATTGTCAAGAAGAACAATGTTTTTTTTCTCTGACAAAGAGTGTTCACTTGAAATTGGTTGCAATGACCATCTGTCACCATCGCTTTTCCCACAGAAATGTTTTCAGCATGTAATGTTGATCAGTTACTTCGGATTTTAGGGTATCACAGCCGCCAAGTTGCCACACCGTTTCTCTCTGGTTTAATTAGATATTTGGCAGTTGGCGCAATGTTGAGGACGTTCACCCATTCGGCCCTCGCCATTATCTCCTCTGCAACTCCTAAATCCAAACTCAGCTTCTCCTGCTACTGTCCTGCGTCAAACAACAACACCCGTAGTTTTTCCACCTCCTCCATCTCTTGTACAGTATAATGATCTAATGGAGTAACAACTGAACAACTAATCTCACTGAGCATTTCAATGCTCTTCATTCTTCAAATTACAGTATCACCAGCCAGCCATAACTTTTGGACAGAGAACTAGATTGGCCATTCGGACCTAGATTATTCAATACTGTACAAATTTACAGATGAAATGGTACCACATTTCTGTCCTCCATCCTTCAGTGGTTCAATTCAATCAGTGAACAATTTGCACCAAAAAATGGTTTTCTTGAGTAAATGTTGAGCTTGAGCGACAAGCATATTCAAAGTAAAACCTTAAGTGGGTACTACTATGACTGTGGGATGCTCACTGATACGTTTTTAGATTCAGAAATGCATTGATCGGACTGCTTACATAAAGTACTGAACTTCCGAATCAGGACGAACAAGTAAATCACCTGAAACGCTTCTCTTCGCCGCAGGTGATCAGAGCGTAAGGGTCCGACGTGCCGTTCAAATTCGCCGCGATCAAGTTCTTCGCGGCTAGCAACTCGAGCTGGACAGACACACCAGAGTCGATCACACGGCCGCTCAGACCAAAAATTCAGGGGGAGCGCAACGAAATCGAGACAGGAGGCTGATCAATGGGTCACCTTCACCACGTACGCCGAGGGCCCGCCGGTGCCTCCCTTGTACTGCCGCAACAAACAAACCAAAAACGCGCGCAACGTCAGCACAGGTGATCATCACCCACCGCCGTTACAGTTAATACCGCCCAAATTTCTCTGACGCGGGGGGTGGCCGTTACCTTGTCGGCGGCGTCGAGCTCCCGCGCGAGTTGGAGGTCGTCGGCGCTGTTCCCCGCGGAGGAGGGGCGCGGGGCGAGGAGCTCGAAGGCGGCGTAGAGCGCGACGAGGATCATGGCCGCGGCGCAGGTGACCTCGATCTCCCAGCACGTCGGGAGGAGGAACCACCCGAGCGCCGCCGACGCCGCCTGCGGCGACATGGCTCCGAGAGCGGGGGAAGGGGAGGGGGAGGGGGCGCACTAGGGTTTCTGGGAGGAGGGGAGGGACAAGCCCGCGATGGCCATGGGAGGGGGGAAGGGGAAGGAAAAGGGAGGTGGTGGTGGTTATGGAATGGAATGGGAGGGGAGGCGACGAGGCGGAGAAGGTGGAACCGGTCGGGGCGGCCGCGTGGCCTTCCTACGGTTACTGTGAGATCGGACGGCTGCCGTGTGGTGGCGCGGATCTTGATGCGTCCGGGGGACAGGCGGGATGGGCCGCTGGTCGGGTGGGCCCGACCCGACGGTCGCGCTCCGGCACGGGGTCAAAACCGTTTTTTTTTTTCCTGTCTTGGAACTTTCCGTTTGGTTCTTGTTTTCCCCTTCGGACAGAAGGAACACTTTCTTGGGTTGGGTTAACGCCCGGCGACCGTTCGAGAATTACAAAGGAATGGAATCTTTTCTTTTCTTTTCTTTCTGGTGACTACTATGAAGGAATAGAATCACCCTATTATATGCTTTCAGCATAAATGGTGTCTTATTCCCTTGCCTTTCTTGTTTCTTTGGACTTCCTTTCTCTTCTGATACTTCGTAATTTCCTACCACCACGTCGCGGTCCTTCTTGTCACAACCATGTCGGCAGGTCCTTCTAAGCCAGCACGCAGCCCGCGACCACGAGTGTAGAACGCCCACCCCGATGTTCTCCGATATGTTTCTTGGATATGGAGTTTTTTTTTTCTTTTTTGGCTGGGATGCCTCATGATGTTCTGTGATATGTTTCTGTCGGTTGTCCTGCTTTTGCTTTTTGTTAGTCCATCTCAAGGATAGCATTTGCAGTAAACAGCGCTATGAAGGAAAGAATGAAGGAGCGATCGGGCAGTAGAGTTTGCAGTTCCAAAACTTGCACAGGTACGAGCCCGATCGGTATGGGCTTTGAAAACGGCCTTTCTGCTTGCTTGTGTTCGTAATATGCACGTGTTTGCTTACTCGAGAAGAAGACAGAGACAGGACAGAACCACTGAACTCCGTGGCACAGCAATGGCATATGCTCCGTCCGCGTCCGGTACCTTATCCATGTCACGGGCCTGCAGCCAATGGGAAGCTGACGCGGCGCCCGCGTGGGGCCACCTCTATCTCCCTCGCTTGGTTGCATCTGCACTTCGAGGACACGCACCGCCGCACCACCATTACCGCGGCAGCTCGCGCGAGGCAAGCGATGCTCCTCCATTCCATGGCGCCCCTCCACGCCGCCGCGCAGCACGCAGCCGTCGGCGCGACTCCGAATGCCGCACCGAAGAAGAGCAGCACTAGCGTTTCAGCCAGATGCGACACCAGGAGGTTCAGTTAATCTTTCAGCTGTTTTCCATTTTTCTCTTCTTATAAATGTGATGCGTGTCTGTAAATCGTTGGTGCGGTCTTGCAGGGCGTTTCTGCAGGGCGTGATGATCGCCGTCGCCGGCGCCGGCACGCTGCTGGGCCACGTCGACGCGGCGCCGGCGGCGTCCAAGAGGCGGGCGCCGCCGCCGCCGGCGGAGGAGAAGGAGAAGAAGGACCCCAACATGAGCGGCGTGCAGGCGAAAGTTATGGCGAGCAGGAAGAGGAAGGAGGCCATGAAGGAGTCCATCGCCAAGCTGAGGGAGAAAGGGAAGAAGCCTGCGGATGCTGCCGCCTCTTCTCTAACCAAAACGCAGATCAAATCGGCAGCGCCCGATGTGGAGTGAGTTGTATATGTGTGCAGCTTTATTACCGAGTTGTATCTTGCCATGGATTGTGTCTTGTGTGCATCCCTCGATGCATATTTCCTTCTTTCGGCAAAAAAGACTACTCGTTCTTGTCTTCTTGACAAGCACATACATACTAGAGATCATATCTTAGCAAAAACCTACATGATCATTTCATGATTTTTGTTCTCTGTGTGATACAAGCTTGACTGCACTCCTAGTCTCCTACCTTTGATATTTGAATAACTGTCGCCGGAGAAAAAAATTGTTGTACCAGCTCAGTGTTGCAGATCAGGCTAATTAACGACATTCAGCGCAGAAGAACATAATTCCCAGAAAAGAAACTCGGAACAATAGTTATCTCTCCTCCACATATAGAAACAACTTGCGGAAAGAGATTAATAATCTGATGGTATTCTTTATCAAGCGAACCAAAAACCAATATCTTGATTATGCAGGAAAGGATGTGGTTTTGAACAGACATTATCTTCACCAAGCGACTTTGTTGTTTACTCGCTTACTTCTTCGAAGGAATATGTCAAGAAATTTCACTGGCATTACCAGAAGAATATACATGACAAATCTAACCATGACTTTAAATAACTTTGTGTACACCATATATTCCCAAACAAAAGTAGTATTACATAGGCTTCAAAACAGGAAAAAAGGACGCACTCACACTAACAGGAAACCCGCTGACAAGCGCTCAGCATAGAAACGCTCACTACGGGGCAAAAACAGGCTAGCGTTAATTAAAGCTGCACTACTATTATTACATAGTCTGATTCCTTGTCCTTGATACAATGGACTTGCCGGTAATAAGCTTGGGACGCTTCTCCGATCCAAGTCCACTAATCTGCTCTTGAAGTGCCTTCTCTAGCCACGGTTTGTCACCGCAACTTTTCAAGACAAGTTCATTCAGCTTCTCCAAGAACTCCACACCGGACAGGCCCTCCTTGTCGTTACCTAATTGATTGCATTTCGTTACCTGAAGGTTCTCGAGCAGGCACAATGCGTCTTTCTCGATTTTTATCTCTCTGATGTTCTCCAAGCCTTCAATGTAAAGCAATTTGAGCTTTTGAAACTTAGCTACGCGGAAACATAAAGTTTCCTCTCCAAAGGACTCCTCCCAGAGCGCAAGAAGAGTAAGGTTGCGCAAGCCCCCAATCAGATCAATGGCATCCTGCTTCAACTCTGTCTGAATTAGCTTTACCTTGCCTAGATCGTTGAGGGATTTCATCCAATCAGGGAGCCTGCCTAAACGCCCACACAAGCGCAATGAAGTGAGATGCTTTGGTGGTGACTCTGTGCCTTTCAGAAGAAATTCAAGTGACTCGGATCGCACCTCAAGTCGTTCCAGACGAACAAGCCTTGCCACTGAGCTACATAAATCCTTCTGTACTTCCTCAGTCGCATCTACATCGACTCCTAATCTGCGCAAGCCAGTCAGCTTCCCAAGGTTTCTTCCCACTTTGTTTCCTTGTGTAATGTGCACCACCCCTAACACTTGTAGGTTCATTAACTTTTCAATCCCTTCAGGAGATGTTATACTAAACTCACATGTGGAACTCGAAGATTGAGATTCACCACAGCACCGGGAAACCAAGTCTGCCAAGGGTTCAAAGAGATTGCCGGTACATCTACATGCATCATTGTTTTTTCTCATCTTCTCCGCCAAGTCGTTGGCAAAGTTGACGCCACCAACAAGGTGGCGTAGCTTCTCCAGTTTGGTGATACCAACCGGGAGCTGTGTCACCTTCGTGTCTTGAACATCTAATGTCTCTAGGTAACTGAGGTTCTGTAGAGAGGAAGGAAGTCTGGAAATATCTGTTTTTCGCAGACCAAGGTACCTTAAATGATACAGTTCCCCAATGTGCTTGAGATCATCATTAGCTAGCCCAACTGTATCTTCCAAATCAAGAACTCTCAGCAAGCGCAGTTTAGAGGAGATGAGGGACATAGGGCACTTTCCAAAAATTGTCAGTGATCGTACATGAGACAAGTTTATGCTTGCCATCTTCTCCTCGTCACTCTTCCATCTTGTCACTACCAAGTGGCGTATCTTACTTTGTGGAGCCTCATTGCAGTGCTTATCCATGACGAAAAGTTGGTTCTCCTCAATAGACCTGGACAAGATTATTTGGAGCACTACGCCATGAACACGACAACGTTCAACCCCCATGCTAGCCCTGGCCTTCTCTGAAGGCTGGATCATGCTTCTATTGATAAGCTCATTGTAGTACCTTCGACCGACTTCCTCAATGCTCATGTCACGTGGTTTTGTGATGTAGCCTTCTGCCATCCACCGCCGTAATATACGGGTAAGCCTGATCTCATGGTTCTCGGGGAATATACTCAGGTACAAGAAGCAAGACTTGAGATGATATGGCAACCCATCGTAGCTCGAGGTAATAACTCTTCTGATATCTCGATCAGACTCTAGCTCTGACCCAAGGTGCTCTCGTATATTCATCCATTCTCTACTTGTTTTGGGCCTGTTAGCCAATAGACCTCCTATGGTGGCTATAGCAAGTGGAAGGCCGCGACATCGCTTTAAGATAAGATCGGCTTGATCCACCATATCAACTATTATTTTATGGTCGGGGTCCTTGTAAACCTTGATACAAACAAATAACACAAATAAGGAAACAAGAATCATAAAAAGAATTAATGAAACTAATTACTATCTAGCAAGCGGTAAAAATGACCTATCTATCCCTAAGAAACCCCGTAAATTAATTAATATTTTTTATCCATGTGGACCGTCGTTATTTCAAGCAACAAAGTGGCATTAATTATGTTTTTACTGTCCATTCTAGAGTCGGCTCACAAATTCTTATTTTCTAGGTCGACAATGTTCTGAATATTTTTTCTAAGAATGACAAAAATTGACTAATTTTGTACTCTCTCCGTTTCGTGATATAAGGTGTACTAGAAATATACCCCGGGCGTTGCGGCGGAAATTTCTTTCAAATAATTATTTCATAAATAAAGGCATATAAGACCCACGAAATTTGAAGTTGTTTATAGAAATATGGAAGATTCAATTGATCATAATTATCAAAAGGCTAAAGTTAATGGAAGTGTTTTTTTATATTTGATGATTAAAAATTGGTGACGTGGAAAATTGGATGGATGAAAAGTAGATGACATGGATATGTTGCATGCAAGAAAATATTGGCTTTAATGAGTGTTAGTGGGATGACATGGCTATTTGGTTGGCTAAGAGAATGGATGATGTGGATACCTTGCATGTTAAGATAGAAAATAATTAATGCATGTTAGTGGAGTTTTTCTTTATAAGAGGTATAGATTTGTTTTCTGAAAAGTCAAACTTGATCATTTTTACCAAATCAACATCTAAAATACAGAAAATATAAAGATACATGAAAAATTATGTCAGAATGAATCTAAAGATATTGCTTTGGTATTGTAAACGGTAATAACATTTTCAAAAATCTTGGTCAAAGATAGTTACATTTGACTTTATAAAAAAACTAGTATACCTTATAAAAAGGAAAGGATGGAGTATTTGTTTCATGACGTACAACTTCATGGAACTATTTTTTTCAAATAATAGACAGATGACAGATTTATGTAAGGGTATGTGTAGTCACTTCCAAAATTTTATTTTTAAATAGTTTAAACTTGTTCATATAGATCTAAAACAATTCGTATTAACTAGCTCGTTCTGATTTGCCCACCAAATGCAAAACGTATAGTACTATCTGTGGGGGTGGTGGGTGTGTGTGTGTCTTTACAAATTTGTTCTAAAACAATATTCAGCAAGTTGCCATAATTTGTTTCATCTAGTGCTGAAACACATAATATTTTGTTTTTATAAATTGTACTAGAATCTATATTGGAACAACACCGAACCGACTGGTTGAGAAGAAAAAGCGACGAGGAATATTGAACAAAAAACGGTTTTTTTTTTAACCCAACTGTGAATCTGAGCAACAAAGCGTTAGTTATCAGGATCTTCATGTCAAAAAGAGAAGGTGTTAGCGAGCTGCGAGCGCACCTTTTGACATAGCAGTTTCTTGGCCTCCTCGTGTTTGAGAGGCTTGAGCTCGTAGACATGTGACGCGTCTGCGTCTCCGACGCACAACTTGGCAACGTCTTCTATTCGTGTTGTCACGACGACCCGGCTCTGTCCGCCGCCGACTCCGAGGCACCGCGATAGTAGCTCCCACTCCTCGGGCGAGGACACGTCGTCCACCACGACGAGGCACCGCTTCTCCTTCAGCCACGCCGGGAGGTCAAGGTCGGCGGGCCTCATGCCAAGCTGCTTCCTGAGCCGGGGCTTCATGTCCTCGGTGCTGTCCAGCTCCAGCGGGTGGGGCACGGTGACCCAGGCGCGGCCGTCGAAGTCGTCGATGAGCTCCGTGTCGTTATAGAGCATCCTCACCAGCGACGACTTGCCCATCCCGCCCATGCCCCACACGGAGATGACCCTCGCGTCTTCTCGTTTGACCAGATCAACCAGCACCTTCATTTCCTTGTTCCGCTGGATGTCCTGATGCCCGTTCCCGGGCGAGAGCTGGTATTCGTCGTCGGCGTGCCTGTGCCCCTCCGCCGCGACCGGTGGGGCGTCGTTGGGGTCAGCGACGAAGACGTTGTACCGCTTGATGCGCTGGGTGAGCTCCACGAGGCTGGCCTTGACGTCCCGGATGCGGTCGGCGACGCGGCGGCGGGCGGCGAGGCGGGGCCCCCACCGGAGCCAGCTCGCGCGGGACGACTCGTCCATGGAGAAGTCGAGGAGGCAGTCCTCAAGGTCGCAGGCGAGGTCCCGCACCTGCTTCACGCACGTCGTCACCGTGTCCTTGACCTTGCAGCAGCCGCCGGCCGAGCACGCGGCGGCGGACTGCACCCGTAGGAAGGACTGCATCATCTGCAGCTCGTTGCGAATGAAGTCCACCTCCCTCGGGACGCCCAGCAGCAGAGCAGCCTCGTCGGCCATGGCCGTCCCCGCGCTGCCCAGCACGCCGTCCAGGACCGTCCTGGTCAGGCTCACCGCCGTCGCCTCCATATCTCTCGAGCTCTCTCTGAAATCTGAATTTGGTTTGTTTGCAATGTGCTGTAATAGATGCTGGTGGTGGTCTGATACTCTGTAATACTGTAGTATATGTAGGGCAAGCAAGCCAAGTCATATTAGGCAACACGATGGTCAGTCAACAGCGAGCTAGCCAGCTTCCAAAAATGGAAGAGTGCCGGAACATTCCGCGTACAACTGATCGGTTGACGCACGAAGCTGCTGAACCGAACGAGTCGTCGCGTCTGTGAGTACGTCCTGTAAAAGATGTCGCAACGGTAGTTTTGCAAAAACACTCTCCAACTTTTCCCGACACAACCCTCGCTCCTTCTTCTTCATTCCCCTCGTCGACCTCTCACCCGCGTTGGACGGCTTGGTGATTACTCCGGCTGTTCACAACCATAAGATTGAGGTGTCGCGGTGGATTCTTCCCAGCTCCTCGCCGCGCTGGATTCTTCCCTCCTCGTGGCCGCCATGTGCCTTTTGCTCTCGGGCGGCGCCGCGGCCAAGCACAGCAGCAAGATGGCCGTCTTTAGCTTCGGGGACTCGCTGCTCCAGTGGTCGCGTCTTCACATCGCTCCATCTTCACCACTGGCCGCTGCTCAAACGGCCACATCGTCGTCGACTTCCTCGGTAGTACTCTCATGTCTCTGAAACTCTGCTCACTACTTTGCTCTCAAAAGTCTGAAATTTTGCTCTCAAAGTCTGAAACTTTGGAGATTGTACTTGTGATTTTAGGGGAACTCGTACAAAGACTGCACTTGTGACTGAAACTTGAATTTCAGTCTACATCTAGAGTATAATTTCAGGGAAGTATGACTCCTGTGGAAGAAATCTACACTATGAAGAGGAATCATATTTAGATGCAGTTTTTTATGCTGAGCACTATTTAGATGCAGTTTTGTTGATGCAGTAGGAGTAGATGCAGTTTTGTTGGCTGGTGAACATTCTGAAACTCTTAAAGTTTCAGTTGCATCTTCAAGTGTTTCCTACTGCCTCAGGTTAGCATACTTCCTACTGAGCTACTGAAAGTGTTGTTAGCATCAGGTTTTAATTGAAGTTTAATTTGTTAGCCTCGCAAGTCAGGTTGTGGTGTGCGTTTTGCTCGGGTATAGAAGGCAACACAATTGATTTGAGTCCAATTCTCATCAGTTAAAGATGTGTGCAATAACTGGGTTGAGCTCTGTTTCATTGCTATTTGGTGTCCAAACAGATAACTTCAGATTACAAGCCCAGGCTTAAGTGTCCAAACTCCAAACAGATAACTTGGTCAGTTTGGTGCCCTGTGGTTCAGCTCTAGGATGAATCCACTGGATTATTGTTTGCTTGAAGTAAATCCATTCGGTGCACATCTTCTTATGTGATGAAGGATTATCTTACTGAACTCAAGGCTATCAAATACCGTACCATGACTGTCTACAGTTTATGACTGAATGGAAGTCTACAGTTTATGCTGAATGGAAGTCAACACCTTTTAATTCAACTTTAGTTTGCTTATGCATCAAGTTTCCTTACACTCAGCAAGGATAACAAGTTATTCGTTGGTTCTGCTCAGGTTAGGCAACAAAATTGATTTGCATCAGGTTTAAGAGTACACCAATGGAACCTGAAACTCTGAAACTGACATTCAGCAGGTTCTTGGCGCAAGGTCAAATTCCTGGCGCGTCGCCCCCTACGGCAGTGCGTCCAATTCGAGGGCCTCGCCGCCTGCTGCCTCGTGCTCTCGATTGGAGCGAAGGGCAGGAGAGGATGGCGGGGTTGCGTGAGGTGGGCGACAACCGCGGGGCCCCTCCGACGGCGAGCGGAGCGGCGGCGCGGAAACAGGCGACGGCACTCCCTCCTGCGCGCGGAGGACGACGGCGAGGATGAGCTCCCTCCTGCGCACGGTGGGCGACGGCGAGGTCGAGCTTCCACCTGCGCGCGGAAGTCGACGACCACCTGCGCGCAGACGCGGAGGGAGCTGCGATGGAGGTTGAGCGCCCTCTTGGGCGGGCACGGACAGCGACGACGAGCTCCCTGCTATCCCCCTGCACGCGGACGGCGACGGCAAGGTCGAGCTTGGTCCTTCACGCGGACGGCGACGGCGAGCTCCCTCATGCGCGCGGCCGACGACGGGGGAGGTACTTGTGATCGATTCCCTCCTGTGCGGATGGCGAGGTCGAGTCTGCGAGCGCGGGAACGGCGATGGGCGAGGTACTGCACGCGGACGGCGACGGGCGAGGTCGACGGACGGAGGAGGACGGAGGAGAACGACGGACGGAGGAGGACGGACGGGCGAGGACTGATTTGCTACTAATTTGAGTCATTTGGACTGATTAGCAAAAAAAAAAATTGAACTAAGCCCGCGACATCTTTTCCGGGACAGCGGGAGTATATATATATAAATGTCGCAATGGAGTACGTATATGTACGTACGTAGGTGGCGTACGTAGGCACACGTCCTCGACGTCGAAGAGAGGTGACGAGGCGAAAATCATGCTTGTTGATCAACGGTGTCACGACTCACGAGGAAGTCTTCCGAGGAGGTGCGTAAGGCTTACAATGCGGAAATCTTATATTGTATGCACGACTAGCAAACTGCCCGTGGGATGCAACGGGTCCGAACTAAAAAGATAACGGTGACATATCAAAATGGAATTTGAAATATATTGTCTATACCCCACGATTTTGTCATCTTTCATCTATATAGCAACCTATATGAAAAGAGAAATAAAAACTTGCCACCTATTTTCCAATCTTCTGTGTTTACAGATCCTGGATATCCAAAAGTAACAAAATTACTCGACAAGTATTTAGACTTATTAGTCGACAAGAAAATCTCTATGATTTTTTTTTTAAATTGAGAGATCACTAACAAACCAAATATTGTTAAATTGTCAAAGAATTGGCTTTGATTCAATCTGAAGAAGCAAACATTAAAGTAGATCTACAATGCACGGTAATTACATCTTGTAGTGCTGAAGTACTCTTGCAAGTTGCAACAAAAGGAAACAAAATTCGATGTCACATCTACTCCAACGTACCCAGACCTCTCCTATTGCAACATCAAGTCAGATCCACCCTTGTTTTGCCTATAACTTTTGTTTCCTGACTGGTCATCATCTTGATCCATTTACGAATATTCAACTGGCGACAAACTATACACTGTCAATGCTCTATCATGAAAACAAATTGAACTGTTGGGTGTTATATATTAAGCATGACAGAAGGAACACACTAATACATTTACCTTATCAGCGACCTTTAACAAATTCAGTGTAAGAGGGTGTATAAATCTATGGAACTTTAAACTGCCCTATGAAGTTTTTTTTATCTGGCCCTATGAAGTTGTTGATAAATTGCAAATTGTGCTCTTAATTGGCTTCGACCCATTCCTACATAGACCGAATTTTTCAAGATTAATAGATCATTCACGCACTCAATTATGCAAATACAGATTTGTATCATCAAATAACAATCTTGCGAAGCTGAGCTTTGCTATAACTCATGTATCAAATAACAACTTTCAATCTGATTCAGTCTATCATGTGATTCCTCCATGATCATGACTACCGTGAGCAGTCTAATAATCTTCTACAACACCATGGGGATACTGCTCACGTTTTAGCCTTGTTCGCAATTGTTATAAGCAATAGCAAAACAACGACGAAATTAAACAAGATCAAACCAACGGGGACATGAGATTTTAACGTGAAAAACCCTTCCAACAAGGAAGAGAAAAAACCACGGGCGCCAGCCAGCAATACTTAACTATTTCGGATGAGGTTATAAACGCGCCAGGATTTACAATGTGTGGCTTATCTCGTGCGGCGGCTTACAAGAGGTATTTATAGGCGGTCCTGACCTAACTAGGCCGGCAAGGGTGAATCCAACTCCGCTTCGCTTCGGCCAGCCTCCCGGCGAGGCCTCGCTCGCTCCGTCAGAACCCAGCTGCCCTTTATATAAATTTGGATCATAATAAAATAACACTCCACCTTTAGACAAATTCCATCTTATAGCATAAAACGATCATTCACCCTGAAACACCAAAGAAAATACTTTCGGCGCCAACTAGCCTCTTTGACTAAACAGTATACCAACTAAGTTCAAGCAAAGCTCAAACTTAGCAACAGGAACTGGCTTTGTCATCATATCTGCAGGATTATCATGAGTACTTATCTTGCATACCTTCAGCTTATCTTGTGCAAGAACATCACGCACATAATGGTATTTGACATCAATGTGTTTTCTTCTCTCATGGAACATCTGATCCTTAGTAAGGTAAATGGCACTTTGACTGTCACAAAACAAGTTAATGTAAGTATCATCTCCACAAAGCTCAGCAAACAGACCTTTCAACTAAACAGATTCTTTGCATGCTTCAGCAATAGCCATGTACTCAGTCTCAGCAGTAGATTGTGCAACAACACACTGCAAGGTAGCCTTCCAGCTAACAGCACATCCACTAACAGTAAACACATAACCTATGAGGGACCTCCTCTTATCCAAGTCGGCAGCAAAATCTAAATCCACATAGCCTGCGAGTCCCTCACCAGTCTTGCCAAACTTCAAGTAAGTGTTGGATGTGTCACGAAGGTACCTGAAAATCCACTGAACAGCTTTCCAATGTTCTTTATCAGGATTAGCCATGTATCGACTGACCAAGCTCATAACATAAGACAAATCGGATCGAGAACACACCATGGTATACATTAATGAACCAACATCACTAGAATATGAAACTCGTGCATGTACTCAATATCTTTGTCAGAACTAGGACATTGCAATGCTGACAACTTAAAATGAGGAGCAATAGGCGTACTAACAGACTTTGCATCATGCAAGTTAAAATGATAATGAACTTTCTTAATGTAATTCTCCTAACTAAGAAATAGCAATCTAGATTTTCTGTCTCTTGAAATTTCCATTCCTAGAATTTTCTTAGCAGGACCAAGATCTTTCATCTCAAACTCACTACTCAACTATTTCTTCAACGTAGTAATTTCTTTCATGCTCTTCGCAACAATCAACATATCATCAACATATAACAGCAAGTATATAGGCGATTCATCAACAAATTTAATGTACACACAACTATCATATTCAGACCTCTTAAATCCATGTGACATCATAAAAGAATCAAACCTTTTATACCAATGTCGAGGAGACTATTTCAAACTGTAAAGGGACTTTTTTAGCTTGCACACGAAATCCTCCTTACCAGACACTATGAACCCTTCAGGTTGGCCCATGTATATCTCCTTCTCAAGTTCTCCATGCAAAACCGTAGTCTTCACATCTAACTGCTCGAGCTCAAGATTATGCATAGCAACAATACTGAAGAATGTACGAATAGAACTATGCTTGACAACTGGGGAGAATACATCATTATAATCCACACCGGGAATTTGGCTGAGACCTTTAGCTACTAATCTTGCCTTAAACCTTGGAGGATCATTAGGAGACAAATCTTCGTTTCTCTTAAAGATCCACTTGCAGCGGACGGCCTTCTTTTGTTTAGACAAGCGCACAACATCACATGTGCCATTCTTCTCAAGTGATTGCATCTCCTCGTGCATTGCATTAATCCACTTGTCACGATCAACCGAAGCAATAGCTTTAGTGTATGTAGCTGGTTCAGCGTCATGCTCCACCTATTCAGCACAACTCAGAGCAAAATAAACAACATCACATTCTTCAATTAATCGGTTAGGACGAACAATGTTTCTCCTTGGCCGATCAGCACTAATGGATGGTTGCTGCAAAACAGGAGGTAAGGTTTGCACAATCTCCTCATCAACAGTTTCTGTTACCTTCTCATTCAGGTGCTCCACCTGCAAACGAACCTGTGGTTCGTCCTCATCAGAAGAATCTGGCACAACATCAGTCAACAAACTATCCTGATACATAACAGGTTCATTAAAAACAACACTCCGGCTGAAAGAAAGTCTTTTTGGTTTCCGGATTCCACAACTTATATCCTTTCACTCCGGAACCATAACCAAGAAATAAGCACTTAACAGCTCTAGGCTCTAACTTTCCATTATCAACATGAGCATAGGCAGTGCAACCAAAAACTTTCAATTGTGAATAATCAGCCGACTCACCAGACCATACCTCAATAGGAGTTTTCTTGTCAAGGGGGATGGACGGTGACCTGTTAATCAAGTAGCAGGCGGTGTTGGCAGCCTCAGCCCAAAAACGCCTGTTCATGCCGGCGTTGGACAACATGCAGCGAGCCTTGGAGATGATCGTCCTGTTCATCCGCTCGGCTACACCATTCTGCTGAGGCGTGGACGGGATGGTGTGGTGCCTGACAATGCCTTCCTGCGCACAATAATCATCAAAAGCATGCGAACAAAATCCGCCACCATTGTCAGTACGAAGCAATTTCACCTTCCTCTCAGTTTGCCTTTCAATCATAACTTTCCACTATTTAAAAGCAGCAAAAGTATCATCTTTAGTTTTCAAGAAATAAGGCAAAACTCTTCTAGAGTAATCATCAATGATAGTAAGCATATAACGAGCACCACCATAAGAGGGCTTACGTGGACGCCCCCACAAATCAGCATGTACATAATCTAATGTATCTTTAGTGGTATGAACGGAAGCATTGAACTTAACTCTCTTATGCTTACCAAACACGCAGTGTTCACAGAACGGCAACTTACTCATATTGCAGTCCTTCAGCAGTTCTCTCTTGACCAATTCTGCCATACCATGTTCACTCATGTGTCCAAGTCGCTTATGCCAAAGGTTAGTTATACTTGTATCATCATTAGTAATAACAGCAGCAGTACCAGACAAAGTGCTACCTCTAAGAATATATAACTTGGCAGAATTCATATCACCAACCATAACAATAAGAGAACCTTTCGACACCTTCAGGCGTTCATTCCCTCCGGCATACTTGTACCCTTCACAGTTAAGGGTACTCAGCGAGATTAAGTTTCTCGCCATGGATGGTATGTGTTTCACTCCCGTCAGCGTGCGTGTCATCCCATCATGGGTCTTGATCTGAACAGATCCAACGCCAACAATGTGACATTTGTTGTCGTTCCCCATACGCATGAAATCTCCAGTCTGCACAATCTCATAAAACTGAACCAATCTTTGTTACAGTAAATATGAAACGAACAAGCAGTATCAAGAATCCACTCATCATCATGGGTAACACATGCAGCAAAAACATCTAACCATTCACCATCAGAACTATTATCACCAGCAACAACAGCAACCTTACCATTACCATTACCGTCAGATTTATTATTCGGTTGGTAAGTACCGTTCCTTTCTCCTTGTTCTGCACCTTCCAGCAATCATCAATAGTGTGATTAGTTTTCTTACAATACTTGCAGAACGTGTCTCGTCCTTTGGACTTTGAACGGCCTCTACTCTTATCTCTGTTGTTGTTGTTGTTGTTGTTGTTGTTGTCCTGCAATGCATCGCCCTTGGAGGACGATGTGTCAGTCTGTACCATACCTTCCATCTTTTCCCTGGTCTGCAGGGCCTCACATACTTTCGCGAGGGTTAGATCATCGCGGCTCAACAATATGGTATCTCGCAGATTTGTAAAAGAACTAGGCAGGGAACATAACAACAGAAGAGCTAAATCTTCATCATCATATTTTACCTCCATCGACACTAGGTCGGCCACGATCTCCTTGAAGATCGACAAGTGGTTCATCACAGAACCACCTTCTTGCATCTTGTGCGAGAACAACTTCATCTTCATGTGCATCTTGCTGGTTAGATCCTCTGGCATGCAGATCGATTCCAGCTTGGCCCACAACACTGCCGCATATTTCTCTGACAGCAACTCTTGCAAGATATCATTAGATAGATGAAGTTGAATTAATGACAAAGCCTTACGATCCTTGCGCTTTTCCTCAGGAGACCACTCCTTTGCGTCCTTCTTTCCGAACGCATCCAGCGCCTCATCAAGATCCGAAGCCTGCGATAGAATCGCACGCATCTTGACTTGCCACACAGAAAACCACGTCTTGTAGTCCAGCAACGGTAGATCAAACTTCATCGATGCCATCGCAAAACCCTAATATGAAACCAAGGCTCTAATACCACTTGTTACAAGCGATAGCAAAACAACGACGAAATTAAACAAGATCAAACCAACGGGAACATAAGATTTTAACGTGGAAAACCCTTCCAATAAGGAAGAGAAAAAACCATGGGCGCCAGCCAGCAATACTTCACTATTTTTGGTGAGGTTACAAATGTGTCGGGATTTACAATGTGTGGCTTATCCCGTGCGGCAGCTTACAAGAGGTATTTATAGGCGGTCCTGGCCTAACTAGGTAGGCAAGGGTGAATCCAACTCCGCTTCGCTTCGGCCAGCCTTCCGGCGAAGCCTCGCTCGCTCTGTCAGAACCCAGCTGCCCTTTATATAAATTTGGATCATAATAAAATAACAGCAATCGTGTGCAATTCATCTTCCTGCTCTTCTCCCGGATCCCGAATCACCGGAACACCTCATGAGCGGCATCATCTGAGCGGTGACATGGAGTCCATCGGGTCGGCCCATGGGGCTGCCCATCTCCATGGCAGCGTGGGTACGGGTGGAGGTGGGGGAGAGGAGGTGGCGGCGGTGAGAGGAATCGACGATGGAGCGGCGTTGCCCAGCCTAATGCCAACGCCACCATCGCCTGAAGTCGTGTGGGAGCTCTACTTCCCTCGACAGATCGACGCGCCTCCAGTGTCGATTGGGTCGGAGCGGGCGGATGCCGGATAGATGTGAGCCCGCCAGGCTGGTAGCTGGTTTTTTCCCGATCGTGCAGGTTTTCTCCAAATCTCGCAGGTTTTTCCCGATCGGATTGTGCGACCTGTGATGTACCGCGTGGCTACGACGTACCTACGGCGTGTTAGGCAGTATTATATAGTAGAGATTAAGTTGGCCTATCGCACGGTTAACCAAACTGTCATTATGTTTGCGTTGGCGGTGAGGTGCGTCATCGCACACGGTTTACTTTACAAATCGGTGCGTGATACGGGTGCGCTTCACACATGTTCCCATATGCAAATGGTGTCTGCTGGCAGGATCGACGCTCCACGACCTGGAGCGAGAGGGCAGACGGCCCTCTCTGACGACAACTTGGTGGGTGTGGTGCGACGCATTTGATGGTTTCACAAGGAGACGTGGGGACACCTTTATCTAGTAGTTTCGGGCGATTCTTTGGGGTGTAACTGCTCCTATATTTCTTTGTTGTTCTTCGATTTGTTTTGTAAAAGGGTTTTCCATCACATTGTATTGGTTCAGTTGGATGCTTTATTTATAAAACGGGACGAAAGTCTGTTTCGAGGAGGAGAATAAATCATGTTAATTTTTATAGCAACACACACATTTTTCCTTTTGCACCTTTCATCATGTGTTAAATGATTATCGCACAAGGTTCAATGTTTTTAGTCGTCTATGCTAGGTGAATTATCTCACACATTCAATCGCACTTAATTTTTGGTGATGTGTAATTTCTATCGATACCTATTCGGTAGATCTTTTTTCTGTGCAAGGTAATATATTTGAACTGGTGACACGATGATTTTAATCTGTTCGGGATATACCAAATAGGGGTATCACCGACATGGAGAAATTCCAGCATACCAGGGTGGCCCACTGACGATAATGCCGCCAGACTTACCGGACGGCCCAGTATGCTGAAGCGCAAGGACAAGGCCCGGCCGGCTAAGAAGGGTCCAAGACGAACACTGGCGGAGCTTCATGGGGGCGAACCTGGGCCGTCGCCCCCTAGCCCAAGAAGAAACAGCCTATTATTTATAGGGATTAGGCCCAACAGTCCACAGAAAACCAGTCCAAAGCTCATTTTTTTCGCCCCCAGCCCATTGCCCACCCCCCCTTGATTTCGGCCCAAGCTCCGCCACTGAAGACGAAGGCCCGACAACTAGCCGCCTTGGAGTACAAGACGATGCTAACAAGCCGTGTTAGTCTAGGAATTCTATTGCTTAGTTGGTGAAAGTGCATGGTTGATCCCATGCATGGTTTTGGTAATTAATGACAATTTCTATGGACTAATATTTGCATTGAGCTATATTTGTAGGTGTCCATTTGCTTGCTTGTCTCCATTTGTTGGAGTCAAGGTTTTGCTTGTTCTCCATGTGTTGGAGTCAAGGTTTAGGGAAAAAGATCATTGGTTGATCAAGGCCAAGGTGTTCGTCATCAAGACAAAGGCCAAGTGAAGATATGCCGAAGAGGTGCTTCTCCCATCTTGGGGTATGGGGGAGCCACATGTGAATCTTCACCAAGCAAAGCGCAATCAAGAAGATGGTTCATCTTGAGGAAATGAAGATCGTCTCCATCGACCTCAAGTGGATTAATGCGCAAGGCAAAGGTATGTTCTTGATAGGGTTTCTATTTTACCGGTCTCATGATGTTTAGTGAGAGACCGGGCTATAGGATAGATAGCCGTACTATCAAGAGGGGCTCTCGACCGGATATCGGGATCGTATAATCGTAGAGAGCACAAACCTTTGCATCCATGCAATCATCTCTATTGGTTCTTATTTGCCTCTTATCGTGGTGTGATCTTGGTGCTTGTCGTGCTCGTCATGACAAGGCTAAGTTCACCAAAAACGGTTTTCGTATGCGTCTTCTATTGCGTTTTCGGTATTGGAGATTTTGCCGGTTCATCCGTGCGGAAGATTTATCTCCATTGCTTGTTTGCCATTTACAAAGGTTGCATTTGTCGTCCTCTTTCCAACAAAATTGGTTTCATGTCATTTGGACTTCATTTGCAAAAGATACGGCATTTCCGTTTTTCAAAAAGGAGGTTTTCCCAGCGTGTCCTTTTTACAGAGGTCAAACTCTCTCCTTGTGACCTCCTCCTCACATGATGGACAATGATGTTTCTCTGCATGATCTTGTAGAGCTTTTCGTTGCGAGTCCAACGAGCCCAAGATCATCGAAAATGGAGTCCGGATGCAAAAGATATGCTCGTTTTCATATTGCTCATTCTGCAGTTTTTCTGAGGGGCGGAAATTCCGGCCAGGGGTCCGGAAATTCCGGCCCGGGGCGAAAATTCCGGCCCTGGGTCCGGAAATTCCGGCCCCCGGAAGTTCCGGCCGTTGCACCGGAATATCCGGCCCATATTTTCATCTGAGCTTTTTTGGCTAAGTCTTTTTGGCTTTTCTCTCTGGAGGGGGTCCGGAATTTTGCCTCGGAAGTTTCCTCGGAAATTTCCGGGGGTCCGGAATTTCCGGTCTTTGGTCCGGAATATCCGGCCCAAGGAAAATTTTGCTAAGTCATTTTCGCGTTTTCTCTCGGGTGGGGGTCCGGAACTTTGCACCGGAGGTTTGCTCTGGAAATTTCCGGGGCACCGGAAATTCCGGTGTATGCCCCGGAATATCCGGCCCCCGGCCGGAAGTTCCGGCCCTTTAACCCGGAATTTCCGGCCCTGCGGTTTTCCAACGGCTAGTTTTTGGGGGAGGCTATAAATAGCCCCCTTCTTCCCCCAAGTGCTGGTTGCTCCTCTTGCTCACTTGTTTTCCTCTCTCTCCATTGTTGCTAACCTTGTGAGCTTGATTCCTCTCAATCCCTCCAATGATTCTTGCCCAAACTTAGGGATTCAAGAGAGGAGATCTAGATCTACCATTCCACCAATCAAAATCTCCTCTAAGTGAGGGAAACCTAGTGGATCTAGATTTGGGGTTGCTTTGTGTTCTTCCTCTTTGTTCTTCCTCTCTTATTCCCTCCCAAAGCATTTGTTGCTTGGTTGGAATTTGAGAGTGAAGGACTTGACTACTTTGTGTGTTCTTGCCTCTTGCATTAGTTGCATCGGATTGCTCTCTCCACGGTGATACGTGAAGTTGAAGGTTGAGAAGCTTGTTACTCTTGGGTGCATTGTGTTCCCAAGAGCTTGTTGCCTCTTGTGTGCATTGTGTACCCTAGACGGTTGGAGGTGCCGCGAAGACTTCGAGTTGTGAAGCTTCGGCACGAGTTTGGGAGCCCCCAATTGAGTTGTGGGTGTGTGCCCCAAGGAAAGTTGTAAAGGGCTCCGGAATCCGCCCCGAAGGATTCCGATAGTGGAAGGTGAACCAATCCCTTGGGTGAGGTTCATCGGAGAATAGGGTGAGGCCTTTGTGACATCTTGAGTAGGCCTCTTGTGGCGAGCTCACACCCCTCCAACGAGACGTACTCTCTTAACAAGGAGGAACTCGGGAATACACCCTCGTCTCCGCGTGCCTCGGTTATTTCAATACCCGAGCTTCTACTTATGCAATTTACATTGTGATAGCCTTCGTGCTTGAAGTTCATATCTTGCTATCACCTTGTCGCTTAAGGTGAGCCTAGTAATTAGGTTGTTGCCTTGTTAATTTAAACACATAGTTTTATTCCGCAATTATCAAGCCCCTAAATAGAAAAAGTTTTAATCGCCTATTCACCCCCCCCCCCTCTAGGCGACATCCGGGCATAGCTTGTTCTTTCAGTTGGCAAGTCTTTTCCTTGTAAGCCCTATGTCTGGCCGCCTTTATAAGCCGGCCTATGGGAGTCTTAGGGCAGATTACAATCTCATAGCCTAGACAACATCTAGATACACATAACATCATTGTAACCGGTGTTTATTGCCTTATAGTGATTTATAGCAGCACGTAGAATCACACCACCGTCGTGTGATCTGAAGCTGGGCAAACTGTGTGTAATCCCGTCACCGGAATCCCGCTACATTCTCCCCCACCTCTTTCTACCGTCGGCGTATGGCACCCCTGTTAGCGATACCTCGACAGTTGGCGCCCACCGTGGGGGCAGGGGCGTCCAGGCGTCGATCCGGACATGATCCTTCATCATCATCACCGGCCAGATCGCATCTAGCCGGCTGATCCAATTCGACGTGTTCAACGTCGCCATCTTCGGCCAGATTGCATCCGGCCGGCTCGTCAATTTCGTCGATCTTCTTTGAGCATGCAGAGGCTCGTCATCAACAGAGGCGACGACATCGTGGCCGCTCCAAGCTGCGTGACTCGATTCGGCTAGATCAGGCGCACAAAGTTCGTCATCAGCGGAACACCCGCGACAAGCCTCAGCCATGCTGGATCTGCGAGATCGCGTTTGCCTGGCTATCGAGTTTCCGCTCACTATCTCGCTGGGATTCGCCATTACCGGCAGTTGGTTCTAGCCGTGATTACAAGCACCTCAAATCTTGCTTGCCGATCTTCGGCTCGCCGATCTTCGGCTCGCCGATCCTGCAAGGCGTACGGAATACTCAAGCCGGCGAATTGATCAAGAAGCTTGTCCCGGTCCGATCTACATCGCCCCTCGCGGAATTTCGGGACGGCAATCGCTGACTTGAGTAACGAGTAAGTCTTCGGTTGCTCTGGATTACAAGGGTGTTTGGTTGGGCTTCTACACTGGCTTTCCACGCTTATAAGCGTAAAGCCGAACCAAATAGCAATCCCGAGTCCTGCGTTTTCAAAGCCCACCGCACTTATTTGCATTGGAAGGTTGCTTATTTGCATTGGAAGGTTGAAGCACGTCCGTAGGTGCTTTTGTGGCTTTCCGCAAATCACACCGATCCCACGCCCTTGCTACCCCTATCAATTACTTAAAATTACAACCAGAATGCCATCCGATATATGCCCATGGTCGTTCAGGAAAACGCCCACGATTCCCCACCGTGACCTCATTTCCCCTCATGTTCGAACGATGGAGCAGCCCAGCGCCGCCGCCCTGGAACCCTAGCGTCGCCGTCCTTGGACGAATCTCTTCCGGCGCCTATGGGACGGGAGACGGCCGCCGCCATTTGTCTCCTCCCTCCCCTCCGTCTCCTCCTCTTTCTCCCATGACCCCAGCTCGCCTCCTCCCACCTCATCTAGGACGAGGACAAGCTTTCTCTGGTGGACTTGACGACGGCCGGCGGCGCCATCTGTGCTTCTCCTCCGACCTACCGGTGCGACATGTGCTTCTCCTCTGACCTACCGGCGCTGCTCCTCCGACCCGTCACCCCTGGATCTGGCTGCCTATGTTGCTCCAAGATTGGATCTATTGCAGTATTGCTGCTGCTCCAACAAGAGTTAACCAGGCCAGCTGCTGCTTCTCCGAGACAAGATAGAAATCTGCTCTTTTTCTTTTCTTTATTCACAGTACTGTACATGTAATCCGGATTGATTAGGACATGTATGTACTTTAGGATACGTATATTGTTTAGGAAAATATAATGCTGATTTGCGTGTATCGATTTAGGAATTGGACATGTATGTGGTATATTGCTTCATATTTATTTGGATGCGTGTACGTGTTGATTTGATATGTATATTTTGTAAAATTTGTGACACTGACAATATATAGATATATGAATATATTAGGCTGGCCATTATCAGTAATACAATATATAAACATACTCTCCGCAACCAAGGCCATTCCAGACTTTTCACCACTAACAGCTGACAGCCAGCAGCCAGTTTGCCAAACGGTTCTACTGCTGGCAGCAGCTTTCCAGAATAGCAGCTTTTCCATAGCCGACAGCCAACAGTTGCTTATTTGAAAACCACGGCCCAACCAAACACCCTCTACATGTTAGAGATATTCAGTTTTAGGCTAGCGACAGGTTTTGTACCCAAGTATGACTAGCGTACGTCTTCCTCTCTCGACTTGTAATTGCTTGATGCCGCATAGCATCCACCTATAAATAAACAGACGTGGCTCGATCTGTATATCGAGTAGAAACGCTTAACCCTATTTTATATGGTATCAGAGCCAAGAGGTCTCGAGTTCGAGACCCTGCTCACGCGGATTAAAAAAAGAAAGAAAAAAGATCCTGCGGCCCGCTCCTATCCCACGCTAAAGGACTAAAATAGCCTAGACGTGAGGGGGAGTGTTGAATATAAATATATTGCCTACCCCCTTTCCATCAGTTCGGACTTTTGGTCTAGATGGCTAGTGCAGCAATTCTATATGGTATCAGGAGCCACCTCTTCCTAGATCCAATCTCTCTACCGACGATCAAGAAAAATCCCACCCACCCTCGCCATGTCGTCGTCCAGCCCTGCTGCTTCGATGGTCCTTGGCGCTGCTCCATCAGAGAAGCTCACGCAGGTTAACTTCCCGCTGTGGCGGGCGCAGGTCCTCCCTGCGATCCGTGGCGCTCAGGCGATGGGACTCCTAGATGGCACCGACGATGCTCCAGCCAAGACGGTGACCACGGAAACGGTGGACAAGACGTCGTCGAAAACAACAACCAATCCAGACTATGCTGCTTGGCTTGCTCGGGATCAACAGGTCCTAAGCTATCTTCTCAATTCCTTTTCACCGGAGATTCTTCAACATGTTCTCCGTCTCGAGCATGCCGCTACCGTGTGGTCAGCGGTGGAGAAGATGTTCGCCTCGCAGAGCCGGTCCAAGATCACGAATCTTCGGATCGCAATCGCCAACACCAAGAACCTCCTCTGGATCTCCCGCCGGGTCTCCCTCGGGATCGGCCGCCTCGCATGGCATTGGGTCCAGCTCTGGCGCGCCTGACGCGGGCGGAGCCAGCTCTGCAGGATCTTCTGCAGCCTCCAGCAGGCACACACCGGGCGCAGATGCAACGCCTGTGGCCACACCGCCCGGATCACCTGCGGCAGACAACCAGCTCCAAAGTGACAGCAGCACTACATCAGATTCGGCTGCACATGCACATGCCAGTGCCTCGAGATCTTCTGCGACAAGAGCTCCTGCAGGCCAATCTGTACTTGCTCCTACTTCTCATCATCAAACACGTCGATCTAAAGGTATTGTTCAACCAAAACAGTATACCGATGGTACAGTAAGATGGTGTTTGTCTTGTTCTTCCGATGAACCAGCTAATCTCCAGGATGCATTAGCAAATGCACAATGGAAACAAGCTATGGATGAAGAATATCTTGCACTTATGAAAAACAGAACATGGCATCTAGTTCCTGAAAATCATGGAACAAATATTATAGACTGTCGTTGGGTCTACAAAATTAAGAAAAAGGTAGATGATACTGTTGACAGACATAAAGCAAGGTTGGTGGCTAAAGGGTTTAAGCAGCGCTATGGCATAGACTATGAAGATACGTTCAGTCCTGTTGTGAAAATTGCTAATGTTCGGCTTGTCTTGGCAATGGCTGTTTCCAGGGGATGGAGCCTGCGACAATTGGATGTTAAGAACGCATTCTTACATGGTGTTCTGGAAGAGGAGGTCTATATGAGACAACCGCCAGGTTATGAGGATGACAGAAGGCCAAACTATATCTGCAAACTTGATAAAGCATTATATGGTTTGAAACAAGCACCTAGAGCTTGGTACTCTCGCTTGAGCTCTCAATTGGTGAGCTTTGGTTTTGTTGCCTCAAAATCTGACACATCCTTATTTATTTACCATAAGTACAATGTTACCATATTCATGCTTATCTATGTCGATGACATTATTGTTGCTAGTTCTTCTCAAGCTGCCACAGACACCTTGTTGAAAGATTTGAGCAAGGAATTTGCTCTCAAGGATCTTGGTGATCTTCACTTCTTCTTGGGAATCGAAGTTAAGAAAGTAAGTGATGGACTTGTGTTAAATCAGATGAAATATGCTAAGGATGTTCTCTCTCGCATGAATATGCTCAGTTGCAAAGGTTGTCCTACTCCTATGTCATCTTCTGAAAATATTACGGCTCATGAAGGGACATTGTTGGGTCCTAATGACAGTACGAGTTACAGGAGTATGGTTGGTGCTCTTCAGTACTTAACTCTTACTCGACCTGATATTTCTTATGCAGTTAACAAGGTTTGTCAATATTTACATGCACCTACTACTCTCCATTGGCCTGCTGCTAAGTGGATTATGAGATATGTTAAGAATACACTTAGTGTTGGACTGACATTTATGAGGTCACAGTCTACATTGATCAGTGCCTTTTCAGATGCTGATTGGGCAGGTTGTGTAGATGATCGCAGATCTACTGGAGGTTTTGCTGTGTTTTTTGGACCAAATCTTATTTCTTGGAGTGCAAAGAAACAAGCCACAGTCTCTAGATCGAGTACAGAAGCAGAATACAAGTCTCTTGCCAATGCTACAGCAGAAGTCATTTGGGTACAGTCATTGCTTGAAGAACTTGGAGTCAAGCAAAAACAGCCACCATGTTTGTGGTGTGATAATTTGGGAGCTACATATTTGTCAGCAAATCTAGTCTTCCATGCAAGAGCCAAGCACATTGAAATAGATTTTCATTTTGTTAGAGAGAGGGTTCTCAACAAAGAGCTACAAGTCAGGTTTGTCTCATCAAAGGATCAAGTCGCCGATGGATTTACAAAACCTCTCCCAGTTCGATTGTTTGAAGAGTTTAAACATAATCTCAACTTATGTGGCTGAGATTAAGGGAGGGTGTTAGAGATATTCAGTTTTAGGCTAGCGACAGGTTTTGTACCCAAGTATGACTAGCGTACGTCTTCCTCTCTCGACTTGTAATTGCTTGATGCCGCATAGCATCCACCTATAAATAAACAGACGCGGCTCGATCTGTATATCGAGTAGAAACGCTTAACCCTATTTCACACTACATCGTTTCAGGTCACGTACAAAAGATACGAGCGATAAAGGCAGATCCCAGCAGCGGATCAATTTCCCAGGAAAAGAAAGTGCCCGTTTCCAATCAATCATGGCAGGTCACGAGGTCACGACCAAGCAATAAAATATATACAAGCTTATGGCGATGATTAATTCCTCTGTAAGTTTGCATGTGTATGGTACTAGTACTGCCTATACAAATTGATTTAATCAATTGGTAGTCTAGATACTTCCACGAGCGGACCTGAATTCGGCAAATTCAGACTAGTCACAATGTGAGGACCTCTAACATAGTTGAGTGAGTGGTAGGCTCACATAAAGTTTTAATTGGAGGTAAATTCTTCACATCTTCAGTTCTAATATATTTCTCCTTGATAGATTTCTTGGCTTCTTGCATATCTTCTGGGTTTAAGAAAAGTACTCCCCTTTTCTTCGGGGTTGGTAAGGGAGGAGGCTCGGGATCACTCCATTCATCATGATTTTGGGCTATCTTAGCCATTAATTCTTCAGCTTCAGCTACAATTCTTTTTCTAAAAACACAACCAACACAGCTATCTAGGTATGTCCTATATTCATCAGTTAGTCCATTATAGAATATATCAAGAAGTTCATTCTTCGGTATATCGTGCCCTGGCCGAGCCCTGAGTAATGAGCCAAATCTCCCCCAAGCTTTAGGTAGATGCTCATCCTCCAGTTGTCTGAAATTGAAAATTCTCTGCAAAGCCTCATGCTGCATGTGAGCGGGAAAATATTTTGCAAAGAAAACATCAAGAAATTCATAAGGACTTTTAATGGAACCATAAGGTAAAGCATTATACCACACTTTAGCATCACCTTTTAATGAAAAAGGAAACAACTTTACTAAATAGTAACGCTGTATCTTCTTGTCATCAGAAAATAGTAAGATAAGCGAAGCTAATTTATTCATGTGTTCTATAGCATCATCATTCTCAGTTTCACAAAAAGGATCAGATTCAACATTTGATATAAGTGAAAGATCAACAGAGAAATCAAAATCATCATCTTTAATGCATATAGGAGAAGTAGCAAATTCAGGATCAGGTGTGAAATGATTTTTAACAGCATGTTTTTCAAGCAATTTCTTTAAAGCATCAGGATCTCTTGAGTCTTCACAATTCATATATTGTCTAATAAATTCATCATTAACATCAATATAAGAGTTATCAGGATGCCTACTCTCATAATTATATAATTCAGGAGAGCTAGCAGGTGTAATAAGCCTTTCATCAAGATTTGTAATTTTCTCAGTATTAGCAATAAGAGTATCCAGAAAAGGACCTAAAGAACCAGAATCATCAAGCATAATAGAAGCATCATCAAATTCATCAGAAACAGTAGCAGACTCAAAAAGTGACGCATCAACTGTAGGATCAGTGTTTGCAGGTGGTGTAACAAGTCGATTTAAAATAGTAGGTGAATCAAGAGTAGCTTTAGAGTTCAGAGCAGTACATTTTCTTGTGGTGGATGGTAATATCGGAAACTTAGGATCACGCTTACCCTTCATGATGAAGAATAAATTATAGCAGACAGAAAAACTCCCAGGTGAACTTATAAATAGAGCTATGCTCCCCGGCAACGGCGCCAGAAAATAGTCTTGATGACCCACAAGTGTAGGGGATCGCAACAGTCTTCGCGGGTAGTATAACCCTAATTTATTGATTCGACACAAGGGGAGCCAAAGAATATTTATAAGGCTTAGCAGTTGAATTGTCAATTCAACAACACCTGAAAAGGATTTCTCTCGAAGCAATTTATCAGTTATAAAAGTAATTTGACGGCAGCAGTAGAACATTAACAACAACAATAAAATAAAGACAACAATAGTGACAGCAGAAATATTGATTGTAAACAGCAGGATTTAAAAACACCGTAGACATAGAGACAGATAGACGGGTGTTGCATGAATAAGATAGCTCATGAAATAAACATAACTAGGCACGAAGCAAAATAAATATAGCATCCAAGTATTAAACGATCATGGGCATGTATTCCTAATTTAGCCGTACGTGCTTGCAATAAGAACTTGCACGGCATCTTTTGTCCTGCCATCCGGTTTCAGCCGGGCCAATTAAGGAACAAATGGCAATTAAGGTGTTCCTTTTAATAAAACACCGGAGCAAAGCATTAACACACAATGAATACATATAACCCTCGAGTTACCAACCATTCCCATCGATGTCCCCGTTTCTGTCACTCGGGGGTCTCCGGTTCCGGTTGACAACAAGTGCATACAATTAGTAGATAGAACTCAAAACATCAATTATATTCATGAAAACATAAAGTGTTCAGATCTGAAATCATGGCACCCGGGCCCAAAGTGACAAGCATTAAACATAACTAATTGTACCAACAATGATTAACACAAATAGAGGATGCTAGGCATCATGCCCTAACAATTTGGCAACGAATTACATGAGCAATCTTATTGAATCCCTTCAATCCCCTTGCCTACAGCAGGGAACTACTCACACATGGATGGAGATGTCATGGATGGTTGATGGAGAGGCGTTGGCGGTGACGATGGCGGCGATCTCCACTCCGGCAGGGTGCCGGAACAGCGATCCTGGACCCCGAATTTAGGTTTCGCGATGGCGGCGTAGCTCCGTAAGGTTTCTGGAAAAAGTGATCGGGGGCCCGACGTTTTTAGGTCAAACGGGGTTTATATGCGAAGGGGGGCCGAGAGGCGACGCTCCAGGGGCAGGGGCGGCCCCTGGCCGTGGCCTAGGCCCCACCCACGGGTGGGACCCGCCCCTGCTCCTGGGGTGGCCCCCCCTCGGGGTCTTCTGGCTCCGTGGCTATTTTCTCTCAAAAATCCCTTTTCTGTTTTTTCTGAAATTTTCCGCGAACTTTTCAACCCTGCACAAAAGAAAGACACCAAATGCAATTCTGCTGAAAACAGCATCAGTTCGGGTTAGTTCCAAACAATTCATTAAAAATCAGAGGCAAAACAATAACAAAGTGTTTGGAAAAGTAGATACGTTTGCAACGTATCACACCTTCACAGCATATGTATCGTCGTGGCCAGCTTAATTGCTAACAGGACATGACTCATCTTCGGCTTATTCGTCGTCGTGTTTCAGCTTAATTGCTGACGCGGCAAGACGTGTGAAATTATCGTCATGTCCAGGTTAATTGCTAACAGGACATGACGCCTTTTCGGCGTACCCGTCGTCGCGTTCCAGCTTAATTGCCAACGCGGCACGCCGCTTTTACGACATATTTATCATCGTTGTTCCGGCCTAATGACCAACACATCCTACTCGACATTACCTCCGACGTCCGGTTTAGATGAATTTGTCGTCACCTACATCATGTTCGGCTAGCTGCGACATCTGGATAAGACGAGTTCATCGTCGCCATCGCCACGTTTGGCTTGCTTCAACATACGGCTTAGACGAACTCATCGTCACATATGCCACGACCGGCTTAAATGTGGCATGACGTCTTTCCAGCATATTTATCGTTATGTTCCGACTTAATTGCCAATGCGGCATGATGCCTTTCCGGCGTACTTATCATAGTCGTTCTGGCTTGATCGCCAACGCGAGATGATAACTTTTTTTTTTCTTTTTCTCTCCCGGTATAGACGATTTCATCGTCCCCTACTCCGGTCCGACTGCACTCCAATGTCCGGCTTAGGCGTACTCGTCATTGCGTTCTGGCATTCTCTTCAATGTGGCGCAAACAACATGCCGATCCGGCTTAGTTGCCATACTTCAGCCAACCCGTCATCGATGCGATGAGCATTAATCAAGCTAAGTCCCTTTTTGCAATTAAGAAAATTCTATTGTAAACATAGCCATATGATCATGAAATAAAGTCTCATGCCATCTTTTATTTCCCGATGATCATATTCTAACAAAGTTATCAATGTTAACCCGAAATTGCTATTTTTGCTTGTTGTTAGATTTGTGATGCTTTATTGGCCCGGTCGCCTTACAAAACTAATATGTTGTCCGCCTAAGAGTATTTATCTGATCGCTTATGTGCTGGGTCGCCTAAGTAGGTGTTCTGGCACCAAAGGCCGGCGCTTGTTCTGGGTTTAAACAGTTGGTATTGCATCCCTGTTGCCCAGCAAGATGTTTTTGCGCTAAAGGTTTTGCTAACACACAAAATATGGCTAAAGTGCATATGCCAGAAAACTTAAGGGCGGACCGCAGATAATCTGCAATCCAAAGTTTTTGTTCAATAATCTGTCGGCTTAGGCTTTACAATTATTCAGCTTGCATTAAAAAGTACAATTTAATGCAGTTATTGTCTATTCTGCAGGGGTTATTGTTGTCGCTTCATCAAGGGCATCTCCTGCAGCCCGATTTATATATCTTCAATCGCCTCCTGGGTTTTAAACAGATTGGCATTGCGTCCTGTTACCTGGCGAGATGTTCTCATCAAGCCTCACGCCGCCTTAATTCATAGGGGCGACATGAGCCTCGGGGGCTACAGTCTGTCGAAATATTCAATTTTGATAAGACAGCTCGGGGGCTATGTCGAGTCTCATGCCACCTTAGTTTATAAGCAGACATGAGTCTCGGGGGCTACAACCGTTTGATCTACAACGAAGCAATTTCTTCTGAGCATCGAGCCGACTTTTAAGTGCATCAACTCAACGCTCGGGGGCTACAACCATTGGATTTACTGAGCCTCATGCCGCCTTACTTCATAAGCCGACATGAGCCTCGGGGGCTACATCCACCAGGACATGAAGTTTTTTCTTCACCCAATGTTTGGGAAAAACTCAGCTCCGAGACATGCAAATTGACCGTGTTCCCGATGGACAGTAAAGCCGGCACCAACGGGCACAGCTCAATTCTGAAAGCGGACCGGATGCGGTCTACTTCAGAAGCTTGGAATTTGGGTGTGTTCCACTGGACACAAGCCGGCATATTAAGACTGGACGCGTCCTAATCCCACCCAGACGGCCACAATTTATTCGTCTTAATATGCAATTAAGACGGCCAAAGTTCGACATTACATGTCGGATTATTTTCTTCGGTAAACCTTCAAGTTTTACAGCCGCCTAATCAAGTCAAGACAACAAAGACGGAACTACTTCAACCTCGTCGAAGAAGCCGGCCGCTAAATAACTCAAAACTTTCCAGGGGCTAATGTTGGGGATATACCAAATAGGGGTATCACCGACATGAAGAAATTCCAGCATGCCAGGGTGGCCCACTGGCGATAATGCTGGCAGATTACAATCTCATAGCCTTGACAACATCTAGATACACACAACATCATTGTAACCGGCGTTTATTGACTTATAGTGATTTATAGCAGCACGTAGGATCACGCCACCGTCGTGTGATCTGAAGCTGGGTAAACTGTGTGTAATCCCGTCACCAGAATCCCGCTACGTTCTCCGCCACCTCTTTCTACCGTCGGCGTATGGCACCCCTGTTAGCGATACCTCGACACAATCCTCTGCTCTACCAACTGAGGTATCATGATCATCTATTGTGCATCATTCTAGTAGAATGGTTGTATCCATGTCAATTAAAAGGACTAAAAAATAGTACCGTGACAACTGCAGTTATTAGGTTTTTTTCTTAGGGGAGCATTTCTTAGGGGTGAAAGTCTTGGCGCCGTAGGCTCGCGAAAGTAGCGGCCACGCGAGGTTAAGCAAGATCGAGCTTTTTTTTTCTGAGTGGAACGAGGGAGCTCTTATGCTACGGTCGTTGCCTGCGGTAGGGACGCAACTCATGGAGCACTACTCTGGGTCACAAAATTTTAAAATACTGAAGAATTTAAAAATTGAGGATTGTAAAAATGTCATGAATTGAAAATGTCCAAGATTTTATTAAAAGTTGGTGAATTTGAAAAATGATCACGGTTTTTTCAAAATATGAGTGAATATTTTTTTCATGAAGTTGAAAGATTTTTTCGAATTTTAAATTTTCATGGATTTGGAAAAAAAAATGTTCACAAATTTTAAAAAGTGTTCATGCATTCCAAAATGTTCACAAAAATTAAAATGCTCATGAATTTTGGAAATAAGAAAAAGTGATAAGAAAATGAAAAATAGAAAACAACCAGGAAAAAAGAAAACGAAAACCAGAAATTAAAGGGAGTAACAAAGAGGAAACAAAAACAGGTAAACGAAAGACCATGAATATTTTGGCGTGCTGCATCGGGCCGTATTGTCTGTGTGCGTCTTGGCGATGCGCAGCCGGGCTTCTTTGCAGCTACAGCTCGTTAACGAACGCTACGTTGAGATCGTTGATACGTACTGTATTTACTGTAGTACAAAAGGAGCTCTTGCTTCGGCTGAATTAGTACAGTACTAGGTACTCCTTAGCGCCACACTGTGTAGCGTTCGTTGGTACTGTACTAGGTACTCCTTAGAGCCTATTCGGATCCCTTCGGCTCCCGCTCCGCGACCGCGCTCCGAGCGGACGGAGGTGAGCCGAACATAGCAACTCCAAGAGCTAGGAAAGTGGAGCGGAGCGGACTGCAGGCTATTTTCACGGAGCGGCCGAAACTGACCTCCGCAGACCGCAGAGCTCCGCGAATCAGAAAAACTGCAGCGGAGGAGTGGGGATTCGAACAGGCCCTTAGTCATACACGTACTCTAATCTTTCCAGCAGTCATCCACGCACGCGTAGGCTCAGGTCAAGCAGAACGCTAATTAAGTCAGCAAGAGCATCATCGTGACCATCATTCGTCACCTGACTGACTGAAGATTCACAACGGGACATATCCATCCGGACGCGTACAAACAATCCACCAGAATCGATCGTACTACTAGGCGATGCTGACCGTGACACTGTGTGTTGGGGCACGGGATGCAGTGGCTGCAGCTAGCCTGCTACTCACTATGTCACATCAAGAGGTATTATTATAAACTGCCACTAATGATTATTTTTGAAGTCACTTTTGTAAGTATTGCCTTAAAAAATATTTATTTAGAGTCACTAATCAATAGCGACTCAAATGGTTACTATTTGAGTCATTTAAAAGTGCCTCAAGCACTTTTAATTATTGCCTCTAGAGACACTAATCAAAACTGGCTCAAATGATTACTATTTGAGGCACTTATAAGGCATTATTGATTAGTGCCTCTATTAACTATTATTTAGAGGCACTAACCAAAACTGCCTCAAATGATTACTATTTGAGGCACTTAAAAGTGGCTCAAATAATAACCATTTGAGGCACTATTGATTAGTGCCTCTAAACTTAAAAATACATGTCAGCTACAAAAACATAGAAGCTGACAGATCACTACCACTCAACTACCCTTTTGATTTTCCCCCTTTTTGGCTATGTCCACCTGAATCAGCACACTAGTATGAAAAAGGTCTTCTGTGGCGCACCATTTTAACTTTCTGTGGCGCATGGTGGGTGCGCCACAGAAGTCTCGCCACTAAATTTTTTTTCTGTGGCGCATCCCCATCGTGCGTCACAGAAATACATAGATTTTTGTGGCGCACTACACAACCATGTGCCACAGATTGTGTTTTTCAGGTTTAAAAAAAAATACGGCAGCCACCGTAGCGAGCCCTTCCGCGCGCCCACCTGTGCCTCCGCTGGTCGGCGACCTCCATTAACTTAAGAAGTTCGAGCTCGAGCGCCGCGTCGTGGCAGCGCGCGAAGCGCATCCCTCCGAGACCTCGACGGCGGCGAAGACCCTGTCCGCGAGCCGCGCTCACGTCAGGTACAGCCGCGGCGCGTCGTAGAGCCTGGCCAGCTTGAGCATGTCCACGGCGTGGTCCGGCGTGAGCCGCGCCGACAGGGAGGCCTCCGCGGCGCGCTTCAGCCAGCCCACCCGGTATGCGTGCGCCAGCGCCAGCAACTGCGGCCCGTGTGCGCCGACCACCTCCTGCTCGTCCTCGTCCGGCGCCACCTTGGAGCAGTAGAGGAAGTGTATGAAGGCGTGGACGGCGTCGGAGGAGACGCCCAGGACGCGGATGGTGGTGCACTCGGCGCCCCACCCGCGCCGCGCCACGTCGATCATCCGCTTCAGCACCGGCGACGACGAGGCCTGCAGATGTTCAACACGTGCTCAAGGACAGTGGCGACACCAGTGGAGTTTCCGCGTGCCGGCGAGCTCGAGGTGAGCGATGGCGGCAGCGGCAGCAGAGCCTGTGCGGGAGAGAGAGATCGAGGGGAGGAGATAAGGGAGAGAGAATGAGTGGCTGTGGTTAGCTTCAAAGAGATAGGGTGAGAGAATGTGGATCTGGAAAAAAGAACTTTTGTGGCGTATAGACATACATGCGGCACAGAAAAGCTGCTTTCTGTGGCGCATCTGACCACACTTTCTGTGGCGCATGTCACACATGCGCCACAGAAATGTGCATTTTTGTGGCGCATGTAGTCAAATGCGCCACAAAAAGGCATATTTCTGTGGCGCACCAGCCCCGTGCGCCACAGAAACCTGACTTTCTGTGGCGCACGTTGTTTCGGTGCGCCACAGAAATAATTTCTGTGGCGCATGGCAAATAGGTGTGCCACTAAAAGGGTTTCCACCTATAGCCTGTTTCCTAGTAGTGGCACCACAAATAACTACACTTTCACATGCATTTTTCTTCAAGCTAACAGATCCAAATGAGAATAGAATCAGTACCACAAAGCTACCCAAAGAGTAATTAAAAATCAGGTCCTACATACAAGTCTTTTCGTACAGATCCAAAGAGAATAGATCCAAGTAGAAGAGATCCAAATACAATAGATCCAAATAGAACATGTAATTTCATTTATCAAAAATAAATATCTCACTACAAAACATGCATCAATTCAACAAAAAGGTAATCAAGTAATATTTGATGGATTTGAGTAGGGCACGGTATATCGATAAATAGCAAGTACTCGGTCGACCCTTTCTTCCTCTCATCCATCGACCCCTCGCAGCCATCGTCGGTCTAACCAGGATGAAAAAACAAACGTGCGAAAACTTTTCCCGCGATTTTCCTGGCTTCCTGCGGTGACCCAGCACACCACTGCATGTTGTAGTGCGCAAGTCGTTGACATAACACTCACATAAGGACTTATCCGTGAATATTACATCCCCTAATCCACTACTGTTGTTGTCACAACCCTAATCTATTCCATCTGGAATATCTTTATCCAGGATTATACTCGTCTTACCAATAGATGTTGTCTCCNTGCATTCTAGACTAACGGCTTCATTAGACATTTGTTTGGTGGTATTACATCATTGTGTGATGTTCAGTTGGCTAGCATAGTAACTGTTTGATTATCAAGGAACCATTTTCCTGTTTTTGGTTTTTAATCTTCAGTATTCTTTAGTAAGCTTTCTTCTTTTGCTTGACAGCGTGGTAGAATGCCAATAGAGGTAGCTGCTGTGTATGGTTTAAGGGAAGACGTTGAGCTTCTATTTCCTATCACCTCCCCAATCCCAGATGTGGCAGACTGGAGCGTTGATGGGATAATCAATCATGCCAAACTGGAGAGCATGCAGCTAATGGTATGTTTTAGTGGCAAAAATAGTTGCTCATTAGTCATTCCCCAACAGTTCTAACTACCCATGCAATTTTGGAGCAACTCTGTTAATAGAAAATAATAGCCTGCCATGCTGTTTGACTTCTACCTCAAATGGTCAATTACTTACTACGGAATACTATATTATTATTTTCCTGCGTTAGGCTTTTGAATGTATTGCTAAAGTTACTGTATGTTGCTCAGGATGATGATGCGGTTAACATGAGGAAGTCTGACCTGAAACGAAAAGCTGATGATGCATTTGAAAAGCAGGATTACACAAATGCATCAGTTCTCTACACAAAGGTACATTATTGTGTTGGTCTAACTTTGGAAAGTTAATCTGCTGAAAATGACTATTATCATCATCTCCTTGGATGTAGCTTGAATTAATGTGTGAAGTGTGAGCTGCAAACTTAGTAAACAGCCTTTTTTATAGGAGATGTACCAAAGAACTTGCGATGATAAAAAATGCAATGAAGTCTTTCATAGGCGTTGGAACATCACCTCTGCTGAGCAGCTATTTGATGATCCAGTACAAAATTGAGTGACTGTGTTAATCTGGGATGATGTGTCCTCCATTTTTCATTTCTTCTAAAGGAATACTACATCAGTTTTATTGTCAGCCCAGTTTTAGCCAACAAAATATGACAACTCTCTAAGCTGGCATCATATTTTCTAACTTGGCAGCAACAATATATTGACATCGTTTGGTGCATCACAGGTGCTCAGGGCTGATCCTTCCGACAGTAAAGTGCTGGCCAACAGGAGCCGCTGCTGGCTGCGCTTAGGCGATGGGCAAAAGGCGCTGGAAGATGCGATTAAATGCAAGATAGGCAACAAGGACTGGGCAGAGGCGCACCATCGCCAGGGAGAAGCTCACATGCTGCTAAAGGTGCACACTGCGAATCACATCTCTTGCATTTCATCTGTTGCTTGACCATGCGTCTTAATAAACCGTGTTCCCTCAGGAGTATGAGAAAGCTTGCGAGGTGCTTACGCGTGGCCTCGAGCTGGACCCCGAGAACGACGAGATGGACAAGCTGTTCTGGTAAGAGAGATCCACCATTTCTTCTTTACCGCAACTTACATTTTTCTCCAATTGATAGCAAAACGTTTGGTAGTTACCTTGCTATGCTAAATTGAGCTGAGCAATCGGTCTATGTGGTGTTCTGATATTGCAGGGAGGCGATGGAGCTGAAGAAGAAGTGATGCATGCGTGTCGGCGACGTCATGAAATCGGAACCCTTTTTTTGCGCTTTCGGATCGTTACAGATGCTTTCAGACAGGATAAGCAGTACCAGAGGATTTCTGTTGTTTTGGTCGTATGCAGTAGTTGTGGTAACTGTTAAGAAGCTTGAAACAATGGCTCATGGTGTCATTTTGGGGACAGTCTAGACCCTAGGAACCAGTACAGACGGCAGCAAGTTACTAGCATCTTTTTGACATGCTTGTGCCCTGGGCGGCTGGCTATGATTCGTGCAGCACCATTAAACTCTCATCACTGCATCTTGTTTGTGAGAGCGCAGTGGATTGAATTTGGGATGTTGAGAATGAAAGGCCTGGCGGGAGTAATGAAAGTTTTGTGTGTCGGAGCTATCTGTTTTTCCTTCTGTTACGGTTAGCTTCATTTTACCGTTGGCCCCTCCCCTAGCTTCCTAGTCCCCCGTTGCTACTGTTGGTGTCACCGTGCCCGCATGATCGCCGCCGGCTGAGAACCCTACTTTGGGCGCGTTGTTACAAGCCCTTGATGTTGCCTGTCCGTCATGAGGTGTGATATGGATACAAAGTTAGGGATTGAGATGCCGTCGTGCCGATAGGAGAATTGGGGGATCAGAGTTAGCAAGCACATGAAGAAAACACTAGACCACTTAGAGATTTAAGCGGGATCCCGCCAAAATCCCATTCATTTTGAGATTTCTATCGAATTTGGATTAGGACTCAAAAAATGAACTAAAAGTGGGATTCCAGTGGGATCCGCTTGACACCTTATTAGACCTTGACTTCCAACCTTCATATTGTCGATATTTACTCCTCTCCATTCCTCGAGCGAGTCTTAGAATGGACATCTAGACCTACAACTAATTGGTGTGAGAACTCAGTGTGGTGGAGTAAGGTTGGGACCTGGTTTCCGTTTAACCAATGGTTAGGATAACCTAACCTAAAATAGAGCCCAATGGGCAGGTTAGGTATTTTAGGTTCGATCCAAATCAACCAAAGGTTCTCCCGTACGAGTACCACTCCCGTCTCCTGAGCGCCGCCTTCCATGTCGACGAACCGCCCGTGCGCACACCCGCCTCTCTTCCATCTCCTCAGTGGCTCCTCGCCTCCGTGCATCACCTAGATATACCGATGATTGCTACTGATGAAGAGTTGGGTGGTGCCACAAGCAAAGGCGGAGATGTAGCAAGCAGCAGTTTTCCCTCGATAACGAACCGAGGTTTATCGAACCAGTAGGACCTTGAAATCAACAACAAAGTGAATGTTGAAAATCTCTGGCGCTTAATCTTCAACAGACGTGGACCTGCACACACTCAACCAAAATACTTTGCCCCCAACGACGGAAAGGTTGTCAATCTTTTCGGTCTCGCAGAAAACAAAGCGGTTCATTGTATAGTGAAATAGATAAAATATGAAAATGGACCATTGTCTCGCAGAACAATCATATGATGGATAAACAAATTATAGCTGGGCAGTTTACAAGATTATAATACAAACTTAATCTAGATATGACAAAGAGAGCATGATAATATTTAAGTAGGCATCACGCCAATAAACAAAGACCGTTGAGTCTAACTGCATCTTTGTCTAAAAAGTCCAACGTAGGGTCGCTATCCAGCCTGTCACCCATCGGTATTAAGTTGCAAGCAACAGACATTTGTATTAAGTAAAGCGCATGAAGTAAGCAATACTAATATCAAAAGAGACATTAACACCGCTGTTTTACCCTTAGTAGCAACAGCACACCCTCGCCCTTAGACGTTTATGTCACTCGTGCCTAGGAACAAAAGTGGGCATGAACCCACTATAGCATAAATACCCTCTCTTGGAGATACACACAATCACTTGGACAAAGTAACTACGCACATCGGAGAGCATGCAATAACATAAATCAAAATATAAGAATCATGCACAATCTGATCATAACTTTATAATCCATTGGATCTCAGCAAACACATCACATAACATTATAATAATCGATCTTGATCATGTTAGGCAGCTCACAAGATCATAAGACATGAAGCACAAAAGAGAGAGACTACCATCTAGCTACTGCCATGGACCCATGGTCCAAGGTGGGACTATTAACAAATCATCCCGAAGGAAGCCATGGCGATGAAGAGCCCTCCGGGGTCGATCTCTCCTCCGGCAGAGCGCCGGGATCTGCTTCAGAATCACCCCCAAACTAGGGCTTGAGATGACGGCGCGTCGGGATGACTTCTCTGGAAAATAATGGCCGCCCTCATGTTTTTAGGTTTAATATGAATTTATAGGCGTCGGAGGGGGCCGAGGGGGTGCCCCACGGGTAGGGGCGGGTCCCACCCGTGGGTGGACCCCAGGCCGTGGCAGCAGGCCGCCCCTGGCCTGTGGGTGGCCCCCAGGGCTGCCCTTTGGTGTCCTGGTGCCTTCCGTCGAGTAAAAATTCCCCGTAAATTTTCGTCCAATTCCGAGAATATTTTCAGAATTAAATTTTCTGAAATACAAAAACAGCAAAGACAGGAAACTGGCACTAGGCATCTTGTCAATAGGTTAGTCCAACAGAATGCATAAAAAAGATTAATATGATAATAAAAACATGTGAAAACATCACAAAACTAGCATGGATCAATAAAAAATTATAGATACGTTTGACACACATCAACATCCCCAAGCTTAACTCCTACTCGTCCTCGAGTAGGTAAGTGATAACAAAATAATTTTGATGAGACATGCAACCAACACAATCATGATGAAGATAGTAATGTAAAGCATAGGATGTGAATGAAATGATACAAAATAATTGTCTATAGTTGATACCAAGAAAGCAATGAATAACCAAGTTAAATCATTCAAGCAAAACCTTTCATAAATAGTACGTTAAAGACATAAAAGCAATGTGATCCACATATTTGATTGATTCATAAAGGTAATAGTTCCATAACAAAAGTATTTGAGAATCAAAACAAAGAAGATATAAGTTTTAGCAAAAAGATTCAACTTCCAACGGTAAAGTCAATACAAAGATTCATGTTTAATCTGACGATGCAATATGATCAATGATACCCAGGGTCAATGCTAGATGTTTTCTTTGGTGGAGATAGAAGGAAGAGGAAAACTGACTCAACATTAAAAGTAAAAGAAAGACCCTTCGCAGAGGGAAGCAGGGATTAGTCATGTGCTAGAGCTTTTTATTTTTATGAAACATAAGTAAAACAATTTTGAGACATGCATGCTTTCGTCAACGACTTCACAACAGAGAAGCTATCTAGTCCCCCGTAACAAGCAAGGCTTTTAGACTTGTGAGAGCAGCTGGTTGTTAGAGGAGCGAATACGCTCCTCTTTCTCCTTGGTTTCACCACTGTCCAATGTTTAGAGCTGATTTCTCAGATTTTCCATTGCGCGGAGGAGAATGGTGAGTTATATTTATATTTTTGCTTAAGCTGCTCTCGGGTTGATTCAAGTGAAGACTGAAAGTGCATGGTTGCCCCCATGTGTGGTTTTGGTAATTAATGACAATCTCTATGGACTAATGTTTGTATTGAGCTATACTTGTAGGTCTGTCCATAAGCATTGCTTGATCTCCATATGTTGGAGTCAAGGCTAAGGGAAGAAGATTATATGTGTTGATCAAGGCTAAGTGAGAGTTGATCAACACTCAAGTTCAAGTGAAGATATGCTGAAGAGTGCCTCTCCCATATTGGTGTATGGGGGAGTTATTAGCGAGTCTTCAACTAGCATGCACAATCAAGAAAGATGGTCCAACTTGAGGGAGTCAAGATCGTCATCATCTAGCTCAAGTGGATTATGCGCAAGGCAAAGGTATGATCTTGATAGGTTTTCTATTTTACCGGTCTCATGATGTTAGTTGAGAGACTGGTTTATAGGATAGATAACCATACTATCAAGAGGAGCTCTCAAGTGAGTAACTTGATCACATCTTTGTGGAGAGCTCAAACCTTTGCATTCTTGGCATATCATATTTCTTGGTTGTTATTTGGCTTTTATCCATGTGAGAATTTAGAGCCTGTGTTCATCTTCATACCAAGCTCTAGTTCATCAAAAACGGATCTCATGAATATCTTCTTGCGTTTTTCATATTGGAGGTTTTACTGGTTTTCTCTTCTAAGAGAGGTCAAACTCTCTTCTTGTGGTTTCCTCCTCACGTGATGGACTATGATGTGTATATGCATGATATTATAGGGCTTGTGATTATCCTTGAAACAAGTCTAAGATCATAGAAAACGGAGTCCGGATAAAAAAACTTGTTGGTTTCTTGATGGTGAAGGATTTACCGGTTGTCTTTTAATACAAAGGTTTTACCTTTCTACATTTGGTTTTATTATCCCTTGTTGTACTATGATGTTTCTCTGTATATTCTTGTAGTGCTTTTCGTTGCGATTCCAATGAGCCCAAGATCATCAAAAACGGAGTTCGGACGATAAAGATATCGTCGTTTTCGTGTTGATGTTTCTGCAGTTTTTCTGTAGGCCGGAGTCTCCGGCCCTAGACCGGAGTCTCCGGCCCTAGACCGGAGTCTCCGGTATGCGCAGTTTATTCTTCGTCCAAAACGCGGTGCGGTACTGGACCCTGGTCCGGAGGTGCACCGGAGTCTCCGGCCCTAGTCCGGAGTCTCCGGTCTGAGCAGACCGGAGTCTTCGGTGTAACCTGTTTGCAACGGCTCTTTTTCGTGGGGACCTATAAAAGGCCCCCCTTCTTCCCCAAAGTAACTAGAGCTTCTTCCAGCACGTTTTTCCTCTCTCCCCCACCATTGTTGACCTTATAAAGCTTGCCTCCCTCTCAATCCCTCCATGATTCTTGCATATCTTTGAGCGAAAAGTGAGAGGAGATCTAGATCCATATTTCCACCAATCAATCTCTCCTCTAAGTGAGGGGAACCTAGTGGATCGAGATCTTGGAGTTCTTTTGTGGTTCTCCTCTTTGTTCTTCCTCTCTTCTCCCCCCACAAGCATTAGTTGCTCTTGGTGGGATTTGAGAGTGAAGGATTTGAACACTTGTGCTCTTGCTCTTGCATTAGTTGCATCGGTTTGCTCTCTCCATGAAGGTTCGTGGAAGTTGAAGGTTGAGAAGCTTGTTAGTCTTGGGTGCATTGTGTTCCCAAGAGCTTGTGCCTCTTGGGTGCATTGTGTACCCTAGACGGTTGGTGGTGTCGCAAAGACTTCGAGTTATGAAGCTTCGGGCAAGATTTGGGAGCCCCCGATTGAGTTGTGGGTGTGTGCCCCAAGAACATTGTAAAGACTCCGGATTCCGCCTTGAAGGATTCCGATAGTGGAAGGTGAACCAAACCCTTGGGTGTGGTTCATCAGAGAATATGGTGAGGTATTTTGTGGCATCTTGAGTAGGACTTTTGTGGCGAGCTCACACCCCTCCAACGAGACGTACTCCCTTAATAAGGAGGAACTCGGGAATACATCCTCATCTCCGCGTGCCTCGGTTATTTCTATACCCGAGCTCCTTACTTATGCACTTTACATTGTGATAGTCTTTGTGCTTGATGTCATATATATTGCTATCACCTTGTTATATTGCTTACCATAAGTTGTTGGTGCACATAGGTGAACCTATGATACGTGTCAAACGTATCTATAATTTTTGATTGATCCATGCTAGTTTTGTAATGTTGTCACATGTTATTATTATCATATTAATCATTTTTATGCATTTTGTCGGACTAACCTATTGACAAGATGCCCAGTGCCAGTTTCCTGTTTTTGCTGTTTTTGTATTTCAGAAAATCCACCACACGAAATATCGTCGGATTGAGCTCAAAATTTACGGGGATTTTTATGCGACGGAAGACACCAGAAGACCAAAGGGCAGCCCTGGGGGCCACCCACAGGGCAGGGACGGCCTCCTGCCGCGGCCCTCCTTGGCCCACGGGTGGGACCCGCCCCTGCTCCTGGTGGGTCCCCTCGGCCCCCTCCGACGCCTATAAAATTCCTAAAACCCTAAAAACGACGGGGCAACCATTATTTTCCAGAATAGTCATCTCGAGGCGCCGTCAACTCAAACCCTAGTTCGGGGGTGATTCTGAAGCAGATCCAGGCACACTGCCGGAGGGGAGATTGATCCCGGAGGGCTCTTCATCGCCATGCCTTCCTCCGGGATGATTTGTGAGTAGTCCCACCTTGGACCTTGGGTCCATGGCAGTAGCTAGATGGTAGTCTCTCTCTCTTGTGCTTCATGTCTTATGATCTTGTGAGCTGCCTAACATGATCAAGATCGATTATTGTAATGCTATGTGATGTGTTTGCTGGGATCCGATGGATTATAAAGTTATGATCAGATTGTGCATTATTCTTATATGTAGATTTATGTTCTTGCATGCTCTCCGATGTGCGTAGTTACTTTGGCCAAGTGATTGTGTGTATCTCCAAGAGAGAGTATTTATGCTAGATAGTGGGTTCATGCCCCCTTTTGTTCCTGGGCATGAGTGACAGAAACGTCTAAGGGCGAGGGTGTGCTGTTGCTACTAAGGGTAAAACAGCGGTGTTAAAGTCTATTTTGATATTTAATATTGCTTACTGCATACGCTTTACTTAATGCAAATGTCTATTGCTTGCAACTTAATACCGATGGGTGACAGGCTGGATAGCGATCCCACGGTGGACTTTTTAGACAAAGATGCAGTTGGACTCAACGGTCTTTGTTCATTGTCATGATGGCTACTTAAATATTATCATGTTCTCTTTGCCATAGCTAGATTAAGTTTGTGTTATAATCTTATCAATTGCCCAGCCGTAATTTGTTTACCCATCATATCAATGTTCTATTTACTCGAGAGACTCCACTAGTGAACCCATGGCCCCCGGTCCATCTTTTTACATTGATTGCAGCCTTTATTCATCACTTTTCACCATCATTACTCCTCTGGTCCATTTTCATAATTCATCTATTTCACTATACAATTAACCGCTTTGTTTTCTGCGAGATCGGAAAGATTGGCAACCTTTCTGCCGTTGGGGGTAAAGTATTTTGGTTGAGTGTGTGCAGGTCCACGTATGTTGAAGATTAAGCGCCAGAGATCTTAAACATTCACTTTGTTGTTGATTTCAAGGTCCTACTGGTTCGATAAACCTCGGTTCGTTATCGAGGGAAAACTGCTGCTTGCTACATCTCCGCATTCGCTTGGGGCACCACCCAACTCTTCATCAGTAGCAATCAAGCTCTTTTCTGGTGCCGTTACCGGGGATCTTGGAGCTACAGAAAGGGGAGTCTCACACTCTCAATCACTTTACTTTGTTTTTGTCTTGCTTGTTTTCTCGTTAGCTTATTTTTCCTGTTGCAAAATTTTAAAACCCAAAAAAATTAGTGTAACTTTATTCCTGTCTTGTTATTTTATTTTATCATTATGTCTTCCACTGAAAACACCAAGTTGTGTCACTTTACTAGCACTAATAACAATGATTTTATATGCTCTCCAATTGCTCCACCCGCTACTAAAGCGGAATCTTATGAAATTAAGCCTGCCTTGTTAAATCTTGTTATGAAAGAGCAATTTTCTGGTGCTCGTACTGATGATGCCGCCTCTCATTTAAATAACTTCGTTGAGTTATGTGATATGCAAAAGTATAAAGAGGTAGAAAGTGACATCATAAAACTGAAGCTTTTCCCTTTCTCTTTGAGAGGAAGAGCAAAAGAATGGTTATTGTCTTTGCCTAGAAATAGCATTGATTCTTGGATTAAATGCAAAGATGCTTTTATTGGAAAATATTATCAACCTGCTAAAATCATACAATTAAGGAGTAACATTATGAATTTTAGACAATTTGATAATGAACATGTTGCTCAAGCTTGGGAGAGAATGAAATTTATGGTTAAAAATTGTCTCACGCATGGATTAACTATGTGGATGGTTATCCAAACTTTTTATGCAGGTTTGAATTTTTCTTCAAGGAACCTCTTGGACTCGGCCACGGGAGGCACCTTCATGTCCACAACATTAGGTGCAGAAACTAAGCTCTTGGATGAGATGATGAAAAATTATTCACAATGGCATACCGAAAGAGCTCCAAGTGGTAAGAAGGTAAATTCTGTCGAGGAAATTTCCTCTTTGAGTGATAAGGTTGATATGATTATGTCTATGCTTGCTACCAATCAGTCCCATATTGATCCTAATAATGTCCCACTTGCTTCATTAATTTTCCAAGAAAAGGATCAAGTTGGTGTTAAATTTCTTAATAGAAGTAACTTCAAAAATAATGCTTATCGAAATAATTTTGGTAGTAACAACTATAAGCCTTATCCTCCCAATAATGGCAACTCTTATGGCAATTCCTATGATAATTCCTATAATCAAGAAATTAGTAATAGTAGACTAAATGAAGTAGAGAAGTCTACCAAAAAGTTCATGCATGAACAATATGAGCAAAACAAAATTTTCTCTAGGCAAATGAATGAGAATTCTTTTATATTGAAAAGTATAAATGATCAACTGGGAGAGTTAAATAAAGAAATATCTAAATTTCAATCAAGGCTTGTTAGTACCGAAGCTTGCATCTTGAATATTTCCCAAACTCAAGCTACATTGATTAACAAAATGGCTGCTAAACCCGAATTGGTTGCTCCTGCTGAAACTGATGCTTTTGCTGTCTTTAAAGCTGTCAATACTCATGTTGCTTCAATTAATATTGATGGAGATTATAAAACTTTGAATAGATATGAGTGCCCCACTGAACCTAAAATTGTTAATTAAACTCCTATCTTGCTTAAAAAGGATCAAGAGAAATTTGAAAATCTGGATAGACTTGTCTCTAAAGTGGAAGATCTTGCTCATGATGTTGAAATTTTAAAAATTAGAACCACTCCTCTTCAATACAAGCCTACTGAGTCTTTAAATGCTATTTCTATTCAAATTAATGAGAAAGAAAGTATGATGGCTCGCTTGAAAGCTAGGTGGGCTAGAGAGAAAGAAGAAGCTAGAATTGCTAAAATGAATAGAAAAACTGTTAAAGTTTATACTATCCTGATGCATCTAAAATGCATACATGAACTTTGCACTATAATAGTTATATTCCATTCATATTTGCATCATATAAGGGGTATATTACTGTTATTTAATGATTTTTGGTAATTAATAATGATTTCCCCTTTTTATGAAATTAATCCTGCGCAGGCAGAAAACCCCTATTTCTTTCTTTATTTGTTTCAGGACCTTAACGACGTCATAATGAGCTATAAATTTACGGGGGTCATTATTTTGGAAGGAGGAAGACATTGGAGCGAAAGAAGCAAGCGAAAGGAGGCCGGAGGGCCAAAATAGGGGGCCCCACGCGGCTACAGTACTAGGCCGCATGGGCCCACGTAATTCTGCCCTCGTGGCCCCGTTTGCGTAGATTCTTCGCCCAGAAGCATCCTCGTGACCTAAAAACACCTATATAAAGGGTCCCCCGACATTTTCCAGAGGGAGGCGGCGGAGAAACGCAAAACCAGAAACAAAGAGACAGAGGGCTGCCGCCGGAGAAGATCGGAGGGGGAAACGCCGCCAGAATCCACCTCCGGAGGGCTCCACCCCCCTCCGGCGTGTTCATCATCAACTTCTACAGCAAGATCATCTCATGTCCACCATCTCCATGATGAGGAGGGAGTAGTCCCTCATCGGGGCTGAGGGCTCATGCCGATAGCTATGTGGTTTATCTCTCTCTCCCATGGTGTGATCTTTATGTGATCATGAGCTTTGTAATCTAGTTGAATCCATAGATGTTACTCTTCATCATCTTATGAATTATGCTACTCAAGTGGTTTTATTGATGTGATTGCCGGAGTCACCCTTGTCCCATGGTGTGAAGTTGACAGTGTGTGCACCGTGTGTGTCTCTTAGGCTAAAGATTACATGAATACTTATCATGAGTTATTATTTGTGTTGGGTGTCTATATGATATTGTGGTGTTTGTTAGTACTATCTTTGGATGCGAATAGTGAACGCATGAAGTCTCCATAGATGTGGAATACGAACTTTAAGGTGTGCTTTTTGTAGCCCTACATAATGGATTGGTGTTCGTTATCCAACCAGAGGATAGTTCGGGGTAGCATAGTGAAGAGGAAATATCTATGTATTCAATTATATTATTATTGTTGAGAGTGTCAACTAGTGAAAGTACGATCCCTAGGCCTTATTTCCAAAGCACCGTTTACACCTTTGTCTTGTCCTCTTGCATTAAAGAGGATTGGGACACTTTCGCACTCTTGTTCCCTTGTCTTGTCCTCTTGCATTAAAGAGGATTGGGTCACTTTCACATTCTTGTTTTGTTACATTAAACTTCCATCCATTAAATCAACCATCTTGTTCTTTAAACTTGTTTAGTGCATAATCAACTAAAACTTGTGACACTTTAGTTGTAGGGAATAGATAACTTTTCCTTCTTGCTCCTACGGATCGATACCCTTGTCGTGGTGGGTTGCACGGCATATCCATCAGAGATGGAAAAGATTGTGGGGTAGGCGACGATGGATGCTCGCGCGGGATTGGGCAACAAGCACGCAAACACACGCCAATTACCCAGGTTCGGGGCCCTCTTGTGGAGGTAACACCCCTACGTCCTGTTCTTCTTGTTCTTATTGCTTGATCACAGAATCGGGCTACAAAGGAGCTCCTTGAGCTGTTTTGGGTGGCAGCCGGCTGGAGATCCTAGCCGGTGGAGGTTGAAGATGATGCTATGAGTGTCCGTCCCTTCGCTCCCTCGGTTGCCTGCCTCGCGCAGGAGGCTCTAGCCCGCTTTATATAGGCAGCGAGCTAGGGTTTTGGGTTACAGGGAAGTTACATGCTTGTCCCTATGACATCACTACGGTTTCGAGCCGGCTGGAGCTTGTTGTCATGATTCGGTACAGGAGATGCCCGACAACGAGTACTGTTCACCAGGAGCGGTTACGCGATCCGGGCCCACCCGTACGGAGTTGTCGGTTGTTCGCGTCCGGCTCTAGCCCAGCCGGATGTCCGCATCCGGGCAGATCCAGGCGGCCTGCTTCAGGCGGCTGGTTTCAGGCGACACTTGGAGCTTTGAAGAAATGGACCTCCTTGGGATATCCGGGGTTCACATCCCCGACACTAGCCCCTGAGATCGTGGAGCCTTGCTAGCTTGCTGGGAAGACTTCTCGATCTTCTCCCCTTCGTCTTAAATCGTTGTGGTGGAAATGTCGAGGTTGGAGTCGGCGCCGGCTGGAACCGATGCCAGGTGGAATCGAAGCTTGCTCGTGGGGAATGCTCAACGGGCGCTCCTGTCCTTGGTTGTGTGCCGTTGAAGTTATCGTTGAATAGTCCGGCTTCACGGTGTAGGATCCGCAGATTTTTGCGGTCTGGATTGGCCGGCTCGAAGACTCGGGTCGTGGCCTACGTCAGCCACGACCTGCCGCCTTGGGGAGCCGTTGGTGTTCTGCCCGAGGCCTGGCGCACGTCGCCTCGGCTTCACCGGGCCGGATTTTCTGTGGCAACTGCTTGCTTGCGGGATCATCTGCGGAAGGTGCGGCACGGTTGCCCGCCACGCGGCGCGACGAGCGGGGCGGTTCCGCTCGGCCTCGCCTTTAAAGTGGAAAGAGGGGGAACGGCCCGGGGTTACCGTTCCCCATTCTCGCCTCGTCTTCTTCGCTGCTGCTTGCGCCCCCTAGCTCTTGCCCATCTTCTCTCTCGCTCGTGCCGTTCTTGCATTCGCCTCGTTCAACACGGGGAACCGATCTTCTATGGCGAGCTCAGGCGCGTGGATGGGCTCCACCGTGGACGATGATTTCATCTGGGAGCTCCGTCGGAGGATGTTCTTGGGGATGACGGGCGACGTGGGAGCCCGCGCCCCCCTGAAGAGGAAGTTTCTCAGGCGCCCAAGAAGGACGAGGTCGTCGTGTTTTCCGCGCATTTGGAGCGGGGATTGGGGCTCCCGATGAGTTCCTTCTTCGCAGAGTTCCTGCGCTTCTACGGGCTGCAGCCCCATCATCTGGGGGCGAATTGCATCACCCAGCTGTCCTGCTTCGTCGTATTGTGTGAGGCGTATTTGGGCATCTGGCCCAGTATGGAAATTTTCGGCATGTTCTTCTTCCTGCGGTCTCAGACGACTGCCGGGCAGCAGCGCGACTGTGGTGGCGTCTCCATCAGCGCGAAGAATACGCCGCTGCCCAAGATCAACCTGCCTGATTCCATCAAGAAGTGGCAAGGTACCTACTTCTACGTCCGGAATCTTACGGACGCCGACCGGATCGGCCTTCCGGCCTTCTCCAACTCGCTGCCGGCGCCCAGGTCCTGGCTCCGGAAGCCGCCTGTGGATGGGGCTCTCGAGAAGGTCTTGTTTAGCCGGCTGAAGGTGTTGGTGGCGGGCGGCCTAACGTCCAGGGACCTAACCCTGACGTGGCTGTCGAGGCGGATATATCCGCTACAAGCACGCCCGCACAAGATGTGCTTCTACTCCGGCGTCCGGGATCCCAGCCGGACCTGCTTGGAGTTGCCGAACCAGAAGGGCCTCCGCAAGTGGGCTGCCCGCCTCATCACCGACAGGGTCGAGGTGGAATGGGATTTCGGGTTCGAGCCGTTCACCCGCGCGGAACGTGCCCCCGAGGTTAGTCCTTGCATTCTTGTCCGTCTTCGATTTTTTCGTCCGGCTGCCGCCTGACTCAGTCGGCCTGTCGCGCAGCTTTGCGAGCTTCAGAGGGTTGAGGACTTCGAAGTCGTCTTCGAGCCCGACGTCAGTGGTCCTGATGGGGGATACTTTATAGGTAGGCCCATGGACCCGGAAAGTAGACCCGCCAAGACCAAGAAGGCCAAAGCCGAGTCACGTATCAAGTCGCATGGGCTGGGCTGGAGACAAGCCGGCCAAGGCCCATGATGAAGAAAGGACCCGTCCGGAAGGAGTCCAAGTACAACCCGGAGCCTAAGCTTGGAAGACCAAGACGTAGAGTAGGTCTCCGTGTTCTAGTATGACTCGGTGTAAAAGTGTAAGTCCAGAGACCCGGCAGCCTTTATAAGCGGGGTCCTGGACCTTAGATCGATAAGCTTCAATCGATAGAGAAACCCTAGCCACCAGAGAGAAGTCGCCGGCTCCTAGATTGTGGGAGCCGGGTCCCTGTAATCGAGACATATCAAGAGCAATAATAGAGAAGCAGGAAGTAGGTCTTTACCTCGAATCAGAGGGGCCGAACCTGGGTAAATCCTTGTTCCTTGGCGAGATTAACCGTTCCAGCGTACTTCAGTCATCAATGGCCCCAGAACTCATCTTCCCTAAGGAAGAACTTGCCGTGACAACCCCACGACAGTTGGCGCCCACCGTGGGGCCTACGGTGACAAAAGGAGTCGAGATCGTTGGAGCTGCTCGTCGAGCTATGGAGAAACTCGCCATCGGGCGGGTCTACACTGATGAGCATGGAGAGACAGAGATCGACGACTCAGGCTGGACCTCGGAGATGAACGAGGTCGACGAGGGCTATCAGCTTGTCTTTGGAGGAATCAACGTGTTCGTCGGGATGGTGTGCGCGTCGGGTCTTCGCGAGAACTCGGCGGAGTCGGTGCCAGAGCTAACTGTCATCGTCGAGTCCGACGGCGAGGAGTCGGTCGGAACTTCAGAGGTCGGCATCATCGCCGAATCTGAGGAACCCCTAGCTGAGGAACCAGATGTGATGCAAGAGTCAGATTCAGATTATGATGCAGATTCAGAGTCCATCCTACCCTTGTTTGAAGATCGACTTGGGTACGGGATAGAGGAAGAGGATTACGAGGAGTCGCCAGACGCGCTCGCGTTGTGGGAGTCTACATGTCTGGGAACACTGGGAATCAGTTTGATACAACTTTGTTGACAAAGGAGATTAATGCAAGTAACGCCGCAGAGAGGGCGGCCGAGTTAACCAACGCTCGTGCTGCGTTGGAGAAGCAATTAGCTGATATCACAGAAGCAAACCGGAGGCTAGCTGCAGAGCAGGCCCGAGTCCAGGATGAAGCTCAGGTCGTGCGGAGGCGCCGCGAGGAGCTTACTTCAATTCAACATCGCCGAGCCAGGAGTCGCTTGCATGATGGAGTCCACATCAATCCGACCAACCTATTCAACACACCCAATGGTCCAGGCAGAGGAGCCGGACTAGGAGGCTCAGCGGCAGCAGGAGGCGCCGCAGGAGGAGCCGGAGGAGCACCACCACCACCACCACCACCACCACCACCCCAGAAGGATCGGGAGGCAGCCGTGCTAACGGACCACCGCCTGAAGGAGGAGTCGGAGGAGGAGCATCTGGTGGCTTAGGGGCACAGCCCAACAGATTTCATACTCCAGAGGGACATTATTCCAATCCTATGGACAACGTGCATGCGGCGACTCTGAGGTTGGAGAATATTGTGGTACCAGAGGGACCAGCAGGACAGGAGACTCGGGAGGCTATCGAGTTACTGAAGACAGCCTTGACTCAGCAGGCTTTGTACCCAACTTTTCCAGATGCAAGTAGGCTACACTCAACGCCCTTTAACTCAGGTACGAGGAGTCGGCACGGCGAGTCCAACCCGGCAAATTCTACGAGTGCAAGGCGTCGTGAACTAGCAAGGAATCGTGCAAATATACCAACGGCTTCACAAGCTCAGCTAGTGGTTGATGAAGCAAGGCAACGACGAGAGAGAGAAGCAGCAAGAGCTCGGGAGGCAGAGAGGGACAGAGCGTTAGTGCTTGCAGCCAACCCGCCTCAGCCGAGCCGGGTCCACGAGGAGGTGACTTCTCCTGGTGCGTCCCCAGCATTAACAGGACCAGAGTGTTTGTCCGATGCCATCAGATCCGAGTCCTTCCCTAGCAGTTTCAAGGAGCCGCGCAAGGTTCCAAACTATGAGCCCAACATGGACCCGACCTCTTGGTTGGGTACATACGAGATGGCAATGAGTATTCGCAACGCCACAGGTAATCTGTGTGCCAAGTTCATGTATCTTATGATGGAGGGAGCAGCCAAGGTGTGGATGCGCAACTTGCCTCCTAGGTCAATCAACTCTTGGGAGCAATTGAAGGCGGCTTTTATTCAGAATTTCCAAGGCACTTGCAAGAAGCTCAGCACCATTGAGGACCTGGAGCGATGTGTCCAAAGGAAGGGCGAGTCAGCAAGGCACTGGATGAAGCGAGTCTCAGAGATCATTAATTCCTCACAAGGACTCCCACCAGTTTCAGTGTTAATGGCGATGGAGAGAAATTGCAGTTACAATCCCTTGAGTTGGAAGCTAGGTCGTATGAAGGAGAGCCTGAATCAAGGTATTCCCCTTACGATCGGTGAGATCATGGCAGGTGCTAACAAGCACGCTGCCACAGACAAAACAAAGGATCAGGAGGAAGGAACTAAAGGACAAGGTGGCAACAGTCAGAACCAGAACCAGAATCAGAACCAGAATCAAGGTGGCAGCAAGAGGCCGTATGGAGACAACTCTGACCTAGTGGCCAACACAAACACTGGAGTCAGACGTAAGGACAACAATTTTGGCGGATACCAAGGCCGCACTCCAAGCACAGAGGAGGTCTTGAGAATTCCATGCCCTAAACATGCCAAGAACGGTAGATGCGGTCATACCCTGGGACAGTGCGTAGATTTGCAGCGCGCCAGGTTCCAAGGGCCAGGAGGAGGTAACAACAATAGTGGATATAGAGGGAACAACGGAGCCGGAGGACCCGGCAATAATGGTGGAGGAGTCGGCAACAACCCAAACCAACCTCAAGGAGGAGGTCATCAGCAGGGCGGGTTCCAGCAGAACCCGAAGCAGCTTCACGAGGGCAATGGTCAGTATTATGTTACAACTCGGCAGCACAACCCGAGTCATGGCAGCTACCATGTCTTCACGACTAGCACGTCCAAGCGTTCCAAGAAGTTGAAAGTCAGAGCAGTTAATGCAGTAGAGCCGGCCCTTCCACAATGGCTCAGGTGGTCAGAGCAAACCATCACATGGAGTCGGGCAGATCATCCTCCAAGAGTCGACGAGCCAGGGCAGCTAGCCTTGGTAGTGGCACCTCAAGTTGGGGGCTATACATTGAACAAGGTGCTTATGGACGGTGGAAGCAGTATCAACATCTTATATTATGACACGTTCAAGAGGATGCAGCTGCAAGATAGACAGCTAATTCCAACGGAGACAGTGTTCCATGGGGATAGTACCAGGGAAGTCGGCTAAGCCCATTGGTAAGATTTACCTTGAGGTTGCTTTTGGCACAGTGGAGAATTTTCGTTCAGAGATTATGCCCTTTGAGGTAGTAGACCTTAAGAGCCCATATCATGCTCTTTTTGGTCGACCTGCATATTTTAAGTTTATGGCTAGGCCATGTTATGTGTACTTGAAGCTCAAGATGCCAGGTCCAGCAGGAATCATCACAGTTAATGGCAGCAGACAGATGGCATTGGAGTGCGAGATTGGTGATGCAGCCATGGCTGAGACAGCTTGTGCTCAAGAGGAGCTGAAGTTTACAAGGCAAACGTGGATCCGGAGGACAACTCGGTCCTTAAGAAGCCGGCCACAGAGGAGAAGATGAAATTCAAGTCAGCTCAGGATACAAAGCAAGTCGACTTCACCCCTGGTGACTCTTCCAAGCAGTTCACCATTGGGGCACATCTCTCTGATAAATAGGAAAGCGCGCTCGTCGAGTTCATCCGTGAGAACCGGGACGTTTTTGCATGGAAGCCATCTGACATGCCAGGAGTCCCAAGAGAACTCGCCGAGCACAGCTTACATGTTAATCCTAACGCAAGACCAGTCAAGCAGGGTCTGCGCAAGTTTCATGATGACAGGAGGAAAGCCATAGGAGAAGAGGTGGCTCGGCTCCTCGCAGCCGAGTTCATCAAGGAGGTCTTTCACCCAGAGTGGGTGGCTAATCCAGTGTTAGTACCAAAGAAGACAGGAGAGTTGAGGATGTGCATCGACTTCACGGGTTTGAACAAGCACTGCCCTAAGGACCCGTTTGCACTACCTCGTATAGACCAGATCATTGACTCCACAGCGGGGTCAGAGTTGCTTTGTTTCTTGGATGCATATTCAGGGTACCATCAGATCAGACTCAAGATAGAGGATGAGCTGAAAACGTCCTTCATCACGCCCTTTGGAGCATTTTGTTACACAACAATGCCCTTGGACTCAAGAATGCGGGAGCTACATATCAGAGGTGTATCCAGAACTGTTTCAAAAAACAGATTGGAAGGAATATTCATGCTTATGTGGATGATGTAGTTGTCAAATCTCAGAAGGCCGACTCTTTGATAGCAGACTTGACAGAAACCTTTGAGAACCTGCGCAAGTATAAGATGAAGCTCAACCCGACCAAGTGTGTCTTTGGGGTCCCTGCTGGCAAACTCCTAGGCTTCATCGTTTCAGAGAGAGGCATTGAGGCAAATCCAGAGAAAATCAAGGCTATCCATAACTTGCAGAAGCCGACTTGTCTGAAGGACGTCCAAAAGCTTACTGGATGTGTGGCAGCTCTGAGCAGATTTATCTCCAGACTCGGGGAGAAGGCGGGTCCTCTCTACCGACTCCTGAAGAAGTCAGACAAATTCCTATGGGATGAAGAGGCTGACCGTGCTTTTGAGGAGTTGAAGAAAACTTTATCAACAGCACCAGTGCTTGCAGCTCCTACAGATAAGGAGCCCATGCTATTATATGTAGCTGCCAACGAGAGAGTTGTCAGCGCAGTAGTAGTTGTGGAGCGTGCAGAGGAAGGAAAGGAGTACCCAGTGCAGAGACCTGTCTACTACATCAGTGAAGTCCTCACAGAGTCAAAGCAAAGGTACCCTCAGTGGCAGAAACTAGTTATGGAGTTTTTCTTGCAAGTAGAAAGCTCAAGCATTATTTCCAAGAGCATCCAATTAAGGTGGTGAGTTCAGCACCGCTGGCAGATATTATACGCAACAGAGAGGCAACAGGGCGAGTCGCCAAGTGGGCCATTGAGTTGGGTCCTTATCATATCACATATGAGCCAAGGACAGCGATCAAATCTCAAGCTTTGGTGGATTTCGTCAATCATTGGACAGATTTTACATCTTCACCAAGCACCCCCTTGCACCAAGTATTGGACTATGCACTTTGATGGGTCCAGACAGTTGGAAGGTTCAGGAGCCGGCGTGGTGTTAACCTCACCTAAGGGAGATAAGTTAGCATACGTCCTTCAGTTACACTTTGATTGCACCAATAACATGGCAGAGTATGAGGCTTTGCTACATGGCCTGCGTTTGGCCAAGGAGATGAACATCAAGCGTATCAGGTGCTTTGGAGACTCGGATCTCGTAGCTCAGCAAGTATCTGGAACTTGGGACTCGAAGGATGCAAACATGGCAGCTTATAGAAGAGCAGTCGAACAGATAGCCGGGTTCTTTTCTGGTTATCAAGTGGAGCATATTGACAGGCGCAAGAACGAGGCTGCTGATGCGTTATCACGACTCGGCTCTCGTCGAGAGAAAGTACCACCAAATGTGTTCTTGGATGAACTCCATCATCCTTCAGTCAAGCTACCCACAGAGGAGGAGTTAGCCTTTCCAGACCCAGAGTCGGCACTTGTTGCAGCAGTACGAGCAATACCAACATGGACAGAGCCCTACCTAGCCTATCTCCTACGGGGTGAACTCCCAAAGGATGAGGTCAAGAAAAAACAACTCATCAGGCGATGCAAGTCCTACACAGTTATTGACGGCGAGTTGTATAGAGGAAGCGTTACTGGAGTCTACCAGAGATGTGTGTCTCCAGAAGAGGGCAAGCAAATATTGCAAGAGATCCATGCAGGAGATTGTGGTCATCATGCATCCACTAGATCCTTGGTGTCAAAAGCTTTCAGACACGGGTTCTTTTGGTTGACAGCACATTTAGATGCAGAGAGGATAGTTCGAGTCTGTGATGGATGTCAAAGGTACGCAAGGCAAGACCACGTGCCAGCTCAAGAACTTAGAACCATCCCTATCACCTGGCCATTTGCAGTTTGGGGACTCGACATGGTGGGCCCTTTCTCAAAGTCACCTTGTCAGAAGACCCATCTGCTAGTAGCAGTTGACAAGTTCACCAAGTGGGTGGAAGTGGAACCCGTCAGCAGAGTCGACGGTGCATCAGCTGTGAGATTCTTCAAGAAGATAGCCACACGTTTTGGGTATCCTCATAGCATCATTACAGACAACGGTACCAACTTATCAGTTGGAGAGATGGCCAAGTTTTGCGGTGAGAACAACATCAGACTCGACCTAGCCTCAGTGGCACATCCACAGTCCAATGGACAAGCAGAGAGGGCAAATCAGGAGTTGCTGAAGGGAATTAAGCCCCGGCTCCGAGTCCCTTTGCTAAGAGCCGCCGGATCTTGGGTTGAGGAGTTACCAGCAGTGCTTTGGAGCATCAGGACGACTCCTAACAGATCTACTGGCTTCACACCTTTCTTCATGGTGTATGGAGCAGAAGCTGTCTTGCCAAGCGACTTGTTGCACGACTCGCCACGAGTCGCCAATTATGTTGAGACAGAAAATGAACTCGCCCGACAGGACTCGGTCGATGCACTTGAGGAAGCAAGGGAGCTAGCCCTTGAGAGATCAGCAGTTTATCAGCAGGACTTGCGGCGATATCACGCACGCAGAGTCAAAACCAGGACTTTCCAGGAAGGAGATTTAGTGCTTCGCCTTNTCTTCAAGAAGATAGCCACACGTTTGGGTATCCTCATAGCATCATTACAGACAATGGTACCAACTTATCGTTGGAGAGATGGCCAAGTTTTGCGGTGAGAACAACATCAGACTCGACCTAGCCTCAGTGGCACATCCACAGTCCAATGGACAAGCAGAGAGGGCAAATCAGGAGTTGCTGAAGGGAATTAAGCCCCGGCTCCGAGTCCCTTTGCTAAGAGCCGCCGGGTCTTGGGTTGAGGAGCTACCAGCAGTGCTTTGGAGCATCAGGACGACTCCTAACAGATCTACTGGCTTCACACCTTTCTTCATGGTGTATGGAGCAGAAGCTGTCTTGCCAAGCGACTTGTTGCACGACTCGCCACGAGTCGCCAATTATGTTGAGACAGAAAATGAACTCGCCCGACAGGACTCGGTCGATGCACTTGAGGAAGCAAGGGAGCTAGCCCTTGAGAGATCAGCAGTTTATCAGCAGGACCTGCGGCGATATCACGCACGCAGAGTCAAAACCAGGACTTTCCAGGAAGGAGATTTAGTGCTTCGCCTTGTCCAGAGTAAGGAAGGGATGCACAAATTATCTCCACCATGGGAAGGACGTTCGTCATAAGCAAGAATCTGAACAATGGATCGTACTATCTGATGGATGTGCGAGAGCCGGCAAGTGTAGGCAAAGGAGCTGATACAGCTCATACTCTAGATCCTTATGCAGAGGCAAAGAGGCCTTGGAACATAGCTCAGCTACGTCCATATTATACCTAAGTTGTAATAGATTCATGAGTTGAAAGGCAATGAGCCCAGTGAGCCATGCCTAGATGTAATCGAATTATTATGATCAAATGAAATAAAGCCGGCTTCTGTGAACATGAGTCCTTTAGTCGAGTCACCCAGTGAGTGCGCTTTGTTCTTTAAATTTTGATCATCAGGTTCTTGGGGGCTTACTTTTCAGTGAAAAAAGTTAAGCTTAAACTCTTGGACCCGGCACAGTAGCCAAATTTTCCTAGTTTTCTCGCTGGTAAGTCAGATGCATCCTGCACAATATGATCTATCTACAGGCATGACTTGCTTTCTTTCTCTTATGGATCCTAAGGAACATATGAGTTAAGAACCTGTCAGCACAAGCTGTACGAGAAGTCATGCAGGGCCTACTTATTCATCAGTGAAAAATTAGACGGGTTATAAGAACCAAGCCGATTGGCACAAATTCAAAATAGCTAACAAGCTAAATAGTTTAAAGCACCAGTAGTGCATCTTTACAACTCAAAAGAGCTCAACAAGCTCAATAGTTTAAAAGCACCCATAGTGCATAAATACAAAGTCTCAACAGTAACACAGAATTACATAGCACTCAAAAGTCATTCAAAGGGTGGTCTTCTAGAGGAGTCGACTCCTTAGCCAGAGTTGAGGAGTCCTCCTTAGCAGGCGACTTGTCCTTTGCTTGAACAGCAGGAGTCGATGAGTTCTTCTTAGCAGGAGATTTGCCTTGTGCTTGAGCAGCGGAGGAAGGAGCCGGCTTCAATGGAGGCTTGGTGGCGACTTTCTTCGTTTGAAATCCAGTACCCTTGGGACTCTTCATATGCTTGGTAAGATCTGCTTGTTTCTGAGCGTCTCCAGAGACAGCTCTAGAAGGAGTGGGCGCAGCAGGAGTCTTCAGGGTAGGCTCAGCACTTGGCACAGGAGCCGCCGGTGATGATGAACTCGGACCGGCAGAGGCAGCGAATACACCAGATGGGTCCTGTGATGGGCGGCCAAAGTTTACTATCTCAGGATGTACTGGAGCGACTCTCTTGTTCTCCAAATCATAATGATGAACCCATACCTCAGGGTCCATCTTATTGGCAATCTCACAAGCATATGGCCGCACCAGCTTTTCTTCGGCTATGAAGTCATTCTGAGTAAAAGGCTTGCCATCTTCATGCTGCTCAGGCTTCCCCATTGTAAGCATTGCTGGCTCAAGAACAGTGGGATAGTAGCTGTGGGCTAAGGCCAGGATCCTGATAGCAGATCTCCTCATAGAAGATTGTTTCCACAAACGCACATAACCTGGTGCCCTGGACAACTCATCCACCAGACGTTCAGGCTCTTTGGGGCACTTGCCTTTGTGATTCAGATACTTGACCACAGAACGGGCTCCCTCTTGTAGCCCGTGACAGTAATCAAGCATCTCAGACAGTTGTTTGCTTGTGGGCAATTTAAGCTTGGGGGAGTCAGCCCCTGCAGAAAGGAAATCAAGGAGTCATTGTCAGTTGAAAAGCAATTCAGAAAGGTACAAAAGGAAGCAAGCAAAAGTCATAAACTCACCAAATATATGCTGACACATTGCACCAATGCCCTTCTTGCAAGTGTTGAACACGGCTTGTAGGTCATTGTGTGCCTTCTGAGCAATCTTTTTGGCCTCAGCCGACTCTTTTTTCACCTGCTCCAGTTGAGCAGTTAAGGCCTTCAGATCCTTCTCAAGCTGAAGGGAGTGTTCTTTTTCGGCCAGGGCAGATCTGGTACTAGCAGCTGCCTGGTCCTCAAGTTCTTTCATGTCTCTCTTCATCTTGGAGACGATGCACTGCAATTACAAGTCATAAAGCACAAGTGAGATCCACAAGTCAAATACAGAACTCATGAGCTCCAAGTCGTCACAAGTTAACAACTTGGCGCTTGGGGGCTACTCAGGAGTCAATTCTTTCTATCAGAAAAGCAGGCATGAGTCCTAATCGACAAGTCATAAGCTCCAAGTCGCCACAAGTTAGCAACTTGGCGCTTGGGGGCTACTGGCAAATCAGAATTTTTCGTCAAGTTAAGTATGAATAGAGTGGACATATTTGCAGCTCCAAGTCGCCATAAGTTAGCAACTTGGCGCTTGGGGGCTACTCGCAGAACAGAAATTTTTTCTTCAAGTAAGGTATCAGTGAGTAATATATATTGGTAGCTCCAAGTCGTCGCAGGCTGACAACTCGGCGCTTGGGGGCTACTCGTGTGAAAAGTTTTTGGTCTAAGGACCCGACAGACAGTAAACTATCAGCCCCGAGTCCTAGTAGAGCTAAGGACTCAGTGCTTGGGGGCTACAGTGTGCAAAATTTTTTCCATATAGCAATTGAGTTCAGTATCAAATCAAAGCACCTATCCTAGTCACAAGTCACCACAGACAGGTGCTTGGGGGCTACTGAGATAGGATGATGCCAGAAAGCATGAAAGGAGAAGTCAGACAAGCTTACCTCATGAACTATGTGAAGAGACCTAAGAGCCGCTTGCTCGTCATCCTTCAACCTAGCAGCTTGATCGTTCAAGTCGACTGCTTCAGCATAGGCTTCGGAAAATGACATGTTATCTGCCACCCGAAGTCGACTGTAGTCAGTAGACGACTTGATCTTGATTGAGGGAGAGGCTGCAGGAGTCGGCTTGACAGGAGCCGGCTGAACTGGAGGTGCAGAATCAGGAGTCACAGCACCAGAGCTGGGCTGGACTGTTGTTGGAGTTGCCTCCCGAGCCTTTGAAGAGGACTCGGGGACAGTAGGAGTCGTGGCTGCGCCGGCTGATGCAGCGATGGAGGGACCTGTCCTCGTACTGGTTGTTGGAGAAGTCGACGGAGGGGCAGGTCCACGCCCAGAGGAGACATCAGCCATGCCTGGGAGCTTTGACACCTTGGCACAAGGCCGAGCCCTGAAATATTCAGAGATAGAAGTCAATAAACCTAGTGAAAGGAAAGAACAGAAGTCATACAATTGCAAGTACAGAGACAAGGGAGTCTTACCCAACATTGGTCTCCAGGTCCAAGGCGGCCTGGGAGTTTGAGGAAGGCATTGACAAACCAGAGCTGTAGGAGTCGTCCTTTTGGGGAGGAGAGGTTGATTTCCGTTGGTGTGAGACTGGCAGAGGCTCAGGAGCGTCTGCAGGCCCATCGGAACGCAGCTTCCTCTTTCTGGCGGCAATGACACTCTGCAATTGCTCTTCAGGCTTAGTTGGGGAGCGAGAGGACCCAAGGACTCGTGAGAGTGGTACCTTGGGAACAGCCTCTCGAGAGCCATTGTTGTTCGAGGCTGGAGAGGATGAGGAATGACTCCTGGCAGAGGACTCTGCGGATGGAGATGGTTGAGCAGCAGCAGAGGCAGTGTCAGTTTGCCTAGTGGGGGGAGCCTCTGGAGAGGACTCGTCATCGTCGGTTTCTTCCACAATGGGAGCCTCTTGGGAGGACTCCTCTTCATCAGCATTCTTAGTGGGAGCCTCTGGCGAGGACTCCTTATCGGCAGCATCATCATCAGCAGGAGCCTCCTGAGAGGACTCCTCATCCTCATCATCAGTGTCATCTGCCACAGTGGCTTGATCTGTGGCAGGAATTTCTTCTTCAGCTTCAGCCTCAGCTTCAGCTTTATTCTTAGAACCAGCTCCAGAGGCCGGCTTCCAGAAGGAGTCGGTGAGCTGCAAAGGAGTTAGCAAACATGAGTTAGTAAACATGAGTCAGCAAGCAATACAAGTGAAGTCAAGGTTGAAATAAAGTAGAGCGTAATACTTACATCAGGAGCTGGGTTTGTTGAGCAGAAGGGTTGGAGCCCGAAATGAGCTTGATCCTTCACCGGTTTCCCAGTCAACTTCTTGATGAGTCGACCAAGCTCCGGTCCATCAGACAACTGCTCTGTAACCCGGAGGTCATCACCAGCACATCTGGTATATGAGCAGATCAACCGAGTCCTAGGACTCAGCGGCTGGATTCTCCAGGTCGTCCAGCAGCGGACCAGATCCAGATTCTCCAGGTTATGGGACAAGAGTGCCCGGATGCGAGTAATAAGAGACTCGACCCTTGGCCGGTCGGCCTCTGGGCACCTGGCTTTCATTAGAGGAGTCGCCCGGAGGCGTTCCTCAGAGAACAAAGGAAGCTTAGGCTCATTTGCAGGAGAAGTGTCCTTGCAATAAAAGAAAGTCCTTTGCCAGTCTTTGATGCGATTTGGGAAAACTGGCTTAGGGAAGACGGAGTTGAGGCGCCGTTGAAGGGCGACGGCGCCACATTGGAGAAGAGGACCCCCAGAGGTTTCAGGTTGGGGATTGCAGTAAAAGAGCTCGAGCCAAAGGTTGATGTCAGGTTTAATTTGGAGGTAATCCTCACAAAGAACAACGAAATTAGAAAGTGTGAGAATGGAGTTGGGAGCAAGATCGTGAATCCGCAGCTCGTAAAGCTCGAGGAGCTGGCGGAAGAAAAAATCGCCGGGGGGAGAAAAGCCGCGAAATAGGTGCTCGACAAAGACGACAACTTCATCCTTGGCAGGAGAGGGAACAATCTCATCCCCAGGGGCCCGAGCTTGAGCGCTAGAGGGGATCAAACCTGATAGCCTGTGGGTCTTCAATTGCTCCGCCGAGACCGTGGATCCACTCCAATCGGCGGAGATCGATCGCTTGGAGGAAGATTTGGCGGCGGCGGCGGCCGCGGCGGCAATGTTCACCGTCCTGCTCGACGTGGTCGCCTTGGCCTTCGATGTGGTCTTTGAGCGCTTGGGAGCCATGGCGTGCGGGCGGTGCGTGCTGGGCGCGGGAAGAGATGGGCGCGAAAGAGAGGAAGGAGAGCTTTGAGCTGAAGGGGCAAGTGAGGTTTAGGGCTTAACCCTTCGAGATTTATAAAGGGGGGTAAAACCCTAGAAAGTCAACTGTGGATAACGTTTCAGTAAAAACGTTCTAGTGGCCAAACAGACAGTCAAGAAATCGCAGTATGGAAAGGTTAAAGGTCACAGATATGGAAGTAGCCGGCTTGTCCCAGAATGACGAGTCCTGTGACAGTGAAATCAGCTTATATAGCCCTTGTTCGCAAGAGTCACACCAGAACCCGGCCCGCTAGTACAAGGGCAAGAGTGGCGGCTTGAACAAGGGATAAGAGTGGACTCATTTTATGTATGTGTTATATTTTTATGCAGGAATTCATCTTGGAGCTAGCAGCAGGCGACTTTGGAGCCATTGGCTCAAGTGGAAGGAGTCGACCCAGAGAGTCGAACCAGCAAGTCAGAGGAAGCCGCCAAGCTGTGCCCAAGATAAATTCGGGGGCTACTGATGGGGGGATACTTTATAGGTAGGCCCATGGACCCGGAAAGTAGACCCGCCAAGACCAAGAAGGCCAAAGCCGAGTCACATATCAAGTCGCATGGGCTGGGCTGGAGACAAGCCGGCCAAGGCCCATAATGAAGAAAGGACCCGTCCGGAAGGAGTCCAAGTACAACCCGGAGTCTAAACTTGGAAGACCAAGACGTAGAGTAGGACTCCGTGTTCTAGTATGACTCGGTGTAAAGTGTAAGTCCAGGGACCCGGCAGCCTTTATAAGCGGGGTCCTGGACCTTAGATCGATAAGTTCAACCAGTAGAGATAAGCTTCAATCAGTAGAGAAACCCTAGCCACCAGAGAGAAGTCGCCGGCTCCTAGATTGTGGGAGCCGGGTCCTTGTAATCGAGACATATCAAGAGCAATAACAGAGAAGCAGGAAGTAGGTCTTTACCTCGAATCAGAGGGGCCGAACCTGGGTAAATCCTTGTTCCTTGGCGAGATTAACCGTTCCAGCGTACTTCAGTCATCAATGGCCCCAGAACTCATCTTCCCTAAGGAAGAACTTGCCGTGACAACCCCACGACAACCACCAAAGTCTAAAATATCTCTTCACCCAGCCGGATCTGAACTTGAGGCAGAGGAGATGGCTGGAATTGATAAAAGACTATGATGTGACCCTCAACTATCAACCGGGCAAAGCCAATGTGGTGGCCGATGCTTTGAGCCGCAAGGCCTATTGCAACACCTTGATGGTTGAAAAGGCCCAACCTGCTCTCCATGAGGAATTTGCTAAATTGAATCTGGAGATTGTGCCCTCCGGTTTTCTAGCTAACCTCGAGATCAAATCCACTCTCGAGGATGAAATCAAGGCCGCCCAACAAAATGATGCAGGCATCCTAAAGATTAAGGAGAATGTCGCAAGTGGAAAGGCCAAGTGTTTCTCTATCGATGACTCCGGTGTTGTCTACTTCGAAGGCCGCCTTGTGGTGCCCAAGAGTGGAAATACCAAGGGGTTAATTCTCCAAGAGGCACATGAGTCTCCCATATCCATCCATCCCGGTAGCACCAAGATGTACCAAGACCTCCGTCCCAAATTCTGGTGGACCCGTATGAAGCGGGAGATTGCCAGATATGTTGCCGAATGTGATGTCTGTCGCCGGGTGAAAGCTGAACATCAGAGGCCGGCTGGTACCCTCCGCCCCATAGCCGTTCCTGAGTGGAAATGGGATGAAGTTGGTATGGATTTCATCACCGGTTTTCCAAAGTCACAAAAGGGCAACAATGCTATTTGGGTCATCATCGACCGTCTGTCAAAAGTTGCCCATTTCCTTCCGGTCCGCGATGATATTCGAGCAAGCCAACTTGCCGACCTATATATGGCCCGGATTGTTCCATTGCACGGGGTTCCCTTGAGGATCATTTCAGACCGTGGAAGCCTGTTTGTGTCCAAATTTTGGCAAAGCTTCCAAGAGGCTCTCGGAACCCGTCTCAACTTCAGCACCGCCTATCATCCTCAAACCGACGGTCAAACTGAAAGAGTAAATCAAGTTCTTGAGGATATGCTTCGGGCTTGTGTCATCTCTTTCGGCAAGGGTTGGGAAAAGTACCTCCCTCTCGCCGAGTTCTCCTACAACAATAGCTATCAAGCCAGTTTGCAAATGGCTCCCTTTGAGGTTCTTTATGGGAGAAAATGCCGGACTCCTCTCAATTGGTCTGAAACCGGGGAGAGGTCACTCTTCGGTCCTGATGTGATCAATGAAGCCGAAGAGAAGGTCCGTGTCATTCGGGATAATCTCAAGGCTGCTCAATCCCGTCAGAAGAGCTATTATGACAAGCACCACCAAGAGGTCCACTATGAAATCGGTGACAAGGCCTATCTTCGAGTCTCTCCTCTCCGAGGCGTTCGTCGCTTCGGAATCAAGGGCAAGTTGGCACCTCGCTATGTTGTCCCTTTCACCGTCCTAGCCAAGCGAGGGGATCTCTCCTATCAACTTGAGCTACCCTCCAACTTCCCGGATGTTCATGATGTGTTCCATGTTTCCCAACTCCGCCGGTGCTTCAAGGATCCCATCCGTGGGGTTGATCATGAGGCATTAGACATCCAGGAGGACTTGACCTATCGCGAGCATCCTATCCGTATCTTGGATGAAGCGGAGAGGAAAACCCGCAACAAGTCCATCAAGTTCCTCAAAGTTCAATGGTCCAACCATTCCGAGGAAGAAGCCACCTGGGAGCGAGAAACTAGTCTTCGTCAGGAATACCCCGCCTTCTTCACTCAAGCCTAGAATCTCGGGACGAGATTCCTGTAAGGGGGGTAGAGTTGTAAAAGCCCAAACTTGGTAACGAAAAATACGAAGAATTTTTCCACTTTTGTTTCCATGTTTGCATCATAGCATCCATATGCATTTTTGCCATTTCTACCTTTCACTTGGAAACAATTGAAATGGGAAGCCCAAACTTCCCAACATCCAACCAATGAAAATGCCCAACTTGGAAACCAACTAAATGAACTTCCAAGTTGTTTAGGAAGTTCCATCTTTGCCTTGTATAACAATTTCTCACTTTCCAATTTTTGTCAAATAAGAAATGACATGAGAGCTCAAGTTGGCTTAATTCAATTCCTATTTTTGGAACCAAGTTATGCTTTCCAAAAATTCAAACTAAAATCATGGGGAGCTCCAGTATTATTGTGAGGGTCTCCATGAATATTTTCAATATTTTTGGAGATGCCTAAATACTCCAATTAAATGAATTTTGGAAGATCTCAAAAATGCCTTCATTAAACCCTGTGAACAAATCATGACCAAAACTTTTTATTTTGCTTCCCAAATTTTTGTGGAGGTTCAACAGCTTAAATGGAGCCTATGTGAATTTTTCCAGATTTTATAAACATGTTTTAGTGCCTCTTTTAAATCCCTGAAGTTGCTGAACTAAAAAGGAAAAACAGAATTTTGCAAATGTTTAAAACTCTGACGGGTGGGCCACCCCTGTCATCCTCCCTTCTCTCCCTCTTCCTCTCTGTGCTGGAAAACGGCACTAGCGCCATGCCTCCTTGCCGGCCGAGCTGCCCTTGCCGCCGTGGCCTCTGCGACCTTTAAGGAGCACCCCCGCGTCGCTCACCTGCCCCTCACCTTCCTCTCTCCTCGTTTCTCCCTGATTTTCCGGATCGACGCCACCTCTGTCTTCCCCGCGCTGCCCTCCGCGGTGCCGACGCCGTCGCCGTCGATTCGCCGTGCTCTGGAGGTCCCCGGGACAAGCCGACGCCGCCGGTGGCTCCGCCGCACCCTCTTCCCCCTCGTGGAGCAAGGAATCGTGCCGGGTTGGCCCGGGATCGACGGAATCATCCTCGGCGCACCTCCCCCTCCGCCGCCGCTCACGGGACGATTCCGGCGACCTCGTCCTCTCCGCGTCGTCGCCGTCCACCCTTTAGTGCTCAGGGTGAGCTCCTCTTATTCTTGGCCCTCTCCCTCGCCCCATTTTCCCCCTCCCGCCGCCGTTGGTCGCCGTCGGCCGCCGGCGACGACGCCGTCGTCAGCACCCGTGCATCACTGCCCGGCCTGACCGAGGCTTGGGCCGGCCTGAGGCCGGAGCCTTCGGGCTGGTGCCCGGCCGTTCGCCCAGCCTGGGCCGGCTCTGGGCCGGGCCACTCGGGTCCCTGCCCGGCCTAATTTCCGGCCTGGCCGGCTCGAGGCCGGCCTGCCAGGGAAAGTTTTTCCCTTTTTAATTTGTTAATATGAAATTAAAACTTGAATATCTTTTCGTATATGGCTTCAAAAATTGCAAACTAAATATCAAATTGCTCAGCAAAACAAAACCTATCAGTTGGTAACTTTATCATGTCCTCTCGAGCAAAATATTTTCCCCGTAATTAGGAAACCCTAAAAGGGTAAAATTGATGCCTAATTTGAGAAATTCATAACCTATTCAAATTTAATCCAAAAATTACAAATAAAATATCAATGTGATCAACATGCGAAATGCCATCAAACCATGCACTTATCATATCATGATCACAAATATTTATTTGATGTTATCCATAATTGGGTTAAAAGAATAAATTCTCGTTAATTATTTAAATTGCTATTTATTCATCGGTGCTCCGAAAATTACAAATAAAGTAACAAAATGATCGGAATGACGAACCCTACCCTTTATTGCCATGTTCATGCATTCTTGAGCCACTTCCATAATAATTTGATAATTTATGAAGAATGTGGTCACTAAGATAAATATGGGGTTGGTTCCAAATAGTTGCACAAATTATTTGGCCCCTCGTTTAAATTTGCTTTTAATTTATATAATAATATGGTTGCATCAATTGGACATGTCATCATGTGCTTGAGCATTGCATTTTGAGTTCGTGTGATTTATGTGTGCTTTGTATTTCTTTTGGGGTATCGATAGATTCCGGAGTCGAGGGCCTCTCTAACTACCCCGACGATCAGTGCTTCACCACCGGGCAGCAAGGCAAGAGATAACCTAACCTTCTTGACATCTAGCATCCTATGATTTTATCAAATTATTTTATCCACCATATTATTTGCATGCGGTTCAAATATCTCTTTGTGTAAATATATAGAATCCTATGAAGGCATGTTCTTCCCCGAGCCAATCACATGTATCCCTACCTATGAGACCTAGGGTTGAAGTGCTGGCCGAGATAAAGATAAAATGGTTGTATTCATATGCTTAGCTATGCTTAGCCATGCTTAGATAAATGCTTTATGTCCGTTATTACTTCCATAATTGTTTAAGTATGGAATGATTCGGGCACGGTGGATAATTGTGATGCTTAATTAAAATGCTAAGATGGCTTGGGTGAGTTGCCATCGGGGATGGTGTTTTGCCTCACTCTAGCCCCTAGGAGCGAGTTCTTTACCTCTTGAACCAAGACTGAGCGTGCTTCCGGAGGTGGGGGCATATGGAACCCCCTTTGACCGAATAAGTTGTGAGGGGCTTGTCAAGGGTCCTCTAGTTCGAGTTTTCCATTTGCGCGTGAGTTGTGTGGGTGGAAAAAGGAACGAGGATGGTGGTGTTTAGGAATGTGGCCGCGGGGCAGGGCGCTGAGAGCGCTGATCCTGTCCTTCCGCACACTGATGGTCCTTGAGTAAGCCTCATGCAATGTAAAGGTCTAACCGCGCCCGTTCGCCGGCCTTCCCCGGAAGAGGGCCAACTAGGTGAGCCGGACGGTACCGATGGGTAAATTAGTACACCCCTGCAGGGTTAATCTTTTCGAAAAGCCGTGTCCACGGTTATGGACGACTTGGGAATAGACGATAAGACCATAGAGAATCTTAACCTAATTGATATGGCAGCTAAAGGTTGCATAATCAACGTGTGATAAAGGTTCACTTCCTCGAGGGTGATTCGAGGGGGTGCCTTGGTGGAGATGAGAGTGGTTGGTTACAAAAGGGTTCGATGAGAACCAAAGTTGACAAATGTTTACTCTCTTACCCCGTTTATAAAAATATTCTGAGTAGACGAATGCCTTGTGTCATTTATGTTTCGGTTTATGAAAATATAGCTTTATGCAAAAGAAATACATATAAAGCTTTAGAGCCTCCGTCAGTCATTGGGTCTATATCGCCCTACTAAACTTGCGAGTACATCGTACTCAGTCTCTCTTTGCTGCCTCTATGTTTTTGTATTTCAGAGGAGGACGACACCGAGCAGTTAGGTGGGTTCTTCGTTGACGTCGACTACTACTCTGGGGTTCCCAGGTGGCAGCTTGGGACCATGGAACAAGCTGGCTTGGGTGATGTTTATCTGTAGGCCTCTTAGGCCATAATTTGCTTCTTGTTGTATTAGACAACGCTACTTCGCTTCCGCTTGTTGAATTGTTGGATCTGTGATCCTTTTGTTTGTAATATTTGTATTCTCCTCGTTATATGAGTTGCCATATAAATGTTTTGTGTCGTAGAGTCATGCTTTGTGCCAGTTCTGTTCCACAAGTCTCGATCTTTGTTTTATACACTGATGGTTGTGTTGCTTACATAGCCTCTCTGTATAATTCCGGGGTCGGGGCGTTACAGCCAGCACGGGAGGCCGGGGAGGCACCCGAAGCCCCCGGCCTCGAACCGGCCAGGCCGGCAGGACAACCCCCCCTTTTTTTTCCTTTTCTCTTTCTTTTTCTGTCCAAAAATACTTCCAAGAGAAACACGCCTATTCTTTCACAAACGAACTCCGTTTTCGACAAACTTAGACTCGTTGAAATCACCACAACGAGAACTACAAGATTATATAGAGAATCATCATTGTTCCACAAAGGGGGATAAAACTAAATGATTAAAGGTAAAAACCTTTTTATTGAAAATCGGAAACACCATATCTTTTGCAAATGAAGTCCGAATGAAGTGAAACCAATTTTGTTGGAAAGAGGACAATAAAAGATACCCTTGGAAATATTGAAAACAAGCAAAGGAGATTTTGCAAATAATTGGAAGAGAGAAACCTTCCACAAGGATGAACCGACAAAATCTCTAATACCGAAAACGCAATAGAAGACGCATATGAAAACCGTTTTCGGTGAACTTGACCTTGTCATGACAAGCACGACAAGCACCAAGACCACACCACGATAAGAGCCAAATAAGAACCAATAAAAATGATTGTAAGGATGTAAAGGTTTGAGCTCTCCACGAACGATACGATCAAGATACTCGGTCGAGAGCCCCTATTGATAGTACGGCTATCTATCATATAACCCGGTCTCTTAACTAACATCATGAGACCGGTAAAATAGAAAGCCTATCAAGATCATACGTTTGCCTTGCGCATAATCCACTTGAGGTCGATGATGACGATCTTCATCTCCTCAAGACGAACCACGTTTCTTGATTGCACTTCGCTTGGTGAAGACTCACATGTTGCTCCCCCATACACCAATATGGGAGAAGCACTCTTGGGCATATCTTCACCTGGATTTGAGTGCTGATCAACATATAATCTTCTTCACTTAGGCTTGACTCCAACAAATGGAGATCAAGCAACGCATATGGACACAACCTACAAGTAGCTCAATACAAATATTAGTCCATACAGATTGTCATTAATTATCAAAACCACACCTGGGGCAACCATGCTCTTTCACCGTCGCCGACTTGTCCGTCGCGAGGAAGAAGCCTGCACGAATCACGACCCGCGATCGAACTGTGGAGGAGTCGACTGAGTGATAAGCTAATTCTCAGTCGACTGAGTATTAGCAAAACTGTTTTTTTATTACGTGAGTTCAGGCCTTTTGCGGTATCTGTGGGAGTTAGCTCCGATACATTGTGGATCTGTGGGTGTTCACCTCTGTCTCTCACCACATGACACGATACGCGGCGATGAACATAATCCACCAGTATGGGTCCACAGGACATGATTACTGTTTTGTTTGAGTTCCGGCCCATATCCCGGCGCAACCCCCCCGCAAGGGCGCGCGTGGTTCTGGAGCGCACCACGTCTCCTCGAACCCTCGCGCACGCCACCTAATACGAGCCCCCCGCGCTGTACAGCGAACGGCGCACTGCTCACTCCCGCAAAACGGCCGCGTCTATATCAGAGCAGCGCAGCGCCTGATCATTCCCCCGTCGCAACAGTCAGTCACACTCGTCGCCACTCCCCCCCACCGCCCCAAGCCCCCCAGCTGCTCGTCCCTCCCCCTCCCCCGGATCAAGCATCGAGGTACCGTGCCATCAACCCCTATCGACGCTCTTGTGTTCTTCGTCCCTATCTCGTAGGGATTTTCTTTCTGAAACGAGAATCGCGGTAGGGTTTCTGCTTGCGTCGACTCGGTAGTCCAATTCGTGTCCAATTGCGTGAGATTTGGCGAAGATTGTCGCCCAACCGGGGACGGATGGTTCTCTAGATTCATACATTTGATTCATGGCATTGCGCCCCTTGTATTTCCTGCTTAACCAGGGGGGAATTGGGGGCATGGGCGCGATTTCTGGCCAGAGTTGTGACATCAGGTGTTCTCTTTTCGGTTTCTTTCGCGCGAGGGGAGGGGAGTGTGTGGCCCTCGGCCTGGGCACGTCGTCGCAAACATCTTTCCCCTTTTAAAAAATTGGGTTTGGGGAGCAAGCTGTTGCAACTTGCACAGTATGTTGAGATCTGGTGCTAACTCTGTCCCACTTATAGTAGCAGCCACACGAAAATTAGTTTTGTCACATAGCCACGACGGTCAGACTCCATATTCTGTTTGTTATAATCGCGCGTCATGCATGGTGGGAAATCTCTGACCAGAAGCTATTATGTTTGGTATTGTGCCTGGCTGTCATAGCAAACTCATATATAGTATGCAGTTATGCACCCATACTGTATCCAGGCATTGGATGACCCTCTTTGACCAAAAGAGTCTTTGCATTAAGAAGAAGGCGCTAAGATAGTGGAAACGAGCAAGGCCTACAAAGATTTACAATACGAGGTATAAGTGGGGTCCTAAAAAATGCAGTTGGGGAAACAAAGAAGAAAGAACTACCTTGTATTTGTATTCGCCCCAAAAAATCACTGGAAATTACTTTGTTTATTCAGAGAATACCATGCAGTAGCCTACTCACAGGCAAACCTGTAAATGTTGGATAGAGTAAATTACCTAGCTTAAGTTTTAAATCCCAGTGGGTGAATTTTCAATGTACAGCCCTGGGGGTGGGGGTTGCGGTTCACTGCCAAAACACTGAGTCTCAGAAGCGTAGTAAAGCGTAGCAAAAAGCACTACCTTCAGTATTTCCAAACTTTTTTTTTCTTCCAGGATGCCAGTCTTTCCAAACCTCAGTGGGATAAGTTTCAGTGAGAAACTTGAGTTCTTCTATCTTTTATTTCCTTCATATACTGAGAAAAAGAATTGTACAGTTGTCCTCAATGGTAACTATAATGAAATGTGGAGACAAGGTCACTAGGCATTTCAGAGTTCATTCAGCATACAACAGAAATGACACCTAATTGGACTGCTCAAGTTATATTTTCTATCACATCGTAACAGAATTGGTTACATTCCATCTGTGACTAGTTGAACAATAGATAATCACTGCAGTAACTGTGCCTTCTGCCTTCTGACACTGTTGTCTTGGTCCTTTTCTGATATGCATTTACACAGAGTTAATAGTTACTCCTATAGGCTTGCAATTTGATACTTAATATATATGAGCAGACTTGCCATTTGATGAGTTAAGTGTAATAGTAGCCAAGCATAGTTTTTTCCTAAGTATTCACCTCAGCTACTGTACATTTTTAAATATCATTCGTCCTTGGTACTTTATTTTGTAGAAACGTTCCGCTAATCCTGGGAGCTTAATCTGTTGCAGGAACAAGATGTCAAATAGAGCCACGCATTGGTGTTATGCCTGCCGTCGGCCAATTCGCCTTCGTGGACAAGATATAATCTGCCCCAACTGCAATGATGGCTTCATCCAAGAGATAAGTGATACAGGAGGCGCGCTGAACACTTACGGTATCTTTGGGCCACGCTTCGATGATCGCGGAGATAGACGATTTGGAATGATGGAGGCTATGTCTTCCCTTGTGCGTCAACGGATGGCAGAAATGGGCAGCAATCCTGTGTTCGATCCGAATGCAGCCGGGGCAAGCACTGCACAAGGAAGGCACCCCTCTGTCGGCCCTAGGCTGATATTCGGCAGCAACATGCCTGCTCATTCGAGGGAGACTAGCGGAGCAGATGTTCTTGTCAGGGGAGGCCGCAGAATAGGCGCCGATCGTCCAAACTTCAGCGGCTTCCTCGCCGGTCCAAGCCTCGAAGCTCTGTTTGGGCAGCTGCTGCTGCAGACTAGCAACCGTCAAGGACCAGCGCCGGCTCCACAATCGGCGATCGACTCTATGCCGGTGGTGAAGATAACCCGCAGGCATCTCAGCGATGATCCGCACTGTCCAGTCTGCACGGACAAGTTTGAGGTCGGCTCGGAGGCGAGGGAGATGCCTTGCAAGCACCTGTACCACGCCGACTGCATCATCCCCTGGTTGGTCCAGCACAACTCCTGCCCGGTTTGCCGCCATCCGTTGCCGCCACAGCGAGGATCATCAGACGGTGGCGCCACCCGCTCACCTTCGATCCACGCTACCGAAGCCGCGTCCAGCCGTGCGGTGGTGACCGGAGCTGATCTCGGGCCTGTTGATGACGGCGGAAGCGACTCTTTCTCGTTTCTCTGGCCGTTCGGCTCGTCGAGTCCCGGCCCCAGCTCTTACCAGTACGGAGGAGCTGTGGGCGAGCCTGTCGTCTTCGACGAGGACCCCGGCCAGATAACCTACTCCGAGTGGCACTACGACCCCTGACTCCCTGAGCTCCTGCTCCAAGCTGTCACTGCGGCAATTCTTGCCGTAAACATGCAGAAATGGTGCGAGTGTAATCACCTTATGTTGCCTACTTGTGTGTGGATGGGAGCTGTGTATAACTGTAAACTGTCTACTGAGCAGTGAACTACACTCTGGGAGTATATATATCGGAATGTTACTACCTGTCAGCTGAACTTCATTTCTTTGTTTTTCTTAGATGTATGCTGAACTTCATTCCTGACTGAGTAAGATCCAGTAAAAAAAAAGGGTGATGCCTGTTTCTTCTTCATCTCGAATAAAAGAATCAGGATGCTGATTGGAGATCACGCGAGTCGTAGCACGAGGCAGCCGGAGATCCCATTTTGTCCTTGGCGCACGAGGCGGACCAGACAGACTTATCTATCTCGCTTCGCCTTGGGTCATCCATCGTGTTCCAAAGTCCAAACACATGCCGAGGACGAGCAACGCCTCTTGACCGGAGGCAGTAGCGAGCGAGAGCGGCTAGCTACTGTATTCATCCCGTCCCTCCCCGTTCCCCCTCTCTCGGCTCCGGCTCCGGCTCCAGGCAGCGGCAGCCATGGCGTGCTCCACCCATCTTCTCTCGCAGAGCCTGTACCAATCGCACCGCTCAAGCCCCGCCGCGTCCAGGCACCTCCGGTTCCAGTCCAGACCCGCGGCGGCGGCTTGCCCCGGCGCCAGGAGCCGCCGGTCTCCTGGTGTGAGAGTCTCCGCGTCGGCCGAGCAAGGGAGGAGGCAAGTGGAGGTAACTGCGTCGCCTGAACCTCTGTTAGTGTTATCTGCTCTGCTGGGGTTCAGAACCAAGACCAGAATTGTCTCCTGTAATTGGGATACCTGTATGGGGTATAATTTGTAGCTCCTCGCACTTTCTCCAGCCGTTATACTATGCAATTTCGGACCCCGGTTAGTTAGTCTTCTTTTGGGGGGTTTGATATCATTCCACTCATCCGAAGACAAATTTGTGCAATTAATAGCATGAGCGATAGTCGTGGGCATGTTATAGTAAGTACAAAATGTATTACCATGTTATTAGTAGTAACTGTTTTTGAAAGGATTCGGTATTTCACTTCAGAACTAGATTTATTTTTGCTATTAAGCAGGTATATTCGAGCTCTGTGGTGCATTATGTTCCTACCTCTTAACATAGTACTGGGAGTAGCTGCCATAAACTATGTCCATGTTTTATTTTTCGAATTATATAATTTTATAGTCTTAGGCAATTCAAGAAATCAACTGTGCAGTCCTTCTTCCCCCTACATATTTCGTATTATAATTTATGTCTTTATATCTTTGTAGCTTACATATGATGCACAAGCAAAGTTCAACCAGCTAGCCGACCAAATTGACCAGGATGTTGGGATGACACGGCTCAACCTGTTCTCACCTTGCAAAGTATGTACTTGATATGTTTGTCATAAGCAACGAGATTTTTTTTTGTGGGCACTGAGCTCAGACCTGTATAGCATTTTGCCTTGTAGATTAATGTGTTCTTGAGGATAACCGGGAAGAGACCAGATGGGTTCCATGACCTGGCTTCTCTGTTTCACGTGAGTTATTTCTTTCGCTTCTTGTAGTGCTTTCTACATGAACATTGTGTGGAAATGGTGAAAAAAAAAATCAGTCTGTATTACATTCATCTTTTCAATGGAACATTGTGTGATTAATGTGTATGGAAGATTAACAAATGAACTCCATAGAGATGTTAGTAATCTGTAAGATGCGCTAAGTTTATGAACTGTAAGACCTTTTCTGGGGTAACTATAGCCATTCTTTTAACTATAAGTCACTGCCCCCCTAAATTTTGGTGTGTCAGGTAACTAACTAAATTACCGCATCTGATGGCTCTGCGATCTGCATTATTCTGTATGCAAAGTAAACCATCACATCTGATTTTTGCCTTATGCTATAGTACCTCCTTTTCTTTTTCCTATTCATGTGGTGATGGTGCGTTCTGCTTGATATAATTATCTCTGTATCATTTTTGAAAATTCTATATATGAACTATCAGGTGGTTAGTTTGGGTGATACTATCAAATTCTCATTGTCTCCAAGTAGGAGCAAAGATCGGCTATCAACCAATGTAGCAGGTGTCCCAGTTGATGAAAGTAATTTGGTATGTTTGCTATAGACATATTTTATATCCACAGATAAATGCACTGTAAACATTTACACCTTAACGTAGTCTAATTTTTGGTTTCATGAATCTGCAGATCATCAAGGCTCTCGATCTTTACCGCAAGAAAACTGGAACAGACAAACACTTTTGGGTAAGTCAGATGTACATTGTTTTGAAATGTATAAGTGACAAAGTTTTTTCTATTTGTATTGTCATATAATTATAGTATATGTTGGATTTATGCTGTAATGCAGATACATCTCGATAAGAAGGTCCCAACTGGTGCTGGTCTTGGAGGTGGAAGCAGTAATGCTGCAACTGCACTATGGGCAGCTAACCAGTTTAGTGGTGGCATTGCGTCAGAAAAAGATCTTCAAGAGTGGTCTGGTGAGATTGGATCAGATATTCCCTTCTTTTTTTCACGAGGAGCAGCATATTGTACTGGTAGGGGAGAGGTATGCCACACACTTAGTTTTATTTTCTTTCTTGAATCTTGTTAATATGAGTTAGGATTTTAAATGTAGTCCTTCCATCTCTGTGAATAGGCCCTCCTCCATTGAAGGCATGGGTGATCTTTCAAAACCTTTCCTGAAGTTGCTGCAAATTGAGTGACGCTTTTCTGCGATACTCTATTGGCATGCAACTCTTTGCTGTAAAACTGTTAGGGTAATTAGGGTCTTCCAGAAGTACTTCAGTACTTTTTCATGTTTGTTATATGTTAGAAAAGAACAATCTTGATGAAATTCCAAGCCACGTCAATATTGACTTGATCATAGCCTTCATTGAATTTTGTACGAGTACATCTATCATATTCTAGACCAGAAAGAGTGAAGTATTTCACGTGAAATCTGTTGAACTTATTAGTGGTTTCTTAGGTTTAGCTGATAGACTATTGCAGTTGGGTCATAATATGTTACTGTTTCTTATTTATAGAAGTTACCTTCTTCAACGTTCAAGTAAATATTGATTTTTGTAGAGGGGTTCCTTTCTGCTTCCAGAAATTTATTATTCACTGTTATAAACTAGATACTGACATGGAAATCTATATCCATGATCTATGTTTACCTTGCTGCTGAAGTGGCTGTTCATAATGTACTACTTTCAATTTAAATGTATACAGATTGTCCAAGATATTCCTAACCTGTTGCCAGTAAATCTGCCAATGGTTCTAGTAAAGCCCCCTGAAGCATGCTCAACCGCTGAAGTTTACAAGGTAATAAGGTATATAATGTTCTTAATTTAAATTACATGCTTTTCCTAACAAGCTCCGTGTACTGCAGCGACTTCGGTTAGATCAGACTAGCAAAGCTGATCCTTTGACTTTGCTCGAGGAGATCACAAAAAATGGTATATCACAAGATGTCTGTGTTAATGATCTAGGTATGCAGTATTGTACTTATATTTTGTTATAGGCTGTCACTGTATATCTTCAAAATTTTATTCAGTATGCTCCTGAATGACATTTAGTTAAAATGTTTCATTGTTCCTCATTTTTTATTTCCCAGAGTCTCCAGCTTTTGAGGTGTTACGATCGCTAAAGAAGTTGAAGAAACGATTTATTGCATCCAACAGGGGAGATTACAGTGCTGTTTTTATGTCAGGAAGGTACGGAGGGCATGTTTTCTCTTGCCAAACTATGAAGATCTGGTTATTCCAAAGTAGCCATATCATAGCGTCAATGACCATCATATTACCTAATCCTTTGAATCTGTGGTATCCTTCAAATCTTCGCTATCCTTCAAATCTTCGATACCTTTCGAGTCTTCGATACGCTTCGAATCTTTATGGGGAAGTCTATAAATTATACGTCCCTTGCTTGAATCATAACGACTTACTTCAATTTTGACCCTATCCCCCATCAGTATTCGTATATCCTTTCTTTTACCCTTAGTTTATATTTGACTTCCCTCAAAACATTATACTTTGCTTGGGTCCGGGTCTATTAGAGGATTCGTTTGGAGAGCTCCAGTTATGAAAATTTAGCTGTGTGGAGCATTGATGTAGAAGTTACCAAAGCGCTGTCATATTTCAGTAGCAAAAGTCATATTTAAGTCGTGAAATTCCATACTCTCTCCGTTCACTAATGTAAGACTTTTTAGCTATTTCAATATTGACTATATACATATTAAAATGCGTCTAGATACATACGAATCAAGAAAAAGCTAAAAGGTCTTATATTACTGAACGGAGGGAGTATTACATCGGAAATTCAAAGCTGCACCCGAGCTCACATGCTCCTGTTACTTTCGACGAAAATAAACAAATAGTAAAACATTATGAAAAATTCTGAAATTTTTTGGAGACATACACATATGAGTTCTTCACATTCGTGCAAAATTTCGAAATGAAAAGATATTTACACTGCTCTGTGTAAAAAAGACAAAATCAGTGTTTTCAAAAATGTGCTTTTAGATCTATTTTGACCACTCATTTTGTCTTTTTTGTGTAGAGCACAGGAAATGTCTTTTCGTTCCTAAATTTTTCACGAATGTGAACAACTCATATGTGTATGACTCCAAATATTTTCAGAATTTTTCACAATGTTTTACTATTTTTTTATTTTCGTCGAAAGTAACAGGAGCATGTGAGCTCGGGTTTAGAAACACCACTCCCGACATACTAATCAGACAATGCACTTGGACACTCATATGTCCAGTTGGAATTTGGCACCGCATTTAGTAGCCACATTATTTAATCGGGACACCATTGTGCATATTTTTATGCAGTGGGAGCACTATTGTTGGAATTGGTTCCCCAGATCCGCCTCCGTTTGTGTACGACGATGATGAGTACAAGGATGTTTTTGTGTCAGGTATGCTGCCTGTTGCATTTCACAAAATTATATGTTTGTCATCTATGCAGTCAAAAGACTTGGCTAGATTGCTGAACACATGACAAAACTGGATTGCTGATATCTGAATAGACCAAAGGAACCTAGTTTGTACTCATTTTGAATCCTCCGTGTCTTTCGGTGCAGAGGCTTGCTTCCTGACTCGCGAGGAGAACGAGTGGTACAGGGAACCAATCTCATCCAGTGCCACGTTTAGCAAAGAAGATGCACTGTCAGAGGTAGCACCAATTGTGGACTGACCGAGTGTGGTTTTGTATCTGGTCCCAGTTTTGTGGTTACAGTAGACAGGTCTCCATTTGGTGTGATCAATGTCTCAGAATAGCATGAGAACAGTTGCACCATAATTTGTCGATAGGAAAATTTGATATCACAAAGGAACATCATATTGCGTTAAGCAACCCTTGGAACTATTTCAACATGTATATCTCAGTCCGTTCCTTGTACGGGAGACTCAAGTTTGGTTATACAAAAGATATGGTTCTCAGTGAGGAATGCCAGCTTCAGACAAAGTTTCTTCAGTAAATATCTGCATCGGCATTGACCCCCATTCGCTGAGAGGAAAACATTGGCATACATTCTCTGACAACTGCAACTAGCACATGATCACAGAAGAGAACAACGGCAGAATCGACGCCCTGAAAGTTGTAACCAAGTCGCGGACGAGAAACAAAGCAAATCTAGGAGTCGTCATTCCGATTCATCTTGTCTTTCCGGTTCCCCCTGATCGACCTCCGTCGCCGCCGCTAACTGCGAATTCTCATCTTCGCGATCCCTAGCGCCATGGGGCGACGCCGCATCGTCCTCCTCCTCCTCCGCCGCCGCTACCGGTGAATCTTCCCCGGCGTGCGGCGGCGCCGGCTTCGGGTCGAGGGCGTCCTGCTGCTCGGGCGGGTTGAAAGACCCGAACTTGGGCGTCGTCTCCAGCGCCACGAACCCGCCGCGCCCGTGCTGGAACGAGAAGGACGAGCCGTCGCGGTGCCCGCCCTCCAGCGCCGCCGCAGTGCAGGCGACGCCGTCGAGCGTCGCAACGGACGCGCGGCGCCGCTTCGGTCCGGGCCGCTCCTCCTCGTCGTCCTCCTCCGCGGCCGTGCGCTTCTCGGGGACGGGCAGCGGAGGGGCGGCGGGCGCGGGGCTCTCGGCCCGTGCCTCCGCCGCCATTCGGGCTGGAGAGTAGAGAGAGTGTGATGCGGCGGAGGGAATTGGAGGGGCAGGGAAGCGAGGTAGGCGGAGGGAGGATCGGGGAATCTGTGTGTCTGTCCGCGGGTTGGATCGGGAGGTCGGTCGAATTTTCTGTTTCCGGCCAAGTCGAGTCACCGTGCTCGCCAGCTTCCTTTCTGTGGCGAAAGTGATGACGCCGTGACGGTAACATGCCGGCCTCGTGGGAACGGGACGAAACTGTTGGGAAACCACCGGCCGCATCCTAATGATCCGGCCCTACATTTTTTAGAGTATAATGGTATGTACAATGGTTTATAAGATCGTCTTATCATTAACCTGCTACGTAGTTTAGATATGAGAACAAAACGTGATGTACAATGGGTTATTGTTAGCCTTATATTTAATAACCAGATATCCTTAAAATTGTGGTGAGACAAATTGTGCTAAGAGATGATCTCTTAGCTAAGAGAAGATAAACCTCTTTTTTTCGTTTCTCTCTACTACAACTTAGCAATCATCCTACGTGGCACTGCGATGATAACACCATTTTACATGCCCTAAGTTTTCCTGGATTTGGTCCTCCGTCCACCTACCCCTCTCGCCTATATATACCCATGTATTGTATGATGGAGACACCAATTGATTAATAAAGATCAGTCCAGACTATATTCCCGTATCTCTTTTACTTTTCGCATCTGTGATTGTACCGCGTGTACGAATATTTCGACTACACTCTCGCTCCACGATCTTGGACCGGACTCGCCAGCAAAGGTTGTGGAACACGTTATCAGCACGCACTGCTCCACCAACTGATCTGCATCGAACCTCCCTCAAGCAGGCTCTCGTCGTTGATCGCGCAGGTATAATACAGATCCGATCACAAAGATCGGTCCCCCATCTTTTTATGAGTCGGTACGAGAACGTGATCCAGATGATCACGGTACCGTCGCGATGCACCAGTTGTGCGACGCGCCGTCTCGATTCCAGATGAACGGACGATGAAAATTGACATCCGAGACGTTCTCGCCGGACGGCCGCCGTCCGCTTGCTCGCCCGCCTCCCGCTGCCGCATGACGAGCAGTTGGACACCGGCCACACGCCGTAGCAGGACGGCCGCCGCCCGCGTGCTCGCCCGCCTCCCGCTGCCGTATGACGAGCAGTTGGACGCCGGCCGCACGCCGTCGCAGGACGGCCGCCGCTCGCGTGCTCGCCCACCTCCCGCTGTCACATGACGAGCAGCCGGACGCCGGCCGCACGCCGCGTCGCTAGTCATCGGCTATACATTGCGTTGCTGGACGGCCGTCACGCACCGCACCATCGACATCGTTTTTACGAGCAAGCTGCGTCGTTCGCGTTGTTGGCATCACGAACGCCCGCCGCACACATGCAGTCGGGCCGTCGAGGATGCCGCTGAATAGCACGAGCTCCACATCGCTCACCCCCGCTGGTCGACGCGCCCGTCGTCGCGCATGATCGCCTGCTGCGAGCTGCCGGCCGCCGGCGCGTGCTCCGTGACTACAGCGAGCCGCCAGCCGCTGCAACACGCGCTTGCCTGCTGTGACCGCCGATCGCCACCACGTGCTCCGCGCCCTCCGCTTGCCGTCGGCGCATGGACTGCGCGCACTCGCCTGCTGCGAGCCGCTGGAAGCCGCCGGGTACCCCATGCGAGCTCACCCGCCGCGAACCAACAGCCGCCACCGCATGCTGGTCGCGCCCGCGCGTACCGCACCATGGACAGCTACACACTACCGCGCACCGCCGCCGCGAGCAGGTCGCCATCGCGCCGTCTGGCCCTTGTGGCCGGACGTCCCGCCGCTCGCGCTACCCGCTCGACGCGCCGCCCGCGCCTCTGATTGCCGCACCCCCAACGCGTCACCTTGCTCTGTTGGCCGGCCGCCGCTCCATCCCGCGCCGCCGAGCCTTGCTGGCCAGCCACCGCGCCCGCGCTCGGTGCCCGCACGCCGCATAGCCCCGACCTAGAGCCCGATGGCAGCCGACTGCCGCCATGGCTCGAGCCCCTGGTTCGTCCTGAGCGTGCGGCCGTCGCCTAGGGTTTCGGCTGGGCCCGTGCTGGACCAGTGGGCCAGCCCAGTCAGGTGGACCGCGGCCTTGTTTCAGCCCAGTTTCGGCTTGCTGCCGTTCGGGCCGGACTGCAAAGCGGCTGCGCGTGGAAATTTGTGTTTTAGCCCTCAGTTTTTCGAGTTTGCACGTAGTTTTAATTCCTGCTGAATTATTGTCGCGTGTAAGCCCCTGAAACTGTCTGTTTTTGCTAAAATCGCACGCTCAGGCTCAAACGATCTCGGAAAGCCAATTTTGTGCCAATTTTTCACGTTTGTGATGCGCTTAACATGTTTCCGTCATTACCATGCTAATGTAAGCATGCTTTTAAATATTGGAACGCCATGTTAATGAACAAATGTATCTTCATCGCATTTATGCAATGGATTACCTGCTGTAATCCGGATTACCTGCTGTAATCTAATACATCTTGCATAAATCGCAGATGGCCGGAATCGTCAACCGTGAGTTCACCGAGCTAGCACAAACCGGGTTGAACTACCTGACCTGGGCATCGGATGTGGATATCTTCCTCACGTCCAAAGAGCTGAAGCAGGCTATTAGCGTGGGAGCTGATGGCGTCAAAAGTGATGCCACCCCTGCTGAGAATGCCCAAGCTCTACATTTTCTGCGTCACCATCTCCGTGGTACTCTGAAAAATGAGTACATGGCTGAACGGAATGCTTTGGACCTCTGAAATGCTCTCAAAAAGCGTTTCGAGCGACTGAAGTACACTGTTGGCCCGCAGGTAGAGGCGGAGTGGATTCGTCTGAGGTTTCAGGACTTCAAGACGGTGGGAGAGTATAATTCGGCTCTGCACCGGATTTGCACCTCTCTTCAGCTGTGTGGTACCACGATTACCGACAGCCAGAAGATTGAGAAAACTCTCTCTACCTTCCACCCCAATGCTGTACAGTCCTCGCGGAATTACCGTCAGGGGAAGTACACGTAGTATGCAGAGCTTGTGGACATACTCCGGGTGGAGGAGGCGCAGGATGAGCTCTTGCGAAAGAACTCTCTTGCGCAACCACTTGGGGCGAGTTCTCGTCAGGAGGCCCATGCTAATGCCTTCAAGGTCCGCACACCTCTTAAGAAGAAGAGGGGCAGGAAGGGCAAGAAGGCACCTCGCCCTCCTCGCCAGGCTCAGCAACATCAGCCAGGCAAGGGGGAGCAGAGGCCCCAGGACTGCTATCGGTGCGGCTCTACAGAACACTTCTCACGTCAGTGCCGTGCGCCGAAGGAGGTTGTGGCTGCATACAAGGCTAGTAAGAAGGTGCGTGAATCGCACCTCGCCTCAGTTCAGTGGGAGGCACCACTGGCACCCCCGGCGGCGTCTGAGCTCCTTCCACCGCCACCACCTCTGCCTGCGGCTGCATCAACCATGGTGCCCATGGAGACGACCCCGACAGTCCCGTCGGACGTCGGCATCTCTATGGAGGTTGAGCACATGGTGTCCCTGACGCACCAAGGGTTGGCACTGATGATGATCCTATACTCACTGAGGAGCAGTTCTCAAAGTTGGAGATTGAGTGTGAAGTGAACGGCGCGTTCTCTTCGCCCGTCTAGACTCCACTCGTTTTATCTATCATGATTCCTTAGGCTATTTGAGATACATTTGGTTTTGTAAGCTCTATAAGAGCAAAACATATTCATTATTTGGTGCTTGAATGGCATTTGGTTATTGTTCATTAATTCCTCTATTTGAATGTGATGGCATGTTATGTTCTGAGATATGTGTGCATGTCTTATGTAATGTCGCTACTTTCTCGCTTCATTATGTTAACTTGATGCAAATATTTTAGAACACGTGTGGCGCCCCCAATGGAGGAAACGTGCCTTGCAGACAATGGATCAACAAATACCATCTTGAGAGATGATAAATACTTCGAGTCAATTCAAAAGTCTCCGGGTAGTATTATGACGATCACCGGCTGCGGTCCGAAAATAGTAGGCTCCGGAAGAGCCACTATTGTACTCCCCATGGGAACGACTTTGGTCATAGATGACGCATTGTTGTGCCCAGAGGCTACTCGCACTCTCTTGAGCTTCAAAGCTATTCGCGCCAATGGTTTCCATATTGGGACCGATGACGAGAGTGGTAAGGAATACCTCCTCATCACAAGGCGTGATGAAAATGGTACCCATGTCCTCGAAAGGCTTCCTTCATGGGACACGGGGCTCTACTACACGAAAATTGTAGCACCGCCCGTGTACACTACCTTAAAGACTGTTTTCCGAAGCTCTGAACTATTTTTCCTATGACATGATAGATTAGGCCATCCCGGTCTGAGAATGATGAGGAATATAATTAACAACTCGAATGGTCATAATGTTAATGTGAAGAACTTCCCAAATCCTGATTATTTCGTATGCTCTGCATGCGCTACGGGGAAGTTAATCATTAGACCATCCCTTTTAAAGGTGAAGGATGAAATACCCGCGTTCTTGGAATGTATCCAAGGGGACATATGCGGTCCGATTCAGCCCCTCTCAGGGCCATTTCGGTACTTTATGTTACTCATCGACGCTTCCTCTAAATGGTCCAATGTTTGCCTGCTGTCAACACGGAACCATGCATTTGCAAAATTGATCTCGCAGATCATACAAATGAGGTAGATTCACTGATTATCGTATTAAGTCCATCAAAATGGACAATGCTGGAGAATTACTTCAAAGGCATTCGATGATTATTGCATGGCAATGGGAATCGCAGTCAAGCACTCAGTACCGCATGTCCATACGCAAAATGGACTTGCAGAGGCTTTGATTAAAAGGATTAAATTCATTGCCAGACCGCTCCTTCAGGGTTGTAATTTACCAACTACATGCTGGGGGCATGCTGTGTTACACGCTGCTAAACTCATCAATTTTCGACCATCGTCCTACAACATCCATTCTCCAATGCAGCTTGCGCAGGTGTCGGCACCGAAAATTTCCCACCTTCGCAGGTTCGGTTGCCAGGTATATGTACCGATACCACCCCCCCAGCGATCATCAATGGGCCCGCTCCGTAAGTCGGGGATATACGTTGGTTATGAGACTATGTCCATAATCAGGTATTTGGACCCCATGACAGGTGATTGTCATACGGCCCGCTTTGCTGATTGCATATTTGACGAGGATCTTTTTCCGACTTTAGGGGGAGGAAATCAACCCCTTGATGATAAAAGTCGAGAAATCACGTGGCAAGCCACGGGATCCACGCTCATGACCCACGCACTGCTGAGACAAATAAAGAATTCCAAAAGATAATAGATTTGCATGCATTAGCGAATCAACTGCCTGATCACTTTAGTGACTTGAAAACTGTGACAAAGTCGCATGTGCCAGCGCGCAATGCACCGGAGAGGGTTGAGATACCGAAGTTAACTAATGGTACACCCGCCCCCGTCCAAAGGCCTAAAAGGATGCGGAATCCGGATTCTCAAATCCCAAGTACTCGGGGACGCCCGGCAAAAAAGGATAAGAGAGATTTATCACAGCCAGTCACCAAAGCCCCTAGAAAGAGTAAGGGGAGCCAGTTGAGACCTGGCACAAGTACGGAAGATCCTGTGCACGGGATTCCGGACTTGAACATCCCTATTGAGGGAACATCCAGNATTCTTACGCCCGGTTCCTGGGCCTATTCTCCGACATAACAGTCTCGCTGATTGTAAAAGGAGGTCGGATTGGAAAGATTGGCAGGAGGCAGTTACCTCAGAATTATTATCTCTCAACTAGAGGAAGGTGTTTGGACCGGTTAGTCTAACTCCTCCCCACATTCGCCCAGTTGGCCATAAGTGGGTTTTTGTTCGTAAGAGAAATGAAAGAAATGAGGTGGTTCGGTACAAAGCAAGGCTCGTTGCTCAAGGGTTCACTCAATGACCAGGTGTCGATTTTGAGGAAACTTACTCCCCGGTCATGGATGGTATAACCTTTAGATACTTGATCTCGATGGCAGTAAATCTGGACTTGACAATGAAATTGATGGATGTTGTCACTGCTTACCTATATGGTAACCTTGATTCGGACATTTACATGAAGGTACCGGAGGGTATCCCCATTCCGAATCAAGATAGAGCAAATCGGGGTCTATACAGTGTTCTTCTCAAGTAGTCACTATACGGACTTAAACAGTCTGGTAGGATGTGGTATAATCGCTTAAGCGATTTCCTTCATCAGAAGGGCTACACGAGCAATGAGGACTGCCCATGTGTCTTTATACGGCGATCCCAAGATGGATTCTGTATAATCTCGGTGTACGTGGATGATTTGAATATAATCGGTACACCTAGAGATATTGAGGAAGCGAGTTCCTACCTGATGTCGGAATTCGAGATGAAGGATTTGGGTAAAACCAAGTTCTGTCTGGGTCTGCAACTAGAACATTCCCCTGCTAGGATCCTAGTGCACCAGTCTGCCTACACCCAGAAGGTGTTGGAGAGATTTGGATTTGATAAGGCATATCCTTCTAAGACCCCAATGATCGGGAGATCTTTACAGCAAGATAAGGATCCGTTCAGGCCTAAGGAAGAGGGGGAGGAAATTCTGGGACCGGAATTCCCCTACTTGAGCGCGGTTGGAGCACTCATGTACCTCGCGAATTGTACACAGCTGGATATTGCTTTCGCTGTCAATTTGCTTGCTAGGTACAGTTCTGAGCCTACCAATAGACATTGGAAAGGCATCAAGGACGTCTTCCGATACCTGCAAGGGACCAAAGATCTTGGTCTGTTTTATAGGAGGAATCACGACCTATCATTGGTAGGCTATGATGATGCAGGGTACCTGTCGGACCCGCACACTTCCAAGTCACAGACTGGGTATGTTTTTCTTTGTGGCGGAACTGCAATTTCCTGGAAATCGTCTAAGCAAAGTCTTGTATCGACTTCGACGAACCACTCAAAAATCATAGCACTATATGAAGCATCACGAGAGTGTGTGTGGCTTCGACGGATGATTCACCACATTCAGCAGACGTGTGGATTGAACACCGTACAGACCCCCACCATTATCTATGAAGATAATGCAGCCTATGTTGCACAAGTATAGTCGGGTTATGTGAAGAGTAATCTCACAAAGCATATCAACCCCAAGTTTTTCTATGCGCATGAGCTGCAGAAGATGAACGAAGTGAGGATCTTGCATACTAAGTCATGTGAAAATCTTGCTGATTTGTTCACTAAATCATTACCAGCATCATCTTTTGAGAGGTGTGTTCGTGGAATCGGTATGATGAGACTTAGAGAGATGCCAGATTCAGGGGGAGATTCTTCACACCCCAACCTGTGAATCTCGATCCAGATGATCGAGTACTCAACCTGATGTTGAGTGAATTGTACTCTGTCGGCACAGTGGAAACCAGGGTACCACGGGCCGGCCTGCCAGGGCCCACAAGATTCTTTGGATGATTTTCGCTAAGGACCAGGCTCTCCAAGCCTGGCGAGCTTCGCGAGGTTTTCTCCCCTCGCGAAGGGTTTTCTCCCCTCGCCAAAGGGTTCTTTCCCTCGGCGAGGGATCGCTCCTCGACAAGGCGTCGCCGACGCCGCCCGCAATTCTGCCAAGGACCAAGCTGAAGGGCTTGGCGAGGCTTTTGCCTCGCGAAGCGCTCTCTTCGTGAAGCCATCTCTGCCCCCGCGGCAGAGCGCACATGGGCTCTGTGCCGTGTGCAGAGTGACGCGCGTGCCTACGCGCGATGACGACAACGCCGCAGTTGCCATTTCCATGTATAAAGCAGTCAACAAAGCGGAGCCAAGCAAAGCGGACAACGAGTATTGCCTCTTTGGTGACAAGGGAACAGTCTGCAGCTATGCTCCAAGGATGACGTCACTGTGGGTCACCTCCCACCTCGGCAAGCGCCAACCCGCTGTCCAGCTAGTCGGTGCCCCCTTTTCAGCTTTGGTGACGCTGTTCCCCTGCCGTGGACCGCGTCCACGATCTTTACCTTTACGGTAGACCTCACCTTTACGATGCACCGCGCCTCCTCTTTCGTCGCCATGTGGTAGCCCTTCCCGCCCAAATGTTTGGGCAGAAGAGGCCCAGGGCGCCTATAAAAGGAGGAGGAGCACGCCCAAGCAAAGGGTTCGATTCCTGGCTCGATCTTCGGTTAGTGCAGCTCTAGCAAACCCTAACCCTAGATCTGGAGATCAGCCAGTAGCCATTGTTAGCCATTGTTAGCCACCCAGAGCTCGACAAGCTCTCCTTGTACTGTAAAACTCTCCAAGCAGTGCAATACATAGAAGCAGGACATAGGGGTTTTACCTCCACAAGAGGGCCCTGAACCTGGGTAATACCTTGTGTCAATCTCTGCAGTGTCGTCCGCAGCGAGCCTGACGAGCACCGTCGCCGGAGCACGTTGTGGATTGTTTGACTCCGTGTTCAGCCCCTTACACGATACCTTGGAGACACCCCTAGTTCCTAGGGACAATCTCCGACATTTGGCGCGCCAGGTAGGGGGCTGAGGCGCGTCTTCATCCTCGACACAGCCATGGCCGGTTCTCGTGTCGAACGTCTCGCTCGCCGGACGGCTAGCGCCGCCACCGCTCCCGCAGGCCGCCCGCGCGGCCGCCCGCGTGGGGGCTCTGCTCCGGAGCGCCGCGTCGACCCCGAGCCCCGCGTCGAGCACCCCGACGACGACGACATCGACCACGCTAAGGACGACCTCGGCGAAGAGGAGGCCTCCTCCCTGCCCCCGTCGCGGGACCGTGCTGCCTCCTCGCTGGGCCGCCCTGCGCCCAGCCCGGCGACTGCGCTCCTCATGGCACAGGAGTTGCTGCAGTACCGCCCCACGCCGGCGGCTCAGGAGGCCTGGCTCAACCGCGTTGCCGAGCTCATCGGCGCCGCTCGCGCCGCGGCACTTGCGCCGTCTCGTTCCTTGGTTCCTTCTGCGCTCGTGGGGGACATGGCGCACGGCGCACCTCCCGCGCCTCCTCTCCAACCCGCACCCGTTCCGGCTCCACCGGTTGCACCGCAACCTGCTCCGGCGGGGGCTCTTCCTCGCGACGGCCGCGCTGCATCGCACGCATCGTCGCCACATGACTGCCAGATCGTGCAGCGAGCCCCTGAGGACGCACGCGTGAGCATCGAGCGCGGGCAAGAACGCCGCAACCGCGCCGTCCAGGACATCGCCACCGCTGGGCGCCACCTTCGCGCCACCCTTGCCAATGGCACGGTCACCTACGGCACGACGGCAGCGTTTACTCGCAGCCTTCGTCGTGTCGTTTGGCCGGTCAAGTTCAGGCCGGACCTCCCTCCGCGCTACGACGGCAAGAACAACCCCCTGGAGTTCCTGCAGCTCTACTCTCTGGCCATCCAGGCCGCCGGGGGCGACGACAAGGTCATGGCGAACTGGTTCCCCATGGCCCTCAAGGACTCTGCGTCCTCATGGCTCACCAACCTCCCCGCCGAGTCCATCAACTCCTGGGAGGAGCTCTGCCGGTGCTTCGCCGCCAACTTCAAGGGCACGTACGAGCGCGGCCTCACCTACAACGACCTCCGCGCCGTGCGTCAGAAGCCCGGCGAGACCCTCCGCAAGTACATCCAGCGCTTCAGCCAAGTGCGCAACAAGATCCCCAACACCACCGACGCGCAGGTCATTTCGGCCTTCCAGGCTGGGGTCACAGACGTGCGGATGCTCGAGAAGCTCGGCATCCATGACAACATCACCACCGTCGTCAAGCTTTTCGACTTGGCGGACAAGTGCGCCAAGGCTGAAGAGGGCCGCTTGTTCGTCAAGAACGAGCCAGGGGACCCCGCCGAGGGGTCCAAGAAGAAGAAATCCTCTGAGAAGCGCAAGACTACTGCGGTCCTCGCGGCAGAGCCTGACGCCAAGCAGTCTCGCCAAGCTGCCACTCCAGCCGCAGGACCTGAGAAGAAGGATGATCGTCCTTTCTGCATCTACCACAACAGGCACTCTCACGCCACCGAGGACTGCTTCGACATCAAGAGGCTTCGCGAGGCTCGCGAGGCAAACGGAGGCCGCGGAGGCCGCAGTGGCCGCGGGGGGCGACGCTGGAAGAACAACTACAACGACAACTAACAGCAGAACCCCCAGGCCAATGCTGCCCAGCCCGCAAACAACAACCTGCCTGCCGAGGCTGATGAAGGCTACCAGGTACCTCGCGGAGCTGCTTGCATCCTTGGCGGGGCTCAGGCCCCTCGCTCCAACCGCCACTTCAAGCAACTCGCTCGCGAGGTCGCGGCAGCCCTTCCTAGAGTCGAGGCCTCCAGGCCCCTCAAGTGGTCCCAGTGCCCCATTACTTTCGACTCCGGCGACCACCCCAAGTCCACTTCAACCGTTGGCACCATCCCGTTGGTCTGCACCCCCACCATCAACAATATTGCCGTCTCTAAGACGCTCATTGATGGGGGTGCTGGCCTCAACGTCATCTCCGTCGAGACATTCGAGAAGCTGCAGGTGCCCTATGAGCGGCTCATGCCTACCAGGCCCTTCTCGGGAGTGACAGAGGGTCTCACCACCCCTCTGGGGCAGGTGAGGCTCGCCGTCACTTTCGGCACCCAGGCCAACTACCGCACCGAGCTGATCGACTTCGACGTCGCGCACATTGGCCTACCCTACAACGCCATTCTCGGCTACCCCGCCCTCGCCAAATTCATGGCGGTGACCCACCACGCCTACAACCTCGTCAAGCTCCCTGGCTCGGGTGGCACCATTGTCATCCGCGGCGTGGTCTCGGACGCCCTGTACGCTGCGCAGGCGGCCTACAAGGCTGCCGCGGTGGCGTCACCCGCTGACGAGGACGAGGAACCCCTCCCGAGGCCCCCGCGAAGAAGAAGCAGCTGTTCTCTCAGGAGAAGGCCGCGACAAAACAAGTGTCTCTGGAGGCGAGTGGCTCGGGGGCTTGTGTCACCATCGGCGCCAACCTGCCTCCTAAATAGGGGAGCGCGCTCCCGGAGGAGCAACACTTCATCATCAAAGAAGAAAAACTCCTGGCCACGCCAGTGTAATGAACACCTATTTCAGGTCATTCTGAACCTTTGCGCATAGCGCCAGCATGTTTTGCGACTTCGGCAAAGCTGTTATTACTATTTATTCTCGCTCGTATGATCCCTCCTGTGCATCTCACGAGCGGGGGCTAGCAGGGTGCCATGCCACGGGAGCATCCCGGCAGCGCCTAAAACCCAAGGGATCCGAGCTCTGAACTTGCGGGTTAGCTCTCATGCATGTCAACTCCCAAGGAGCTCTGAAACTCATGGGTCAGCTCCCGCGCACGTCAACTCACCAAGGATCACCAAAACCTTGGTGCCTGTTTCTCCTCGCGAGACACACATGAAGGAACCTACGAGCACCATCAGATTCTTTAGCTATCTATTGCTTGTGGGTATGCCTATTTCTCCAAGTGCAGGAAAACAGGCCCTCCAAGCCTCAGGCACCCTCTCCAAGGCAACAACGCCTCGCCAGGGAACCAACACCCTCTTCAGGGTGGAAACGCCCCGTCAAGCTAAGTACAAGAACTTGGTAGAATTTCCTCTTACTGGTTTTTGCCCCTCGAGTCTCTTTTCTCTCTCCCACGCCTCATGGGCTGCTTGCACGTCAAAGGGGAGCCCCAAGCATCGCGCTTCGTGGAGCTCTTACTTCTTGAGGCCTCACGCACCCCCCGGACTTGTGGAGCACTGACTCGCACATACCGAAGCGGCGGTGGTGTAGCGCTAAGAGAGGGTCCTAAGACATAGAGCGAAAAAGACATGAGGGGGAAGGACAAAGGCTTCCCGAGGGACATTCACAAGCACACTCAAATATAACTTGATAAGTTTTTACAAAGTTTACAATCAAAATGGCTAAGATAAATGTGCCCTCGGCACGCCCAGCTACAGGCAAGGAGCTCAGGCCGTCGCGCCTCCTGAGGTGCCTGCGCGATCCACGGTGTTTTCCGCCTCTTCCAGGGTTTCCTCGTCGTCGCCTTCGATCACCACTTGGTCGAATTTCTTGGCGTACGCGATGGCGGCCTGCGTGGCGGTCTCCCGCGCTTTGTCGCTGATGGCGCGCGGTGGCACCATCACGTCCTCAAGATCAAGTGAGGGCTGGAGCCTCACGAGGTTGCTAAAGACGTTGGTGACGGCGACGACGAGGAGGTCGCGACTCTCCTCCATGACACGCTTGTCGAAGCTCTTCGCGACCCCTTCAAGCTTCCCGAGGAACTGCTCGAAGAAGTGCGAGTACGAAGTTTCGTCGTCGGTCGCCGCGGAGAAGGAGGGGACGTCGATCCTCAGATCTCTCCCGACGGCGCGCACGCGGCTCACCAAGCTCTGGAGGATGCTTTGACGCTGGCGCGTCATGAACCAGTCAACCTGGCGCTGGTCTCGTGCCTGCTCCACCAGGGCCGCGACCGGCCCCACCTGCTGCCGGAGCTCGTCCAGGTCCCTCTCCAAGGCAAAGGCGTTCCCCTCAGCGCGCGCCTGGGCCTCCCGAGAGACCTCGAGGCAAGAGGTCAACCGCTTCTCCTCCTGCTCAAGCTTCTTGATGCGTTTCTCGAGCTCCTTGCGCTTGGTCTTGAGGCGGTCCTCGTGCTTCGCGGCCTTCTCGTCATACTCCTTGGAGAGGCTTTCGCGGACGAGTTTGACTTTGAGGTCGGCCTCTTCTTGGAGCCTCTTATGCTCCGCCGCAAGGTTGGCCTCGTCGGTGGCCACCCGACCCTCACGCTCCTCCAGCTGCCCCTCGCGGGTGGCCTGGTCCTTCACGAGCAGCTGGATCTGCTCCTCGCGCTATTGCAGCTCCTTCTCCTGGAGGGCGAGCTCTTCCTCGCGCCGTTTCAGCTCGACCTCGCGAGGCGCCAGCTGCCCCTCGCGGGCGTCCAGTTGCTCGCGGAGCTCATTCAGGCTGGACTTGGCGGCCTCGGAGTCCGCGGCGAGTTTCTGCTTCGCGGCCGCCAGCTCGTCGTGCTTGGAGGTGGTTTCCGCCTCGAGCGCTTCCCTGGCGGCGTCGAGCTCCTCCATCACCTCCTGCGCCTCCCGCTTGACGCTGTCGCGGGTCTCTTTGGCGAAGCGGATCGCTTCCTCGCGAGCCGCCTTTGCCGACGCGTCCTGCCGGCGGCACATCTCCACCCTCTCGTGGAGAAGAATCTAGGCGTCGCCAAGCCTTGCCCTTTCCTCCGCCAGGGCGTCTTCTTCCGCGGCGAGCTGCTCCTCCAGCCCGTCGAGCGCTCGCCGCGCCCGGTTGAGGACGATCCGGCGATGGGCTGCTTGGCGATGTGGCGCTTGCAGCGCCGGGGAGACTCCCACGCTGCTGCTAGGAGCAGTTCCCTCGACGCTTGTCGAGGCGCCTAGGGCATCCTGCCCCGAACTTGTAGCGGCCCCCGCCGCGGCGTGGGGGCTTGTGGGGGCGTCTCCCTCGCCGCCCGCATCGAGAGCCCTCAGGGGGCTGGGCATCTCCTCGCCCCTGGCCCCGTCGCTCGGGGGCTCCAGAGGTGTCTCTGCCTCCTGCTCCACAGGGGCGCCTCCGGCCCCCTCTGCAACGGCCGCGTCCGCCGCGGCCCCGGGCGCGTCAGCCCTTCTCGAGGCCTCCTCCTCTGGAGGCGGCTCCGCGACGATGTCCTCGTCCACGGTTTCCTCCTCCGTCCCCTGCTGGACTGGAGGAGTCGCCGCCCTGGTCGGCGACGGCGCCGCCTCTGCGGTCCCCTCCTCCACGCGGTGCTCCGCCGCTGGAGGAGTCGCCGCCCGAATCGGCGACGCCACGCTCTCCTCGGCCATCACCGTCCCCGCGCGGTGCTCGACCTCGGGAGGAACACCTGCCTGCTGCGGCTCGCCGGCCGCAGGCGTCTCCGTGGCGACGCTGGTGGTCTCTCCAGCCTCGCCGAGCCGCCGCCTCTTTGGCTCTGCGGGCTGCCTGAAAGGAAGACAAGTCAAAAATCCTTCAAAGGGGGGAATTCTCAAAGTGAAACATTGAAGGAGAAAGAGAAGTCAAGGGCTTACTCGCCGGCCATCACCCACACCCTTTTCTTCGCCTTGGGAGGCTGGGTGAGGCTTGCTCCGGCCTCCTCCCGGGCCGCCCCTGTCTCCGCGCGAGGGATGCCTCCCACGGTTGCGGCCCTCCTGTCGTGGACGGCCTTGGAGCGGGGCTCGCAACGCCCTCTTCCACCGCCGCTCGTCTCCTCCTCCTCCTCGACACGCTGGGAGCGGACGATGCGGAAGGCGTCCTCCTCGTCGCCAGAGGAGAGCACCTGGAGGTCCACCTCGGCGTGGGCGCTCCTCGAGGAGCCGGCGCCCTCGCCGACGGGGTCAGCGCCCCTCGAAGCCTCGTCCTCGCCAAGGGGGTCCTCGCTTCTCGAGGCCTCCTCCTCGGCGGACTCGGCCTCCTCGGCCTCAGGAGCCTCATCCATGTACTCCGGCTCCGCTGCCCACGGGTTAGGGCGAGGCCCGCTGTGCCCCGCGGGCACAATTCCCTACTCGTCGAACGTGGGCATATGCGAGCGCTGCTCCTCTATGCTCTCCTCGGCGAAGACAATGAGCGGCTTGGCCGCCTCTTTCTTGGCGGACGGGATCTCCGGCGACGTGAAGAGAACGCCCATAATCTGGCGGAGCACATCAGGCTCGAAGCCATCCCTGCTTAGCCGCATTGCATCGTCCTTGCCGTCGTATCGCCACACCGGCTCGGCGTGCTGTTGGAGGGGAGCGATGCGGCGCCTGGTGAAATCCTTCGCCACCATCTGGCCGGTGACCCCTGCCTCGCGGATGTGACGGATGTACTCGTACACCGCGTCAAGCTTCGAGCCCCTGAAGTCCGCGCTCGCCCAGCGCGCCCACTTCCTCGGCGGCCCCTCGGGCACCTCCAGGAGAGGGTGTGTGGCCTTGGCGTCGACGAAGAGCCACTTCTCGCGGAACTTGTCCACCTTCTTCGTCACGTTGGTAACAGCGTCCTCACCGCACCAGGCGATGGGGATGTAGTTGTTGCTCCGGGCGTCGGCGATGCGGAAGGAGACGCACCCAAGCCGCTCGCCCCTGGCGGAGTTCCGAAGAGAATAGAAGCTGCGGAAAAGCGCCACCGAGGGGTGGATGCCGAGGTAGGCCTCGCAGAAGTGGGCGAAGATGGCGAGGATGAGGATGGAGTTGGGATGAAGATGAAGAAGTTGGATCTGGTACGTCTCCAAGATCGCCAGGAGGAAATCAGAGAATGGTGGTATCAGGCCGGCGTAGAGAGTATGAAGGAAGATGGGGTAGAAGGTGTCGGTGAGCCTGCTACCGGCCGGCCTCAGTTCGGTGGCGCCGTGCTCGTTGGTTTTCGCCGCCGCCAGATGGCGCACCGTCGCTATCGTCGCCGCGGTGACACGCGTCTTCGGCAGTGCTCCCTCGAGAGCAGCGGCACGCGCCATCGCCGCGGACGTGCCCGCCCGCGCCATCGCTGCTGACGAGCTCGCCTGCACGGTGGCCTTGCCCTTCAAGTCGGTGGCTGCTTTCTTGGGCGCCATTGGTCGCCGGAGAAGAAGATGAGTACTCTGGAGATTGGAGCTCTCTGGAGAGATTGGAGGCGTGGGGAGAAGTGTGCGGAGGAGTTACGGGAGAAGTAATGGGCGCCGCCTGCGCGCCCAGGCTTTATTGACCAGCACTCGAGTCGTGGCGGGCCCCGCCACGTCGCCCGTTGGAGCCGAGGAGGTCGTGGCCGCGGGCGCAACCGCTGCGTGACACGTGTCGCGGCCCTGTCAGGCATCTTTGGCCCCTCGACGCTTCGCCTTCGTCATGGGCCTTGGCGTGCCCGTCGCGGGCCCGGGGGCTACTGTCGGCACAGTGGAAACCAGGGTACCACGGGCCGGCCTGCCAGGGCCCACAAGATTCTTTGGATGATTTTCGCTAAGGACCAGGCTCTCCAAGCCTGGCGAGCTTCGCGAGGTTTTCTCCCCTCGCGAAGGGTTTTTCCCCTCGCCAAGGGTTCTTTCCCTCGGCGAGGGATCGCTCCTCGACAAGGCGTCGCCGACGCCGCCCGCAATTCTGCCAAGGACCAAGCTGAAGGGCTTGGCGAGGCTTTTCGCCTCGCGAAGCGCCCTCTTCGTGAAGCCATCTCTGCCCCCGCGGCAGAGCGCACATGGGCTCTGCGCCGTGTGCAGAGTGACGCGCATGCCTACGCGCGATGACGACAACGCCGCAGTTGCCATTTCCATGTATAAAGCAGTCAACAAAGCGGAGCCAAGCAAAGCGGACAACGAGTATTGCCTCTTTGGTGACAAGGGAACAGTCTGCAGCTACGCTCCAAGGATGACGTCACTGTGGGTCACCTCCCACCTCGGCAAGCGCCAGCCCGCTGTCCAGCTGGTCGGTGCCCCTTTCAGCTTTGGTGACGCCGTTCCCCTGCCGTGGACCGCGTCCACTATCTTTACCTTTACGGTAGACCTCACCTTTACGGTGCACCGCGCCTCCTCCTTCGTCGCCATGTGGTAGCCCTTCCCGCCCAAATGTTTGGGCAGAAGAGGCCCAGGGCGCCTATAAAAGGAGGAGGAGCACGCCCAAGCAAAGGGTTCGATTCCTGGCTCGATCTTCGGTTAGTGCAGCTCTAGCAAACCCTAACCCTAGATCTGGAGATCAGCCAGTAGCCATTGTTAGCCATTGTTAGCCACCCAGAGCTCGACAAGCTCTCCTTGTACTGTAAAACTCTCCAAGCAGTGCAATACATAGAAGCAGGACGTAGGGGTTTTACCTCCACAAGAGGGCCCTGAACCTGGGTAATACCTTGTGTCAATCTCTGCAGTGTCGTCCGCAGCGAGCCTGACGAGCACCGTCGCCGGAGCACGTTGTGGATTGTTTGACTCCGTGTTCAGCCCCTTACACGATACCTTGGAGACACCCCTAGTTCCTGGGGACAATCTCCGACATACTCTTTTTCCCTTATGTGAGTTTTCCTGATGTTTCTCACATTGAGGTTTTTGATGAGGCAATTCGTGCAACATGAGAAGACGTATACTATGTGCTCTTTCTCCATATTTTTTCCACTGGGTTTTTCGGAGTTTTGAGACATAGACAATACGGGATGACGGACCAAGGGGGAGTGTTGGGAAACCTCCCACGCGTGGACTCGTGTGGGCCCACCCTTTCTTGGGTGGGGGGTTTTCCCTCTAGGGTTTGGTCCTCTCCACCTACCCCTCTCACCTATATATACCCCCTGTATTGTATGGAGAGAGACACAATTGATTAATAAAGATCAGTCCAGACTATATTCCCGTGTCTCCTTTTACTTTTCGCATCTGTGATTGTGCCGCATGTACGACTACTTCGACTACGCTCTCGCTCCACGATCTTGGACCAGACTCGCCGGCAAAGGTTGTGGAACACTATCGACACCCAATGACCCAAGCGATTGAAACAGCAGCTGAAAGTCTTCCAAAACAAGAAACTGGGCTATTTTTTTCTCTAAGCAAAGTTGTTGACTTGTGTTGTTTGTTGTTTAAGACAGTAATTCATGGAAGCTTTGTGGAATGTGATCTTTGCTAAGAAAATTTTGTAACAGCCACCAAACTCCACGTCCTCTCAGACCGGCGAGAGGTGAACTGGTGTTGTTTGGCCATGGCAGGAGAAGCACTTGTGTACATCTAAACAAGTTTTCACTTAAGTACACATTAATTTTACTTCCAGTCTCTACTGGGAAATTGTTTGAGAAGTATGTTGTCTTGGGAACTTACTATTGTTTGGCACACACAAGGCAATTGTCGCTCAGCTTTGCGGCACATAAGTTTCAACTATGTGACCAATTGTCTTAAGCAGATTAAGTAAAATTTGTCTTCTTCAGCTTCAGCAGGTGTTTCTGCTCATTGCCATTGTCCCAGCTGCTACAACTATGTACATGACTTAACTTTGTGTCTCATCGCTAATTTCAGAGTCTCTGTATTGATGCAGTCGCAAGCGTGTGATGGCGTCGTCTAGGAGGCAGTGTCGATGAGGATGAGGAGATGGTTTTGGAACCCGTCGAGTCAGCGAGCGGCGGGCGGCAGGAACACAAGCAGCCAGGGAGCATCCTTACCGCCGTTCAGACGGCCGCCGTTGTGAGTATATGGGATGGTAGCGTGTTATGATTGTATTTTCGGAACCCTGGTTCAAGTATGTGGTTCTTTGTATTTGTTTCTATCTCACTTATGCATTATCCTCTAAGGTTTTTGAAATGTTTCATGTTTCTGATTTTTTTTGTGGAACTTGCATGTCAATCATCACAGATTATATGAATCATTTGTGAACCTGGGGAATGGCAAGATTTTGTGAAAGATATCTGGAACTTTTGTGGTACATTTAGCGACACTCACGGTGGAGCATCAATCCGGTGGCCGGAGGTGACTCACCGCTAGAAAGCCGAGCCGTCTACGGCGACGACGGTGACAAAGGTCTTCGGCAGGTCATTGCGAAAACCAAATCTCAGACCTAGACAAACCCTTTTGTTATTTGCATGTGCTTATGATTCAAGATTAATTTGTTTCCACATTATTTGTCAAAGGAGAAAATTATAGAGGTCCCTCAAAGTTCCGAAACTGGTTAGAATCCCTTCATAATTATAATTTTTTTTTGTTGAGAATACTTCATAATTGTGTTTGAAAGGGGAAATTAGCTATATGTCAGTGCAAAAGAGTGTCCGCGATGCCAATTAAGGAACATTGAGTGAACATAAATATTAACTCTTATAGAGAAGGGTCCGCCTAAGTCTCAGACAACTGAGAAAAGCTTATGTCTCAGTCGATTGTAACATCCCTTGACGGGGATATACCCTTCGGGTCCCCTATCATTGGTATACCTGGTGCGATCCAATCTACGGCCCACCTGGCAGGCCCAAAGAAGCCCATGAAGCACGACTTGGAGTACAATACAAGAAAACATGTAAACCCTACCTGGCTCCCTTTATAAAGCCAGGCAGGGGCACCTCATAGGGGGACCTCCCCACGGGACACAGACAGATAGGCATAGCCCTAGCGAGACCACGTCTCATACCATCGCCCTTGCGGCCACCATGTAACTCCACATCGCCATCTATACAGATCAGACAAGCAGGATGTAGGTCTTTACCTCACCATGAGGGGCCGAACCTGGGTAAATCCTTGCTTGTCAGCCGACGGAACTACCAGCGCGCCATCTCTCTCCCCCTCAATCAACCCGGGGTACTCGACCCAGGGATTTGCCGAGCCCTAACCTCGACAATTGGCGCCGTCTGTGGGAAGAACGCGCGCTGGATTCAACGTTTCGGCGGCTCCAATCTCCATCGACAACAGCGACCAGATCGCATCTACTTCGACACGTACGTCATCATCAACAATCTTCATCAACGTTCAACGGCGGCGACTCCGCCGCCACACCACGTCCGCGTCCGCGTCCGGGGCTCGACAACAACCTCGCCCGCGCATGCAGCTGATCGGTCAGTCGATGGTCGGCTCGAATTCTTCACCAAGCCACAAGCAATCCAATCTGGCGGTGGCGTTCTGCACAGATGCTTGCGCGATCCAAACGGCGGAGTTCCGTGTGGATACTCGCAAGATCCAATCTACCAGCTAGCTACTACATGCTCTTCAACGCGGCGGCGGCACGCAGTCGTTAGCGCGATCCAAACAACTCAATACGTGATCCAATCAACTCGATATGGGTGCATACCCGTGTTGCTGCTAGCTGATCAATCGATTGATCAAGGAGGCTAGCTAGCTGTTTGGCCTTTACGTGGATAGATGAAGGCAACCAAAGAAGAAATTTTTGCTAGCTTTAATCGAATCAGGTCGGCCGTGTCAATCCACAAGATGCTGACCACGGTGAAGGACCAGCCGAGCACCGGCATCGTCAAGGCCTCCAGTGCTTTGGTGCCCGACCTCGACGTCGGCATCATGCACACCACAGACTCACTTCACGTCGTCCACGACTCGACGGCCACGATGTCCACGGCTCGAGGGCCTCGGCGTCGACTCCGAGCGCTGCATCATCTATGACTACACCAACTCTGCCGCAGTTGACATCGTCCACGCCTTGCCGTCCGCATCACGAACAACTGCGACCGACATCGACCCGCTGCGGACGACGTCCTCGCCATCGCGGCGTCAACGACATGCCGTTCTGGCTTAATCATCGTACTGCAGTCTACGCTTCATTAAAGCTAAGTTGTTGTCATAATTAATTTCTTTAATCAATAAGGCTACTTAGCCGTACATATATAATCTGCTTTGGTCGTGTCGGGGCTGCACCGCACAATGTACAAGGATTTTTCCTTTTAGCTATGGCAGAAGCATCACCCGCCGATTCGACGAGATACACTCGGGGGCTGGCGACTCCGCCTTCGTCGACTCCGCCTCCAACACTCGGGGGCTGGCGGCCCCACCTTCGACGACTCCGCCTTCGTCGACTCCGCCTCCAATATTTGGGGGCTGGCGGCCTCGCTTTCATCGACTTTGCCTCCATCGTCTCCGTCTCCGACACTCGGAGGCCGGCGCTTCACCTTCATCACTTCCGCCGCGTTGACTCCGGTCCGCCGCGTCGACTACTTCCGCCGCGTCGACTCCGGTCCGCCGCGTCGACTACTTCCGCCGCGTTGACTCCGGTCCGCCGCGTCGACTACTTCCGCCGCGTCGACTCCGGTCCGCCGCGTCGACTACTTCCGCCGCGTCGACTCCGGTCCGCGCGTCGACTACTTCCGCCGCGTCGACTCCGGTCCGCCGCGTCGACTCCGGTCCGCCGCCTTGACTACTTCCGCCGCGTTGACTCCGGTCCGCCGCGTCGACTCCGGTCCGCCGCGTCGACTACTTCCGCCGCGACAACAAAATTGCCTTGGCCGCATCCGATGCTCTCCCGGGTGCTGCGCCACACAGGCCACAGCATACTCGCCTTGGCCGCATCCGATGCTCTCCCGGGTGTTGCGCCGCACAGGCCACAAACAAATTCGCCTAGGCCGTCACCCGAACCACTCGGGGGCTCGCGCCATACAGGTCTAAGTCCAGCCTAGGCCGCCACTCGAATCACTCGGGGGCTGCGCCACACAGGCATAACTCGAAAATCCTAGGCCGCCACTCGAACCACTCGGGGGCTCGCGCCATACAGGTCTAAGTCCAGCCTAGGCCGCCACTCGAATCACTCGGGGGCTGCGCCACACAGGCATAACTCGAAAATCCTAGGCCGCTACTCGAACCACTCGGGGGCTCGCGCCATACAGGTCTAAGTTAAAACCTAGGCCGTCACCCGACGCACTCGGGGGCTGCGCCATACAGGTTCCACTCGAAAATCCTAGGCCGCACTCGAACACTCGGGGGCTGCGCCATACAGGACCAACAACGCAGTAGGCCGTTCGGCTGAGCAAATACTCGATATGTCTGTCGAGTCCACCAAGTAGGCCGTCAGGCTGTATGAACACTCGAACCCATTCGAGTCACACGAGTAAGCCGTCGGGCTGAGCATACACTCGAACCCATTCGAGTCACACGAGTAAGCCGTCGGGCTGAGCATACACTCGAACCCATTCGAGTCACACGAGTAAGCCGTCGGGCTGAGCATACACTCGAACGCATTCGAGTCACACGAGTAAGCCGTCAGGCTGAGCAAGCACTCGAAAAATGCAAATACACAGTAAGCCACCAGGCTGAATAAAAATACACGGTAAGCCAACAGGCTGATGGAGCACCCGGATAATTCATTCGAGTGCAACAAAAATAGAGTAAGCTTCAAGAGCTGAATAGACTCGACAAGTCCATTCGAGTAGAAAAGAAATTCAGTAAGCTCCATGAGCTGAGTAAAACTCAAAGCAGTAAGCCAAACCGGCTGAGTACAAAGTAAGTCATGCAAAGTCAGTTGCGACTCCGTTAGCTCGAGTCTCTTCTTTACTCCCATCGGGAGCGGGCTTTTCGACTGAAGGAAAAATTGAGTTTAACCTCAATTGCAAGCAATTCAGCTTAATCTCGGGGGCTACTCCCATCGGGAGCGCTGTCGCGCCCCCGATAGCATGAGATCAATATTCAGTCGAAGCGTTACTGACTAAACCATCCTCTGTAAGCCCTCAACGGCCGGAGTCGAATCATTTTTACTTGTCTCTTTCAGGAACAAGACGGCGCACCCGTCGGAACAGTGATACCCGCATCTGCTTCGACTACATCGACTGCGTCTCCATCGACTGTGTCTCCATTGACTGCGTCTCCGTCGACTAAGACGATCACACCTTCTTCGACTATGCCTGTTCGACATGCTGCTCTTAGTCTCTGCCCGATTCTTCGAATCGACCAGACACTCGGGGGCTACTGACGGGGATATACCCTTCGGGTCCCCTATCATTGGTATACCTGGTGCGATCCAATCTACGGCCCACCTGGCAGGCCCAAAGAAGCCCATGAAGCACGACTTGGAGTACAATACAAGAAAACATGTAAACCCTACCTGGCTCCCTTTATAAAGCCAGGCAGGGGCACCTCATAGGGGGGCCTCCCCACGGGACACAGACAGATAGGCATAGCCCTAGCGAGACCACGTCTCATACCATCGCCCTTGCGGCCACCATGTAACTCCACATCGCCATCTATACAGATCAGACAAGCAGGATGTAGGTCTTTACCTCACCATGAGGGGCCGAACCTGGGTAAATCCTTGCTTGTCAGCCGACGGAACTACCAGCGCGCCATCTCTCTCCCCCTCAATCAACCCGGGGTACTCGACCCAGGGATTTGCCGAGCCCTAACCTCGACATCCCTCTACTCATCTTGTTATGTACAAACTTTGGCCTTCTCCAATATGCTTTTATAGTGAGAAGGCCGAATTATGCAGGGGCCTTTCTACTGGGCCTTGTGGTCTTCAGTTTTATAATTCTGGTGCATGTGTGTCTACCTTGTGTTTGTGTTTTTTTTAGAGAACCCTTGTGTTTGTGATACACATGAGCATACCCTGAAAAACAAATGTACACGAGCATAAAAATACTGATCGATATGGGTAAAAAAAGTGCAACCCATTTTTAATGGATGAGATCAAGTGGTTTGAAAATAAAAAAAGGTAAACAAATATAAGAGCAATAGAACGATAATGGTCTAGTTGCACTTTTCACGAAAAGAATACAACTCGTATTGTAAACTAGTTTGTGTTCTCATCTGGAATACCAGTTGCTATTCGCATAGTAAGAAAAGGGCAAAACATTCCTACCGTGAAAAGTGCAACACATTTCTAAAACTCGTCCTCTAATAAGGGAATACAAGAAGCAAAAATAGAATACAAGATAGTTTTGGGCAGCTCATTTTTTATGGAAAAGTTTAGTGATTTGAAATATAGAAAAACAAGCCAAAAATATCAAAGGAAAATATGCAAATAAAAACAAACCAGTTGCACAAATCTGATAGAAATGTGAAACTGGTCGATTAGTTATTCAAATTTGAAAGAAATATGCAACTAAGCTAACCAGTTGCACAAATCCGAAAGAACTGTGCAAATGGTCAATTAGTTGCACAAATCTGAAAAGAAATGAGCAACTAACTAACCAATTGCACAAGTCGAGAGAAATGTACAACTGATCGATTAGTTGCTCAAATTTAAAATAAATATGCAACTAAGCTAACCAGTTGCACAAGTATGAGAGAAATGTGTAATCGGTTGATTAGTTACACAAATCTGAAAGAAATGAACAACTGAACAACTATCTAACTAGTTGCACAAATCTGAGATAAATGTGCAACTGATCGATTAGTTACTCAAATTTTTAAAAAATGCGCAACTAAGTTAACCAGTTGCACAAATCTGAGAGAAATGTGCAACTGGTTAATTTAGATGCCCAAATCCAAAAATAGGTAGAAATGAACAACTAACTACCAGTTGCACAAATTCTAGACAAATGTGCAACTAATTAGTTAATTGCCCAAAGCACGGCAAAATATGCAATTAAAAGCTAACCAATCGTACAAATCTGTCAGAAATATGCAACTGGTTGGTTACCTGTCCAAATCTGATAGAATTGTGTGATTAAAAACTAACTACTTACACAAATCCTTCAGAAATGTGCAACTGCTTCCTAATTGTATAAATGATTAAACCTAGTCAGTTACACAAATCTGATAGAAATGTGTAACTGGTTCCTAATTGCATAAACCTGATAGAAATGTGCAATTAAAAGCTAACCATTATTTCTAAAAATTGCAACTATGATGTGATGAAAATTACAACCTACCTAAATAAAAAATAAAAAAGCAATACATATAGAACAAATCAACTATGGTGTGGTTGAAAAATTACACACATTTCTTTAATTTTTCGTGTACCCAGTTTCCTAGCAACATACACCAAAACTACAAAATACACAAGAAAGAAGGAAAGAAAAAATAAATGAAAAAGGGAAAATAAGGAATGGCCATCCACGTAAAACACACGCATGGTTTTTCACTTGGTCTCTTCCTAATATCTATACCCACCTGAAAGCACATACAATAATACAAAGAAGCACAGACGAAAAAAAATCTGCTTTATATATCACAATCGGGAGGCCCATATCATTTTGATGCCACGAGAAAGATCCAAGCTTCTTCCCAACTGACGCAAGATGCATAGCGATGTGAATTACATAACGACGCATCATCGACTGAGACGTAACAAAATATCAGGCACCGAAAGAATAGAAAAATCGAAGAAATAATTAGTCATGTAGAAGTAGACATGTTACACATTTTGGATAGGTCAGATTGTACAAAAACGTTTGTGTGTAAATTTAGGAGTATGAAAACATGCAAAGAGAAAAGACCCAGCTCGCATACACAACACACAACGCAAAGAAAAAATACACAAGACAAAAAAGAAAAAAGAAAATGGCCCAGAATATATGGCTTGCAAGGACTGCTTGCGGCCCAGTAGTCCATGCTGGTGAAACACGCGAACAAATGGATCGTACGAACTGCTGCAGGATCCCAATTCCCAACGTTCAGCACCGTCGACTGAGACTTAATAAATAATCAGGCAACTGATAACTAGCAAAACCGTATAGAGAAATGAGGACCTTTTCAGCTTCACCAAGTTGAGTTCAAATTCTTAAGCGTTAGAACTCCAAATGGCGAGGGTGCATTTGTTTGATGGTTTTTTGTGACAAAATTATGGTTAAATGATCAATATTAACTTGACATTGTGGGAATTATAAGAGAGAAGAATATGCTTGCACAACTACATAAAATCTTGAAGAATGCATAAATACAGAAAATAGTTTTAATTAATTTCGCACGTGAAATGCTCAGTGAAAAAAATATTCTGAATTGGAAAACGATAATGAGGATGCAGCATCTGTAATCTGCTCAGAAAATGTCCTCTGTAGTCTCTGTACAAAATCCATGCCAAAGCTTGTTTCTGGTAGCAACTTTTATGTTTTACCATTATAGTCTTGATTTTAGCAATGTATATGGCCAATCGCTTATGTTCTCTCTCAAACACCAATGTCTCAAGTAGTGCGCATCAAACCATACTGATGTGTGATGTGTCCAGTGAGTTACTCACTTTGATTTTCATATAGTTTTCAGGCGGTCTGCGCAGAAGTTGGATCATTTGCCCTCAGTGAGAGAAGCGTGCATCCCACCCAGGATGATTTTTAGATGACTGCCACGAAGGTGATAAAGAAGGATACAGAAAAGAACATGTCGCTGCGGAAGCTCTGGCAGTTAAGTGCTCATCTTAGCATTCTAGCGATCACTGTCCTGTATTGTTTTAAGCTTTTATAACGGCACAGTATTAGATGAGCTGCGAAATTATTGATTACCTCAAGAATTGCAACATTCAGCATCCTTGAGCAGCCTTCGGGTTAAATTTCTCTATTGAGTTATCAGGCATACACAGGCGTTCAGATATTGGATCCCAGGTTCCTCTCTCTCAGGCGTACACACCTTTGATTCCCTTTCTTTTGCGGGTCATTACAACAGAAAAATGGATTTGTTGTCGCAGGGGAGCTTGGTGTCACGTTCGGAGGCCTAACGGCAAGGCAGAGTTGATAACGGTGGTGATCCCAGGTCTCTCTCTCTCTCTCTCTCTCTCTCTCTCTCTCTCAGATCCGCTTTTTGCTAATCGTCATTTCTGTTGTTAGCACTAATGGTTTCTCTTGATTTTGTAGTTAGAGATTCTCTGATTGAAGAGGACTTAGATGTTTTATAAATTCAGGCTAAGGTATGCAACATATTTTTTCCCTAAGGTCTACTCTACTCATTCAGGCTACTGGACCTATAAATTCATCGAAAATTGTTATAAGATTGCATTATGCTTATCATGCTCCTTTCGGAAAACAGAAGAAGAGATGCATTTTAGTACAGAAGAGGTTGTAGTTTACTTTTGCCTACAACAACATCAGTTCACTTAATGTAAAAATAGTTTGCACATTCTAAGGAGGTCTTATCTTTAGAAAAAATAAATTATTTTTAGTTAGAGAATTTTCAAATGATATGTTTCTTTTGGAATGTGTTCCACACATATTTAAGCGGAAACCATAATTAGTAACATGTAAGATGACAATGTACACACTTCCATGGAAAAATATAATCTGAAGGTTGTGGTTGAAATTTTCATGGACAATGCTTGGTCATATAGGAGGAGTGTTGTTAATTTTCTATTTATCTCTGCAAGCTGAAATCTAATTATGAGCTTCACGTATTCTGCAAAATATGCCGGAGAGACTGAAGTAGGCAATATGTTATTGAATGATATATGAAACTTGAAAGGCTACTCAAAATAGCTATATGGAACAATAATTCCGCATCTGAAGATTTTCCACAATGATCAGACTAGATCTAAGTTGTGGTAGTCTGATATTTACTTGCTGTATCACCGTCACTGGTTCCTATTATTTTGATAAGTAAAGCACTGTGTAATACTTAGGAGTACAAACTGATTATGATGTATTGAATAATCATCTATTGGAAGTTGGCAAACATATGGTGGCTATATATTATTTAGCCTTTGGCCTTAATACCTCCTTATTTTCCTTTTGTTGTCTTGGTGAACTCTGTAACAGTTATTCAAGCTGTTTTACCCCTGGACTAGAAGCTCAAATAGGGGCGCAATGGTAAAAGAGGCGAAGCCGTAGGACTGTTTGAAAAAAGAGTAGAGAGAGATGAAACTACGGAAGCAACGAGCAAAACATGATATGTAGTTTGAGTAACTCAAACCACATGTTTTACCCCTGGACTAGATGGGATTTGCCATTGAAATGTTAAAATATTCACTTACAATATATTTACACATGAGAAAAAAATTGACAACCCGTAGCAACGCACGGGCATTCAACTAGTACAATTATAGCATGGAGGATAAACATTTATCATAAACATGAAATATGATAATAAACAACTTTATTATTGCCACTTGAGCATATTTCCAACACTATAACATGCAAGGGATGGAGAAAACTCTTCCTGAGCTCTTCGCAATGTTCAAGACAGCGGAGGTGGAAATCAAGAAGGAGCATCAAGTCTTGATGGTCAATAAGACCACCGGTTTTAAGAAAAAGGGCAAGAGAGACAACTTCAATAAAGGCGGCAACTGAATGCTTCTACTGAGTGCTTCTACTGCTAGGGGTCTGGTCACTGGAAGCGCAACTGCCCAAAGTATCTAGCAGATAAGAAGGCTGGCAACGTCAAACAAGATATATGTGATATACACATTATTGATGTGTATTTAGCAAGTGCTCGTAGTAGTTGAAAGGACAAACGATGTCGCCTAGAGGGGGGGGGTGAATAGGCGATTTAAAACTTTTACGATTAGGCTTGAGAAATGCGGAATAAAACTAGCGTTTAATTTATCAAGCAACAAAACCTAATAAACTAGGTTCACCTATCTGCACCAACAACTTATGCTAACCAATATAACAACAAGGTGATAGCAATATATATGTGTCACATCCCGAATTTTGGCCCTATAAAATTTTCCTTGACAAAACCAAAATTTGGATTTGAATTTGTATCTTCTGATCTTTGCCCCTCTATTTTCTCCTCCATTTCCAAAACCCTCAAGGTTCACAAAATATTTGTCTTTTCTTTAATACAAAAGGGACCTAAACCCTAGCCTTCCAAAGGAGCTATATCAAGGGTGACTTCAAAAATTCCCCAAAAATTCCAGAGTGATTATCAGCTAGGATAGAACCCATTTATGCAAAAATATTGGGTGACGTGTTAAGAAAATAATTGACTTTTTCCCTGATTTATTTTCTGCCCAAAATCCCAAAACCCTAGCGTTCCAAAGGAAGTAGGTCAAAACCCTCTTCAAAAATTCTACAAAAATTCAGGGAGGATCTCTAACCAGTATGTAATCCAAATATGCAAAAATATTCCATACCTTATTAAGAAAATATTTGATCTTTTTCCTATCTAAGTTTCTGCCAAAAATTTCGGTTACTTTGAAAGCCTCCTAAATCAATTCTCCTTTTTATAAAAACTCCCAAAATAGGTGCTCATAACCATTAACTATCTCAGGGAAAATTTTGGTCTCAATCCCATTTGATTTGAATCCCCAAAACATGATTTTTGCTTTTTGACTGAAGGTGTTCGATGAAATTTTTGTATAACCAAAGTTTCGAATTTGGAAAAAGTTTCTTCTGCAAACTTGTAGGATCTTCAATTTGGCACCGAGTGACGCGATCAGCTTCCAGTTTGGTGATCCAGGATGAGAGATAGATCTTGATGCCGATGTCGGCATGGTCAGGTCATGAACCAGAACGGGCCCGACGGCGCCGCCAGTTCTTGGTCGCCGCCGGTGACCTCCCCCGTGCCTCCCCTCGTGTCCTCCAGCACCCAGACCTCCTGCACGACCACCACGGCACCTCCCCACTCCCCATCCCCTCCCGTGCGCTGTTGGCCACTAGCCGACGCACCGCTCGAACAGGGCCACCGCGGGACCCTCCCCCTCAGCAGTGACCGCACTGCCGCTCGCGCCTATCCTCTCCCCGTGAATCCCGTCGTCCAGAACCGCACTGCTTCTACACCATCAGCGCGCCGCCCGTCGACTGCCTCTGCCCCGGCCTCCCCGTGTCGCCGCCATGCTACAGCCGCCCAGACCCCCCGACCGCCAGCACGTGCCACACCACCCGTTCCTATCCACAGGCGCGAGATTCCCGTCGACAGCAGCGCCTCAGAGCTACACCGACGACGCCATCGCCGTCGTCTCCCCTCTGCACCGGACAGCTCGCCCTGCCACTTCACCGTGCCCACCCGTGATGACCACCCCGTCGGGAGGCTATAAAAAGCCCATCCCGGCCTCCTTCGAGCAGGGCACCACCACCCTCTCTCCCTCAGTTCCCTCCCCACCCAGGATCAGCCCCGCAGGAGCTACAGAATGCCGGCGGCGAGCCCCTCTCCGCCGCTCAGTCTCGGGCCAATTCCCCTCTCCCGGATCTTCCCCGCCACCCAATAGCCACCCCACCTCCAATCCAGGACCCCAAGAAGCCGATGACGCCCTCTCCGGAGTGATTGGTGGTCGGAGTCATCGTTTGCGTCCTCGACCGCAGCTCGGGCTCCGCGGTCACCGACGCCGCCGCTGCTCAAGACCTCCCCGCCATCCGTGAGCACGCCGACGGGAAGCTCCGCACCTCCCTGAGCCGCCCTGCTAACTCTCCCTCCCCTCTCCGTCGCCTCGGCCGCCAGGAAACGCCGTCGGTGAGTTCACCGTGCTGGCGACCCCGTTCTTCCCCCCCCCCCTCGGGTTCTTTCTTTTTTTCCTTCGCGCGTACCGGTTCGGCTAATGGGCCGCTGACCTTTGGGCCCCACCAGTCAGGTTTTTAAACAATACCGAACCGTTTTCTTTTTCTATTTTCTCTGGGTTTTTTTTTTTGAAAAGGCAGATTTTAGGGCTGACTTTGAAAGGCCATATCTCTCTCAAAATAATTCAGAAAAATATGAATCTTTTTGCATTGGCTTTGTTTTGGAATTCTCTGTCCAATGCCACTGGTTTAAATTTATTTGAATATCATTTGCCTACTGAACCTTTGAATGCCTTGTGGGAGGTTTTAACTCTAGTTTTAAATTTCTTTAGGAGATCCAAACCCTGCTTTTGAAGTGGAAGTTGAACCTATCCCCGAAGGCAAGCCATCAGCCCCCAACCATCCGTTCCCAAGTCATCGATGCCTTATTTGACTTGTTTGTTACTTGTTTGTGCGATAGTTGCATCTCGCATGTCTTATTTCATGCCTATTATTTCATGTGACCTAATGCTACTTTTACTTTCTGCAATACGATAAACTCATGTTTCGTGAGTTGAGTTCCGGCCGGTGACTAAATACATGTTGGGCACCGCCCACGTGGATTGAATCTCACCTACTTTCAGTATTATTATTTCATGTACCTTTACTTTCCTGCAATACGATAAACCCATCAAGCGTGGGTTGAGTTCCGGTACCCCGTCTAAATACACGTTGGGTCCTGCCCAAGTGGATTGAAGCGGCTACTTTTCTGTAGAGTTGTGGCGTGCGTTGGACGGTACCATGCACCACTCCCCGTTCCGGCGACGATGGACTGGGGGAACCGCCGCAGTCAATGGAATGGTGGAACAGGATCGCGTGGACGCCTCCACTAACCTTGTAGTCGATCTGTGGCTGTCACTGGCCGGAGGTATCTCCGCCATCACCCGATTGACGCTAACCGATTGTTTTACTTTATTTTCTTACTCAACCCGTGGCTGCTACCGGCCGGAGACATCTCCGTCCTCGCCCGGTTGATTTTGTTATTTTATCTTCTTACTCGACCCGTGGCTGCTACTGGCCGGAGACATCTCCGTCCTCGCCCGGTTGATTTGGTTATTTTATCTTTACCCAACCTGTGGCTGTCACTGGTCGGAGAAAGCTCCGCCATCGCCCGGTTGACCTTATTTTACTTGCTGAACTACTATGTGATTATTTGATGCTCATGTATATCTTGTGGACTAACGTTTGCTGCTGTCTTATGGCCGAGAATAAAAATTGACTAAAAAGATAACCACCTCCGTCGACTAGATTGAGTCAAATAGTGCCACTCGCCAAACACACCCGCACAACCATGCGTCGTTGAAATGGGAAGACCGTAGCTTAGTAGCCTACCGAACCTCTTTTGATGCTACCCACTTGGCAAGTCTAGTCGGATACTGCATAGTTGTGGTCGGGGCTAGTCTTGTGAAGGTTCCGGAGCTAGGCGTTGCTCATGAGTTGGGGACGTGCCGGATTCACTTCGTCATAAGACTTAGCCCAAGTGGTAAGTCGGTAGCTATACAAGGAGTGTCTTGGTAGAGCGGACGGCTACGGGGGAATAGGTTTGTGCGGCAGGTACCGGCTGTACAAGCTTAGACCTCAACGTGTGGATAAAAGTTGCAACCTCTCGAGAGTGTCAAATCTAGAATCTAGTATTGTTCCTACCCAAGGAACGGTGTTGGGTCCAGTCACACTAGAGTCAGTCCAGTCGAACACGGAGAAATAAATCCACTAAGCGGTCAGAGTTGGCCAAAGCTGAATGAGCAGAAAAATGGACCATAGTTGGTCAAAGCTAAGCCCCGAAGTGGACCAGAGTTGGTCAAGCTTGAGAACATAAGTGTTGTGGCTAGAGTTGTGTGGAAGTGAGACTCGTTCTCATGAGCCACGATTTTCGTCACAGGTAAGTAGGTAAGTTAAGTCCAACCGTTAAGCTTGGACTCGCACTTGCACATGCCATGCCATATAGGATCGTTGGTTACGGTTGATTGTGGATTGATGTCTTGCGAGTACATTCCATGTACTCACCTGGCTTTTCATGTGGCCAGATCCTCCTACCCCCGTCGCCGAGTACCCCTTATACGAGAACTAGATCCGGTATCCAGGCAGAGCCCTGTGGAGTTAGGCCCTCTTCGTCGCACGCTTCCGCCAATCCGCTGACGCCCTCTGATGAAGTCATGTTCGATAAATAATGTACAAACTGTTGTGTGCGCTAGGGCGCAGCCTTGTAATGAGACCCTTGTAATCCCTCGTCGGTTTCCCGACCCCCTTAATAAAGTGGTTATGTTCTGCTATCAAGTTGTCATATATTCAGTGCTCCTGGGACTGATATATGGGGTAACTCGATCTCCGGATCGGGGTGCCACAGAGCTTGGTATCAGAGCCTAACTGCCTGTAGGATACCCTAGTTCTAAACGGAGCCTTAGATAGCGAACGTTGCTTTGCTTGCTTTTAATTGTTTCTCTATCTGTTTGTGTTTTTCTAACCTTGCAACTCACATTTTTGGCTTCTACCTCTGGTACAGATGAAGTTCGAGCCACCCGTAGAAACCCCCGCCTTGAACGTTCCCGACATGCCGCAATTCCTCCGGGAGATTTGGGCACACCTCTACCCAACCTCTCCTCCCCCGACGTACCGCATACTCGCCTCCCGTTCTGGTGGGACCCACTCGGAGTTTATCGCCACCGTGTACTTGTGCGCCCACTACCACAGAAATGGCTATAGGGAGGTTGGCATTCTGTGGCGCACCGTTAATTGGTGCGCCACAGAATTATTTCTGTGGCGCATGGATGCTGGTGCGCCACAGAAATTTTCGACTTTCTGTGGCGCATCTTTTGTCCATGCGCCACAGAAAGTCAGAATTCTGTGGCGCATGCCCACCCATGCGCCACAGAAAGCCAGATTTCTGTGGCGCATGAGACACCATGCGCCACAGAATTTCTGTGGGTCCCACGTGTAATTGTTTGGAGATGATCAATCTGGGGACATTCTGTGGCGCACCGTGGCTGGTGCGCCACAGAAAGCTGACATTCTGTGGCGCACCAAGTTTGGTGCGCCACAGAAAGCTGACTTTCTGTGGCGCACCAAACTTGGTGCGCCACAGAATTGTGCAGCACTTTTTCACCCCACGCACCCCCCCCTGTGGATCGCCTTTTCAGTTTTGCACCTAGTGAAAGAAAATGATAAAAAATTCAAAAAATAAAATCCTTTCAGATATAGTGAAGGTTTAGGGTCTATTTGGTAGGAAAAATTTGAAATACACATTTTGACTTTTTTCAAAAGTAGGTGAAAAAATATTAAAACGGGCATAACTTTTGCATACGACGTCGAAAAAATGCGAATAATACCTTAAAAAACTAGAGAAAATTTCGGATTCGATGGCACCCGGGTTTACCCGGTCAGCAATTCACAGAATCCTCAAATTCCAAACCAAAAAAAAGTTATGGCCAACAGAAGAATTTTCCCAGCAAAATAAAAAAATCAAAAAAAGGGAAAAAAAATTCTGTGGCGCACCAATGCCAAGGATGCGCCACAGAATTATTGGGCGGGATTCGAAATTTTGAATCCCGCCCAATAATTCTGTGGCGCACCATGCCAAGGATGCGCCACAGAATTATTGGGCGGGATTCGAAATTTTGAATCCCGCCCAATAATTCTGTGGCGCATCCTTGGCATGGTGCGCCACAGAATTATTGGGCGGGATTCAAAATTTCGAATCCCGCCAGCCCCCTTCTCCCTCTCTTTTCCCTTTTCTCCTTCTCTCCCTCCACTTCTCCTCTTCCTTTCTCCTCTTCCCTTCTCCTCTACACTTCTCTCCCCTTCTCCTCCCTCCTCCATCTCTTCTCCTCTCCTCCACATCTTCTCTACTCCTCCTCCACCTCCACCTCCACCTCCGGCGACCTCCTCCACAACTCCGGCGACCTCCACAACTCCGGCGACCACCTCCACAACCCCGGCGACCTCAACCTCCGGTGACCTCCTCCTCCACCCCGGCGACCTCCTCCACCACCGGCGACCTCCTCCTCCACTCCGGCAACCTCCTCCTCCACTCCGGTGACCTCCTCCTCCTCCACTTCGGCAACCTCCTCCTCCACTCCGGCGACCTCCTCCTCCACCTCCGGCGAACTCCGGCGAACTCCGGCGACCACCATCCTCCACCAACCTCCGGCGACTCCCTCCTCCACCCATCTACGGCCTCCAAAAAACGAAACGAAATTCCAGCGACCAGATCTAGATCTGGTCAGATCCAGATCTAGATCTGGCCGCAATTTTTTTTGAAATTCAAAAAAATTCTGTGGCGCATGGAAGAGGGGTGCGTCACAAAAATATTTCTGTGGCGCATGGTGGGTGGGTGCGCCACAGAAATGTGAATTCTGTGGCGCACCTGGCCTGGTGCGCCACAGAAATGTGAGAATTCTGTGGCGCACCAAGCCAGGTGCGCCACAGAAAATATTTTTGTGGCGAGAATTCTGTGGCGCACCCAGCAAACCTGGGGGTGCGCCACAGAATTGCAATTTGGTGCGCCACTGATAGCCCTTTCTGTGGTAGTGGCCTCGCCCGTGGGCCGTGGGCACACCTACTCCCTCTCCTCCGGCGTCCACCACCAGGAGACCCGAGCCATCTAGGAAGTCGCCGCAAATGCCATCATTCTCCTCCGTACCCACGACCCCCGCATGAAGGAGTGCACCCGCTATGCACACCTCCCGAGGTTGGATTTGAGCAATGGGGATATCCTTTTTCCCAGCCCATGGAATCCCTCTCCAGAACTCACCACCCTACTCCAGTACACCTCCCACCTCCACCAGTATCTGCATGACACACTTCTTCAGCTCCCTAGGCTTCGCAATGGCATGACTACAGCCGAGGTAGTGAGAGCACCAGTACCTAGCTCTTCTCGTCAGACCCCTCCATACCCAGCTCACCTTCCTCTCACTCTTGACCAGCTTAGAGGAAGACTCGCTTCCACTCCCGCTCGAGCCACCGCGTTCCGTAGTTCTAGCGCCCCTCCTCGCTTCTTCACTGGATACACTCAGGAACCTCAGGCCCAGTGTCCCCGCGTTGACATCGGTACACCCTTCCCCTCGTACGACCCCAGAACGCTGGGAAGGAGCATCAACGGCATCGACATCATCGCACCTGCTACTCCCCTCGAGATGTAGCTCTAGACGCTAGCCTCAGGAGCATTAGCGCTTGCATCCTAGTTGTGTATCGTAGTCGACGATCGCGTAGTCCAACGTGCACGTGAATAATGTAGGAGTAATGGCTTGTTCCTCGCACAATATTGTGTACCATGTGTCATGTAACCCAACTCTCCATTGTATAAAAACGCCTTAGTTTTATATCTTGCTTTTATTTGGATCTTCTTGGGTGATGCATTTCTTCTCCCCTTATGGAAGCTCATGGCACCCGTCAACCCCACCTTCAGCCAACCAGGATGAGGCCCAACACAGGTACAAGTGGCAGCCAAGGAACCCCAATCCGCCGTTCAGCCCGACAAGCCGGCATGGACCCAATGCCCCCACAGCCGCCGACTCCAGCCCCACAGGAACCAACTCCAAGCCAGCTATTGTTGATGATGGATGAACGCCACCAGCTGTACATGACCCAAATTATGAGAGAATTTGGCACCTACATGCAAGCCCAGAACGCCCCTCGCCCGACCCGTTCCAAGCTGCAAGACTTCCAGTGCACTCGGCCACCTCAGTTCTCGCAGGCCACCAACCCTCTCGAAGCAGATGATTGGCTCCGTACCATGGAAAAGAAGTTAGAGATCGCTCGCGTTGATGAGCAAGACAAGGTACCTTTCGTCACCCACTATCTTGAAGGACCAGCCGATGTATGGTGGGACAATCAGAAAGATATGAGAGGAAATGGAACCACTATCACCTGGACTGAATTCCAAGAAATATTCCGCAAAGCCTACATACCCTCAAGCCTCATGAGGATGAAGCAGCAGGAACTCCTAGCACTCACCCAGGGCAACTCAACTGTAAGTGAGTACCTGACCAAGTTCAACGACCTTGCCCGCTATGCCCCTGATGACGTCAACACAGATGAGAAGAAGAAGGACAGATTTCTCCATGGAATGCACCAGGCCATCAAGACACAGCTCAGTGTCCTACAGTTTCCAGATTTTCAAGCCATGGTAAACACCGCACTGATTTCAGAGAAGGAACACCGCACCATCTATGATTCCCACAAGAAGAAGTTTGAGTCCCGCAAACACCAGCCAGAGGAAACTCACAAGAAGCCACGTACCTGGCCACCCAACTCACAGGCCCCTGCACCTCCAACTACCTGGACCCCACCCCGAAAGGAAGGACACCCCCGAAGTGAATTCTACCACAAGCGCCCTCTCGTGGATGACTGCAAGAGGGAAAATTCCTGCTTTAAGTGCGGCAAGAAAGGGCACTACATAGCTGATTGCCCATTGACCAAGAACAACAATGGCAGTAACAACAATGGCAACCTCAACTACCCTTCCGCCGGAACAATCAAGCCACCTCAAGTCGCTCGTGTCCACCACATGTCCGCCGAAGAAACCTACGAAGCTTCATATGTGATGCTTGGTATGTGAACCACCAACGCTAAACTTGCACTAATTTTTGTTGACCCTGGAACTCCCCACTCTCTCGTCAGAAGGTTTCGTTGCAAGGCACCGTTTTACGTTTTTCCCTAGACTTGGACCTAAGCCACGAGTTCACGCGTGAGGAATGTTCCCTCAAAGTTTGGACAAGCCAGAACGCCGCACCCACAGCAGAGTCACAAGGTTAAATAGAGGATAAACCCACCAAAGAGGAAGCCCCCGGGAAATGAGAGGATTCTTTGAGAGCAGAATAACCATACCTATTCCATAAGCAACTCGAATCTCGGGGACGAGATTCATTTTAAGGGGGGAAGGTTTGTCACATCCCGAATTTTGGCCCTATAAAATTTTCCTTGACAAAACCAAAATTTGGATTTGAATTTGTATCTTCTGATCCTTGCCCCTCTATTTTATCCTCCATTTCCAAAACCCCCAAGGTTCGCAAAATATTTGTCTTTTCTTTAATACAAAAGGGACCTAAACCCTAGCCTTCCAAAGGGAGTAGGTCAAAACCCTCTTCAAAAATTCTACAAAAATTCAGGGAGGATCTCTAACCAGTATGTAATCCAAATATGCAAAAATATTCCATACCTTATTAAGAAAATATTTGATCTTTTTCCTATCTAAGTTTCTGCCAAAAATTTCGGTTACTTTGAAAGCCTCCTAAATCAATTCTCCTTTTTATAAAAACTCCCAAAATAGGTGCTCATAACCATTAACTATCTCAGGGAAAATTTTGGTCTCAATCCCATTTGATTTGAATCCCCAAAACATGATTTTGCTTTTTGACCGAAGGTGTTCGATGAAATTTTTGTATAACCAAAGTTTCGAATTTGGAAAAAGTTTCTTCTGCAAACTTGTAGGATCTTCAATTTGGCACCGAGTGACGCGAGCAGCTTCCAGTTTGGTGATCCAGGATGAGAGATAGATCTTGATGCCGATGTCGGCATGGTCAGGTCATGAACCAGAATGGGCCCGACGGCGCTGCCAGTTCTTGGTCGCCGCCGGTGACCTCCCCCGTGCCTCCCCTCGTGTCCTCCAGCACCCACACCTCCTGCACGACCACCACGGCACCTCCCCGCTCCCCATCCCCTCCCGTGCACCGTCGGCCACTAGCCGACGCGCCGCTCGAACAGGGCCGCCGCGGGACCCTCCCCCTCACCAGTGACCGCACTGCCGCTCGCGCCTATCCTCTCCCCGCGAATCCCGTCGTCCAGAACCGCACTGCTTCTACACCATCAGCGCGCCGCCCGTCGACTGCCTCTGCCCCGGCCTCCCCGTGTCGCCGCCATGCTACGGCCGCCCGGACCCCCCCGACCGCCAGCACGCGCCACGCCACCCGTTCCTATCCACAGGCGCGAGATTCCCGTCGACAGCAACGCCTCAGAGCTACACCGACGACGCCATCGCCGTCGTCTCCCCTCTGCACCGGACAGCTCGCCCTGCCACTTCACCGTGCCCACCCGTGATGACCACCCCGTCGGGAGGCTATAAAAAGGCCATCCCGGCCTCCTTCGAGTAGCACACCACCACCCTCTCTCCCTCAGTTCCCTCCCCACCCAGGATCAGCCCCGCAGGAGCTCCAGAACGCCGGCGGTGAGCCCCTCTCCGCCGCTCAGTCTCGGGCCAATTCCCCTCTCCAGGATCTTCCCCGCCACCCAATAGCCACCCCACCTCCAATCCAGGACCCCAAGAAGCCGATGACGCCCTCGCCGGAGTGATTGGTGGCCGGAGTCGTCGTCTGCGTCCTCGACCGCAGCTCGGCCTCCGCGGTCACCGACGCCGCCGCTGCTCAAGACCTCCCCGCCATCCATGAGCACGCCGACGGGAAGCTCCGCACCTCCCTGAGCCGCCCTGCTAACTCTCCCTCCCCTCTCTGTCGCCTCGGCCGCCAGGAAACGCCGCCGGTGAGTTCACCGTGCCGGCGACCCCGTTCTTTCCCCCCCCCTCGGGTTCTTTCTTTTTTTCCTTCGCGCGTACCGGTTCGGCTAATGGGCCGCTGACCTTTGGGCCCCACCAGTCAGGTTTTTAAACAATACCGAACCGTTTTCTTTTTCTATTTTCTCTGGTTTTTTTTTTGAAAAGGCAGATTTTAGGGCTGACTTTGAAAGGCCATATCTCTCTCAAAATAATTCAGAAAAATATGAATCTTTTTGCATTGGCTTTGTTTTGGAATTCTCTGTCCAATGACACTGGTTTAAATTTATTTGAATATCATTTGCCTACTGAACCTTTGAATGCCTTGTGGGAGGTTTTAACTCTAGTTTTAAATTTCTTTAGGAGATCCAAACCCTGCTTTTGAAGTGGAAGTTGAACCTATCCCCGAAGGCAAGCCATCAGCCCCCAACCATCCGTTCCCAAGTCATCGATGCCTTATTTGACTTGTTTGTTACTTGTTTGTGCGATAGTTGCATCCCGCATGTCTTATTTCATGCCTATTATTTCATGTGACCTAATGCTACTTTTACTTTCTGCAATACGATAAACTCATGTTCTGTGAGTTGAGTTCCGGCCGGCGACTAAATACATGTTGGGCACCGCCCACGTGGATTGAATCTCGCCTACTTTCAGTATTATTATTTCATGTACCTTTACTTTCCTGCAATACGATAAACCCATCAAGCGTGGGTTGAGTTCCGGTACCCCGTCTAAATACACGTTGGGTCCTGCCCAAGTGGATTGAAGCGGCTACTTTTCTGTAGAGTTGTGGCGTGCGTTGGACGGTACCATGCACCACTCCCCGTTCCGGCGACGATGGACTGGGGGAACCGCCGCAGTCAATGGAATGGTGGAACGGGATCGCGTGGACGCCTCCACTAACCTTGTAGTCGATCTGTGGCTGTCACTGGCCGGAGGTATCTCCGCCATCGCCCGATTGACGCTAACCGATTGTTTTACTTTATTTTCTTACTCAACCCGTGGCTGCCACTGGCCGGAGACATCTCCGTCCTCGCCCGGTTGATTTTGTTATTTTATCTTCTTACTCGACCCGTGGCTGCTACTGGCCGGAGACATCTCCGTCCTCGCCCGGTTGATCTTGTTATTTTATCTTTACCCAACCTGTGTCTGTCACTGGTCGGAGAAAGCTCCGCCATCGCCCGGTTGACCTTATTTTACTTGCTGAACTACTATGTGATTATTTGATGCTCATGTATATCTTGTGGACTAACGTTTGCTGCTGTCTTATGGCCGAGAATAAAAATTGACTAAAAAGATAACCACCTCCGTCGACTAGATTGAGTCAAATAGTGCCACTCGCCAAACACACCCGCACAACCATGCGTCATTGAAATGGGAAGACCGTAGCTTAGTAGCCTATCGAACCTCTTTTGATGCTACCTACTTGGCAAGTCTAGTCGGATACTGCATAGTTGTGGTCGGGGCTAGTCTTGTGAAGGTTCCGGAGCTAGGCGTTGCTCATGAGTTGGGGACGTGCCGGATTCACTTCGTCATAAGACTTAGCCCGAGTGGTAAGTCGGTAGCTATACAAGGAGTGTCTTGGTAGAGCGGACGGCTATGGGGGAATAGGTTTGTGCGGCAGGTACCGGCTGTACAAGCTTAGACCCCAACGTGTGGATAAAAGTTGCAACCTCTCGAGAGTGTCAAATCTAGAATCTAGTATTGTTCCTACCCAAGGAACGGTGTTGGGTCCAGTCACACTAGAGTCAGTCCAGTCGAACACGGAGAAATAAATCCACTAAGCGGTCAGAGTTGGCCAAAGCTGAATGAGCAGAAAAATGGACCATAGTTGGTCAAAGCTAAGCCCCGAAGTGGACCAGAGTTGGTCAAGCTTGAGAACATGAGTGTTGTGGCTAGAGTTGTGTGGAAGTGAGACTCGTTCTCATAAGCCACGGTTTTCGTCACAGGTAAGTAGGTAAGTTAAGTCCAACCGTTAAGCTTGGACTCGCACTTGCACATGCCATGCCATATAGGATCGTTGGTTACGGTTGATTGTGGATTGATGTCTTGCGAGTACATTCCATGTACTCACCTGGCTTTTCATGTGGCCAGATCCTCCTACCCCCGTCGCCGAGTACCCCTTATACGAGAACTAGATCCGATATCCAGGCAGAGCCCTGTGGAGTTAGGCCCTCTTCGTCGCACGCTTCCGCCAATCCGCTGACGCCCTCTGATGAAGTCATGTTCGATAAATAATGTACAAACTGTTGTGTGCGCTAGGGCGCAGCCTTGTAATGAGACCCTTGTAATCCCTCGTCGGTTTCCCGACCCCCTTAATAAAGTGGTTATGTTCTGTTATCAAGTTGTCATATATTCAGTGCTCCTGGGACTGATATATGGGGTAACTCGATCTCCGGATCGGGGTGCCACAATATGATATCAAGCACAACGGCTATCACAATGTAAAGTGCATAAGTAAAGAGCTCGGGTATAGAAATAATCGAGGCACGCGGAGACGAGGATGTATTCCCGAGTTCCTCCTTGTTAAGGGAGTATGTCTCATTGGAGGGGTGTGAGCTCGTCACAAAAGGCCTACTCAAGATGCCATAAAAGGCCTCACCCTATTCTCCGATGAACCTCACACCAAGGGTTAGGTTCACCTTCCACTATCGTAATCCTTCTAGGCGGAATCCGGAGTCTTTACAACGATCTTGGGGCACACACCCACAACTCAATCGGGGGCTCCCAAACCTTGCCTGAAGCTTCACAATTCGAAATCTTCGCGACACCACCAACCGTATAGGGTACACAATGCACCCAAGAGGCACAAGCTCTTGGGAACACAATGCACCCAAGAGTAACAAGCTTCTCGAACTTGAATCCCATGAATCTTCGTGGAGAGCACAACCCGATACAACTAATGCAATGGCAAGAACACAAGTGCTCAAAATCCTTCACTCTCAAATTCCAACTAAGCAACAAATGCTTTTGGGGGAATAAGAGAGGAAGAACAAAGAGGAGAAACACAAAGCAACTCCAAGATCTAGATCCAACGGGTTCCCCTCACTTAGAGGAGATTTTGTTTGGTGGAATAGTGGATCTAGATCTCCTGTCTCTTTTCCTCTAATTTGAGGCAAGAATCATGGAGGAAAGAGGAGGAATCAAGCTCTCAAAAAATGCAACAATGGTGGAGAGAGAGAGAGCTAAAAAGTTGTTGAAACATTGGGGAAGAAGGCCCCTTTTATATGGGGCCACAAAATGTGGCCGTTGGGGCAAAAATGCTCCCAGCCCCGACAGCCCGGCCTGGCTGGGCAGGAACCAGAAGCGGCCGGCCTTGGCCCAGGCCTGAGCCCGGCCTGGGCTGGCCAAACTGCAGAAAAACATCCAACACGAAAACGAACATATTTTGATCATCCGAACTCCGTTTTTGATGTTCTTGGGCTCGTTGGAATCGCAACGAAAAGCTCTACAAGAATATACAGAGAAACATCATAGTCCAACAAGGGAGAATAAAACCAAATGTGGAAAGGTAAAACGTTTGTATAAAGAACCGGAAACACCATATCTTTTGCAACTGAAGTCCGAATGAAGTAAAACCAATTTTGTTGGAAAGAGGACGACAAGAGTTATCCTTGGAAATATTGAAAACAAGTAAAGGAGATTTTGCAAATAATTGGAAGAGTGAGACCATCCACAAGGATGAACCGACAAAATCTTCAATACCGAAAACGCAATAGGAGACGCATATAAAAACCGTTTTCGGTGAACTTGGCCTTGTCATGACAAGCACGACAAGCACCAAGACCACACCATGATAAGAGCCAAATAAGAACCAATAAAGATGATTGCAAGGATGCAAAGGTTTGAGCTCTCTACGACAATACGATCAAGATACTCGCTCGAGAGCCCTCTTGATAGTACGGTTATCTATCCTAAAATCCGGTCTCTCTACTAACATCATGAGACCAGTAAAATAGAAAAACTATCAAGACCATACCTTTGGCTTGCGCATAATCCACTTGCGCTTCGCTCGGTGAAGACTCGCGTATTGCTCCCCCATACACCAATATGGGAGAGACACTCTTCGGCATATCTTCACTTGGACTTGAGTGTTGATCAACTCGCACTTAGCCTTGATCAACATATAATCTTCTTCCCTTAGCCTTGACTCCAACATATGGAGATCAAGCAATGCATATGGACACACCTACAAGTAGCTCAATACAAACGTTAGTCCATAGAGATTGTCATTAATTACCAAAACCACACATGGGGGCAACCATGCACTTTCAATCTCCCCCATTTTGGTAATTGATGACAATCCCTTTTAAGAGGGTTTATATAATGAATAAAGCATCCTTGCAAGACGAACAAGTAAGGATGCAAGTGCATTAAAGGAAAATGCAACAAAAGCATAAAACACAAATTCCCTTAAACCCTCTAAATTTCTCCCCATTGGCATCGATTGCCGAAATGGGAGGAAAAATTTAGAAGGCCAATATAATATGATTTCCTCAAAAAGGTGTGCATTTCTCAAGATGTGAGTGGAATCAAATGCACATATCCATTGACGAATAATTAGAGAAAATCAAACTATATTGAGGATCCAAAGATTGCAAAAGGATGAAGTCCTTCTAAACATCTCCACAAAGGATATAGGCAATCGAAAAGATCCAAAACGAGAGTTCTAAATAAAAATAGAGAAGCTCCCCAATGTTCATGCACTATTGAGGAGTGCACAAATATGGAATCCTCACTCCCCCAAAATAATCTAGAACACTCAACAAGTGCAAGGGTGCAAAAACTAAAGCAAAACAAAGCACTTGCACCAAGATATGGTTGATCCATAAGGAGATACCACTTTTCAAAGATTCAATCATAAGATAGGCCCAACCAAGATACAAAGAAGATCTTTCAAAAAGAATATGTTCACAAGCCCAAGGATACCAATTGCCAATTGAAAAAGCCAAGAGCTAGTGACAATATTTAGCCAATAAAATCAACATGCTCACGTGATAAGTGTGAAGACAAAGATCTTCAAATTAATATGAGTGCGTAAAGATGCAAATACAATTAAGATACGCACTCATGAAGCAAATTTGGAGCCACCAAAGAATTATAGATAAAAATCAAGGTAGCTCAAAAGAAATAGGATACCAACTAAAAGGGACCTCTCTCATATGTATAGGTTTCTAAGTAGACAAATCGTTGATGATTTACATCCACAAAGAAACATGTACATACCAAATGGTCGATGAAGGGGAGACCAAGGTATCCAAAAGGGTAGTCATGAATATACAAAAGAGATTATTGCATAAAAGCATAGCACATAGCTCAAATTTCTCATTGTATATAAATGAACTTCAAAACTATCAAAGACATCACACATATCACTAAGGGAACAAGAGATAGTGAAGATGCTTTGAGATAGGCAACAAGTATCACAAAGAAATAATACCAATTGAAGAAAAGGTTTTTGCAATTTCATCACAAATATCATAAAGATATACCAAGTGAAGGAAATAAGCCAAAACCACAACAATTACACATAAAAGCTTTCACGCCAAGAAGCAACCTACACAAGGTTGAGACTAGAAAAGTATGCATGAGGTAGATACTTGTTACCGAGATACATTGACGATGAAGAAGATGAGAGTTTGTTTATCATCAAAGCTTGACTCCAATAATCACACGGTGAGAACACCTTCCTTATGAATGAGGCAAGCATCCAATGCATCTCCATTGTACCTAAAACAAAATTCAAGTACAAAATGGTTCCCAAACTCATTGGGACCCATAGTAGTTAGATACACTACAATACATAGGACATACTCCACATAAATATGTGCATATAGATATGAAATTGAATTTCATGCACATCTTAGCCGAGTTAGGATTCGGTGGAGTATACCCTATATATTGGATCAAGAAAGATAAGCATGCTATAATAATATAAATTAGTAACCGTGCATGCAAAGACTTTCTAGAACCGAATGAGATACAATTTGGACAAAAACACCAAGTAAACCAAGAAAGCACACCAAAGTGTGATAAGAAATGGTTGTCCAAATTATATCAAAATCCAAATCAACACATGAAGTGAACTATCAAAAGGAGTCGAATCAAAACCACACATGACCGATAAGACACCAATTGAAAATAAGATACCAACTAGGAGCAAAGATACCAAGAGAAGGACGATACTCGACCGAAATCAAGTAAAGTAAAATAAAGAAATAAGGTATCAAAGCTCCCACAAGAGATATCAATTGAAACAAATATCTATGGATGAGATATCAAATTCCAATTAATACCAATTGAAGGTACCGAGGCAAAAACAATGAGCATATAAGATAAAAGAAGGAGACATGCTCAAGTGGCTTTTCTCATTTTAGAAAGATAAGACACATTTTTAAGAAACGAGAAAGCCAACTCCCTATAAAGAACAAGGTAAAAACAAATGTACCAAGCACTCTCTACACTTTTTATGATGGCACAAAGCATCAAAAGAAAAAGGTTTGTCTTCCATAAACACATAAGATAGAAATCAAATGCCAATTGAAAGGATCAAATATTGATAGATAGGATAGTGTTCTAAATAAAAAGGAACGCTCCCCCAGAATTCATGCATTATCTTTGATATTTGCATTTGAATACAAAAAGCACGCACAAGGGGTCATTACTCTCCATATTTTATTTGCACCACTAAACACTACCAATTGAAAATTAGGATCCATGCAAGAGGCAAGGAAGGCAATGGGAGTAAAAACAAAACACTTGGCAATAAATAAGGCAATTCAACGCAAGAGCCAATATGAAGATGAACAAAAATATTCTACCACAAGTGTGAATTGTCCAAGGACAATGAATATAAGGAAATATTTTCCCGGTGAGTAGAGATATCCAAGGTCATCCTCACAAGATAAATCATATGGCAAGAGATAAGAAATAAAACACCATATTTTAATAAAGTTTGTTGGTAGTTTCAACTATTCAAACCAACCGGCAAGGCCATGGTTAGAATAATATGGAACAAATGGTTTCTCAAATAATATATGGAAATGCACATTAGAGAAAAACCACACCAAGCAAACTCGCACAAACAAGAGCCAAAAGATAACTAAAAAGAAAATTGGAACTTGTTCGAGCTAATATGCCACATAGGAATAAGATAATTTACAATATCAAATCTAAGTGGCAAAACCTCAAATGTTCACATTGTCTAGGATTGTAATATGCACAGAGCTTATTACTCCCCCATAATGTGATAATCCATTTTATCTAAGCAAGAGGCAAATAAAATCCAACTAGAGAAATTAATGAACATTATAGAATTTGAATTTCTTATGAGTATGACATACCACATAGTGAATAGACAATCTAGATATATCAATACTAAGTGGTACTCCTCATGTATACAAATTTTAGGATTGTGAAGTGCACAAAGCACATCACTCCCCAAAATGGGATAGTCCATTAATATCTCAAAAGTCAAATGAAATCCACACAAGATCAAATAAGGCTCAACACATAAGTTGCACATACATGATACACAACTAACATACACAACCTTGAATAACAAGACAAGTAAGAAAGTAGCATATCATATACAAGCACATGATAGGAACAAAACTAACATATGCAAGGGAGCAAGCAACTTTCAATGTATATAGATAATTTAAATACAAGTTACCGCAAGGAGGAACATAGGATATGAGATATGGCAATATAATCCAATTGACATGGCTTGATGAAATAATAATCATGAATTTCTCTTAATTATTCAAAGATAGCCAAGTCTCTAATGTCCTCCATGACAACCTATTGACCAAGTTTGAGCTTGTTGGTCCCCAACCAAGTTGGGTCCTAAGAGGTTAGTCACAATAGGCTTGGCAACCCAAATGGTACTTTTCTTGACACCACTTTGAGTTCCCACATATTTGGCAAACACATTGCCAACTCTATCCTTTCTAAGTGAATAAGCATCATCAATTAAGATGGGGTTGGATAGGTTACCGATAGTACATGAAGAAGCAAAGTGACCCTTGCCACGGCAAAGGTAGCAATATCGACTCTTTTCTTTCTTCTTAATAGGCTCCTCAACTTGAGTAGCATTGGCTTGAGTCTTCTTAGGAGGTGGCCTTTGTTCAACTCGTGGTTGAGCATGAGTTAGAACAAGAGGCCGCTTCCCTAGTTGCTTCTCACTAAGACGCTTCTTCTTCATTGGGCAATCCTGAACATGGTGCCCTTCTAGCTTGCACTTGGAGCAAATGATCTTGGCCGAATTCTTGACTTGTGCTTGGCCCTTCTTCTTATCAATCTTGGACTTGTTCTTGTTGTTGGAGTTTAATCCAAGTCCACTCTTGTGGGGATTGTTGCACACTCAACACGTTGTCAAGTGCGCTCTTCCCTTCATGACGCTTAACCAAGTCTTTCTTCAAAGAAGCGACTTGGGCCTTGAGGTCTTTTATTTCCTCTACATGGTTAGTGGCAATAAAAACACTAGAGGAAGTAGAAGCTTCATTGTTAGAGCAACAAGGCAAGGAAAGTAATTCATCACAAGATGTACCAATATTATGAGTGGACGAACTACTAGGACTAGCACATGGCAATATAGCATTTTTAGTTAAAATTGTGCTAATGTCCACATGAGGTTCACACGATGTTACCTTTGAAGTGAAAGTCTCATGAGCTAACTTTAGCCTAGCATGGGATGCTAGAAGATCATCATTAGAGCTAGAGAGCTTTTCATGACTTTCTTCCAATTTCCCATACTTGCTAGTTAGCAACTCAAGTTGAGCCCTTAGCTCAACATTCTCCTTCAAAATAGATGCCTCACAAGAAGTGGAGTTAGTAGTACAAGCATCATTAACATTAGGAATGGAAGAAGAGAACTTGGCAAGCTCTTTCTTAAAGCTAGCATTTTCCTTTTTCGTGACTTTATATTTAGCAATTGCATGGTCACGTTCTTTAATGAGTTTAGCAATTATTTCATTGTGAGACTCCTCAATAGATTCGAGTTTCTCCTCAAGAGAAACCCGAGTCTCATGCTCTTCCTCAAAGGCACACTCAAAAGATGCTTTTTCAGCCGAATCCTCTCTTTCAATCCTTCCTTTTTCTACAAGGCGTGCTTCCAAAGCCTTAATAGTAAGCCCACGCTCAATTAGGGTTTCCATAATTTCAAAGAGGATATCATGAGCATTTTTATTTTTAGGAAGGGACTTAAGAACCATTAGACCTTTCTCATGAAAGGATTCATCATCATCATCTTCTTCATCATTATTATCATTATCATTATCATCACTAGTTGAGGATTTAGCCATAAGGCAAAAGATGGTTGATGAAGAAGAACAATTAAATAAGGAACTACTTAAGTTCACATCTTGTTCCATAGAAAATTGGGTTTCCTCTACATTGTTAATAATACTAGAATTAGAGGGAACACAAGCATTTTTATCATGGCAACAAGATAAGGCAAGCATATCATCATGAGATTCATACAAGCAATTTTTAGATGATATGCAAGAACTATCAAGACTAGCATGTAAGTCATTCATAGTGCTATACATGTTTAAGTTCAAAGATGAGGCATTGCAATGAGATAGAGAATCATCAACAATGAGCTCACTATCCAAATTGCAAAACCCACCACTACTCACCATTACATTAGTTTGTGGCTTACCACATATTGGTGAAGTAGACGAAGATGAGAACTCATCACGGACGGAGGTGGAGGGAGAACAATCATCCTCAATAGTCATGGACTTGCCATATTTATCTTGAAGTTTTGTCCACAACTCATGATCATTCCGAAGAGGCATGATTGACTCAAAAACTACAACACTCAAAAATTTGCAAAACTCATTAGAAGCTAGAGCATCTAGATATAAGTTTTTCTCGTCCTCTAAAGTCATACTTTCGTAATCCTTTGGAGGAGAAAAACCTATATCTAAGATATGCTCAATATTGGGGTCCAAGACCCGTAAGTGACTAAGCATATGAGTTTCCAAACATTAAAATTTTGTGCCATCGAATATAAAAGTGGGATCATGCACTAATTCTCTAAACGACATCTTTACTCTCTTGGCGGTAAAGCCCAAAAAAAGAGAGCCGAGGCTCTGATACCAATTGAAAGGACAAACGATGTCGCCTAGAGGGGGGGTGAATAGGCGATTTAAAACTTTTACGATTAGGCTTGAGAAATGCGGAATAAAACTAGCATTTAATTTATCAAGCAACAAAACCTAATAAACTACGTTCACCTATGTGCACCAACCACTTATGCTAAGCAATATAACAACAAGGTGATAGCAATATATATATGATATCAAGCACAACGGCTATCACAATGTAAAGTGCATAAGTAAAGAGCTCGGGTATAGAAATAACTGAGGCACGCGGAGACGAGGATGTATTCCCGAGTACTTCCTTGTTAAGGGAGTACGTCTCGTGGGAGGGGTGTGAGCTTGCCACAAAAGGCCTACTCAAGATGCCATAAAAGGCCTCACCCTATTCTCCGATGAACCTCACCCCAAGGGTTAGGTTCACCTTCCACTATCGGAATCCTTCAAGGCGGAATCCGGAGCCTTTACAACGATCTTGAGGCACACACCCACAACTCAATCGGGGGCTCCCAAACCTTGCCCGAAGCTTCACAACTCGAAGTCTTCACGACACCACCAACCGTCTAGGGTACACAATGCACCCAAGAGGCACAAGCTCTTGGGAACACAATGCACCCAAGAGTACCAAGCTTCTCGAACTTGAATCCCATGAATCTTCGTGGAGAGCACAAGCCGATACAACTAATGCAATGGCAAGAACACAAGTGCTCAAAATCCTTCACTCTCAAATTCCAACTAAGCAACAAATGCTTTTGGGGGAATAAGAGAGGAAGACAAAGAGGAGAAACACAAAGCAACTCCAAGATCTAGATCCAACGGGTTCCCCTCACTTAGAGGAGATTTTGTTTGGTGGAATAGTGGATCTAGATCTCCTCTCTCTTTTCCTCTAATTTGTGGCAAGAATCATGGAGGAAAGAGGAGGAATCAAGCTCTCAAAAAATGCAACAATGGTGGAGAGAGAGAGCTAAAAAGTTGTTGAAACATTGGGGAAGAAGGCCCCTTTTATATGGGGCCACAAAATTTGGCCGTTGGGGAAAAATGCTCCCAGCCCCGACAGCCCGGCCTGGGGCCGGCCTTGGCCCAGCCTGGCTGGGCAGGAACCAAAAGTGGTTGGCCTTGGCCCGGCCTGAGCCCGGCCTGGGCTGGCCAAACTGTAGAAAAACATCCAACACGAAAACGAACATATTTTGATCATCCGAACTCTGTTTTTGATGTTCTTGGGCTCGTTGGAATCGCAACGAAAATCTCTACAAGAATATACAGAGAAACATCATAGTCCAACAAGGGAGAATAAAACCAAATGTGGAAAGGTAAAACGTTTGTATAAAGAACCGGAAACACCATATCTTTTGCAACTGAAGTCCGAATGAAGTAAGACCAATTTTGTTGGAAAGAGGACGACAAGAGTTATCCTTGGAAATATTGAAAACAAGTAAAGGAGATTTGCAAATAATTGGAAGAGTGAGACCATCCACAAGGATGAACCGACAAAATCTCCAATACCGAAAACGCAATAGGAGACGCATATGGAAACCGTTTTCGGTGAACTTGGCCTTGTCATGACAAGCACGACAAGCACCAAGACCACGATAAGAGCCAAATAAGAACCAATAAACATGATTGCAAGGATGCAAAGGTTTGAGCTCTCTATGACAATACGATCAAGGTACTCGCTCGAGAGCCCCGCTTGATAGTACGGTTATCTATCCTAAAATCCGGTCTCTCGACTAACATCATGAGACCGGTAAAATAGAAAACCTATCAAGACCATACCTTTGCCTTGCGCATAATCCACTTGTGCTTCGCTCAGTGAAGACTCGCATATTGCTCCCCCATACACCAATATGGGAGAGGCACTCTTCGGCATATCTTCACTTGGACTTGAGTGTTGATCAACTCGCACTTAGCCTTGATCAACATATAATCTTCTTCCCTTAGCCTTGACTCCAACATATGGAGATCAAGCAATGCATATGGACACACCTACAAGTAGCTCAATACAAACGTTAGTCCATAGAGATTGTCATTAATTACCAAAACCACACATGGGGAAACCATGCACTTTCAGTAGTGCCTGGGTATTTGATACTGGTTCGGTTGCTAACATATGTAACTCGAAACAGGAGTTACAGAATAGACGCTTGGCGAGGGATGAGGTGACGATGCGCGTCGGAAATGGATCAAAAGTTGAAGTCATCGTCGTCGGCATGCTCCCCCTACGTTTACCTTCGGGATTAGTTTTAGACCTCAATAATTGTTATTTGGTGCCTGCGTTAAGCATGAACATTATATCTGGATCTTGTTTATTGCGAGACGGTTATTCATTTAAGTCAGAAAACTTTGGAGTTTCTATTTATATGGATAATATCTTTTATGGACATGCACCAGAAGTAAATGCTTTATTTCTGTTGAATCTCGATAGTAGTGATACACATATCCAAAACATTGATGCCAAATGATGTAAACTGAATGATGATAATTCCACATACTTGTAGCACTGCTGTTTAGGTCATATTGGTGTAAAGCGCATGAAGAAACTCCATTCTGATAGAATTTTGGACTCACTTGATTTTGAATCATTTGAAACATGCGAACCATGCCTCATGGGCAAGATGTCTCGAACACCATTCTCCGGCACGATGGAGAGAGCAACGGACTTATTGGAAATTATACATACCGATGTGTGCGGTCCAATGAGTGTTGCAGCTCGCGGTGGATATCGTTATTTCTTGTCCTTCACCGATGATTTAAGTAGATCTGGGTATATTTACTTAATGACACACAAGTCTGAAACGTTTGAAAAGTTCAAACAATTTTAGAGTGAAGTAGAGAATCATCATAACAAGAAAAATAAAATTTCTTCGATCTGATCGTGGAGGAGAATATTTGAGTTACGAGTTTGGTATGCATTTAAAGACATGTGGAATTGTTTCACAACTCACGCCACCGGGAACACCACAGCGTAATGGTGTGTCGGAATGTCGTAATCGTACTTTATTAGATATGGTGCGATCTATGATGTCTATTACCGATCTGCCACTATCCTTTTGGAGTTATGCATTAGAGACAGCTGCATTCACTTTAAATAGGGCACCATCAAAATCCGTTGAGACGACTCCATATGAGTTATGGTTTGGCAAGAAGCCGAAGTTATCGTTTCTTAAAGTTTGGGGCTGCGAAGCTTATGTGAAAAGACTTCAACCTGATAAGCTCGAACCTAAATCGCAAAAATGCATTTTCATAGGATACCCTAAAGAAACCATTGGGTATACCTTCTACCACAGAACTGAGGGCAAGATCTTTGTTGCCAAGAACGGTTCCTTTCTTGAGAAGGAGTTTCTCTCGAAAGAAGTGAGTGGGAGGAAAGTAGAGTTTGACAAGGTTATTGAACCTATTCTTGAGATGCCGAGTGACGCAGCACTGGAAGATGTTCCAGAGCATCCTTCGCCACCTGAAGAAGAAGAAGCAAATGATAAAGATCAAAATGCTCCGAACGAACCTGCTACTGGACCTCGCAGGTCAACAAGGGAACGTACCACCCCAGATTGGTACAACCCTGTAATGAGTGTCATGTTGTTGGACAACGATGAACCTGCGAACTATGAGGAAGCAATGATGAGCCATGACTCCGATAAATGGCTAGGAGCCATGAAATCTGAAATGGAATCCATGTATGAAAACCAAGTATGGACTTTGGTGAACTTACCGAACGACCGCAAGGCCGTTGAGAACTGTAACAGCCCCAACTTTGTAATGAAAAATACCAAAAAAAATTCCACTTTTGCATCATTGTTTGCATCATGGCATCCATATGAAATTGCTATTCTAACTATCCATCTATGCAAGCAATTAAAATGGGGAAGCAAACTCCCCAAACATCCCAACCAATGCAATTGCTTAACTTGGCAAACAATCATTCTTGGACTTCCAAATTGTTTAGGAAGTTCCAAGATTACATGTTATAACCCATTTCTCAAAATCTAAATATTGCCAAATAAGAAATGAAATTGAGAATCCAAAACTGGTTCAATTCAAATCCTATTTTGGAACCAAGCTAAACCTTTCCAAAAATTCAAACTAAAATAATGGGAAGCTTCATTTTCATACTAGGAGCCTCCATGATTAATTTCATTATTTTTGGAAATACTTAAGTGCTTCAAATAAATGCCTTTTGCAATTTATCCAAAATGATCATATTGCAACAATATGAATAAATTTGAATCTAAACTTTTTATTTTGCCACCACAATTTTTGTGGATCTTCTAAAAGTCAAGGGGAGCCTATGTGAATTTTCCCAGTTTTTATAAAATTGGTTTAGTGCCTCAATTAAATCACTAAAGGTTGCTATTGGACCTTTTTGTAAATTAATTAAATTAAGGCAGGGGGTTTCAGAAAATGGTCGTCACAGTGGCGACCATGGCCACTGGCGCCATGCCGCCACCTCCTCCCGTGCCCATGCCGCACGCCGCCATGGCCTCTGGAGGACTAGTAGGCCCGTGACCGTCGCCACCTGCTCCATGACGCCCTGCCCTCTCCATTCCTCCCCAAAAGTCCGGATCGGCGCCCATCCGTGCTCCCCCGCGCTGCCCTCCGCTGTACCAAAGCCGCCGCCGTCCCCTCCGAGCCTCACCACCGTTGTAGACTTCCCCGAGCGAATCGAAGCGATGGAGAAGGACCGCCGAGTCGTCCTCTACCTCCTCGCCCGAGGAATCAAGCCGGGGTGCTCTCCTTAGCTGTCACCGTCCGCGGTTTCGTCCGTGCCGGCCGCCGCTCCGACGAGCTTCTCGCCGTCGATTTCCGGCCACCCCGACTCTCGCCGTCCGCTCCATCGCCACCGGGGTGAGTTTGCGCATCCCCTAGACCTCCTCCCTCTCCTCCTCCCCCTCTCGCTACTGGTCACCGTCGCCGCGGCCGCCGCCGTGGTCACCACCGTCGCCACCCCGGCCTGAGCACCGGCCTGGGCCGGCCAGACGGCCGGTTGCCTCAGGCCCATGCCCGGCCTGGGCTCCGGTCTGGGCTGGCCGGGAGGCCGGCTGCCTCCGAAAGGAGCCCGGCCTGGCGCCCGGTCTGGGCCGGCGAGGAGGCCGGCCGCCTCAGACACAGGTCCGGCCTGTGGCCCGGCCTGGGCCGATGTGGAGGCCGGCCCAAACAGTAAAAACAGTGAATTAACATAAATTAAATAAAATGATAACTATTTAAATACTGGTTCAAATTTAGCAAATAATATACCATTTTGTTCAGAAAATCAATACCTATCTATTGGTAACATTGCCATGCTCTTTTGGTTAAATATTTTTGCCTTTATTTTAAGAATTCCTAAAATGGTATAAATAATACATAATTTAAGAAAAATCATAACTTGTTGAATAAGTAACCAAAAATTTGGAATAAATTATCAAAGTGATCGACAAGACAAATGCTGTCAAACCAAGCTAATATCACATCATGATCACAATTTCTCTTTTGAAGTTATTCTTTAATTGTGTAAAAGAATTAAATTCAATTAATGATTTAATTCACTATTTATTCGTCGAAACTCGGAAAATTACAAATAAGGTACCAAAATGATCGGGAGAACAAAACCTACTTAATCATGTCATGTTCATGCATATTTACCCCACTTCTTTTGTAATGTAATAATTTATAAATAATGTGGTCACTAAGAGGAATATGGGGTTGTTTCCAAATAATTGCATTAATTATTTGGAACTCCATTTAATTTGTTAGATAAATTAAATGATGATATCTTTGCATAAACTTGTCATGACATCATGTGATTGTGCATTGCACCTTGTCTCCTTGTTATTTATTTGTTCTTCTGTATTTATTTTGGGTATCGATAGATTCCGGAGTCGAGGGTTCCCTCGTCTATTCCAACAAGCAGTACTACACGCCCCGGCAGCAAGGCAAGAGATAACCTAACCTTCTTGGCATCTAGCATCCTACTGTTTTATAAACTTATTTTATCCACCATAATATTGCATCCGATTCCAATGTCAATTTTGGTTAATACTAGAGTATCCAATGAATGCATGTTTTTCCCCGAACCATCACATGTTTTCCCTCCTATGAACCATAGGTTTGATGTGTTGGCCGAAGACAAAGACTTTATTGTTATTTTCATATGCTTAGCTATGCTTAGATAAATGCTTTATTGTCCGTTGATTAATTCCATGATATTGATGTTGATGGTATGTTCGGACATGGAGGTTACTGTTGGTACTTAATTAATTTTGCTTAAACGGCTTGGATGAGTTGCCATCGGGGATGGTGTTCTCATTCTTGCCCCTAAGTGTGAGTTCCTGTCTTCGGAACCAAGGTCTGAGCGTGCTGCCATTGGTGGGGACATATGGAATCCCCTTTAACCAAATAACTTGTGCGGGCGTATCCATTTGCGTGTGAGTGTGTGGGTGGAAAAAGAGATGATGAGGATGATGGTGTTTAGGACGTGGCGATGGGGGCAGGGGCTGAAATAGGCTGGGTAAACTTGCCCTGTCGCCACAGATGACTCTTGGATAGTCTCACGTGAGGTAAAGGTTTAACCGCGCCCACTCGCCGGCCTTCTCCGGAAGAGGGTCAATCAGGTGAGCCGGACGGTACCGGTGGGTAAATTAGTACACCCCTACAGGGTCAATCTTTTCGAAAAGCCGTGTCCATGGTTATGGACGCCTTGGGAATGGATTTACGGGATCATAAATAACTTTAACCTAATTAAAATTTGGCAGCTAGAGGTTGCAATTACAATGTGTGATAAAAGGATCATTTCCTCGAGGGTGATTCGAGGGAGTGCCTTTGGTGGAGATGGGTTGTTTTTGGGTACAAATGGTTCGATGAGAACCAAAGAGGAAAGTTTACTCTCTTATCCCCTTTATGAAAAATACTCTGAGTAGTCGATGCCATGGGTCATTTTCATCTCTTTAATTGAAAACTATCTTTATGCAAAATAGCTACTATACAGCTTTAGAGCCTCTGTCGTCATTGGGCCTATATCGCCCTACTAAACTTGTGAGTACGTCGTACTCAGTCTCTCTTTGTTGCCTTTATTAATTTGCTTAAGAGGAGGACGACACCGAGCACACAGGTGGGTTCTTCGTGGACATCGACGAGTAGTTCGGGGTTCCCAGGTGGCAGCTTGGGACCGTGGAACAGGCTGGCTGGGGTTGTTTATGTGTAGGCCTCTTAGGCTATATATTTGGATCTTGTTGTAGTAGACAACACTACTTCGCTTCCGCATGATGTATTGATGGGTCTGTGACCCCTCTTGTGTGTAATATTTGTATCTTTCTCATATATGAGTTGCTATATGAATCTTTGTGTCATAGAGTCTGTGATGTGCCAGTTGTTCCACAAGTCTTGATCTCTCTACTATACATGATAGCTATGTCTGAGCTTATGGCATGATCAAAGTGTTGCGTGCCGATGATCCATTACGAGCACGCCTGCCAAAGGTTTTGGCCTGGGATTGGTAAACCCAGTAACCTTCGATTGTGTAGCATGACCGGTTGCACAAAGCTTCATTGTATAGTTCTGGGGTCGGTGCGCTACAAGAACAAATGGATATTCAAAAGAAAGACAGACACTGACGGAAATGTCACCGTGTATAAAGCACGACTTGTCGCAAAAGGTTTCCGACAAATTCAAGGAATTGACTACGATGAGACTTTCTCACCTGTAGCGATGCTGAAATCTGTTCGGATTATGTTAGCAATTGCTGCGTTTCATGATTATGAAATTTTACAAATGGATGTAAAGACCACGTTCCTTAATGGTCATATTAAGGAAGAGTTGTACATGGTACAGCTCAAAGGTTTTGTCGATCTTAAGGGTGCTAACAAGGTATGCAAACTTCAGAGGTCCATTTATGGACTGAAGCAAGCATCACGGAGTTGGAATATCCATTTTGATGAAGTGATCAAAGGGTTTGGATTTGTCCAAACTTATGGAGAGGCCTGTATTTACAAGAAAGTGAGTGGGAGTTCAATAGCATTTCTGATACTATATGTGGATGACATATTGTTGATTGGAAATGATGTAGAACTAGTTGAAAGTGTAAACGCTTATTTGAATAAGTGTTTTTCACTGAAAGACCTTGGCGAAGCAGCGTATATTTTAGGCATTAAAATCTATAGAGATAGATCAAAACGCATAATAGGGCTTTCACAGAGTACATACCTTGACAAGGTTCTGAAGAGGTTCAGAATGGAAGATTCGAAGAAGGGGTTCTTACCAATGTTGCAAGGAAAGACTTTGAGTAAGACTCAATGTCCTGTCACGACAGAAGATAGAGAGAAGATGAACAAAGTTCCCTATGCCTCGGCCATAGGCTCTATCATGTATGCCATGCTATGTACTAGACCGGATGTGTGCCATGTTGTTAGTCTGACCAGCAGGTACCAGAGTGATCCAGGAGTGGAACACTGGACAACAGTCAAAAATATCCTTAAGTATCTAAAGAGAACTAAGGAAATGTTTCTCGTATATGGAGGTGAGCAAGAGCTTGTCATAAAAGGTTACGTCGATGCTAGTTGGGATACTGATCCGGATGATTCAAAATCTCAGTCCGGATACGTGTTTATTCTAAATGGTGGCGATGTGAGCTGGAGGAGTTCCAAGCAGAGTGTGGTGGCGAAATCTTCAACTGAAGCGGAATATGTGATAGCCTCTTCGGCGGCAAGTGAAGCAGTCTAGATGAAAGAGTTCCTCTTCGAGCTAGGTGTGGTTCCAAGTGCATCAAGACCACTGGCCTTGTACTGTGATAATACAGGTGCGATTGCTCTTGCCAAGGAGCCAACTTCACACAAGAACACAAAACATATCAAGCGCCGCTTTCACAATTTATGTGAAAATGTCCAAGATGGAGACATTGAGATTTGCAAGGTGCATACGGATCTGAATGTGGCAGACCCGTTGACTAAACCTCTTCCACGAGCAAAACATGATCAGCACCAGGAGGCCATGTGTGTTAGATTGCTACAAATGTAAACTAGATTATTGACTCTAGTGCAAGTGGGAGACTGTTGGAGATATGCCCAAGAGGCAATAATAAAAGATTATTATTCATCATATTTCCTGTTCATGATAAATGTTTATTATCCATGCTAGAATTGCATTAATGGGAAACAAATACATGTGTGGAATATAAACGGCAAAGTGTCCCTAGTAAGCCTCTAAATAACTAGTTCGTTTGATCAAGTGATGGTTAGACGTTTCCTAACCATGGATTGATGAATCACTTAATAAACGGATTTATATCATAGGAGATGATATAATGGACATACCCATTTTAATAGATGTCAAATATAGCTTTCTTATACCATGAGATTATGTTACTCCCGCCTACCAGAAGAATACTTTGTGGACATCAAACGTCACTTCGTAACTGGGTGATTATAAAGGTGGCTTTCAGGTTTCTCCGATGGTAGGTTGTTGGGTCACATGAATACCGGGATTTGTCCGTCCAACCGTTGGATAGATATCTCTTGTGCCTCTCGGTAGCATAGCATCCAAATGCTTGCAAGCATATGACTAAGTAGCTAGTCATAAGGGATCCTATCCTATGGAACGAGTAATGAAAACTTGTCGGGAACGAGATTAATCGGATATGGAGATATGAGTGATTAAGTCTCGGACAAGTAAAATATTGTGAGACAAAAGGAAGCGTATATGGATTAATTGAATCCTGGACACAGTGGTTCAACCGGTAAGGACTTCGTTGAATATGTAGAAATTGTTGGGAATATGTCCTAGAGGCAATAATAAAATGGTTTATTAGCATATTCATGTTTACGATAATAGTTTATTATCCATGCTATAATTGTATTAACCGGAAACATAATACATGTGTGGAATATAAACAACAAGGTGTCCCTAGTAAGTCTCTACTGGACTAGTTCGTTAGTCAAGAGATGGTTAAGGTTTCCTGACCATGGACTTGTTATAGTCACTTGATAACAAAGTCAATCATCAGGAGAATGATGTGATGGACAAGACCCAATAATAAAGAGTTGCAATTGATCGTGTCACGCAGTTTCATTGCCAACGCTTTTAGTATATGCTAAGTATAGTTTCCTTAGACCATGCGATTATATCACTCCCGCTTACCGGAGGAATACTTTGTGGACATCAAAAGTCGCCTCGTAACTGGGTGATTATAAAGGTGGCTTTCAAATATCTTCGATGGTAGGTTGTTGGGTGATATGTATCAAGAATGGGATTTGTCCCTCCATGTGACAGAGTAGAATATCTCTGGGCCCACTCGGTAATATAGCATCTGGAAAGTTTGCAAACATGTGATTAGGAGTAATCACGGAGATCCTATATTATGGACGAGTAAAGAGAATTTGCCAGGTAACGAGATGGAACTAGATATGGAGATATCGACGATCAAATCTCGGGTAAATTAAATATCATGAGACAAAGCGAATCGTATACTTGATTAAGAATCTCCGGCATCGTGGTTCAATCGATAAGGAACTTCGTTGAATATGTAGGAGTCAATATGGGCATCCCGGTCCTGCTATTGATTATTGATCGGATCATGTCTGCATATTCTCGAACCCGTAGGGTCACACACTTAACGCTCTGATGTAGCTAGGGTTTGCGATGAGATAATTGATGGTGTGAACGAATATTGATTCGGAGTCTCGGATGAGATCCTAGACATCATGAGGAGCTCCGGAAGGGTCCGGATATAAAGTTTCATATAAGGAAAGTGGTTTCCAGGATTCTGGAAAAGTTCTAGAAGGTTCCAGAAGGTTCCATAGTGGGACCCACCTATCCATAGGGTCGACTTGGGCTAAGGAGGGGCCCAGCAGCCCACATGGGCTGGCCGCAACCCCTCCCTAAAGGCCCATGCGGCTAGCCCAAGGGAAACCCTAACCCTAAAAGGAAGGGGGCGCCTTGGGGGGCACTTCCCCCCTGGCCGCCCCTAGGACTTGGGGGAGGGGCAAGGGCTGCCCCCCCTACGCCTATATAAGGAGGAGAGAGGGTTGGGGCGCACCCCACCTCAAGCCCTAGCCACCGACCCTCTCCTCCACCTCCTCTCTCCCGCAGTTGCTTGGCGAAGCCATGCCGGGTTCTCCACCATATCCACCACCACACCGTCGTGCTGCTGGAATCTCACGAGCCACTTCATCCTCGCTTGCGGGATCAAGGAGAGGAAGTCTTCATCAAGCTGTACGTGAAATACCGCGGAGGTGTTGCTCGTGCGACACTCCATCGGATTGGATCTCGGATCGGATGATACATCTCCTCGCGACTAGATGAGTCTAGTTGCGGGGATCGACAGACCAACCCCTGCATCGACAAAAGGCTTTGTTCGTTCTTCGAGGTAAGAGATTGAATCTCCTTCTCGTTACCTTCATCTAATAGATCTAGATCCGTTGGGTTTCTTCCGCCTGTTTCGTAGGATTTTTTTGTTTTCTATGCAACGAACCCCTACAGGAATTAATATGGACATCCCGGTCCCGCTATTGATATGACATATTCTCGAACCCGCAGGGTCACACACTTAATGTTCGATGTAGTTAGGGCTCGAGATAAATGATGGTGTGAACGAATATTGATTCGGAGTCTCGGATGGGATCCTAGACATCACGAGGATTTCCGGAAGAGTCCGAAGAATAAGATTCATATAAGGAAAGTAGTTTCCGGAGGAATAAGAAAAGTCCGGGAATTTTCTGGCAGGGCACCGGAAGATTCTAGAATGTTCTAGAAGGGTCTAGAAGTGTGGCCCACCTGTAAGTGGGGCCCACATGGACCAAGAGGTGGTGCGGCTGCCAACTTGGGCTAGCCGCACCAGCCCATAAAGGGCCCATGCGGGCTAGGGCAAGGGAAGCGCCCCAAAACCCTAACCCTAGGGCTGGCTTGGGGGCCAAGCCACCCTAGCCGCCGGCCCTAGGGGTTGCGGCGGCAGCCCCCTGGCTGCCTATATAAGGAGGGGCCAGGGCAGGGCCGGCCGCACCCTTGCTCCCCTGCAGTCACGCCCCCCTGCGCCTCCTCCTCTCCTCCTCCTCTCCCGCAGACGCTTAGGCGAAGTCCTGTCGGATATCCACCATATCCACCACCACACCATCGTCGTGCTGTTGATCTTGCGAGCCTCTCCACCACCTCTTGCGGGATCAAGAACGTGGAGTCTTCATCGAGCCGTACATGTGGATACCTCGGAGGCGTTGCTCCTACGACGCATCGGATAATACATCTCTCCTCGCGACTAGACGAGTCTAGTTATGGGGATCGACTAGCCAACCCCTGCCTCGACAAAACACGCTCGGTTTTCTTCGAGGGTGAGATTCGATCTCCTATCTTGCTACCACCATCTAGTAGATCGAGATCTTGTTTTGGGTTTTATTCCGCCTCTTTGCGTAGGAATTTTTTTTTGTTTTTCTATGCTGCGAACCCGTCAACTAGTGCACCTATACAAGTGACAATTGTATTAGGTGTGTTGGGGACACAAGAGATTTCTTGTATCTTAGTTGCTGGATTGCTTGAGAGAGGATACGTTCAACCTCTTCCTCCCGGATTCGATAAACCTTGGGTTACTCACTTAAGGGAAATTTGCTGTTGCCCTTCAAACCTCTGCGTTTGGAGGCCCAACAAAGTCTACAAGAATAGAAGCGTGTAGTAGACATCATAACTCGACGGAGACGATACGACATGGCGGTGGTGGAGCTCGACGGAAACGCGGCATGGCGGCGGCGGAGCTCGACGGAAACTCGGCATGGCAGCGGCGGAGCTCGACGAAAACGCGCATGGCGACGACAGAGCTCGACAGAAACGCGGCATGGCGGCGGCGTTGGTCGAAATTCGAAGTTAACGTTTGACAAAAGTTGAAACCGATTGCCAGAATGGAACGACATCATCAATGCGCATCATTTTCGTGTACATCATATTTTGAATCGAGCAATGTATCATTGATTAGAAGGAAGGGGATAAAGTAAGAGTAAGGAGGGTGAGCGGAAGCAAAAGTCACGTACAAGTTGCATGATTAGCGATGCTTTGAGGAGCACGCTCAACCTGGCTCCACAGACACGGTCGATTTGAACGTGCCTGCTGGGCCTGGTCCGAGAGTGCTTTGATAAGCGTGCTAGCCACAACGTAGAAGCCCTGCGGTTAACCAAACGAACCGATTTCATCTCCCCGGGTGCGAGCCAAGTGGGCTGCGACCGGGAGCTCCTGTTTGCCGCCTTTAGCGGCGTTAACGACATCCGCCGTGCACCTCTCCTTCTTCGTGGTAGTGGGCTCGGCCCATCAATTCTTTGTTGGGCCGGCCCGTTCAGTATTTTCTTTACTCTTTATTTTTCACAGAGTTTTCGGTTTTCCTTTTTTTACAAAAAAAATTTCTGAACATTTTTTTAATATGAACATTTTTAATATGAATAATCTAAAAACTGAAAATATTAAAATTTTCAAATCTGAACATTTCAAATTTGAACATTTTCAAAAGCTGAACATTTCTTAAATTTAAACAATTTTTTTAAATAAACATTTTCAAAATCTGAACCTTTTTTTTAATTTGATTTTTTTTCATTTGCACATTTTTAATCTGAACATTTTTTTAATTCAAACATTTTTAAAATCTAAACATTTATTAAAAACTAATATTTTTTAAATTCATATACAAGTGAAAAAGAAAACGAAAAAAATAAAAATGAACATTTTATATTCGTAAACATTTTTAAAATTAAGTATTTTCAAAAATTGAACATTTTTCTAAATCCGAACATTTTTTATTTTTGAACATTTTTTGAAAATTCGGCATTTTGAAAATCTATATGTTTCTCAAAATGTAAACAGTTTTCAAAGTTGAACATATTTTAATATGAACAACTTTCGAATTTGAACATTTTCAAAATTTGAAAGTTTTTTCAGAATTGAACATATTTTAATCTAAACAAAATTCGAATTTGAACATTTTTTAAATATGAACTTTCATTAAAAATAAATATTTTGCAAAATCATATACAAGTGACAAAAATCGAAAATAAAAGAAACGAAAAAACTTAACGAATTTGAAATATGAACAAATTTGGAATCTAAAAAAATTGAAATCTGAATTTTTTAAAATTAAATAATTTCGTATATGAACAAATTCAAAATCCAAACAAAATTCGAATTTGATTTTTTTGAAATTTGAACGAAAAAACGAAAAGGAAAATTGAAAGAAACAAAAAAGAAAAGAAAAAGGAAAACGAAAAAGAAAAAGAAAACAAATAGAATGAAAGAAACAAAATTCGAATTTGAACAAATTCAAAATCTGAACAAAAAAACGAAAAAAGAAATGAAAGAAACAAAAAAGAAAAGAAAAAGAAAAAGGAAAAAATAAAAAAATAAAATGAAATAAAAAAAAGAAAGAAAAAAGAAAGAAGAAACGAAAAAACGAAAAAACGAAAAAAGGCAACTAGGCCGGTCCACTGGAGCTCCCAGTGGTGCACGGGCCGGCCCATTTGAGCACGCGGGGGTGCGCGGCGCCAACACTCCGCGCCGCTAAAGGCGGCAAATAGGGTTCGCCGCTGCGACCTAACCAAACACGCCATAACCAAACAGGCAAACAGCTGACTTCATATTTTCGGCTGATACGTAAAAGGATCATGCGACCTACCAAAACCGGATGCACAACGTGTATTGAAGGTTGAGTTTATCGGACCCTGCCGGCCAACTCTGCAAATTTAGCTGCAGCCTATGAAAGGCACCCGGATTTTTTTTTGAGAAAGCTGCATATATTTATCAGATAAAACAACGGTTTTGCTATTGCTCACTCGAGTGAGAATTAAGTTAGAGCTCACTCAACTCTAACCCCGTCAGATTTGCATCGTGATTCGTGCGGTATGTCATTTATGCAACTCAAATTTCCTTTACTTGCACGTGGATTGTGCATAGTTGCAACTGAGATTTCTCAGTTGCACATGGTCTATACATGAGTTGCACATGCAACTGGATAACATCATCTGAGTGAGAATTAAGTTAATTCTCACTCGAGTGAGCCCTAGTTGCTCCCATAAAACAAAGTACAAAGCGGAAAACAAACAGCAACACGCTAACACACCGGGGAAAAACACGGTCTAACACGACGGCGATGCCTTCACCATCGCCGGAGAAGACAAAGCCGCAGCACCCACTAACCACCACCGGAGAGGATCTCCAGGCTTCAAGAACAAGAGTCGTCCGCCGCACCGCGACGGAGCCTAAGCCGTTGAAAGAGCATCGCCAGATCCCTCCCGGACGAAGAACCGAGCACCAACGCCACCAGAACGGAGCGCCGCCGACGGATCCATCCACCATCAACCACTTGACCTGCGCAGGCCGCGAGACCACCCGAACACCTCCAACATACCTCAGAGCTCCGCGCCGTCGCTGGAGGAGACGACACCACGTCGACGAACCAGCTTGAGGACGGAATCCCTACTTGACGAAGACCGCGCCGTCGCCACACCATCTTCGCGGGGGAACTCCCACAGATCTGTCGCCGTCGCTGAAAGCGCCGGCGAGAAGGGGCCGGATCCAAGGAGACAAAAGGGCTGAGCACGCCGGCGCCGCCCCAACCCAGACGCCGCCGCCAGCCACCTCCGACCACACCTTATTCACATGCCGGACACCAGATGTGCGGTCCCCCCCCCCATCCACCGCCGCAGCGGACGGAGGAGAGGAGGAGAACCAACGGCGGCGCCGGAGAAACGGGGGGGGGGGGGGACCGACGACTCTCAAAAACTCCTCTCTCGATTGTAGCACGGGGGGAACAGCAATTGCGGAATTTGTCACTCCGCCTACTGTCGTCTCGAAGGTACCCGGATTTTTTTTTGAGAAGAACCTGCATACATTCAACGTAGAGAATGAAGAACACATACACATACAAGCTCACACACACTCTGCCCTAAAGCTGAAAACAAGCAGAGGAACAACAAAGCCGGAAGCAACAAACTCAACACAGCTCGTCGAACTAGTCCATCGCCACCGCCAGAGCACCAGCAAGGGACGAAGACGAAGAAGACGAACCACCAACGATCCCAGTTCCGAGCAAGCACCATGTTTTGGAGAACCTCAAGAGACACCCGCCGCGCACGAGGCCGACGGGATGAAGCCGGTTGAAGCGCGTCGGGGGGACGAACCCCGTACTTGTCGGAGTTGAGCAGCAGCGCCGTCCAATGGAGAGCAGCCGACAACAACAAGGCGGAGGAACCAAAATCCCACGGTGATCCGACGGCGGTGCTGCTCCGCCATCCACTCTGGGGCAGCCAAATCCCCTCAGATCCGCAGATCTAGGGGCACCAAAAAGGCACGACCCATCGGCCAGCCAGACCACACCGCCAACCACCCGCCGTTGCCGGACAGGGAGAGGAAGGAAGGCAGACTTATTTCTCCAAGCCGACGCCGATCTCCTCTCCAGATCGCCGCCAGGGAGTACTACAACTACCCTATCTACACGCCAGGAGGCAAAGAACAAGATCCCCACCGCCCCCCGCCGCCGGGGCGACGAGAGGAAGCAGGGATCTGCTCCTGCTCCGGCGGAAGGAAGGGAATCGCCTTTCTTCGCCCTGGTCTCCACTCTCTTTCACTGTAGAGGGGAGGGGAAAAGATTAGCGACCACCGTAAGGTACTCGGATTTTGACGCGGCCCATATACCACATTCTCTCGATTTGCTCAACAGACACCCGAATTTATCCTGTTCGCCCGTTCCGGTCCAGTCCCACGCCGCCGCCGCCGCCGCCGCCGCCGCCGCCGGCAACTCGCCGCCACGACATAACCGCCGCTCCCGGCGAGAACACCGGCCACTTCCCCATCGCTCACCGTCCCTCTCTGTTTCTTCCACGGTCTGGCCTCCTCCGCCGCCCCGGTTCCCTAGCCCTAGCCCTAGCGGAGAGCAGGGACCAGGGAGCGTCCCGGGCCTTTCCTCGGTACAAGGCGCAGGGCGAAGGCGCTTCAGGCTCTACTCCGAGTTCTCCAACACGGCAGTTGGCAACACTCCTTTCCTTTCCTCGGTACAAGTCCATGTCTGAGCTTTCATTTTCCAGTTTTGCCATTGCAACTAGTTTGATGTCCAATGAATTGTGGATCGATACTCAAATGTAGAATTTTGAATGGTAGATAGATAATCTAAAGAACTGATTATTGATAGATACTCAAATGTCCAAAGTGAATGATGATATTATTGATACTTTTTCATAGCCATGACAAGGCTTAAGCCCAATAAATAGTCTTCTTTGAACTTTTGAAGATATGTAGTACAATTATCTTATGTAAACTCAGACCTAACTGTTAATTTGAATATGTTCCTAAGACCATAATGCTATTGTTAAAATCTATAGTGGTATGTTGGCATGTCTTATTTGTGCTACGATTTTTTTATGAAGGTGGACCACCCTGCTTCAGAATCCTGTATTTGCCACTGATACATAAGTTTACATGAGCATGATCTGTATAGAGTGCAGGATTTCCCCTATAAGGATTCATATTATGTAAAAATCCTCAAATCCATGCTACATTTCCAGGTAGGGGCAGCAGTGCCAGTGTTTCTGCCGGCGGCGCTCATCAGGACTGGGTCGGGCTGCTCACTCGGTAGGAAACTAGGAATAGTTCAGGGAAATTGCAGTTGTGACGCCCATTGTGTCGATCAGGTCCAGACTGTCTACAGAGATTTTGTTTTGGTTCACCGACCCATTTACGTGGCCTCGGACGTTAGGCACCACCGATGGATGCGCTCATGGCGAACTATGCATCCGGCTCCGACGACGACGATGAGCCGTCACAAGTCGTGGGTGCCTCCCCGGACCCGGAGCCTCAGGAAGCTTCCTCGCTGCTCCCTCCCCCTCCCCTCGACCTCCTCCAGCCCCCGAACTTCGTAGGCATGATTCTTGCCTTTCTCCTCGAATCTATTCTGGTTGTTTGGGGATCTCTGGTGATTTGCTCACGGTTCTGGAACTATACCTGCTGCAGATTACTCCGCGTTGGCGCAAGGGAGTCGGATCCGGAGCTTCCCCCATGTGGAAGGCAACTACGCGCTTCATGTCTACATCCCCGGTCTGTTTCTTTTGGGCACTAACATGATATTTATCTGCAAACAATCAATAAATTTCAGTTGTTAGTCTGTTATTGATCAGACATGCATTCATAGATGCAATACATTGGATTCGAGATGATGCTACTGCCACGATCATGCTCTAAATTCATCATTTATTTTTACTTTTTTATACTAATATGAAGCAATCACGTAATACAAGCTTAGATTCATTTTGCACTGTTAGGATTGGAAAATTTTATACTTATCTGTAGCTATCTCATATGCAGTTGTCATTCCTTTCGGCGCAAGGAAGCAGCTGACCCTTGTTATGAGAAGAGCTGCATCACTTGTACCAGATCTCTATGCTGTAGATGCAGATTATGCACTTTCGGAATTGTGCAAAGATGAGCAAAAACTTGAGAAAGTGCTTCTGGGCAGGGAGTTCCATGTAAGCTTAGGAAGAACTGTTGGCATTCAGGTGCATCAAATTGACTCCCTCGTCGCAATGCTTCGTCAGAAGTTTCAGGCACAACAGCGGTTAGCCGTCTTTCAGAAGTTCATTGCTGAGCTGATAATATTTTTGCCCCCTTTGGTGTGTCAAATCATGTGATTTTTGTACAGGACTGTGTTTGGCCGGTTATACTTACTTATGTCGTGGTTTGCACTTATGTAGATGCTTTAAATCTCTGTTTAAAGCAGGTACTGGATGGACTTCAACAAATGGGAGCATTTTGTTAATGACGACTCTACACGATCATTTCTTTCGCTTGAGGTTACAAGAACTGGGTTACCGGAGGTACTTGGTACTGTTTGTCTTCACTGCTTAGTGTCTATATGCATCATAAAATTGTCAATGTTTTATTTTGGTTATGGCTACTCGTCTTTGCTTTTGTATCAACGTTGTATGTTAAGAACCTCAAACTATAGCACAATCATCTTTTTTTGTTTTTTGTTTTTGCGGGAAGAGCTATACTGCATTGGTCTGATGGCTATATACTTAATGAAGTGTGGGTGTACTTTGTTGATTACTTCATTTTATTTTTTTGCAGATAAGTAAACAGATACATATGGTTGATGAAGTATATAGATTGCACGGTCTTCCTGAGTTCTACAAGGTACTATATCATTATGTTTTGTTTCTGGATGATTACCAGATGGACACATCTAGCTTACATTATGTCACAACATGTCATGGATAACATAACGGGGCAACTTGGAATTGATAAATCTAACACTCTGCTTGAAAACAGAATGACGGGTTTCAGTCGGTAAATCAAAGGATGTGTTTGTATTTTCATGTGTGGAAATACAGTAGTTATTTTTGGAACATCGTTACATAATAAAGTAATCAGTAAATGTCATCATATAATTATGATTATGACTAACTTAGGAGCACAAAAAAATGTCGCCAAATTCGGGAAAGAAGTCTAAACTGGTATTTGATCTTTGCAGAATCCCCGGCCACACATATCATTGGTCTGGGCATTGGGTGATGTTAGCTCCAAACTGAAGCAGGCAACTAAAGAGATTGAAAAATTCCAAAACAGCATCAGCTCATCCAAAAACTGCAATCTGAGATGCAATTTCAGTCGTGTAGTGTGTAAAGTAGGCAAGAAGGTATATGATATCTGCAAGATCGCAGATTGAAACAGCGTTCTTGTACACTTACGGAATTACAGACTTTTGTAGAGTCAGTCCCTTTGGTTGTAAGAAGGAACTGAAATTAGGTAATTGCATTGGAGGTACGCTTAATTTGTCATGCAGATTTGCTTTAGTCTACAAAGTTGCAGAGAGCTAGCTAAGGGCAGATGGATAGTATAACTAGGGACATTTAATTAGGATCAGAGAGAGTATAGTCCACAAACTTGTGGCTGGATTTGGTCTAAATCGTGTCTGGAGATTTTTATAGAAAGCCCCTTGTACTGTGTTAAAAACACTCAAATAGGTTCTCAAACTCTTGGTGGGCGACACGGGTGAAGATGACGACCATGATCATCGAAAACTTACATACCAAACCCGTCTTCTGTAGCGAGTATGTCTTGAAAAAGTATCGTGTTAACATTAATATTTATCTTCAAAACATCATCATAATGAAGATAGAAAAAAAAATTCAACATTGATCAACATAAAGTGTAAAAATTGAGAGACAAATTGATCAACACACAAAACATATATGATGTACTGAGTGCGAATTAGACTGAAACTAAGAACACTTTTTTTTGTATGATTCAAATGATCAAATGAAAAATCTTTCTCGACGGTTCCTCTTCTTCTAACAAGAGTAGACATGCAAAATTTATGTTTGTTGCTGAAGGGAAAACCGTTTCAGCTGTTCCTGAATAGCTTCCTTCAAAAGCATTTCTGCTTGGAATGGAGGTTTAGTATCTTTTAGGTGTTTACGTAACTCATCCAGAAATCTATTTAAGAGTAAAATGCACCACAAGTCCCTTAACTATTCCGCCGGGGGGGGGGGGGGGGGGGGGGAGGGGGCAGTTTAGTCCCTTATCTATGAAAATGCACGTTTGAGTCCTAATTTTTTCTAGTCTCGTCGGAGCATCGTCGGAGCAGGTCTGACCTGTGTACGTGACGGTTTGACCAGTTTTGGCAGCAAAACTCCCGTCCGAAGCAGTTGGGAAACTCTCATTTAGCCCCTTCCCTTTGTAATACTGAGCCTGAAACACCCTCCTCCCGCACATTAGAATTAAAGTGACACAAGAATCTGAAACATAGATCGACATGGTCCATACATAACACTGATCAAAAGTGGCCATGCGCATACCATACATAATATGATTCGAAGTCTCAAACACAGATCAAAAGTGGCCATACATCGAGGGGGTCATCATAGTTTTGTTACACCAAAATGCACATATTTAGGTGCACATGAACCTACATCATAACATCAAATGCACGAGGTTTAATCCAACACCTAGCAGGCATCTTCAGACTACCTTTTCTGTAAAACAAAAGAAACGGATTTGATGAGGGAATGCCCAACCGGGTAGGCCCAGACGTGCGGGTTGGACCACAAGACCCGGGTGGCCCATACAACCCACCCGGAGGATCATATCAGGGGAAGGCCAAGCCCGCAACCCAGTGGGCCAACTCGACTCAGACCCGGGTTCGGTAGAAGACGGCGGTGGAGATGAAGATTGCGCTCCAAATAACCTAGCTTCATCGACATCCGTAGGATAAGCTCCAAACCGACCCAGAAGCATCTTGTAAACCCTAGCCGACTCGGTATATAAGGGCGGCTAGGGGTAAACCCTAGGGCAGACACCCTTTTCCACATCCTAGACACTTTGCGCCGGAGTCGATCTACGCTCCTGCGCAACCCGTCATTGGCACACCTTATACACCCCATCAATCTAATACAATCTAGCAGGAGTAGGTCTTTACCTCGCAAAGAGGGGCCGAAACTGGGTAAACTCGTGTGTGTCGACCCCCTCATGATTCCTACGTCGTCTTGCTCCGCGCGTTCAAGTCACTCGATGGCATCTGTCTCGAGAAACCCTCGACAGTTGGCGCCCACCGTGGGGCCAGCGACTGCTGGAGTTTACTTCGCGAGGGGTGCAATCCCGCCCGCGGAGGATGTCGTCTTCGGCATCTACCACGAGCACAACGGCGTCGGCTACGTACTCGACGCCCACACTTACGGCACGCCGGCGCGCGCGCCGATCTCGTGCTACGCGTTCATCCCCTTTGGGACTGCCGTCACCACCTTCGTCGGGTTCTGCGGATCATCTGAGGAGGTCGCCCCTACCAACAGCGACAACACGACGCTTCCCATCTGCGACCCAGACTACATCGACACCGCCAACTCCATCGACAACAGCGACCCGGCCGTGGACCCCAAGTCTAGCTCGGAGCGTCTCCGCGGCCCGGGCAACGGCAACGACACTGACACCGATTCCATCCTACCCGTCCTCGACTACGAGTCTGAGGGTTCAGCGGGTTCGGTGTCCAGCGGATCGGCGACCCCGGCCATGGTTGGCATGGCGGGGAACGCCAACACGGTGACGGGTAACGACAACAACAACGACCCGCTCGCTACCCCAATTACTCCAGACAACGCCATCGAGCAGGCGAAAAAGCTCGATACACTTCGTGCTGCGATGGAGAAGCAGAGGGCGGAAATCCGCCGCCAGGAGCAACTCGTCGAAACGCAAAAGATTGCCCTATCCGCCGTCACGGAGTACCGGAAGAAGCAGCAATCGTGCCTCCAGTTCGACGCCCCAACGCGCGTGCCCGACGACGCATTCGCTCGCAAAGACGCAGAGCTGGAGCACGAACAGGAGCGGAATCGCCGGGTCGGGACCCAGCAGGAAGACCCGCGGGAGCGCATGCCGCCCCCGCAGCCTAAAGCCAAGCCGCCGGCCGCGGTGGACGATCCCAGCCTCGCAGTCTCCAACATGTCGGTCGACTGCGTGGTAGCGGCTGCCTCGTTCTTCAACAAGATGAAGATAACGGGTCACCCCGGATGCGACGTCGCCGTCAAGCTGGTGAACAAGGCGGTAGAGCTGCAGGAGAACATGTCCACCAATAGCGGCAAGATGTACTCCATATCGCACTTCAGCGAGACGGCCGAGTCAGTCCCGCGCCGCGTCGAACAAGGCGACGGAGGGCCCAACACGGCTCGCCATCGGGCACGCAACGAGCAAGCCGCATCAAGCAACGCCGCCCCGCTTCAGTCGATACCTCGGCTCGCCCTGGGTGATGCTCGGCACACCATCAACGACAACCAAGCTCAGCGCCGCTCCAACGCCTCCGCTCCCGATCTACGGGGCCACCTCAACAATAAGCGGGCCGAGTCGGCACTCGCCGACGACAATGAGTTCGGACCGTGCTGCTTCGTCTCCGCGATCCACAACGAGCGCTTCCCCCCGGCTTCAAGGCGCCACGGGAGGTGATGTCCTACAACACCAACATGAATCCGACGACGTGGATCCAGGACTATGCCGTCGCCATGAACATCCAGAACGCTAGCGCCCTACTCCGTGCGCGTTACTTCCCTCTGATGCTAGAGGGGACCGCGCGCACCTGGATAAACAACCTCCCCAAGAACAGCATTGGCTCCTAGGCCGAGTTGAAGAAGACCTTCATCAAGAACTTTGAAGGCACCTGCAAGTGACCCACCACTGTGGAAGACCTCAAGCGGTGCGTCCAGCAGGAAGGCGGGTCTACTCGCAAATGGTACAACCGCATCGCGGACCTCATCAACTCGTCGGAGAATCTGAGCGTCGACACGGTGCACTCACACCTCGTGGACAACACCAACTTCGCCGATCTCCGCGGAAATCTCAAGCGCACCAAGAAGAACGGCATGAGCATGAGCGCGAGTTGATGGCGATCATCCACAAGTACGCCGAGTCAGACCCGACGAAGGACGACTCGGGAGAAACGAGGATGGAAAGTCCTCCAAGGGAAGAAACGGCAAGGGCGGCTCAAGGAGTGCCACGAAGCGGAAGAGCAACGGCGACTCGGAGCTGGTGGCCGCCACCGCCAACGGACGAGGCTTCAAAAGCCCATGTGCTAGCCTCCCACGAAAAAAGTGGACGGCTGATGAGATCTTGTCCCAGCCATGCAGGTGGCACAACCGACCCGACAAGCCAGCGAAGCACACCACCGGCGAGTGTGGCATGACCGACAACATCATCAAGGCCAAGGCCACGGCGAACCAGGGTGGGGATCGCGACAAGCCAGACGCCGAACAACAGGGCCCAGGATGCCCCCGACCAGCGGCGCTTTCCACACCTTTGTAGGATTTGACTCGAAGCGTGACGAGAAGATTGTCAAGCGCGCCGTCCATGTGACCGCGCCAGACGTCCCGCAATGGCTAAACTGGTCGGACCAGGAAATTACCTGGACCCGCCAAGACCACCCTTCGCGAGTCGATTACCCTAGCAAATTTGCCCTGGTAGTCGCCCCGCAAGTCAAGGGCTACATCCTCACCAAGACCCTCATGGACGGAGGGAGCAGCATCAATATCCCCTACTACGAGACCTTTCGACGGATGAAGCTCTGCGACTCAGCACTGCAGCCCTTCGTCACCAACTTCCACGGCATCGTCCCCGGAAGGAAGGCTCACTCCATGGGTCGGGTCGTCCTCGACGTCGTCTTCGGTAACGACAAAAAATTTCGCCTCGAATTTCTTTGCTTTGAGGTGGTGAAAGAACAAACGATGCCGAGATGTCGCCTAGAGGGGGGGTGAATAGGCAATTAAAACTTTTCCGGTTTAAGGCTTGATAATTGCGGAATAAAACTATGTGTTTAAATTAACAAGCCAACAACCTAATATACTAGGCTCACCTATGGGCACCAACAACTTATGCTAAGCAAGGCAAGCAACAAGGTGATAGCGAGATATAAAACTTCAAGCACGAAGGCTATCACAATGTAAATTGCATAAGTAAAAAGCTCGGGTATAGAAATAACCGAGGCACGCGGAGACGAGGATGTATTCCCGAGTTCCTCCTTGTTAAGGGAGTACGTCTTGTTGGAGGGGTGTGAGCTCGCCACAAGAGGCCTACTCAAGATGCCACAAAGGCCTCACCCTATTCTCCGATGAACCGCACCCAAGGGTTTGGTTCACCTTCCACTATCGGAATCCTTCAAGGCGGAATCCGGAGCCTTTACAATGTTCTTGGGGCACACACCCACAACTCAATTGGGGGCTCACAAATATTGCCGAAGCTTCACAACTCGAAGGCTTCACGGCACACTAAACCGTCTAGGGTACACAATGCACCCAAGAGGCACAAGCTCTTGGGAACACAATGCACCCAAGAGTAATAAGTTTCTCAACCTTCAATCCCACGAATCTTCGTGGAGAGCACAACCCGATGCAACTAATGCAAAAGGCAAGAACACACTAAGTGGTCAAATCCTTCTCTCCAAAATCCAACCGAAGCAACTAATGCTATGGAGGGATTTAAGAGGAAGAACAAAGAGAAACACCAAGAACTCCAAAATCTAGATCTACTAGGATCCCCTCACTTAGAGGAGGAATGGATTGGTGGAATGGTAGATCTAGATCTCCTCTCTTGGATCCCTAAATTTGGGCAATAATCATTGGAGGGATTGAGAGAAATCAAGCTCACAAGTTTGCAACAATGGAGGAGAGAGAGAGACTGAGTGAGCTACTCCTCTTGGGGAAGAAGGGGGCTATTTATAGCCTCCCCCAAAAAACTGACCGTTGGAGCAGCGAGGGGCCGAAACTTCTGGTGTTAAGTACTGGAACTTCCGGCCAGGGGCCGGAACTTCCGCTGCGTACACCGGAACTTCCGGTGGCCCGGAAATTTCCGAAGCAAACCTCCGGTGCAAAGATCCAGACCCCCTCCAGAGAGAAAACGCGAAAACGACTTAGCCAAATTTTCTTGGACCAGAACTTCCGGACCAAGTGTCGGAATTTCCGGACCCCCGGAAATTTCCGAGGAAACTTCCGGGACAAATTTCCGGAACCCCTCCAGAGAGAATCGCCGAAAAGACTTAGCCAAAAAGCTCAGATGAAAATATTGGCCGGAACTTCCGGGGCTTGGGCCGGAACTTCCGCCCCACAGAAAACTACAGAAAATGCAAAACGAAAACGAGCATATCTTTCGCATCCGGACTCCGTTTTCGATGATCTCGGGCTCGTTGGACTCGCAACGAAAAGCTCTACAAGGATATAAAGAAAACATCATAGTCCAACAAGGGAGGATAAAACCAAATGGAGAAAGATAAAACCTCTCTATGAAAGACGAACCGATAAACCTCCAAAACCAAAAACGCAAAAAGAGACGCATATGAAAACCGTTTTCGGTGAACTTGGCCTTGTCATGACACGCACGACAAGCACCAAGACCACACCACGATAAGAGACAAATAGGAACCAATAAAGATGATTGCAAGGATGCAAAGATTTGTGCTCTCTACGACGATACGAACAAGATACTCGGTCGAGAGCCCCTCTTGATAGTACGGCTATCTATCCTATAATCCGGTCTCTCAACTAACATCATGAGACCGGTAAAATAGAAACCCTATCAAGATCATACCTTTGCCTTGCGCTTAAAACCACATGAGTTCGATGAAGACGATCTTCATCTCCCCAAGACGCACCACCTTTCTCGATTGCGGTTCGCTTGGTGAAGATTCACATGATGCTCCCCCATACACCAATATGGGAGAAGCACTCTTCGGCATATCTTCACATGGCCTTGAGAGTTGACCAACTCGCACTTAGCCTTGATCAACAACTCCTCTTCTTCCCTTAACCTTGACTCCAACAAATGGAGATCAAGCAAAGCATATGGACACACCTACAAGTAGCTCAATACAAACATTAGTCCATAGAGATTGTTATTAATTACCAAAACCACACATGGGGGCAACCATGCACTTTCAGGTGGTGAACTTCAAGAGCGCCTACCACGCCATCTTCGGCCGACCCGCCTTTGCAAAATTTATGGCGCGTCCCTGCTACGCGTATCTGAAGCTGAAGATGTCGGGTCCCAACGGATCCATCACGATCTCCGGCGACGTCGACAAGGCGATCGAGTGCGAGAAGGGCAATGCGGTCTTCGCTGAGTCGGTCATCGCCAGGGAGGAGCTAGAGCGGCTCAAACTGCAAGTCGACCCGAACGACGTCACCATGCTGAAGAAGCTGACGCTCGACCCGCGCGACAAATTCCATGCCGCCCAGGAAACCAAGCGCATTGCCTTGGTCAAGGGCGATTCATCCAAGACAGCCATCATCGGGGCCAACATGGACCCCGCATAGGAAAGCGCGCTCTATGACTTCCTCCGTGGGAATCGGGACATCTTCGCATGGAATCCATCTGACATGCCGGGAGTCCCGAGGGAGCTCGCAGAGCACCAGCTCAAAGTCGACAAGAACGCAAGGCCTATCAAGCAGGCCTTGCGCCGCTTCAATGACGAACGACGAAAGGCTATCGGTGAAGAGATAGCCCGGCTCCTAGCTACCGGGTTCATCGCCGAAGTTTTCCACCCGGCGTGGGTAGCAAACCCCGTCCTGATGCTGAAGAAGAACGGGTCCTGGAGGATGTGCGTGGACTACACCGGCCTCAACAAAGCATGTCCAAAGGACCCCTTCGCCCTGCCCCAAATCGACCAGCTCATCGACTCGACGGCTGGCAGCGAGGCGCTCTGTTTCCTCGATGCCTATTCCGGGTACCATCAGATAAAGATGGCCCTAGAAGATCAAGAGAAGACATCTTTCATCATGCCCTACGGCGCGTTTTGTTATGTCTCCATGCCTTTCGGGTTGTAGAATGCCGAGGTAACCTACCAGCGGGGCCTCAACGTCCATGCCTATATGGACGGCATAGTGGTCAAGTCGAAGACCAAATCCGACTTGATTGCTGATCTGACCGAGACATTCAGCAATCTCCGTAGATACAACATGCGGCTGAACCTCGAGAAATGCGTTTTTGGGGTACCAGCCGGAAAGCTACTCGGCTTCATCGTCTCCCAGAGAGGAATCGAACCTAACCCGGACAAGATCAAAGCCATAGAAGCCTTGAAGCCGGAGAACCTCAAGGACGTCCAGCAGCTGACTGGGTGCGTGGCCGCCCTAAGCCGTTTCATCTCGCGACTAGGAAAGATGGCGCTCCCTCTGTACCAGCTCCTCAAGAAGTCAACAAGTTTGTTTGGGATGATTAAGCCGACGCTGCCCTGTGGGACCTGAAGTGGATACTCGCCATGGCACCCATCCTTGCGGCTCCACTCGAGCATGAGCCGCTCCTTCTCTACATCGATGCCACAAACAAGGTCGTCAGTGCGGTCATCGTCGTCGAGCGCAAGGAGGAAGGCAAGGAGCACCTGGTACAGAGGCCAGTTTACTACATCAGCGAGTGCCTCACCGAGTCCAAACAGCGCTACCCGTACTACCAAAAACTGGTGTACGGGGTCTTCTTCGTGTCAAGGAAGCTGTGCCACTACTTCACGAGCCACCCGATAAAGGTGGTAAGCGCTAACCCGTTAGTGGATATTATTCGCAACAGGGAGGAAACCGGGCGAGTTGCCAAATGGGCGGTCGAGTTGAACAACTTCGCCATCGCTTACGAGCAACGCAGGGCCATCAAATCTCAGGCCCTCGCCGACTTCGTCGCCGACTGGACCGAGACCAACCAACCCGCCCCTGTCTATGAGTCGCCACGCTGGACCCTCTACTTCGACGGCTCAAAGATGTATGAAGGCTCGGGGGCTGGCCTGGTCCTCATCTCCCCTAAAGGAGACAAGATGCGCTACGCCCTGCAGATCATGTTCCCCTGCACCAACAACGTAGCAGAGTACGATGCTCTACTTCATGGGCTTTGTATCGCCAAGGAGCTCGATCGGCGTATCGCAGCTTCACTGCTACAGTGACTTCGACATCGTCATCCAGCAAACCATGGGAACCTGGGACGTCAACGAGCCCAACCTGGCGGCTTACAGGCGCCTGGTCGACCAGGTCAGCGGCCACTTCGCCGGCTTGGAGATGGAGCACATCCCGAGGAAGAAGAACGACGAGGCAGAGGAGTTGGCTCGCCTCGGTTCCAAGCGAAGCCCGGCACCACCTGGCATCTTCCTCGACTCCATCCACAACCCCTCATCAAACCTTCGACAGAGATCGAGCTCGCCAGCCCTCCTTCGCCGGAACCCGCGCTGGTCGCCCTTGTGTTGGAGGCGCCCGACTGGCGGGTCCCCTACATCGACTTCCTCACCACCAAGAAGCTGCCTTAGGATCAAGTCCAAGCCCGACAGATGGTTCGCCGCGCAAGCGCCTACACCATCATCAACAACGAGCTGTACAAACGCAGCAACTCCGGCATTTTCCTGCGCTGCATTGAGCTCGAAGAAGGACGTCGCATTCTCAACGGCATCCACTCTGGCGACTGTGGCCACCACCTGGGAGCCCATTCCCTAGTTGCCAAGGCGCTACGGCACGGCTTCTTCTGGCTGACGGCTCACCATGACGCCCGGGACATCGTACGGCGCTGCGTCGGGTGCCAGAAGTAAGCTCGTCAGGCTCACCTGCCGGCTCAGGCGCTCAAAACCATCCCCCTAACATGGCCTTTCGCGGTCTGGGGGCTAGACATGGTGGGGCCCTTCAAGAAGGCGTGTGGCGGCTTGACACACCTATTGGTGGCCGTCGACAAATTCACCAAGTGGGTAGAGGCGAAACCCATAAAGAAGCTCGATGGCGCCACCGCAAAGAAGTTCCTCCAAGAGATCATCTACCAGTTCGGCTACCCGCACAGCATCATCACCGACAACGGCACGAATTTCGCCGAAGAAGTAATGGCAGAATTCTGCCGTGAAAAAGGAATCCGACTCGATCTCGCCTCGATCGCTCATCCGCAGTCAAATGGGCAGGCGGAATGGATGAATCAGTCGCTGCTGCACGGGATCAAGCCGCGGCTTCAAGTACCTCTGGAGAGAACGCCGGGCTGCTGGTTGGACAAGCTACCGTCTGTCCTATGGGGCATTCGTACCACACCAAACCGCTCCACCGGCTACACGCCTTTCTTCATGGTGTACGGTGCAGAGGGTCCTGCCCACGGATCTGGAGCACGACTCGCCGCGAGTCGCCGCATACGATGAGGACGACAACGAGCAAGCTCGCCAAGAAAGTGTCGACCTCCTCGAGGAAGAACGCGAACTCGCGGCCTCCAGGACCACCATCTACCAGCAAGGCCTGCGCTGCTATCACAACCGCCGGGTCAAAAGTCGCTCCTTTAAGGAGGGGGACTTGGTTCTCCGACTAATCCAAAAGTCGGGAGGGATGCACAAGCTTTCTGCTCCATGGGAGGGCCCTTTTGTCGTCAGCAAAGTGCTCGGCAACGACTCCTACTACCTCGTCGACATCCGCGAAGCTGACAAGAGCAGCAAGTCGGAAGAGGAAACAAAGCGCCCATGGAACATCAGTCTGCTACGCCCCTCTTACACATAGTACTCTGTAACACTGTGTGGTCAATCAATGAAATAAAGCCGGCACCCCACGACACGCTCGGGGGCTGCCGTTTCGTCTCAATGATTTCGAGTTTTTATTTCATACTATGATGTTATATGATTGACGGGTCTCCAGAGAGGGTCCAACGCCAAGACGCATAACTCAACACTGGGAGACCCAGCCCATGAGGCGAAAACGGTAAACGTGATGTTTTTTCTCTAAGTCATAGTCAACTTGTAAACTTGTACAAAGTAGCTGGCCAGTATATTGAACTCGACAATGGAGGCCCACGAGACCTTGACGGTCAAATACTGCGCTGCATGCGAAAAAAGAATACATGGGAGGGCATACTTGGAGAAGTCGCATGATCGACAAGTCGCACGAACGGCTCAAAACAACGCGAGTGACATGATCACAAAATTACAATTAAAAGTGCAAGTTGCACAATATTAAAATAAACTTTTGTTCTGACATGAACTTAACAATATTACAAGATAAAGTGCTCTAAACACTTGAAGGCGACGACCTCTCGACCCGCACATACCGGCGGACGGACGCAGCTGCGCTACTCTCAGACCCGGGGGCTGGCGCCTCAAGGACCCATTCACCGGAAGGAAGGGGCGGCAAGTTCTCAACAGCCATGAGAGAGTCGACATGGAGATTCTCAAAGGCAAGGAACTCCTTCCCTGCATCCTCCGGCGCGACTTCGTCTTCGACAAACTCGTCTGTTTTGACGAGTCGTGCAAGCTGGCAGGCGTAGGGGCTTACCTGCTCCATCACCTCTTGCGGTTTGATCTCCTTACCGTCCTTATCCACCTTCGTAAAGCCCGAGGTAATATTCCGGAAGTCGGCCTTGGGGTAGTGAGCAACCGTCTCGCCAAGTGCCGGTATGGCTCCTGACCGAGCAGCCGATCGACGCCACTGGTCTCCAATGGCAGGGATCTGCATCAAGCGCTCCACCATGTCTGCAGCTTGAGTCGGCACATTGCAGACTCTAGCCGACATGTGCTTCAGAATGGCGGCTCCCACCTCCACCACCTGGTCGCTGAAGACGACGACGCGGTCAAGAAGGGCGTCAGGAACGAGGGCGACAAAGTCCTCGCTACTCCCTGCACAAGACAAACAAATATTACAACAGTGGCAAACCACAAAGGCACGAAGTACCAGCGGCCGAAAACTTACCAATAAGGCCGCGAACGGCGGCTCTCAAGTGCTTCGTCAAGTCGGTCATCTCCGACTTGACTTGCGCGTTCTCCTCCTTCAGCGCCTTGATTTCATCGGCGCTGGATTTCTCCATCACCTCCAGTGCCTTCTTCGGGTCTGCCACCTGGGCGGTGGCCTTCTCCAAGTCCGCTCGAACAGCGGACATGGCGGTTTCCCGCTCCTTCAAAGCGTTGCAGTGCGCGACATTGAGTTTATCAATGTCGGCCTGCACCGACTCGCGCGACAGAAGACTTCTGCGCGCTTCAGCAAGCTGGCTCTGGAGGTCGTCAAGCTCCCTCTGCACACACTGCAACAAAGTTATTGAAGATCCTCAAACTGCACTACGATGCCCGGGGGCTAGAAAGATTCGAGACTCAAGCCGACTTTGACAAAAATCGACTAGACCCTCGGGGGGTATGGGCGAGTTTTCAAGATGCACAAAAAAGGAGGAACAACAAAAAACAAATTGGAGACTCGAGCCGATTTCTACAAACTCGCCTCGACCCTCGGGGGCTACGGCCGAGATTTTATCAGAAAAAACAACTTCAGCAAGCAACTGATCGGAGACTCAAGTCGACTTCTACAAAGTCGCCTTGACCCTCGGGGGCTACGGGCGAAATTATACTGGAAAAATTCTAGAGAAGAGACCCAAGCCGATATCAAGACATCGACTCGGGCCTCGGGGGCTACGGGTGGTTATAACGACCTATCGAAGGCAAAATCACATACCTGATGCGCAGCTGCAGCAAGCTTCATCGAGTCGACGAAGTTTGGTTGACCCGCTCCTTCTGCAGCGGGTCGCGGCGCCGGCACGGAGGCGACTAGAGTCGCATCTATAACCAGCAATGTTGTGGGCAACGAAGTCGCCCCAGGGACGATAGCCCCACTCGACACAGCCTTGGCGGCATCATCCTTCTTGCTTGGGGGCTGAGCAGGGGGCGGCGAAGGAGCAATGGAGGGCCTCGCCGCGTCTTTCGCCCCACCAGCGCGTGGTGACCCGACTGGCGAGTCGAGTTCATCCACGTCAATCGCCGCGTCCGTCCCTGTCGGGGATATGAACCCCGGATATCCCTAAGAGGACCATTCCTTCAAGAACTGCAAGGGCCGGCTACAGCACGCCGCCTGAAGCCCGCCGGATGAAGCAGGCCGCTTAGCCTACCCGGAGGCGGACGGCCGGCTAGAGCAGCCGGCCTCTACCAACCGACCAGTCCGTACTGGTAGGCCCAGATCGTCCAGCTCCTGTCGGACGTTACAGCTACAGTGTAATGATGAGATAGTACTAGCCGGCTCCAGAGTAGCGATGTCATAAGGGCAATCATGTAATATCCTTGTAACCTAGAAACCCTAACTAAAACCCTAGACGCTGCCTATATAAGGCGTGCATGGGCCTCCTGCGCGAGGCAAGTAGGTAGACGTCGAACAGGACACACGGGCACGTAGATCATCGTCTTCCATCTCTAGCCGGCTGGACACTTCTAGCCGGCACCACCGCCATACAGCTCCAGGAGCAACCTTGTAGCTCGAACTGTGAACAATCAATAGAAACAAGAAGAGCAGGACGTAGGGGTGTTACCTCCACAAGGAGGGCCCCGAACCTGGGTAATTGACGTGTGTTTGCATGTTGGTTGCCCAATCCCGCGCGAGCATCCGATCGTCGCCTGCCCCACACTCTTTTCCATCTTTGATGGATATGCCGTGCTACCCACCACGACATTTGGCGCCCACCGTGGGGCTCGCGGCGAACGGAGTCACGTTCTGCGCGGGATCCCGGACTGTGGATGGTCGGCGGATCGTCTCCGGCCTCGTGCTCTCCATCGGCTCCGTCGGCTGCGTCCTCGACAACACCAACAGCTTCGCCGACGTGGACGTCGCCAGCGGAGGAGCGATCGTCACCCTTGGCGATTTCCATGTCTACGTCGCCGTCGCCGCTCAGGAGTACCCGGAGGTGGTCTACTCGAGCTTGGCTCCTTCGATCTTCGACGCCAGCACCTGCAACGATGACTCCGCCTTCGGCTACCTCGACTCCGGCGACGCGGACCGCGACGTCGCCAAGCTCAACGCCTACGCCGAGGTGCACATGGTCGAGCACGCGGCGGCAGGAGGCCCCGTCACCACCACCGTCCATGAAGCTGGCGAACCTTCGCGCTACCAGCGCAACCTGGAGGCCGACTTCGAGCTGCTAAGCACCCCCATCGCGCCGAGTGCTGATCCAGTCAAGGCGGCGGCTGAACTCGAGAGGATGCGGCAGCAGATCTACGACAAGGCACTAAACCTCGCGTCGACTCAACGCCGGCTCAGCGCCACAATTCGCGAGTACAATTCTGCACACGGCTTCGAGCAGGCGGACCGCAATGCGGAGAAGCTGAATGAAGTCAGGCGCAAAGGAGGAGATCTTGGTGGCGCCATGAACCGTGCCGGCCAGGCGCATGAGCTCACCGACCTCAGCTTCCCCGAGTACAGCTGTCCTACGCAAAACATGAGGGCGGCGGAAGCAGCGGCCGCCGAGCTACCCTATCTCCAAGGCGAAGAACTACGTCAACAGATGTGCCGGGTTCGGCAACTCATCAACACGGCCAACCGGCAGCAGCGGGAAACGGAGGCAACGGCGAGCAAGGGGCACCATGAGCCGCCTCCAGGCTACGATGCAGCCGGCAAGTCCAAGCAAGGCGCAGAGGCGTCATCCACAAGCCGCGGAAGGGCGAAGGACAAGCAGCCACGAGTTCATCGCGAGGGGAGCGCGAGCTCGCATCCTCGTGATCACGGCCGTGACCCGGCTGGGCGACGCGAAGACGGCAACCGGAGCGAGCCTCGAGCCGGACGGAACGTCAAGGAGCGAGTCGGCCACAAAGTCACCATCGACGAACGCCTGGGGCCGCTAGGACCTGAAACCAGCGACGACGCGCGCCACCGCATCGACGTGCTCAAGCTGTCAAGCATCATCGAAGAAGAAGACATCGCTGCTCATCGCTGTTTCGGACCCCGCATCCGGAGCGAGCGATTCCCGAAGGGATTCACTCTCCCCAGGGACACACCCAAGTACAACGGCACCGCGAAGCCGGAATACTAGCTCGCCGACTATGTAACGGCGGTCAACATCGCAGGCGGCAACAAGCGGGTGGCCGTCCGATACGTGCCGCTCATGCTTCAGGGATCGGCACGGACTTGGCTCAACAGCCTTCCGAAGGAGAGCGTCAACAGCTGGCTGGACTTCGAGGAGGTGTTCAACCGCAATTTCACCGGCACCTACTTGCGCCCTGGCAACGCACAGCTGCTCGCGCTGTGCAAGCAGAAGGACGGCGAGTCGGACCGAGCTTACCTCACCCGGTGGACAAGCCTTCGCAACTCCTGCGAGGGAGTACTCGAGCTCCAAGCCGTCCAATACTTCATCCAAGGGTGCCGAGATCAGACGCTGCTCAAGCACCGGCTCCTGAGGAAGAGCCCGAAGACCATGGCGGAGCTCATGGCAATCGCCGACGAGTACGCCACCGCCGACGCGGGCATGACCAACCCGATCCGACTCGACGAAGCCGGACGAATCATCACGACGGAGCCGGCTGCACGTCGCAGCCGGACGGAGAACCAAGACGGAGGAAAATCGACCCGGCGCGACTCCGACGCGGCCGGCAAGCGCAAGTCTGCAGACGACCGTGTCGAGTCCAAGGTCGTCGCTACGACCGAAGGAAGGCCGGCAGGAGGCTTCGACAACCGCCGCATGAGGACGAGCGGCGACATGCGCCGGACAAGGGCGAGGAACAACTACGACTACATGCTCGATCAACCGTGCCGGAACCATGGCGACCGGCCAGCAAACCACACCGTCAGGCAATGCACTCTCGGACGCCCGAGGCCGCCACCATACGAGCGGCGAAACCCGCCTCGGGATGAAGCCAGACGGGACGATCGAGGACGCGACGACAGACGACGCGAAGACAGGGATCGCGATGATCGCCAACGCGAAGAAGAAAGGGAGCGCCTTCCGGACCCGCCTCCAAGGGGCCCAGACGGCTACCAGAATCCGGATGCCGCCTACATCGTATTCGTCAGCGAGCGCGACGACAAGCGAAGCCGGCGCGAACGGTTCAAGGAAGTAAACGCGGTGGTTCCACCCGTCCCCCAGTACCTCAACTGGTCGCAGGAGCCAATCACGTGGGATCGCCGCGACCACCCGGAACTGATGCCCAACCCAGGCGGCTATGCTCTAGTCCTGGAGCCCATGATCATCTCCCCCACCAAGCGCGCTTGCACCTTCTCGCGCGTCCTCATCGACGGAGGCAGCAGCATCAACATCCTCTACCGCGACACGCTGGAAAAGCTGGGCGTCTCCGAGTCCAGTTTGACGCCGAGCCGGACGGTCTTCCACGGTATCGTGCCGGGGCGAGCCGGATCGTCCATGGGCCTCATCCGGCTGGACGTCCTATTCGGCACCAAGAACAACCATCGCCGCGAGACCATTTCCTTCGAGGTGGTCGACCACTCCAGCGCCTACCACGCCATCCTCGGGCGGCCGGCGCTCGCCAAGTTCATGGCGGTACCTCACTACGCCTACCTCAAGATGAAGCTGCCAGGCCCACGCGGGATCATCACCGTCGCCGGAGACTATAAACGCTCCATCGCGTGCGCCTCCGACAGCGCAAAGGTGGCCGAGACCATGGTCTGCAATGAGGAGATGAAGCAATTCAAGCGCAAGGCCAGCGAGGAAAAGCTGGAGATCCCCGAGTCGGCCAAGCCGGCTGGCGAGTCGAACTTCCAGGCGGCCCGGGACACAAAGAAGATCTACTTCGACGACAACGACAAGTCCAAGTTCGTCTCCGTGGGGGCGAGCCTGGACCCCAAATAGGAAAGCGCGCTCGTCGAGTTCCTCCGTGAGAACCGGGACATCTTCGCGTGGTCCCCCAAGGACATGCCTGGTGTACCGAGGGAACTCGCCGAGCACTCTCTCCACGTCCGACCGGATGCCAAGCCGGTAAAGCAATCCTTGCGACGTTTCGCGGAAGGAAGAAGACAGCTCATAGGAGAGGAGATAGCCCGGCTACTCGCAGCCGGGTTCATCAAAGAAGTGCAACACACGGAGTGGCTAGCCAATCCGGTGATGGTGGAAAAGAAGAACAAGAAGTGGCGGATGTGTATCGACTACACCCACCTCAACAAGGCTTGTCCTAAGGACCCCTTCGCATTGCCGCGCATCGACCAAGTGATCGACTCCACGGCCGGCTGCGACCTCCTCTCCCTCCTCGACGCCTACTCCGGCTACCACCAAATTCCGCTGAACCCGGACGACCAGCTCAAGACCGCCTTCATCACCCCATACGGCCCATACTGCTACACCACCATGCCGTTCGGTTTGAAGAACGCGGGAGCAACATACCAGCGCTGCATGCAGAAATGCCTGCACGACCAAATCGGTCGCAACGCGCACGCCTACGTCGACGACGTCGTCATCAAGACCAAGGAGAAGCATACCCTCCTCCTCGATCTCAAGGAAACCTTCGACAACCTCCGCCGCTTCCAGATGAAGCTCAACCCGGAGAAATGCGTGTTCGGCGTTCCAGCCGGACAGCTACTCGGCTACCTTGTGTCGGCACGAGGGATCGAGGCCAACCCGGAAAAAATCGCCGCCATCGACAACATGCGACAGCCGAGAAGCGTCAAGGACATCCAGAAGTTCGCCGGGTGCCTAGCTTCCCTCAGCCGTTTCATCAGCCGGCTCGGGGAGAAGGCTCTCCCGCTCTACCACTTGCTGAAGAAAACGGACAAGTTCGTCTGGAGCGATGCGGCCGACGCCGCCTTCAAGGAACTCAAACGGGCGATGACCACCACCCCAGTCCTAGCACCGCCGACTCCAAAGGAGCCCATGCTCATGTACATCGCCGCCTCCAATCGAGTCGTCAGCGTGGTCCTAGTGGTGGAACGAGACGAACCCGGCAAGCAGCGGCCGGTTCAGCGGCCGGTCTACTACCTCAGTGAGGTGCTCTCGCAGTCAAAGCAAAACTACCCGCACTACCAGAAGCTCGTATACGGCGTGTACATGGCCACGAAGAAGCTGAAGCATTACTTTCAAGAGCACCCGATCAAAGTGATAAGCGACGCACCGCTTGCCGAGATCATAGGCAACAAGGATGCAACCGGCAGAGTTGCGAAATGGGCGATCAACCTGACGGCGCACGGAGTCGAGTACGACAAGAGAACAGCGATCAAGTCGCAGGAGCTGGCGGACTTCCTCGCCGACTGGACGGAGACGGACCACGTACCGCCGCCACCCGGCTCCGGCGAGCATTGGCTCATGCATTTCGATGGATCCAAAAGATACTGGGGACTCGGCGCCGGAATCGTCCTCACCTCACCCAAGGGAGGCCGACTCGAATACGTGCTACAGATCCACTTCACGGCGTCCAACAACGTAGCCGAGTACGAAGCCCTCGCACACGGCCTCAAGCTCGCCAAGGCCATGAACATCAAGCGAATCCTCTGCTACGGCGACTCCGACTTGGTGGTCCAGCAGACCACTGGTCACTGGGACGCCAAGGACCCCAACATGGCCGCCTACCGCTTCTTCGTCCAGCAGCTCGCGGGATGCTTCGAAGGATGCGAGTTCCACCACATCCACCGCTCCAACAACGAAGCGGCCGACACCCTGGCGAACATCGGCTCTCTTCGCGAGGAAATCCCACCCGGCGTCGCCCTCGAGAAGCTCTACAAACCATCCATCACGCCGTGTCCCGGCTCCGATTCCATCCGGATGCCGCCTGACACGGAGTCGGCTGGGCCGGCTCCAGGCGAGACGGAGCCCGTCGAGGTCCTCGTCATCGAAGCGGCTCCACCATGGACCCAACCCTTCCTCGCCTACCTCGCCAACAACGAGCTCCCGGCGGATGAGCTCATCGCCAGGCAAATCAAACGCCGGGCAAGTGCTTACACCATCATCAACAACGAGCTATACAAGCGCAGCGTATCCGGAATGTTCCAACGTTGCGTGAGCCAAGAAGAAGGAAACAGGATCCTCAAGGAGATCCATCAAGGCGAATGCGGCCATCACGCATCCTCAAGGGCAATTGTGGCCAAGGCATTCAGGCACGGGTTCTACTGGCCGACTGCGCTGGCGGATGCGAACCAGCTGGTCCGACTCTGCAACGGCTGCCAACGATTTGCAACGCAGAAGCACACGCCGGCTTCGGCACTCAAGACAATTCCCATCACCTGGCCGTTTGCCGTCTGGGGACTCGACATGGTGGGACCACTGAGGAGATCCAGTGGAGGCATGACACACCTGCTGGTAGCGGTCGACAAGTTCACGAAATGGATTGAAGCCAAGCCGATCAAGAAACTGGATGGACCAACGGCAGTCAAGTTCTTCAAAAGCATCATCTACCGCTTCGGCTACCCCAACAGCATCATCACGGACAACGGAACAAACTTCGTCAAGGGAGAATTCGCCAAGTTCTGCGGCAGGACCGGCATCCGGCTCGACGTGGCCTCGGTCGCACACCCGCAGTCAAACGGGCAAGTCGAGCGAGCAAACGGCCTCATCCTATCCGGCATCAAACCCCGGCTGCTCGAACCGCTCGAGCGGGCAGCCGGCGCATGGGAAGAAGAGCTGCCTTCCGTCCTCTGGAGCCTAAGGACGACGCCGAATCGCTCAACCGGCTTCACCCCCTTCTTCCTCGTCCACGGAGCGGAAGCCGTCATGCCAACGGACATCGAGCACGACGCACCCCGGATCGTGCTGTACACGGAAACGCAAGCTAAGCAAGCCTACGAAGACGGCATGGACCTACTCGAGGAAGCACGCCAACTTGCCGAATCAAGGTCGGCAATGTACCAGCAACAGCTACGCAACTACCACAGCCGACGCATCAAGAACGTCCACTTTCGTGAAGGCGACCTCGTGCTCCGACTCATCCAAGACACCAAAAACATGCACAAGTTGTCATCACCATGGGAAGGGCCATTCATCGTCAGCAAAGCACTCATCAACGATGCCTACTACCTCATCGACGCCCGCGAGCACAAGAAGGACACGATGGACAAGGAAGGCGATGAAACGGAAAGGCCATGGAACGCGGCACTCTTGCGTCGATTCTACACTTGAGAAAGTACAATGTATGTATCACCCATGCTATCAATAAAAGAAGCGAGAATGATGAACACATGAACAGTTTTTTCGCAACCTTTTTCTGCATTTTCTAACCGGCTTATCCGGCAACCGGCAAGCTTGCCTTTAGCGGCCGTGTAGCGTGACTAACCCCTAAACGGCTAACTCTTCGAATCCGGTTAAGGCCGGCAAGAGAACAAGCTGGAGGGGGCCAACAACGTGAAAAACGCATAAAGGGAAGTCCTGCCGGCTGAAATAATGTTCTTCTGCAAACTCGGCCAAGCCGGCAGCCGGCAACCGCTTCTCCGAATACGGACGATTAACTACACAACGCTAAACGGCTAACTCTTCGAATCCGGTTAAGGCCGGCAAGAGAATAAGCTGGAGGCGGAGTGTATGCGAAAGACGTAAGAAGTAGAAGTCGTTACCGGCTGAGAAAACCCTGGCCTAACAAACCGAATCCTAGCGTTGGAGTAGTGTGCATGATCCCGCTAGACGGTGAAATGCACACGAACGGCGACGGGAAAGGCTACAGGCGAGTGTGAAATGGAGTTAAGTACAATAAAATTATACTCTATGATCATAACAGTAAACTAATCGCTTCGATATCTCATTTCACACGCGGAAACGCCGCCAACCGGCTTCGAGAGCCCAAGCCGGACACAGGCACGACAAGCGGGAAATGAAAACTGCGTACAAGTAAACAAACTCAGGAACAAGAACAAGTACCATTAAACATAAAGGGCGAGGCATTACAGATGGAAGCTGGATAATAAAACAAAAGAGGGAGGTCCACAGGCGGACTCTCCCCGCACAACTACAAGGCGGAGCCGGCAGAGCTCCCTAAGCGGCAGCCTTCGCCTTCCCGGATCCGCCTATCTTCTTGCCGGCCCAATGCTTGATGCAGAGGGTGCCGTCGAACACCTTCACGAAGAAGACGCCCTTGTCACGTCGGAGGCGGAAGCAGAGGATGAAGCCGGCTTCGAGCTCGTAGAAGTCGGCGAACTCGTCCCAGCCCCTGACGAACTCCACCCGGTTGACGACAGCATTGCCAACCACCTGGGAGGTGAACCGGACGGTTGCATCCCACGGACCCTGGGAGGCACCTTCACGGAAGAGCTTGAACTTGAAGTGGCCAGCGCCCGGCAGCGCGTCGGCGAGGGCGTCGGGAAGCCTCTGCACTGGCCCAGTAACGGGCGAGTGCAGGATCAGCAGGAACTCCCCGATGGGGAACACACCCCAAGCCGGGCGCCGCGGGTTCTCCAGCGAGTCGGAGGAGGCGGAAGACAGCTCCGTGCTCTCTTCCTCGCCACCGGCGATAGTAGATGGAGCGTATTTCGGAATCGGGTCGAAGCCCGGAGGTGGAAGCACAGGGGCGGCTTCCTCCTCGCTCGACGTGCCGTCAAGAACGAGGAGTTGCTTGCCACGACCGGCGACGATGCTGATGCCGCCACCGGCGGCACCCGCACCCCTCGCGCCAGCACGGCCGCCGCCCTTGACGCGGCCAGCAATGCTACCGGTGGCAGCGGAGGCGACCGCTGCCCCTCGCCCTCGGCCGCCGCTCTTAGGGGGACGACCGCGAGGACGCTTCGCCGGAGGCGCAGCAGGAGTCTCCTCGGCGACAGCGTCCATGGGCTCAGATTTCACCATGGCTGAGACGCACAAGGAAATGAGACGAGGAAGGCGAAGAGGAAGCAAAGAGGCGCGAATGAAGGAGGAGGAAGAAAACGGTCAAGATTTATAGCACAAACAAGGGACAACGTGGGAGACCCAACCGTCGCCCACGATCCCACGATCAACACGTGGCGACGAAACAGTTGACGGGACCCTTCAGTAACTGCAACAGGGTCCACGCGCGGAAGCCAAGGAGACAAGCCCGAGCCGGCAAAAAATACCCGGGGGCTGCGCACCCGCCAAGGCGGCTGCCCAGACCCGGACGAATATAAAAATCACCCCGAGCCACGGACTCGGGGGCTGCGAAGCCGCTAGCCGGCAAAAGATACCCGGGGGCTGCGCACCCGCCAAGGCGGCTGCCCAGACCCGGACGAATATAAAAATCACCCCGAGCCATGGACTCGGGGGCTGCGAAGCCGTTAGCCGGCAAAACATACCCGGGGGCTGCGCACCCGCCAAGCCGGCTGCCCAGACCCGGACGAATATAAAAATCACCCCGAGTCATGGACTCGGGGGCTGCGAAGCCGCTAGCCGGCAAAAGACACCCGGGGGCTGCGCACCCGCCAAGGCGGCTGCCCAGACCCGGACGAACATAAAAACACCCCGAGTCATGGACTCGGGGGCTGCGAAGCCGCCAGCCGGCAAAAGATTCCCGGGGGCTGCGCAGCCGGCAAGCCGGCTCCGCAGACCCGGACGTATATCTAAATCACCCCAAGTCATGGACTCGGGGGCTGCACGATATAACGACGACAGAAGATAAGCGATAAGCAGGAAACGTGAAATTTCGACCCGGATTGATGCTCAAACCGGCCCAAAATTCGGGGGCTAGGGATGGTGATAATCACCACCAAAAACAAGCACGAATTATAGCACAAAGGCCCAGCAGTCACAGAGGAAACGACACTCACGATAACAAACCATGGCAGGAAGCAGAATAGCAAATTTTTACATAATGACCTTCAAAGGTACCCAAGACAACAAAATGGTTAATGTGGCAGGACAGTTGACGGCACAGAATAACAATTACACCCGGCATACCGGGGAGGCAAGCAAATCAGATGGTGGCGGCGTCAGTAGCGGCAGCAGCGTCGCCGGCTCCAGCATCTTCGGTCGGCTTCGGCGTCGAGGATGGCTCGGCAGGTACCAGCGTCGTCAATTCAACCGCCTCGGCAATCCGCTTGGAAGCCTCGGCAATTTCTGGACGCAAGCTCGCGAAGGACGTCCCGACGCGGAAGCCGTCCATCAGCCTGCTCGTCTGCAGACCTGGGTACCATGACTTCACCACGGCTAGGGCCATGTCGGTACCTCCGCGCGCCGCCATCTCCACTTGATCATTGATGCCGACAGGCGCTCCTTCGAGCCGGGCGCATAAATCGTGGAGAGTAGCCGGCAAGGGAGTATCCGGCCATAGATTCTCAAGCACGCCTTCTGCCGCCTCCTTCAGCCGCCTGAATTCCTGGCCGAATCGCAGAAGGCGGGAAGCGGTAGTTGGAGCAGATCCGGCAGCGGCACCAGAAGATTCCGGCTGAGAGCGAGCCGAGGCAACGTCTTGTTGGAGTTGCGCATCCACCTCGGGATACAGGCCTGCATTTCAAATCAGTAAGGCCGGGTAGAAGACCTAAAGCAAGAAACCAAGGAGAAAGGAGACTTCATTTACCGAGGATCAGCTCGTTTACGCCTTCAACCTCCTTGACCAAGCCGCTCACCAGCTGTTCATGCTCAAGTTCGCGAGCCTTGGCCTCCCGGACGATCGCGTCGGTATTCTCGACGGAAGCCTTCAGTTGATCCTTCAGCTTGGCCGCGTCCCCGCGGAGAGATTCGACTTCGCTCTGCCTCCGACGCTCGGCTTCCCGCAATTTCGCCGCCTCCTCGCCCAGCCGGACGACCTCGAGGCGGCGCTCTTCTAATGCCTTCTCCGCCGCATGGAGATCGGCCTTGGTTGAGGTCAAGGCGGCATCCTTCTCCTTCAATTGCCTCTCCAAGCCGGCGCGGGAGGTGGAGTCACCTGTGGAAGATCAAGTAACCGTCAAGCCAAGACATGCAAGAGAAAAGGGCAGAACGGCAAGACAAAGAGCGGAAAGAAAAAGAGAGCCAAACCTTTGGCCGCCTCAAGCTCCCGCTTGAGCAATGTCGCCTCCTTATTCGCCGCGGCAAGGCCTTGCTCCATGGAGGAGCAGAGCAATGTCACGTTGGCCAAGTTCTCCTTGGCCACTCGCTCCGCCAGTTCGGCGAGGGGAAATTTTCCCGACGCGTCGGGCCGAGCCGGCACCGGTCCGGAGTAAGTCGGAGAAGACACCAAGGTTGATTGGCGAGGGCCGGGGAGCGAGGCCGTCGCTTCCGCGATGGCCTTATCCTTGGCTGTCAAGGCCACAGTCAATGAAGGAGTAGGGAAGGCGGTATACCCAGCTCCGACGCCGGGTTGGGGAACCACCTGGAAGGCGCCCACTGGCGTCTCGGCGTCTCCACCTGAAGCCGGAGGGTTGAAGTCGACTACAAGGGGGGCCGCCTCCTCCAGCACTCGGCTGGCCGCCTCCGTCGTCTTCGCCTCCGAAGGCGGGTCAGCCGCCTCCGCCAGCACTCGGCTGGCCGCCTCCGCCGACTTCGCCTCCGAAGGCGGATCAGCTGCCGACACCACGGGGGCCTCGGTGACAGGCACCGATGCCGACTCCTTTACAGCGACGATTGCCGTCTCCGTTATAGGGAGCGGTGCCCTACGAAACAAGGAAGGCGTCAACATCGAATGCAAGTTGTGAAGGTTCCTACCACAAGACAAAGACTTACCCGACAACCGAGCCCAGCACCTTGGCCGCCCTCCTCTTCGTCCGCTTTGGCGGAGGGGGAGGCACAGCGTCGGACGGGCGCTTCACGCCTCCGGAAGGCGCATCGCCGCCTTTCGCCGGGACGACAGGGTCCTCGACCGGCCGCTCCGTGCGAGCTGGCACCACCTTGGCCCCGGCAGAGGCCTTTGCGGAATCGCCGGCTTCCGAGCCCGCTGCCGCCTTCTCCTCGGCCGCCTTGGCAACCGCTGGTTGCCTTGCAGCCGTCTGGGCATCCATTGACGCCCGGATCGCGTCCGCCTGCGCCAGCTCCGCGTAAATAGCCTTCTCCATATCCTCTATACCCGAGTCATAGCCAAGAACAAAAGGAGGAGAAAGATTAACCACCTGGGCGCGGGTCTTGCCGGCGGCGGGTTCGGTCCTCTCCGCGTCCGCCGCCTTCGTCCCCTCCTCGTCCTCCCTCGAGGCCAGCAGCTGCTCCACAGTAAAATCAGCATCAGATGCTCCTAAGGCTAAGACTGCCTGCGCCGACTGAGCGTAAAACTCCTTCTCCAAGTCATCCGGATTCGAATCGTAAATGAAATCACCACCCAAAGCAAGACCAATCACCTCATTGTTGGCCCCATCAGTCTGGGCCTCCTCCTCCGTCATCCTGGCGTCAACCTCAGCCCGGGCCTCGGCCGTGATCTCGTCCGCCCTGGCCTCGGTCTCGGATGTCTCCGCCCTCGGCCTTCCGGCTGGCGACAGGCCGCCTGTGGTAGGCCGGGAAGACGACGAAGCCCGCTTTTTGGCGGGATGCACGCCTCGCTTCTCAAATGCGCCCTTCCGCTTGAGCGGCGCATTTGCATCGACATCGGCGGCCGACTTCGACCGCCTCTCCTTCACGGTCCGCCGGGGGATGACCACCTTCTTCCGCGCCGCCGCCTCCAACTCCTTGGTCCGGCGGGTGGATATCGCCGGCTTGGAGGCTGGCACGGAGGAAGAACCCTCTGAGTCCGGTTCGGAGCCAGTGGAGAGATCTACTACGACACGCGCAACATCGTCAGCCTGCCCGGCGACCCCGGGCCCAGAAGACTTACCACGGGACGACGAAACCGGAGGCGGATCGTCATGCTCGAGGTCCTCGTCCCTGTAGGCGGCCGAGTCGGAGTCGGCGCTGGCAGCAGGGGCCGGGCTCGTGGCAGTCCGGGTGGCGTCATCATCGCCCCCGTCATCGCCGCCGGCATCGGCACCTCTTCCAGACGACTCGGTGGTGTCGCCGCGTGTTCCTGCGACGACACGGGCATCGCCACCGGATCCGCCTCCAGCGGCGGTGTCCGCGTCGCCACCCGCCGCCTGCCCCTCGACGGCGCTGTCCTCCTCCAACATGGCCGTCTGCGCCGCAGAAAGGGGACCCTGGACATCAGGCTCGAAGACTACTTCAAAATCTTCAACCATCTGGACCTCGCAAAGCTACCCGGCAAGCCGGCTAGTTCAGGCGGCAGCCGGAAAGGGAATCGGAAACAAAACGAAAAAGAAACTAACCAGAGGAGCGCGGTCCGAGCGGTCGAGGGGCTCGAGCCCGAACACCCAATCATCCTCAAGCCTGTCGGTGATGAGGCGGGAAACCCACCCGCTTAATCCCTCCTGCGTCGGGATATTCAGGGAAGCTCGAGTGGGATCCCGGACGCCGGAGTAGAAGCACATCTTGTGCGAGCGCTCCTGCAGCGGGTACATCCGCCTTGTCGTCCAGGCCATGGTCAGATCCCTGGACGTCAAGCCGTCCGCCACCAGCTTCTCCAGGCGGGTGAACAGGGTGGCCTGCAGATCCTCGTCGACTACCGGCTTCCGGCTCCAGGACCTGTCCGCCGGACGTGTATTGGCAAAGGCGGGGAGTTTGATCCGGTTAGCCTCAGTGGCGTTCTTGACATAGAAGTATGTATTCTGCCACTTCTTGATGGACTCGGGCAGATGGATCTTGGGGAACGGCGTGTTCTTCGCGCTGATGGAGACGCCGCCGCAGTCCCGTGGCAGCCCAGCGGACACCTGGGACCGCAAGAAGAAGAACATCCCGAAGAGCTCCATACTTGGCCAGATGCCCAGATACGCTTCGCACAGTGTGACGAAGCAGGACAACTGCGTGATGCAGTTTGCCCCTAGGTGGTGAGGCTGCAGCCCGTAAAAGTGCAGAAACTCGTTGAAGAACGAGCTGATGGGGAGCCCCAACCCCCGTTCCACATGCGTGTAGAACATGACAAACTCATCCGGTTTGGGGCTCGGCGAGATCTCCCCAGGGGGAGGGGCGCGAGCCTCCACATCGCCACTCTTCCCCATGGACCCGTTCCGGTGAAGCGTCAGAAGGAACTTGTTGTCGATGATGGAACCCATCCAGGCACCCGTGCTCGCCATTGAAGTTCTGTTGCCCGTGGTGGAAGAAACGGAAGCAAAAGCAACGAGACGGAGAAATCGGCAAGGAGCAGGAAGGCAAGAACAGGCGAAGAAGACGAAGCGGGAGGAAGGAGCGAAAGTTCCGAGCCTTCCCCCTCTTTTCCCCTTTAAAAGCGGGGCAGGCGGAACCGCACCGCTCCACGCGCCACGTGGGGCGCGGGCAGGCCGGGCCGTCCACAAACGATCCCACTATCAAGCAGTTGCCACAGACGATCCAGCCTGTCGAAGACCGACGCGACGTGCCCCTGACATCGGGCAGAGCGCAACCGTCACGACCAAGCGGCGAGACGTGGCTGACGTGTGCCACGACCCACGATCCCCAAGACATCCAGACTACCGGAGACCGGCTACCTCAAGCCGGACGAACCGCCTCCGGCCACCGTCACCTTATCCGGCGAACTTCAAGCCGGACAACTTCAACTACAACGACAAACAGAACATTGAAGCTCGAGAAGTCTACCCGGCAAGCCGGCAAGACTCCACGATCTCGGGGGCTAGTGTCGGGGATATGAACCCCGGATATCCCTAAGAGGACCATTTCTTCAAGAACTGCAAGGGCCGGCTACAGCACGCCGCCTGAAGCCCGCCGGATGAAGCAGGCCGCTTAGCCTACCCGGAGGCGGACGGCCGGCTAGAGCAGCCGGCCTCTACCAACCGACCAGTCCGTACTGGTAGGCCCAGATCGTCCAGCTCCTGTCGGACGTTACAGCTACAGTGTAATGATGAGATAGTACTAGCCGGCTCCAGAGTAGCGATGTCATAAGGGCAATCATGTAATATCCTTGTAACCTAGAAACCCTAACTAAAACCCTAGACGCTGCCTATATAAGGCGTGCATGGGCCTCCTGCGCGAGGCAAGTAGGTAGACGTCGAACAGGACACACGGGCACGTAGATCATCGTCTTCCATCTCTAGCCGGCTGGACACTTCTAGCCGGCACCACCGCCATACAGCTCCAGGAGCAACCTTGTAGCTCGAACTATGAACAATCAATAGAAACAAGAAGAGCAGGACGTAGGGGTGTTACCTCCACAAGGAGGGCCCCGAACCTGGGTAATTGACGTGTGTTTGCATGTTGGTTGCCCAATCCCGCGCGAGCATCCGCTCGTCGCCTGCCCCACACTCTTTTCCATCTTTGATGGATATGCCGTGCTACACCACGACAGTCCCCGTCCTGCGTCGGCTCACATCAAGACAAAGCATGCCAAACAAGAACAAGACAAGAGGATAAAGCTCGTCGGTGACTTACTCGTTGGAGAAGAGCTGGCTCTTAAGAGCTAGCCGCCGTCCTCTTTTCGGCAAGGGAGCAGGGGAAGGCCCGCGAATCGCAGGGGGAGGCATCTGGACGGAGGTGGCGCTCGCCCCCTCCTTAGCCTCTTCCTTCTTCTCTTCCTTCTTTTTCTTGGCCTCGGCGGTCGAGGTACGTTGGTGCAGGTAGGCCCCCGTGGTTGCGGCCGGCTGAGAAGGGCCCCTGGGACGTTTCGGCAGTTGCCGAGGAGGGTCGGAGGCCTTTCACTACCCAAGTGCGGTGACGGAAGCTCCTTCGCTCGAGTCGACCAACTCGAACTCGTCGTCATCCTCCGCCCTTCCGGCGCCGGCTCGACTCGACGAGACGCCACTTGCGCGAGGCTTAGGAGGAGCATCTGCACCCGCGGACTCTGACTCGGACGATTCGCCATCATCGATGTCCTGCGACCCAGCCGGATGTTGGGACGCGTCCTCCCGAACCGGAGGCAATCCCACCAAATGCCAGAAGGTCTGGGAGCAACAACAAGTTAAAATCCAAAAGGAAATGATGAATAAAGAAGACAAGCATGGTGAATCGACTTACCGTGGGAGCCGGTTTGGAGGATCTGTACGCCGCCATGCCTGGGACGTTCTTATCCTCCAAGACGTACCCGGTCAACCTCCCGTTCTGGGCAATGAAATCTTCAACTGACCAGGTCAACCGGTTCAGCCGAGAGGGATCCTCGAGCCCCGTGTATTCGTGCATCAGGGAGGGACGCTGCTGAAGAGGGGCGACCCATCGCTTGACGAAGATCGACAGCAAGCTCAGGCCAGTCAGCCCAGCCTCCATCAACTCGGTGAGCCGTGCCTGAAGCAACTCGATGGTCGGCTGATCTGCGGCGGCTGGCAGCTCTTGCAGGTTGCGAGGGTGGCTTCCTCCGGCTGAGTAGGGAGGGATTTCCACCTCGCCAGACGGGACGGCTTCGCGCATGTAAAAGCTCCCTTGCCTCCACAAGTTCACCTTCTTCGGGAGAAGGAGATCCGGGTACCGCATGCCAGACCGCACTTAGAAGTTTAGGCCGCTGCAAGGCATCAGCGCCTGTTTGTTCCCCAGCTTCCCGTGGAAGATTTGAAGCCAGAGGGGGAAGTAGGGGGGACACCCGAGGAAGGCCTCGTAGAGAGTCACGAAGCAGGAGAGGTGGAGAATGGAATTCGGCATCAGGTCATGTACCTGGATGCCGTAGAAGGCCAAGAAACGCCGGAAGAACTCCAACGAAGGAAACGGGAGCCCCCGGTCGAGGAAGCTCGCAAACATCACGAACGCCCCTTGACGGGGTCACGGCTGCTCGTCGCCGGTGGCGGCCCACCATGCGCCCGTCGATCCGTCCGGGAGCGTGCCCGTGGTCGCCCATTCCTCGAGCGTTGCCACGGAGACCTTCAACTTCGCCCACTCTCCCTTGGAGGCCACCATTGTCGGAGAGGCGTGGGAGAGCGCTGAACTAGAAGCACCGATGGTGGGAGGCCGGCGAGCTCGGAGGCGTGCGACGGCGAGCGTGGAGAGCGGCGGCGGCACGCGATGAGAATGGGGAGAAGTGAGGTAGCGTAGCCTCGCCCCTCACCCGCCTTTCCTTTAAATGGGGAGATCACTCCCTCCACTACCGCGGTGAACGCGGACACACGTCGCGGGAATTTCGGGCAACGTGTGAATGTGGCGAAGTGCTCGACCCGGATCAGGCCACGTCTACCCGACGAAGTGTGATTCAACGGTTCGATTCGACGCGCAGAATTTGAGACGGCGCCATGGTTACGTGCAAGACTCGAAGTGACGGGGTCGAGTTGTCGCGTCAGACTGACCGGCGGCAGCTCAACACGCCAAGCCACTGTGACAGTGCGTCAGCAGTCAAAGATGCTCTGACGTTAGCACGGAGAATACGAGGAGACAACTCGACACGGAGCAAGTCGACAAAACAAGGCGTCCCAACGGGCACAAGCCGGCATCGAATAAACTCGAGTCAGACCGGGCGTCAAGTCGCTAATATGTTCCGTCTTCTTATTTCATGCTTTCAGGAGTTCGTTCAGCGACTTTCACCGGAAACTAGACGAGACGACAGGCAAGCCGGAGGCAAGTCCCTGACGAACTCGGGGGCTAATGATGGGGGAATACCCAACCGGGTAGGCCCAGACGTGCGGGTTGGACCAGAAGACCCGGGTGGCCCATACAGCCCACCCGGAGGATCATATCAGGGGAAGGCCAAGCCCGCAACCCGGTGGGCCAACTCGACTCAGACCCGAGTTTGGTAGAAGACGGCGGTGGAGATGAAGATTGCACTCCAAGTAACCTAGCTTCATCGACAGCCGTAGGAGAAGCTCCAAACCGACCCGGAAGCATCTTGTAAATCCTAGCCGACTCGGTATATAAGGGCGGCTAGGGGTAAACCCTAGGGGAGACACCCTTTTCCACATCCTAGACACTTTGCGCTGGAGTCGATCTACGCTCCTGCGCAACCCGCCATTGGCACACCTTATACACCCCATCAATCTAATACAATCTAGCAGGAGTAGGTCTTTACCTCGCAAAGAGGGGCCGAACCTGGGTAAACTCGTGTGTGTCGACCCCCTCGTGATTCCTACGTCGCCTTGCTCCACGCGTTCAAGTCACTCGATGGCATCTGTCTCGAGAAACCCTCGACAGGATTTCTGTCCAAAATGAAACTGATTTCTAACTGGAGATGCAAGCTACTTCTTAGCCTTCGCAACTCTTATAGTCTTCGCCTTGGTCACTTGAGCATTACTTGTGGTGGTCGTCAAGGCAGCCCTGCTGCGAGCAATGAACTGTGATTCAGGTAGAGGGCCTGGTAGCACCTGGGACTGCTATGAAGTTTGTGCCTACATGTATGCAATGTTTCAATCATCAAACAGCATGCTATACACAGAATCATGCTATACATTTGTGGTACACATAATCACTTACTTTCATCATGAGAGCTTCTTGCACAGATATTTGGCTAGTTTGCGCCATGTTGCCATCAGTTGTTGTACCAGCCACCTGTAAACAGCAAATTAACTTAGCTGATGCACAAAACTACTAGTAATTGGCACAATCTCTGCAAGCTTTTGTACCTGTGTATCAGAAGTAATTTTCCTCTTGACGGGAAGCTTTTTCCTCTTCTCTCCAGCTGCACATGTGAAAGGACACGGATGTCGCCTAGAGGGGGGTGAATAGGCGATTTAAAATTATTACGGTTAAGGCTTGAATAAATGCGGAATAAAACTAACGTTTAATTTATCAAGCCAAACCTAAACTAGCTAGGTTCACCTATGTGCACCAACAACTTATGCTAAGCAATATAATCAACTAGGTGGTAGCAAGGTATATGACTTTAAGCTCAATGTCTATCACAAAGTAAATAGCATAAGTAAGAAGCTCGGGTATAGAAATACCGAGGCACTTGGAGATGATGATTTATCCCGAAGTTCACTTCCCAATGGAAGCTAGTCTCCGTTGGAGCGGCGCGGTGTTCACCAATGTGAAACACCGAGTAGCCTTGATATGGCACACCGTATCTCCGTTGTGTCTTACCACCAATGTGGCGAGGCACTTGTCACTATGTTGCCGTTGAGGTTGACAACTAGAACCTTTACAAGGGTGAAGCTCACTCCACAAGTTGGAGGGTCTTCACCAAATGCACCGAGCCACCAAGACTCGATGCCCAAGGCCGAGGCACACACCACAACTCAATTGGTGGCTCCCGGCAATGTCTTCGTAGCTACCAAATCTCTGAAGCAACAAGGTTGAGCCACACTCCACAATTGGAGGCTCCCAACAAATCCCGTGAGCCACCAAGACTCCGAGAAATCAACAACCGTCTAGGGTACCAACGTGCCCTAGAGGAACAAGCTCTAGGGCACCAAAGCACCCAAGAGGAACAAGCTTCTCAACTTCACTTCCACGTATCACCGTGGAGAACTCAAACCGATGCAATCGATGCAATGACAAGAACACACTAAGTGATCAAGTTCTTCCAACCCGAATCCAACCAAAGCAACTAATGCTTGGGAGGGATTAGAGAGGAAGAACAAAGGAGGAACACCAAGAAACTCCAAAGATCTAGATCCAAAGTGTTCTCCTCACTTAGAGGAGAAAACAATTGGTGGAAACAAGGATCTAAATCTCCTCTCTCTTTTCTCTCAAAAAGTAGCAAGAAATATCGTAGAGATTGAGAGAAAGCCAAGCTTGAGAAGGTCAACAATGGAGGGAGAAAATAGCTCAAGAGGTTGGCAAAAGTTAGGGTTTATTTGGGGAAGAAACCCCTTAAATAGGGGCTCCGAAAATATGGCCGTTGGATCATTTTCGTGCAGCCAAAAAGGGAAAGAAGGAGCAAATTAGGCAGGCCGGCCTGGCAGCCGGCCCAGGCCGGTGGGGAGGCCGGGGCTCCACCCGAACGGCCCGGTCTGGGAGCCGGCCCAGGCCGGAGGTGAGGCCGGCGGCCCACCCGGGGGGACCGGCCAGCGACCCGGACAAGGCCGGCTGGGAGGCCGGGGTGGCGGCCGAACGGGCCGGCCTGGGAGCCGGCCCAGGCCGGCGGTGAGGCCGGCTGCCCTCCCCTTTTCCTTTTCTTTTATAATATTATGTCAAAAATACTTCCAACACTAAAACCGCAATAACTTCCACTTCCGAACTCCGTTTTCGATAATCTTGGACTCGTTGGAATCATCACAACGAGCACTAGAAGAATATGCAGAGAAACAACATTGTTCAATAAGATATGGTAAAACCAAATGATGAAAGGTAAAAGCTTTCAATTGAAAACCGGAAAACCATATCTTTTGCAAATGAGGTCCGGATGACATGAAACCACTTTTGTTGGAAAGAGGACGACAAATGCTACCCTATATCATGTGAGAATATTGAAACCAAGCAAGGGAGATTTTGCTAATAAATGGAAGAGTGAAACCTTCCGCATGGATGGACCGACAAAATCTCCGACACTGAAAACTCAATAAGGAACACATATGAAAACCGTTTTCGGTGACCTTGGGCTTGTCATGACAAGCACGACAAGCACCAATACCACACCACGATAAGAGCCAAATAGGAACCAATAAAGATGATGCCAAGGATGCAAAGGTTTGAGCTCTCTACGACCGATACGCTAAAGCTCACTTGAGAGCCCCTCTTGATAGTACGGTTACCTATCTAACAAACCCGGTCTCCCAACAACACCGCGAGACCGGTAAAATAGAAACCCTATCAATATCATACCTTTGCCTTGCGCATTCCACTTGAGCTAGATGATGACGATCTTGATCTACTCTCAAGTGGATCACCTTTCTTGATTGTGCTCCGCTTGGTGAAGACTCGCATATTGCTCCCCCATACACCAAGATGGGAGAGACACTCTTCGACATATCTTCACTTGGTCTTTATCTTGATGACGATCACCACGTGACGCCATCCTCCATGGGCAACATAGAATCTTCCTCTTGATTCATGCTCATGGAGAAACACTTTAGCCTTGATCAACAAATGATCTTCTTCTTTTAGCCTTGACTCCAACATATGGAGTCCAAGCATTCCTTATGGACCAACACTGCACATATAACTCAAAGCACACATTAGTCCATAGAGATTGTCATTAATTACCAAAACAACACATGGGGCAACCATGCTCTTTCAATCTCCCCCATTTTGGTAATTGATGACAATCCCTTTTGAGAGGGTTTATATAATGAATTAAGCAACCTTGCAAGACAAGGATGCATGAGCATGAGAGACAAATGCTTAAGAATCAAATGAAAGCATAAGACCAAGTTCCCTTAAACCCTCTAAAACTTCTCCCCCATTGGCATCGATTGCCGAAATGGGAAGAAAAAATTTAGAAGGCCAATATAATATGAGTTCCTCCACAAGGTATGCATTTCTCAAGGTATGAGTGAAATTAAATGCACATATCCATTGACGAATAATAGAGGAAATCAAACTATATTGAGGATCCAAAGATTGCAAAAGGATGAAATCATTCTAAACATCTCCACCAAGGAGAAGAGCAAACGAGAAGATCCTAACCGAGAGTTCTAAATAAAAATAGAGAAGCTCCCCAATGTTCACGCACTATTGAGGAGTGCACAAATATGGAATCCTCACTCCCCCCAAAATCATCTAGAACACTCACCAAGTGCAAGGATGTAAAAATTAAAGCAAAACAAAACACTTGCACCACAGATGTGGTTGACCATAAGGAGATACCCATAAAAAGAAATTATCTAGAAAGGCCCAACCAAGAGTATGTGTGTGTGACAAGACAATTAATTTGATAAGACACATAGTCTTAACCAAATGGAGATAAGTTATATATCAAGTATTGACACACACAACTTACAAAGAAGATTTTTCAAAAAAAATATGTTCACAAGCTCAAAGATACTAATTGGAAACTAAACCAATTGAGAAATCCAAGAGCTAGTGAAAACATTTAGGCAACAAAATCAACATACTCACCGTGATGAGCAAGAAGAGAAGAATCTTCAATGGAATGTGAGTGCGCAAAGGTGCGAATAGAAATAAGAGAAGCACTCACGAGACAAACTTGGAGCCACCAAAGAATTATAGATAAAAGACAAGGTGGCTTGAAAGAAAGTAGGATACCAAATAAAAGGTGACCTCTCTCATATGTATAGGTTTCTAAGTAGACAATGATATTCATCGACAAAGAAACTTGCACATATAAAATGGTCGAAGAAAGGAGACTATGGTAACCAAAAGGAAGTCATGAATATACAAAAAGAGATTATTGCTTAAAAGCATAGCACATAGCTCAAATTTATCTCATTGTATATAAATGAACTTCAAACACATCAAATGCATCACACATATCACTAAGGGAACAAGAGATAGTGGAAATGCTTTGAGATAGGCAACAAGTATCACAAAGAAATAATTCCAATTGTAGGAAGGTTTTTGCAATTTCATCACAAATATCACAAAGATATACCAAGCGAAGGAAATAAGCCAAAACCACAACAATTGCACATTTAAAGTTTTCATGCCAAGGGGGGGCAACCTACACAAGGTTGAATACAAGAAAAATATGCATGGGATAGATACTTGTTACCGAAATAGCATTGGTGATGATGAAGATGAGAATTTTTGTTTATCATCAAAGCTTGACTCCAATAATCACATGGTGAGAACACCTTCCTTATAAATGAGGCAAGCATCCAATGCATCTCCATTGTACCTAAACAAAATTCAAGTACAACATGGTTCCCAAACTCATTGGGTTCCATAGTAGTTAGATACACTACAATACATAGGAAACACTCCACATAAATATGTGCATATAGATATGAAATTGAATTTCATGCACATCTTAGCCGATTTAGGATTTGGTGGAGTATCCCCTATATATTGGATCAAGAAAGACTAGCATGCCATAAAATAAATATACTAGTAAATATGCATGCATGGACTTACAAGAACCAAATGAGATACAATTTGGACAAAACACCAAGTAAACCAAGAAGAGAGCACACCAAAGTGTGACACAAAAAGGTTGTCCAAGTTATATCAAAATCCAAATCAACACATGATTGAGGAATAGAATCAAATCAACGTGTGATTGATTCCAAAACACATCAACACATGAAGTGTGATATCAATAGGAATCAAATCAAACAACACATGAGAGATAAGACACCAATTGAAAAATAAGATACCAACTAGGAGACAAGATACCAAGAAGAGGATAATACTTGACCGGAATCAAGTAAAGTAAAATAAAGTAATAAGGTATCAAAATTCTCACAATAAATATCAATTGAAACAAATATCTATGGAGGAGATATTAAATTCCAATTAATACCAATTGAAGATACCTAGGCAAGGCCAATGAGCATATAAGATAAAAGAAAAAGACATGCTCAAAGGGTTTTCTCATTCTATAGGATAAACATAAAGCAAGAAATGAGAAAGCAAGACTCCCAAGAGAGAGCAAGGTTACACCAAATAAACCAAACACCCTCTACACTTTTCATGATGGCACAAAGCATCAAGAGAAAAGATTTGTCTTCCGTAAACACATATGATAGAAATCAAATGCCAATTGAAAGGATCAAATATTGATAGATAGGATGGTGTTCTAAATAAAAGGAATGCTCCCCCAAGATTCATGCATTATTTTTGATATTGATATTTGCATTTGAATACAAAATGCACACACAAGGGATTATTACTCTTCATATTTTATTTACAACACTAAACACTACCAATTTGAAACTTAGGATCCATGCAAGAGGCAAGGAAGGCAAAGGGAGTCAAAATAAATAGTTTGGCAAGAGATGGGGCAAATAAGAGACAATGCCAATGTAAGGATAATCAAAAATATTCTATCACAAACATAAATATGGATTGTCCTAGGACAGTGACCATTTGGAATTATTTTCCCGATGATAAGATGTATCCAAGAATATCCTCACAAGATAAAACATATGGCAAGAGATAGGAAATGAAAACACCATATTTAAATAAGGTTTGTTGGTAGTTCCAACCATTCAAACCAACCGGCAAGGCCATGGTTAGAATAATATGGAGCAAATGGTTTCTCAAATAATATATAGGGATGCATATTAGAGAGAAACCATACCAAGCAAACTCACACAAACAAGAGCCAAAGATAGCTAAGAAGCAAGTTGGAACTTGTTCGAGTTAATATGCCACATAGAAATAAGATAATTTACAATATCAAATCTAGGTGGCAAAACCTCAAATGTTCACATTTTATGGGATTGTAATATGCACATAGCGTATTGCTCCCCCACAATGTGATAATTCATTTCTTCTTAACAAGAGGCAAATAAAATCAAATAGAGATAATTAATAGACATTATAGAATTTGAATTTCTCATGAGCATGACACACCACATAGTTACTAGATAATCTTGATATATCAATACTAGGTGATGTTACTCATATACACACATTTTGAGGTTAGTGAGGTGCACAAAGCATATCACTCCCCCAAAATGGGATAGTCCATTAATCTCTCAAAAGAGCCCATTGAAATCAACACAAGATCCAATAAGGACTCAACACAAAGTTTACACATATATGGAGCGCACATTAACATACACAAACTTGATTGCTCAAGGTAAGTAATAAGCACACCATATACAAGCACATGCTAGGAACAAAACTAACACATGCTAGGGAGCAAGCAACTTTCAATGTATATATAATTTAAATATAAGTTACCGCAAGAAGGAGCATTGGATATGAGATATGACAATATAATCCAAATGACTTGGCTTGTGGAAATAATAATCATGAAGATCCCTTAATTCTTCAAGGATAGCCAAGTCTCCAATGTCCTCCATCACAACCTATTGATCAAGTTTGAGCTTGTTGGTCCCCAACCAAGTTGGGTCCTAAGATGTTAGTCACAATAGGCTTGGCAACCCAAATGGTTCTTTTCTTGACACCACTTTGAGTTCCCACATATTTGGCAAACACATTGCCAACCCTATCCTTCCTAACAGAATAAACATCATCAACTATTATGGGGTTGGATAGAGTACCATTAGTGCATGAAGAAGCCAAGTGACCCTTCTCACGGCATAAGTAGCAATATTGACTCTTTTCTTTCTTCTTAATAGGCTCCTCAACTTGAGGAGCAATGACTTGAGTCTTCTTAGGAGGTGGCCTTTGTTCAACCCGAGGTTGAGCAAGAGATTGAACAATAGGCCGCTTCCCTAATTGCTTCTCACTAAGAGGCTTCTTCTTCATTGGGCAATCCCTAACATGATGCCCTTCAACTTTGCACTTGAAGCATACAATCTTGGCCGAGTGATTGACTTGTTCTTGATATTGGAGGTGAATCCAAGTCCACTCTTGTCATTGGGGGATTTTTGCACACTCAACATGTTGTCAAATGTGGCCTTCCCTTTATGACGCTTCTCCACATCTTTCTTCAAAGAAGTGGCTTGTGCCTTGTGCTCTTTAGTCTTCCCTACAAGTTTAGTAGCTGCACGAGTACTAGTGGAAGTTGAGGCTTCATTGTTAGAGCAACTAGGCACAAAATGTAATTCAACATATGATTTAGCATTAGTGTGAGATGAGGAATTACAAGGACTAGCACATGGCATTTTAGCATTTTTAGTAGAAGTTGTGCCATTGTCCACATGAGGCTCACTAAATATTACCTTGGTAGCGATAGCCTCATGAGCTAACTTTAGCTTATCATGAGATACTAGAAGATCTTCATGAGAGCTCGAGAGCTTCTCATGGATTTCTTCCAATATCTCATAATTGCTAGTTAGAAATTTAAGTTGAGCCCTTAGCTCAACATTCTCCTTTAGAATGGATGCTTCACAAGAAATAGAGTTAGTAGCACAAGCATCAACATTAATAGAAATAGGAGAACAAGTAGGAGGCTCTTTTAGTAATTGAGCTTTGAGTTGATCATGAGACTTAGTGAGATGTGCAAGAGAATCTTCCAAGGACTTGACATCCTTTTCAAATTTCACATTAGCCTCAAGGAGTCTAACAATTTCAACAACAAGCTCATCATTTTTTATTTTAAAATCATTAGCCACCTTGAGAGCTCTATCATGGGTTTCATTTGCTTTAGATAACTCTAGAGTAAATGTCTCCTCAAGAGATTTCTTGGTGGTTTGTTCTTCTTCAAGAGCTTCCTCAAGATCCGCAATCGTGTTTGCATAATCACGTTCACGGCTAAGGCTTTCATTTTCACGAGCTTCCAAATTTTCAATAGTAAGCCCTCGCTCAACAAGGGTGCTCATGATTTCATGTAGGTTCTCACAAGCATTTTCATTCTTTGAAAGAGCATTAAGAACCATTAGACCTTTCTTATTAAAGTAAGCATCATCTTCTTCATTATCATCATTATTGTCATGATCTTCACTACTTGACGATTTAGAAGATATGCAAGGACTATCAACACAAGCATGTGAAACATTTATAGTTCTAGATGTGTTTAAGTCCAAAGATAAATCATTGAAATAAGATAGAGATGAAATATCATCTAAAGGAAGCTCACTATCATCATTGCGAAATTTATCCCTACTCACCATTGCATTGTTTTGTGGCTTGCCACATGTAGGTGAGGTAGAAGAAGTTGAGAACTCATTACGCCCGGAGATGGAGGGAGAACAATCATTCTCACTATCAATGGACACACCATAATTGTCTTGAAGCTTGGTCCATAGCTCATGAGCACTCCGGTAAGGAGTGATCGACAAGGCAACTGCATTTCTTAAAGACATGAAAACAACTTTAGAAGCTTGAGCATCTAGATAAGAATTTTCCTCATCCTCCAAAGATAATCTTTTCGGATCCTTTGGAGGAGGAAAACCCATATCTAAGATTTGCTCTATAGATGGATCAATGTCCCTAAAATAATTTAGCATGCGATTTCTCCAATCATTATAATTAGTGCCATCGAATATTAAAGAGGCATTGTGCACTAAACCACTAGACGACATCTTTACTCTCTAGGCCGTGAAGCCCTATAAAGAGAGAACCCGCTCTGATACCAATTGAAAGGACACGGATGTCGCCTAGAGGGGGGGTGAATAGGCGATTTAAAATTATTACGGTTAAGGCTTGAATAAATGCGGAATAAAACTAACATTTAATTTATCAAGCCAAACCTAAACTAGCTAGGTTCACCTATGTGCACCAACAACTTATGCTAAGCAATATAATCAACTAGGTGGTAGCAAGGTATATGACTTTAAGCTCAATGTCTATCACAAAGTAAATAGCATAAGTAAGAAGCTCGGGTATAGAAATACCGAGGCACTTGGAGACGATGATTTATCCCGAAGTTCACTTCCCAATGGAAGCTAGTCTCCGTTGGAGCGGCGCGGTGTTCACCAATGTGAAACACCGAGTAGCCTTGATATGGCACACCGTATCTCCGTTGTGTCTTACCACCAATGTGGCGAGGCACTTGTCACTATGTTGCCGTTGAGGTTGACAACTAGAACCTTTACAAGGGTGAAGCTCACTCCACAAGTTGGAGGGTCTTCACCAAATGCACCGAGCCACCAAGACTCGATGCCCAAGGCCGAGGCACACACCACAACTCAATTGGTGGCTCCCGGCAATGTCTTTGTAGCTACCAAAGCTCCGAAGCAACAAGGTTGAGCCACACTCCACAATTGGAGGCTCCCAACAAATCCCGTGAGCCACCAAGACTCCGAGAAATCAACAACCGTCTAGGGTACCAACGTGCCCTAGAGGAACAAGCTCTAGGACACCAAAGCACCCAAGAGGAACAAGCTTCTCAACTTCACTTCCACGAATCACCGTGGAGAACTCAAACCGATGCAACCGATGCAATGGCAAGAACACACTAAGTGATCAAGTTCTTCCAACCCGAATCCAACCAAAGCAACTAATGCTTGGGAGGGATTAGAGAGGAAGAACAAAGGAGGAACACAAAGAAACTCCAAAGATCTAGATCCAAAGTGTTCTCCTCACTTAGAGGAGAAAACAATTGGTGGAAACAAGGATCTAAATCTCCTCTCTCTTTTCTCTCAAAAAGTAGCAAGAAATATCGGAGAGATTGAGAGAAAGCCAAGCTTGAGAAGGTCAACAATGGAGGGAGAAAATAGCTCAAGAGGTTGGCAAAAGTTAGGGTTTATTTGGGGAAGAAACCCCTTAAATAGGGGCTCCGAAAATATGGCCGTTGGATCATTTTCGTGCAGCCAAAAAGGGAAAGAAGGAGCAAATCAGGCAGGCCGGCCTGGCAGCCGGCCCAGGCCGGTTGGGAGGCCGGGGCTCCACCCGAACGGCCCGGTCTGGGAGCCGGCCCAGGCCGGAGGTGAGGCCGGCGGCCCACCCGGGGGGACCGGCCAGCGACCCGGACAAGGCCGGCTGGGAGGCCGGGGTGGCGGCCAAACGGGCCGGCCTGGGAGCCGGCCCAGGCCGGCGGTGAGGCCGGCTGCCCTCCCCTTTTCCTTTTCTTTTATAATATTCTGTCAAAAATACTTCCAACACTAAAATCGCAATAACTTCCACTTCCGAACTCCGTTTTCGATAATCTTGGACTCGTTGGAATCGTCACAACAAGCACTACAAGAATATGCAGATAAACATCATTGTTCAATAAGATATGGTAAAACCAAATGATGAAAGGTAAAAGCTTTCAATTGAAAACTGGAAAACCATATCTTTTGCAAATGAGGTCCGAATGACATGAAACCACTTTTGTTGGAAAGAGGACGACAAATGCTACCCTATATCATGTGAGAATATTGAAACCAAGCAAGGGAGATTTTACTAATAAATGGAAGAGTGAAACCTTCCGCATAGATGGACCGACAAAATCTCCGACACCAAAAACTCAATAGGGAACACATATGAAAACCGTTTTCGGTGACCTTGGCCTTGTCATGACAAGCACGACAAGCACCAATACCACACCACGATAAGAGCCAAATTGGAACCAATAAATATGATGCCAAGGATGCAAAGGTTTGAGCTCTCTACGACCGATACGCTAAAGCTCACTTGAGAGCCCCTCTTGATAGTACGGTTACCTATCTAACAAACCCGGTCTCCCAACAACACCGCGAGACCGGTAAAATAGAAACCCTATCAAGATCATACCTTTGCCTTGCGCATTCCACTTGAGCTAGATGATGACGATCTTGATCTACTCTCAAGTGGATCACCTTTCTTGATTGTGCTCCGCTTGGTGAAGACTCGCATATTGCTCCCCCATACACCAAGATGGGAGAGACACTCTTCGACATATCTTCACTTGGTCTTTATCTTGATGACGATCACCACGTGACGCCATCCTCCATGGGCAACATAGAATCTTCCTCTTGATTCATGCTCATGGAGAAACACTTTGGCCTTGATCAACAAATGATCTTCTTCTTTTAGCCTTGACTCCAACATATGGAGTCCAAGCATTCCTTATGGACCAACACTGCACATATAACTCAAAGCACACATTAGTCCATAGAGATTGTCATTAATTACCAAAACAACACATGGGGGCAACCATGCTCTTTCAACATGTTTCACCTAGTGCTTCTCCTTGTTCACCTGTATTTGGGCATGTTCTTCTGTTGTGGTATGTTGAGTTAGACACATTGCAGTGTGAAATTGTTCCATGTCTTCTCATCTTCAAGCCATCTTCAGACTCAAGAGCACTCTTTCTCCTCTTCTTAGATGGTCTTCCAGACATGTACAGTTGACTGAAGCAACCATCATTCAATCTCAAGAAAAAAGAGCTGCCAGGATTTGTATGCCTAACCTCAGCTGCAAAGTCCCATAGCTGCTCATATTGCTTAATCTCATCACCATTGATTTCCTCGAAAGCCAATCTTCTTGCTCTTCTAAGTTTGCTTCTAGATGGGGTCATGTTGAAATCAGTCTGCACCAGGCTTGCAAAATTTCTAATTGTCATATTGTCATCTGCCCTTAAATTCTCAATGTATCTTGCAACTAAATATTTAGCAGTGAATTGTTTCAGCTCCCACTCCTTACCACAACTGTGACTGCCCACATATTTTGTCGCAACAAAGGACTTTGTCCTGCTATCAGGAGATGCATACAAGAACCAAGAGCAATCTTCAACAAAACAGTAAGCCCTCATTTTTTTCAAATCATTTTTTGCATATTTGATTTGAACTCTATTTTGAATGATGTACTCCTGAATTGCTTTCCTGAGCTGAACCACAGTAGGGAACACCATACCCAATCTGAAACTTGGTGCTTGCATATCCTCTTGTCTAAATGGCCTCAGCTTCAGCTTCTTTTTCTTGCCATTGCTATCTTCTTCTTCTTGTTCTTCAGTTTTTGCCTCAACCTCTGTCTCATACTCTGAATCTGAAGCTGGAAGCTTAAGTTCATTACTTTTATAGTCATCATCCAATTGTGTTCCTTTCTTCCTGAAAGCTACGATTTCCCTATCAACGCATTCGTCGAACAGATCGTCGTCATCCTTATCAATTTCATTGTCACTATCAATAAGATCACTACCGAAATTGTTGTTACTATCATCATCACTCTCCGACAATGGTTTTGGGCTGCCAATGTCAACATGACGCGCTGGTTTTGGGCTGATCACAAGGGGCAGTTCAGCAGCACTTTTAATGCAAATATCATCCAGGTCTATGCCCTCAAAGAGATTCTTCTCATTCACGTACAATTTGAAAAACTGGAACTTTGGAACAACTGATGTCATCATAAGAGTATCGCCATCACTGTCAATTATGCGCAATCCATCACTGAAACTCTTCCCTGGAAGCAACCAATACACTTGCTGTTTTTCGGCATCGTACCCAAGCTACCCCAATAAATCTTGTATCCACAACGGTGACCATGTCTCTACCTCACAATCATCAAAGTACTCAGTCCGACAATCGACATATGTCTTGTTTATTCCGTGGCCACAAAAAATTCCGCCATGATTAATCTCTACCGAGAATCACTCTTCCAAAGGTCCTAGTGATGAAAAAATGCAACAGAGTAACTACAGCGCCGACATGAACTAGAGCTTACTAACAACCTCAAAATCCGGCAAGAAAAGGAGGAAATCGAAGAACAAGAGATTGTTAGGGTTAGGGTTCTTACCATACCGCGGGGGCGGGTCACCAGAGCGTCGGCGTTAAGGGGGCATGCTTGTGGACTAGCACGCACCAGGTTTGCCGACGTCATGCGACCACCGTTCGTCGGCTGCTGTTCGTCGGCCGCCCAGAGATTTCGCCTCCTAGTCGCCTCCCAGCAGCTCGATTTGGGGAAAGTGGACGAGGGACCGTGAACTGGAGGGACAACAAGCCAGGGGGTTATTGCAAGATTTCCAACTGTTTCGGTTCTGTCATGTGGGCTCGATTGCTGACTGACACTGTGTGGCACCCCCTCTGACCCATGTTGCCAGAGAGGAGGTCGCCCCGTGCGCCAGCCCAGGATATCCGGACGCACGTTACGACAATGCAACATAGCAGAAATATCATTACACAATCAGGCCCAGAGGGCTACAAATGGTTTACATGGCCATCAAGGCAAGATAAACTATCGTGGCCAAGTATGGCACGGGACAGAGTTTAACTGGCAGCGAAAGTCATAGATTCGGCAACGGCTTGGAGGGACTCCATTCCATAGGCATCTGGCTGGGCTACTGATCCTAGCACGCTTCTGCTCGGTCTCCTTGCTAAGGTAGTAGATGTATCCTCTCAATGTCTGGCCACATGAAAAGCCAGTTTGAGTACAATGACGTACTCGCAAGAAAATAACCACAAGACGTGAAAAGTCAAGCAATCAAGCAACAAGCAGCTAGTGACAGAAAATAATCTAAACATGACAAGGTTCTACTTACGGCAGTCCAAGTGGGTGGCAACAAGGCAGCACGACAAATCATGGTATAAGAAAATAATAGGGGTATCGCCAGTACAGAGTCCAAGCCAGGTGGGGTTGGATCGTGTACTGGAGATCACACAAAGAGCTTACCTGTGACGAAGAACGAGTGTGCCCATTGGTACCAAGTATTTTAACATCACCTGTCATCACAACTAGGCCCAACGGCCTTACCATATCAGTCAAACTGTTAGGCCCACTGGCCTCATGTTTCCACTTTGGGCATGCACGGTTGATGTTGGCTCAAGCCTAGCTCTAGGCTCCCAACGATCACACCATCACCCCTGAACACGGGTAACCATCCACGACTCAAGTACATTCCCTGCATCATCCTGTTGTAATCAGGTGGTTTATCTTTCAAACCGAACTTAAGTTTAACCTCCAGACTCGACAAAGGACAATACTGTGACCGACACTGAACTGTTCCATAACCTAGGAACAAGGCTAGCTGCTAGTTGATACACTCTCGAGAGGTTGCAGTTACCACCCATCTAAATGCACCTTGCTTCATGACGGCAAGATACACTTACATAACCGTTCACGCTACCAAGACACTCCTTGTATAGCTACCGACTTACCACTCGGGCTAAGTCTTATGACGAAGTGAATCCGGCACGTCCCCAACTCATGAGCAACGCCTAGCTCCGGAACCTTCACAAGACTAGCCCCGACCACAACTATGCAGTATCCGACTAGAGTTGCCAAGTGGGTAGCATCAAAGGAGGCGTGATAGGTTACATAGGCTATGGCTCTCCCATTTGGGCGACAGTGGTAGTGCGTTCAATGCTCAGATTGGTGGCACTATGGACTGACCCTATCAAAGTTTGGAGGGTTGGTTAAATTAATCCAGTTTCTTTCAACAACAATTCCAAAAAAACAGAGGATTACTTCAACACAATAAAGGATTAGTCCAACACAACAATTATAAAATCATATCAACATGAAACAGATTAGTCCAGTGCAAAACAATAATTCCATATCAACATGAAACAGAAACAAACCGCACCCAATCTTTCAAACAATATATAGTTAGTTCAATCAATGGTTAGTTTCAACCGGGCGATGGCGGAGATACCTCTGACCAGTGACAGCCACAGGTTGAGTAAAAGAAAATAAAACAACACAGTCAACCGGGCGAGGGCGAAGATAACTCCGACCAGTGACAGCCACAGATTGAGTAGAAGAAAGTAAAATAGCACGGTTGGTTAGCGTCAATCGGGCGATGGCGGAGATGCCTCCGGCCAGTAGCAGCCTCAGATCGACTACCAAAGTTAGTGGAGGCGTCCACGCGATCCCGTTCCACCATTCCATTGACTGCGGCAGTTCCCCCAGTCCATCGTCGCCGGAACGGGGAGTGGTGCATTGTCGTCGTGGTGCACGACAGATGCCTAGGGGTAGGCTTAAGTTTGGGGGCCGATTGGACGCTAGAGGATTCGGGGAGGGATTATGTGCTGAAGAGCACACACGGATATACAAATGAACACGAGGATTTACCCTGCTTCGGGGCTCTCGCGAGAGATAAAACCCCTACTGCAGCATCTAGCCTACTTTGTGTATTCTCTTGTCTGTATATGCGATCGGTACAAGGGCTCCTCGAGCTGTTTGTCTAAATCTACAAGTCTAAAGCTGTAAACTGATGAACTGAGACTGGTTCTCCTAAGGTGTTGAGCTAGATCGGGGCTCCTACGCGAGCTGAGAGTAAATGTGTCCTGGCCGGCCGTCCCCGTGGAGCACTCCCCCTGGTGCTCCTTATAAAGGGAGCCCAGGGGACAAGGCGTACCCCACAGGACACTGGACGCTACACTATGCGGCACTGCTGTTGAAATGACTACTGGGGTCTAATCATCACTGTGCATGCGTCATGCGCACACTGTAGCCACGTTGCCTGCGTCCTGGCCCTCGTCATCTTGTCCTTTGGGCTTATCCTCGTCTAGTTTCCGCTTGATCAACAGGCAATCGTGCCGGATACGAGCCTGGGCGTCCCAGTATCCGGCTAGCAGTGATGGTAGATCCAGTCCGGGTCTTGGAATCGGCCTTCTGCCGAGTGAAGAGGCTCTGGCACCGTGCCTGGACTCGATCCGGGGCCTCCTGCCCCGGTTCCCTATCTTGCACGAGTGACGCCGGGACCGATTGCTATGCTGGAAGCTGGCCTCGGATTGCAGCTCACCTGGCCATCATCCGGACGAAGGAGCCCTCCTGGCTCCGATCGCTGGAGCCCGGATCGTAGCGCCAACGACCGGCTCCCCCGCGACCCGGAAAGCTAATTCGGCCCACCGGAACAAGAGAAAGTCGGCCCAACCGGGAACTGGATATCGACTCGGGCCGGCCGGGACCTGGAGCTCAACTCGGCCCACCCGGGAACCGGAGGTGACTCGGTTTGGCCCACCCGGGTGCTGGGAACCCCGGCCCAGCTGAGTCTGGCTGACCCCGGCCCAACCGGATCGGTGGCATCCCGGCCCACCCGGGTCAATGGCGTTTCGGCCCGTCCGGGATAAGAGTGATCCGGCCCAGCCGAGTGAATCCGGCCCAGCCGGGTGAGGAAGAATTGGCCCAGCCGGGTCAGAGGTATCTCGGACTGGGCCGCTCCAAAGTCGGCCCAGGGAGCTTTTTTCTCCGTTTTTCCTCTATTCTGCACATATTTATTTCCCGTTTATCTCTTTTATTTACACAACCACCGCACATTCCTAGGATACCGGGGTCACATCCCCGACACTAGTCCCCGAGGCTGCGTGGGACTTGTAGAGTCGCGCGCAGACTTAAAAATAAATATCCAACACCAAAATCTCCATGAAAGAATTATTTTGCCAGTATGGGCATCATTATAAGCCGGTCGTCTAGCCATGCCCTCCAGGCCAAACGTGACATCCGATTGACCGAGCTCACCCGAATCAATAGCGAGATGGACAGTCTGCACTGGAAATATGTTAAATGCGTTGGCATGGCCACACACAGATGTCTCTGCCGACATTGGGCAATTTGGCATACTGCCTGCCTGGGAATGTTTCATATGACAGTTTAGCCTCTCTGGACATATGTTTCGGAGCATATGTCTGTACAGACATAACTCAAATACCTCTGCCTTTCTGGGCATATCACACATGCCTCGGTACCTCGGCCACTCTGGGCACATCACACATGTCTCGATACCTCGGCCACTCTGGGCAAATCATACAGTCTCGGTACCTCGGCCACTCTGGGCTTATCACATATGTCGGTTTTTCATATGTCGGATGTTTCCATCATAGCTGTTTTGACATATTAGCCTGCATGGGCATATTTCTTATGTCGGTTTCTGCCACTCTGGGCTTTTACCTCATAGACATGTCGGCAGCACGTGCTGGACCGACATATAGCCTGCTTGGGCATCATTATATACCGGTTTCTAGCCTTCTTGGGCATTACCGAGATCGTATGTCGGCAGCACGAGCTGGACCGTCATACAACCGTCCTTGGCTGAACTGGACATTCTGCCTCATGGGCACTTGTCGGATGACGAGTTGAGATTTTTCTCAACGCGTAACACTCGGTGAGTTTAGATATTTTTTGACTTGACACATCGAGATATTGATGCTATGATATTCTGATAAACTCGGATAACTGAAGAATCATGATAGTCGGTAAAGTCGATAAAGATTTGTGAGATGCCTGTCGATATGAGATAAATGCCGCGATATTTTGGCGAACCGAAATAAACGGCGATTCGAGATATTGCAGGATGCCCTGATATTTTGGCGAACCGACATAAACGGTGATCTGGAGATATTGTAGGATACCATGATAGTGTGTCAAACCGTCGTAAACGGTGATCTGAGGATATGCCATTCATAACTCGGCAAGCCGATATTAAAGATCATACATGATTTGCTTCTGACACCATAATGGATCCAAAATGAATCCGAGTCGACCATGTCTCGGTAATGGACATTCCATTGATAAAACCGATTCCACCTTTTAGTGTTAGCTCAAGCATATATATATGTGAAGAATATTTGACAGAAACAGTAATTCCATTAACCGAAGTAAACTAGTTCTAGTATACGACGGAAATTAAGTCTAACAACAGATTCTAAGCACCAAGAACTAGACTCGGTTTCAACCGAGTCCCCGAGTAATTTTTAACATTTAATAAAAAAAAAGCTCCGGAGTGAACGGGGCAGTCCCCGGGTCGAAAAGCCTAATCCCGGGGAAAATAAAATAAGCGTCGGGCGGTTTACCGAGTTACTTTCTATCATTTCAGGGATATTATCAACCGACTAAACAGGCCAGTCCCCGGGTCGAAGTAACTCGGTCCCGGGGAAAACGGCTAAGCAAGATAGAAAAGGGGACAGTCCCCGAGCCATTTTTAAGACCGACCGACTTTGCACGATATCAAGGAAAATACTCACAGCACACCGTAGACGCATGCTGGATCGTTAGAGCCGGCACGACCCGGGCAACCGACGGGCAGTTGCCAGGGATCAGTTGATGATGTCTGTCGGTGGAGGCAGCGCTAGCCTCTGCTCACACCGGCAAGCTTGAGCGCGGGGAACAATGGCGATGTCGAGTCCCCGCGTTGATGACGAAGGCCCCATCCGAATTGAGGATGCCTGGGAGGCCTACGAGCGCGACGGCAGTGTTGACGTAGAGCCGCCGGGCAAGCCAGAGGCACGGCTAGCCGACCGTGCCGCGCCTGTGATGAAGGACTTGATGACGCGGCCCGGCGAGCGGGAACCCCGCGACGCCACGCGAGGTGCTCGCCGGAGTCGATGAAGAAGGTCCCGTCCGAAATTAGCCCAGCAAGCGCCACTACCAGCCCCACGGTGGGCGCCAACTGTCGTTGTGGTGAACAACAGATGCCTAGGGGTAGGCTTGAGTTTGGGGGCCGATGGACGCTAGAGGATTCGGGGAGGGATTATGTGCTGAAGAGCACACACGGATAAACAAATGAACACGAGGATTTACCCTGCTTCGGGGCTCTCGCGAGAGATAAAACCCCTACTGCAGCATCTAGCCTACTTTGTGTATTCTCCTGTCTGTATATGCGATCGGTACAAGGGCTCCTCGAGCTGTTTGTCTAAATCTACAAGTCTAAAGCTGTAAACTGATGAACTGAGACTGGTTCTCCTAAGGTGTTGAGCTAGATCGGGGCTCCTACGCGAGCTGAGAGTAAATGTGTCCTGGCCGGCCGTCCCCGTGGAGCACTCCCCCTGGTGCTCCTTATAAAGGGAGCCCAGGGGACAAGGCGTACCCCTCAGGACACTGTACGCTACACTATGCAGCACTGCTGTTGAAATGACTACTGGGGTCTAATCATCACTTTGCACGCGTCATGCGCACACTGTAGCCACGTTGCCTGCGTCCTGGCCCTCGTCATCTTGTCCTTTGGGCTTATCCTCGTCTAGTTTCCGCTTGATCAACAGGCAATCGTGCCGGATACGAGCCTGGGCGTCCCAGTATCCGGCTAGCAGTGATGGCAGATCCAGTCCGGGTCTTGGAATCGGCCTTCTGCTGAGTGAAGAGGCTCTGGCACCATGCCTGGACTCAATCCGGGGCCTCCTGCCCCGGTTCCCTGTTTCGTACGCGAGTGACGCCGGGATGATTGCTATGCTGGAAGCTGGCCTCGGTTTGCAGCTCATCTGGCCAGGATCCGGCCGAAGGAGCCCTCCTGGCTCCGATCGCTGGATCTCGGATCGTAGCGCCAACGACCCGGCTCCCCTGCGATCCGGAAAACTAACTCGGCCCACCGGGATAAGAGAAAGTCGGCCCACCCGGGAACTGGAGATCGACTCGGGCCGGTCGGGACCTGGAGCTCAACTCGGCCCACCCGGGAACCGGAGGTGACTCGGTTTGGCCCACCCGGGTGCTGGGAATCCCGGCCCAGCTGAGTCTGGCTGACCCCGGCCCAACCGGATCGGTGGCATTCCGGCCCACCCAGGTCAGTGGCGTTTCGGCCCGTCCGGGATAAGAGTGATCCGGCCCAGCCGGGTGAATCCGGCCCAGCTGGGTGAGGAAGAATTGGCCCAGCCGGGTCAGAGGTATCTCGGACTGGGCCGCTCCAAAGTCGGCCCAGGGAGCTTTTTTCTCCGTTTTTCCTCTATTCTGCACATATTTATTTCCCATTTATCTCTTTTATTTACACAACCACCGCACATTCCTAGGATACCGGGGTTACATCCCCGACATGCATGGTACCGTCCAACGCACGCCACAACTCTACAGAAAAGTAGCCGCTTCAATCCACATGGGCACGACCCAACGTGTATTTAGACGGGGTACCGGAACTCAACCCACGGGACATGGGTTTATCGTATTACAGGTATGAAACAAAGTCACAATATCTCGTGACGCACAGTTGACAGAATGTAAACAAAGCCACGATATCTCGTGACGCACAGTTGACAGATGATAATAAGCAATAAAATGCACCGATATGACAGGGTAAAATGCAAACAAACAAACACCGCTTGAGTGTTCATAGCAAGTGGTTAGCTTGCCTTCGACGATCGATGCCATTTGTCTTGTAGGGTCATGGGCACGTCGCGGGTTAGGGTCTCAGTTTGCCGGTACCGTGGAATACCTATACATGCATACACGGGTGCTGAGCATATAAACATTTTACAAAAATGTAAAACCTATACCGCTGGATAGATCTCTTCAAACCATGAATTTGCAAATTTGATTCACCTCAAACGGAGCTACGGTTCAAAAGTTATGGCCATGCGATGATTAGCTAATCGCTGCTCACTTCGGAAAAAAAATTACGAGACGGGCTGATTCCGAACCGGGCCGGGCTAGTTGCGCAATCCACCGAAAATACGTCTTCCGAAGGGGAAGACGTAAACCACCAGAGGCGCCTCCACTTGGAGGACGTGGCGGCGGGGCCACGCCGGGCCCGCATGTCGGCGACCCAAGGCGCCACGCTGGTGCCAGGATGGCGGCCAGCTGGCCGTCCTCACCCAATTTCGACCGTGCGCGGGATGGGCCCGACGCGGGCGTGCTTGGGCGCCACCGGCCACGGGAGCCGGCTGCCGCCGCCGCTCCTGAGCACGCCGCCGGTCGCCGAGGAAGTGGGGGTTGGCCGCGACGCCGCACCTCCTCCGAAGAGGGCGGCCACGAGCACGGGGGAGGCCGCAGCACCACACCCCGGTGCTCGGGAGCCGGGAGCTCGCCGCCGGCGGCGGAGACGATTTCGAGGCAAAGGGGGCGCCATTTCGTGAACCGATCGGTCCAGGAGGTAGAGGGGATCAAGGGAAGCCTTCCCTCCCGTTTAATTGTCGAATGGAGCTCGAAATCGGTCGCGGTGATCCGAGGATCCGAGGCCATGATTTCGGCCAACTCGGTCGAGACGGGGCTCCATTCGGCACCTAACTGGGCAGGGAGGTCCAGGGAAGAGGGGGGGCGCTCCGGGGCAAGAGGGCTCGGGAGCTCCCTCTTATAGGCTCGGGGGAGGGACGGCTCGGCGGAAAGGGCGGGGTGACGTGCTCGATGCTGCCGCGACGGGACGACGGACAATGCGTCGACGGTGTAGCAGGGGGGTGTGCTGGACGACGAGAAACGCGGCCGGGGATAAGATCGAGCGACGTCACGGCAGTGGTGAAGGGTCCCACGGCGGACTGTTTCGGCGGCGCGTCGTCTGGTGGCATGGCGGTGCTGTAGAGGGGGTGCGGGGCGGTTGTGGCCGAGGGGAGGGGTCTAGGGAGAGAGGGGATACCAGGGAAACGCTGAGTGGTCCGGAGAAACTGAACGGCGACGACCAAGAAGGGCGGCTTCGCCTGACATGCCCTTGGTGACCATGCCAGCCACCATGCCGACATCGGCATTGAGATGTTTCGCTCAAAACCTGGACCTAATGTGAAAACCAACCGCGTCACCTTGCGCCACAATCCAAACACTACTAAACTCTAGTTATAAGCTTTTGCTGGTTTGCAACTTGGTCTGAACAAAAATTCAAAAACAGTAGGGGACACCAGGTGCTCGATGAAATGATTAAGCCTTTGCACATCTCAGAAAAATCCCAGAAATTCACAGTAGGTTCTAATGGGTGTATATGGTATTCCTGTGGAGTTTGGGCTCAGTTGAACACCTGGAAGATGGTGAAATAAATTGGTGTTCAAAAGTACCCTAATGGCATGGGCATGATAAATGCACTTCCTCAAATGATCTTGACATGATCTTCTGGATATGTGGTTATATATGGGAGTTTGTCATCTTGGCAAAGCACCAATGCCAAATGATCTTTGTATCTAGGGTTTGCTTTGGAAATTGCTATTAGGCATAAAAAGGGCATTACCAAGGAAGTACCTCAAATATTGCTCAAATGAGGTTGGACCAATGGAGTGAAATGTCCAGGAGGTGAAATTAGGCCTATGCCCAAAATTGTAGAATTTTTGGATGAGTGGAATGTGTCTGAATAATTATTGGATTGGAAATGGCATAATAGGAAATATGAACAAACTTGAATTTATTGCATTGGACTATGGAATATTTTTCCCTAGGATGGATGTATATGTATGAGGGAACCATTTGGTGGCTTGGTAGAATTTTACTTAAGATACAATTGTGGTGGTGGCTTTTGGTGGAATAGAGGGGAGGGGTTTTGGAACATTTGAGTGGCACCAATGGGTGACCACGAAAATGGCGGCGTCGAGATATGGTGGGGGTTGATAAGATCAAGGTTTATTGGGAAATCTCCAAGTGAGCAAAACCAAAGTCAATTCAAAGACCAACAAGTGAAAAGAAAATAGTTTGGAAACAGAAAAAGTTTTTCAGGCGGGAGAAAAACATTACTAACATTAGGGACGAATTTTCGGGATGTGACACACTGGTCAAACTTCCATGTACGCATGTCATACCTGCTCCAACGAGACTAGGACCACCGGTGACACACTTTAGAAAGAATTGGGACTCAAATGTGCATTTTCACAGATAAGGGACTAAACTGCCCCCCCCCTCCGGAATAGTTAAGGGACATGTGGTGCATTTTACTCATTTATTTACCTCTTCAATATATAAGTGATTTGGAAGTATGGTAACCAATTGTCAATAGAGCTTTGTGAACTAACCCATATCTACATGTTTGGTATTTCTATGTTGGTTTAGGTATGTTTCTATGGGTTCGCATCAGAAGAAAGATTTTTCACATAGCCAGTGGAGGATGACATGAGGTGATGATCGTCATTCTCACACTATGGTAACCAGTTGCCACTAGAGTTTTGTGAACTAACCCACATTTACATATCTATGTGTTTGGTGTTTCTATGTTGGTTTAGGTATGTTTCTATGGGTTTTCATCAGAAGAAAGATTTTTTACATAGCCCATGAAGGATGACATCAGGTGATGATCGTCATTAAGTTTTCAAGATGAGCATCTTGTCCATTTGGTGATAATGGTCACGTAAGATGTGCCTAAAAGAGGCTCTTCCATAGTGGAGTATATGATATCAGTTTGTGATTTTTCACAAACCGAGTGGAATCAATTAAAATGTTCCAACTTGAGGCAGGCATGATCATCATCATCTAGCTCAAGTGGAATATTCACAAGGCAAAGATTTGACCTTGTAGGTTTTCTATTTTACCGGTCTAAGGTTTTAATTGGGAGACCGGGTTGTAAGATAGTTAGACGTACTGTCAAGGAGCCCTTGAGTGAGTAGATTGATTGTACCGTTCATAGAGAGCTCAAACCTCTTCATCATTGACATCATATTTCTTGCTTATTATTTGGCTTTTCTCTATTTATGGTTTTGAAGTTTGTAGTTACCAAAAACGAGTTTGGTATGTATATTCTATTACGTTTCTGCCCACTCGTCTTTGTCTATATGGAAGGTTTAACACCTCTCCACTATTTGTATTGTCTCTCTTCCTAGTTCTTCAAATTTATATCAAGCTTAAGTTCGTCAAATTCGGAGTTCATTTTAGAAGGTTACGATTGTTTTCATACAATGTTTGGAGACTTGCTAGCCCGGAGTAGTTCGACTTGTGTTAGGCATGTGTCCGACTCGCGCTTGATGGCGTGGATCAGACGTTCGCTGGGGAACCCCAAGAGAAAGGTATAATGCAGCAAAGCAGTGTTTCCCTTGATTACAAAACCAAGATTGTCAGATCCAATAGGACTTGGAGAAGGCTTAGCAAGGTGTCAACGGCGCCGTTTACGATAATTAACATGGACCTGCACACAATCACAAACAAACTACTTTTCCCCAACGAAACAAAGAAGTTGTCAATCTCTCCGACTTGCTGAAGACAAAGAATTAAATGTGCAAGTGTAAAATATGATGAGAGTGAAATATGACCAGCGAGCAAATGATTACGGAAAGCTATTAAAATGGTAGTAAACAGTGTAGGAAAATAGGACCGGGGTCCACACATAACTAGTGGCGTCTCTCCAAAAGATATGCATGATGGGTCAACAAATTACAGCAAGGCAATTGACAGCATTGTGGGCGCATAACAATGCTATCATAAAACAATATTGTTTACCGTTTCATCTAATATGGGCATTACGTCAAAATACATAGACCATTATCCAACTGCATCTATGACTAATAATCCACCCCGGGATCGCTATCCAGCATGTCACCCAGAAGTATTAAGTTGCAAGGAAAAGATCATTGCAATAAGCATTGTGCATAATGTAAGCAATGTAAATAACACAAGAAAATTGTAGCGCCCCGACCCCAGAACTATACAGTGAAGCTTTGTGCAACCGGTCATGCTACACAATCGAAGGTTACTGGGTTTACCAATCCCAGGCCAAAACCTTTGGCGGGCGTGCTCGGAATGGATCATCGGCACGCAACACTTCGATCATGCCATAAGCTCAGACATAGCTATCATGTATAGTAGAGAGATCAAGACTTGTGGAACAACTGGCACATCACAGACTCTACGACACAAAGATTCATATAGCAACTCATATATGAGGAAGATACAAATATTACACACAAAAGGGATCACAGATCCATCAGTACAACAGGCAGAAGCGAAGTAACGCTGTCTAATACAACAAGATCCAAATATATGGCCTAAGAGGCCTACAATAAACATAACCCAAGCTAGCTTGTTCCATGGTCCCAAGCTACCACCTGGGAACCCCGAACTACTCGTCGACGTCCACGAAGAACCCACCTAGCTGCTTGGTGTCGTCCTCCTCTGAAACAAGTTATAAAGGCAGCAAAGAGAGACTAAGTACGACGTACTCGCAAGTTTAGTAGGGCGATATAGGCCCAATGCTGAAGGAGGCTCTAAAGCTGTATATGTAGTTGTTTTGCATAAAGCTAGTTTTCATTACTAAAAACATGATTGACACATGGCATCGTCTACTCAGAGTAATTTTTATAAAAGGGGTAAGAGAGTAAACTTTCATTTTGGTTCTCATCGAACCATCTTGTAGCCAGAACCACTCATCTCAACCAAAGGCACTCCCTCGAATCCCCCTCGAGGAAATGAACCTTTATCACACGTTGATTATGCAACCTTTAGCTGCCATATCAATTAAGTTAAGGTTCTCTATGATCTTATCGTCTATTCCCAAGTCGTCCATAACCGCGGACATGGCTTTTCGAAAAGATTTAACCCTGCAGGGGTGTACTACTTTACCCATTGGTACCGTCTGGCTCGCCTAGTTATCTCACTTCTGGGGAAAGCTGGCAAGTGGGAGCGGTTAAACCTTTACCTCGCGTGAGACTATCCAAGGGCCATCAGTGGCGACAGGGCAAGTTTACCCAGCCTATTTCAGCCCCTGCCCCCATCGCCACATCCTAAACACCACCACACACACCCCATCTTCGCGCCATCATCCACCTGCAATGCACACGCAAATGGAAAGCGCGAATCTAGAGGAGCCTTGGATACGCCTGCACAAGTTATTCAGTTAGTAAGGCTCCCATACACCCACCAATGGCAACACGCTCGTCTTGGTTCAAGAGGTAAAGAACTCGCACCTAGGGGCAAGAATGAGGCAAAACACCATCCCCGATGGCAACTCATCCAATCCTTCTTAGCATTTTAATTAAGCATCACCAGTAACCACCATGTACGAATCATTCCATCAACATCAACAATATGGAACTTATTCAATGGACATAACTAGCATACGACTAAGCATGGCTAAGCATAGCTAAGCAAAAATATAAACAACAGTTATTCATTTGTCTCCGGCCAACACATCAAACCTATGGTTCATAGGAGGGGAAAAAATGTATTGGTTCGGGGATAAACATGCATTCATAGGATCCTCTACATCTTGATAAAAAGAGACATTTGAATCGCATGCAATATTATGGTGGATAAAATAAGTTTATAAAACAATAGGATGCTAGATGCCAAGAAGGTTAGGTTATCTCTTGCCTTGCTGCCGGGGCGTGTAGTACGGCTCGTCGGGGTAGGTAGAGGAACCCTCGACTCCGGAATCTATCGATACCCAAAAATAATACAAAAGAACAAATAAATCACACGAAGATAGGTGCAATGCACAATCACATGATGACATGACAAGTTTATGCAAATATAGCATCATTTAATTTATCTAACAATTTAAATGGAGTTCCAAATAATTAGTGCAATTATTTGGAAACAACCCCATATCTATCTTAGTGACCACATTATTTATAAATTATTACATTATTAGATAAGTGACTCAAATATGCATGAACATGATATGAATGGATAGGGTTTGTCCTTCCGATCATTTTGGTACCTCATTTGTGAATTTCCAATCATTGATGAATAAATAGTGAATTAAATAATTATTTGAATTTAATTCGTTTAACCAATTTATGAATAACATCAAATAAATATTTGTGATCATGATTTGATATTACCATGATTTGATAGCATTTGAAACACTGACCATTTTGATATTTTATTCATAATTTTTGGTTAAATAATTATCGAATTATGATTTTCCCAAATTAGGTATTATTTATACCATTTTAGGAATTCTTAAAATAAAGGATAAATTATTTCCTCAAAAGGGGCAGGGCAAGGTTACCAACAGCTAGGTTTCATTTTGCTGAACAATTTGATATTTAATTTGCAAATTTTGGAGCAATATTTAAAAAGATATCAATTCTTTTATTTAGTTTTTAACTCCAAAGAGAAAAACAGAAACCCCTGGTAGGCTGGCCTTGTGCCGGCCAGGCCGGGTTGCAGGCCGGGAACGGTCCCGAAGCAACCGGCCTAGTGGCCAGCCCAGCTTGGGCTTGGAGGCCGGGTGTGTGGCCGAAGCGGCCGGCCTCGTGCCGGCCCAGGCCGGGTGTACAGGCCGGGCGAGCACGCGCGCGTGGCCGGTCAAACGCCACGACCGACGTGTGCCACGGCGGTGACCGTGCTCCGACGGCGCGCGGCTGCGGTGAGCGGACGCGCGAGAGAGAGCGAGAGGAGGGAGGGAAGGAGAGGGAAAAGGCGAGCAGCTCACCCTCAGACGTTGCTACTCGGGGTGGGGACGGGGATGGCCGGACGGCGGCGTTGCGGGGCTCGGCGTGCAGCGGCAGGAGGCGGAGGGAATCGGTCGGCACCGGCGAGTCCGGGCCTTTCGCCACGATTCCCTGCACAGGGAGGATGAGGACGACGTGGCGCAGCTCAGGACGGCCCTCGATCTGCTCCTGGGTGTCCCTACCGATGGCGATACGGCGGCGACGCGAGGCATCGGTGGAGCTCTGGAGCGAGAGAGGAAGGGAACAGGGAGCAGGGAGCAGGTGAGGGAGAGGGGGAGAGGAAGGGCGGCAGGGGCACAAGGCCCTCCTTGTCCACGCGCGGCACAGGAAGGGGTGGGGGTTGGCATCATGGGTCTCGGTCGCCGGGGGGTGCCATGGCGGCATGGTGCCAGGGATGGCCCTGTCGCCACAGGGAAAGAGGATTCTTCCGAAAACCCCCCGGCAGATTTAAATTAAATGCAAAAGGTCCTTCAGCAGACTTTGACGATTTAAAAGAGGCGTTTAAGCATTTTATAAAATCTGCAAAAATTTGTAAAGCCTCCCCATGACATGCAGGAGCTCCACAAAAAGTTTGCCTTCAAAACAAAATGTTTAAATTCAGATTTATTCATATTGTTGCAATATGGTCATTTTGATAAATTGCAAAAATGCATTTATTTGAAAAACTTAAGTAATTCCAAAAATCATAAAAATATTTATGGAGGTTCATAATATATTAATGAAGCTCCCCATAATTTTATTTTGAATTTTTGGAAAGCTTAACTTGGTTTCAAAAATAGAGTTTGTATTGAACCAATTTGAATTCTCAAATTTATATATTTGCTTGTCAATAATTGAATTTTGACAATTGGTTATAATAATTAAACTTGGAACTTCCTGAACAATTTGGAAGTTCAAATTAATTTGATTTCACCAAGTTGAGCATTTGCATTGAGGTTGAAGATTTTTGGGATTTGGATTTGTTTCCTTTTAATTGCTTTCCAAACTTGCTTTATTTTAAATTAGCAATTTAAAGGGATGCCATGATGCAATGTTTGCAAAACAAAAAGTGAAAATTTGGCCCATATTTTAGGGTACCAAACTGGGGCTGTTACAATTCTACCCCCCTTACAGGAATCTCGTCCCGAGATTCTAGAGTAGAAATAGAGAGGAGGGAAACATGACAACACGTATCCTCCACGGTCTTCTCGATCCCACGATGATCTCCCTCGGTGCATAACTTGAAGCTAAAAAGCACGATGTGCCGATGGGGCAGAAAGAACATAAGATAGCTTACGGTGACGGACAAGAGGAACCTTGCCCAAAACCATAAGCCATTGAGGAAAAACTAGGGACAGCTTGACCAACAAAGGTTGAGCAGCGGATCGGACAACCGATCAATTGTTTCTAGGCCATTACAATACTTCAAACCATCCCGATGCATAGACCGTAGAGATTTGGCGCACCGTGAGGAGAAAGGACATCTTTTGGACTCCACGCTTTTGACATACCCATGTTTCTATAAGATTAAAGCTCGGGCCCTAACGTGACTAATGAATTCACACCCTGTCTGTGTGATTGGCAAAACTTTGGGTTCCCCTAGGAGGGGAAAATATATAGCATTGACCCACATTTAGATAGAGAGGTAAAACCTCATAAACGAGCTATTGCCACGAGATAGGTGGAGTAGGAGGATTGTCCGAGGGACAGTTAATAACTCTGTTGTGATGTTCTCCTTGAGGTTCTAGATATCACACGCATGCTTCGGATTAGCCTTCATTCAATCATCGAGCGAAGGTCGTACTGGACGATAAGGAAGGCTATGAGGGAAAACTCCTAGGGTAAGTTACACATGATCCTCATGGTCAGTGGTTGATGGTAGAGATTTAATAGATTTTGTCGGCAGATATTCCAGTGAGGTGCTTGAACCACAACACCGAAAGCGTCGGGGTTACAACTAGGCCTAGGTAATACTCTTGATGGACACCAAGCATCATTTCTGCTTGAGGTTCCGAGTTGGTTAGGTGTACAGACAATTCAAACTTGAAATGTCCGAGGAAGGAGTTTGCTAAAGTTAACCGACAGATAGGTAACTAGATTCTCAAGCTCTGAGCTACATGGTCAAGCTCCAGAACACAACCGAGATTGGGAAATCCATGGGGTCACGATTACTAAGAGAAAATTGAACCTGCATGTACTCCAATCACAGAAGCACAACGGAGTCCTGATTGGGAAACACCGGTAGATACTGAGATTTGGCAACTTCCTCTTATTTAAGAACAAATCGATCAGTGGCATACATGACGTATTTAGAGGACTGGAGGTAACAACCTACCATCTCAACAACAATCCGCACATGCATGACCAACTTGTGATTTAACCCGAGGAGACGGAGTGAACTTCACTCGGATCCACAGCGACAAAAGTCACTGGTTGTAAGAGAAAACTTGCTCCTCAAGGAAAAAGAAGTGGTCTTGAGAGTTTCGGCATGAATCTAACTCGTTGACCGAAGGTGTGCACCTGAATGAATGGACTTGGCAACACAGACAACTCACCTCGATGATATGATTACCAGTCATGCCAAGAGTGCCACCAAAGTCTTTGGATTTCAAAACAATAACAATTGCTAAGAATATCCGATTACCACAACAATATGCATCCTCAACATTCTCGAGCCCGGTTAGCTCGGAGGTAGATGGATAAGGAAGGGTAAGAGCATCACTTCATCAAGCACGTCATGAGACTAAGCACGACCTCTTGATATAAAAGAGTGTAACACTCCAAGGTGGAACGGAACAAAAACTAGAGAAGCTCTTACTCCGCGAATCACAAAACTTTGACCTGGCCGAGAGATGGACAAGGTACCGGAGTTTGTTTCTCCTGACATCCCAGAGTGGAATGCCTTGGCGAACCACAAGAATAACCTGCATCAGAACACCCCAATGCACGATAAAACTTGACTGTCAATAGACATATAGAGGTCGGACGACAGATCTAGAGCAAGGAACAGGCTAGCAACAATATCAAGATAATGCAGAAGCCCTTGTTAGCACTCTTCCGACAACTAGTGCCGAAAGGGTTTCATGAACGGGTGTTAGTGGAGGAATCACAAATATTGATGGACCACTCGCCAGGAGCAATCTTGTCGTGATTCAGATGGTTCTTTGACAGATAGTCTAGCTAAAGCTAGTGACAGAGAAGAGCGTTGCTGAGCAAGTCAATTACGGCTGCAACCTCGAGTTTGAAGACTAACTTCAGATTTCGCCAACCTGAGGCAGGGTTTGACAATTTACACCAGGATTCAATGGAAAAGATCTTGGGTTAAAGAACAGCTTCATGCACAGGGACCCACATAGCATAATGCTCACAAGGGTAACAACCCTCATGAATCATTACACCAGATCCCTAGCACAATCCGGGACCTTCGGTTCAAGATCTTGGGCTTAAGCTCTAAGAAAGGAGCACCTGATTAGGCGTGGAACGATTTCAAGCATTCGGATGTTTTGCAACCAATGAGGAAATAGATTGTGACTACACCACTAAATCTCCTTCGGATTTTGAAGACGATGGCAACCTAACCAGCAAACTAAAGGTAAAAGCCAATCCCGGGATCCTAAAGATTTAGAATTTGCCGACGATCAGAAGAACCGTTAAAATCAAATAGAGGTAAGATGGCACCGAGATCAGAGTGAATTGGGTAAGGAGTAAAAATAATCCTAAGAGGGTTTTCACAACTCATTTTTAGGTTAAAAATAATTTTCAACTAGACTCGACATCGACCAATAGAAAGGGTTTCCTATAGGCAATCCTGCTCTGATACCAACTTGTAGCGCCCCGACCCCAGAACTATACAATGAAGCTTTGTGCAACCGGTCATGCTACACAATCGAAGGTTACTGGGTTTACCAATCCCAGGCCAAAACCTTTGGCAGGCGTGCTCGGAATGGATCATCAGCACGCAACACTTCGATCATGCCATAAGCTCAGACATAGCTATCATGTATAGTAGAGAGATCAAGACTTGTAGACCAACTGGCACATCACAGACTCTACGACACAAAGATTCATATAGCAACTCATATATGAGGAAGATACAAATATTACACACAAAAGGGATCACAGATCCATCAGTACAACAGGCGGAAGCGAAGTAGCGTTGTCTAATACAACAAGATCCAAATATATGGCCTAAGAGGCCTACAATAAACATAACCCAAGCCAGCTTGTTCCACGGTCCCAAGCTGCCACCTGGGAACCCCGAACTACTCGTCGACGTCCACGAAGAACCCACCTAGCTGCTCGGTGTCGTCCTCCTCTGAAACAAGTTATAAAGGTAGCAAAGAGAGACTGAGTACGACGTACTCGCAAGTTTAGTAGGGCGATATAGGCCCAATGCTGACGGAGGCTCTAAAGCTGTATATGTAGTTTTTTTGCATAAAGCTAGTTTTCATTACTAAAAACATGATTGACACATGGCATCGTCTACTCAGAGTAATTTTCATAAAAGGGGTAAGAGAGTAAAATTTCATTTTGGTTCTCATCGAACCATCTTGTAGCCAGAACCACTCATCTCAACCAAAGGCACTCCCTCGAATCCCCCTTGAGGAAATGAACCTTTATCACACGTTGATTATGCAACCTTTAGTTGCCATATCAATTAAGTTAAGGTTCTCTATGATCTTATCATCTATTCCCAAGTCGTCCATAACCGCGGACACGGCTTTTCGAAAAGATTTAACCCTGCAGGGGTGTACTACTTTACCCATTGGTACCGTCCGGCTCGCCTAGTTAGCTCTCTTCCGGGGAAAGCTGGCAAGTGGGAGTGGTTAAACCATTACCTCGCGTGAGACTATCCAAGGGCCATCAGTGGCGACAGGGCAAGTTTACCCAGCCTATTTCAGCCCCTGTCCCCCATCGCCACATCCTAAACACCACCACACACACCCCATCTTCGCGCCATCATCCACCTGCAACGCACACGCAAATGGAAAGTGCGAATCTAGAGGAGCCTTGGATACGCCCGCACAAGTTATTCAATTAGTAAGGCGCCCATACACCCACCAATGGCAGCACGCTCGTCTTGGTTCAAGAGGTAAAGAACTCGCACCTAGGGGCAAGAATGAGGCAAAACACCATCCCCGATGGCAACTCATCCAAGCCTTCTTAGCATTTTAATTAAGCATCACCAGTAACCACCATGTCCGAATCATTCCATCAACATCAACAATATGGAACTTATTCAACGGACATAACTAGCATACGACTAAGCATGGCTAAGCATAGCTAAGCAAAAATATAAACAACAGTTATTCATTTGTCTCCGGCCAACACATCAAACCTATGGTTCATAGGAGGGGAAAACATGTATTGGTTCGGTGATAAACATGCATTCATAGGATCCTCTACATCTTGATCAAAAGAGACATTTGAATCGCATGCAATATTATGGTGGATAAAATAAGTTTATAAAACAATAGAATGCTAGATGCCAAGAAGGTTAGGTTATCTCTTCCCTTGCTGCCGAGGTGTGTAGTACGGCTCGTCGGGGTAGGTAGAGGAACCCTCGACTCCGAAATCTATCGATAACCAAAAATAATACAAAAGAACAAATAAATCACACGAAGACAGGTGCAATGCACAATCACATGATGACATGACAAGTTTATGCAAATATAGCATCATTTAATTTATCTAACAATTTAAATGGAGTTCCAAATAATTAGTGCAATTATTTGGAAACAACCCCATATTTATCTTAGTGACCACATTATTTATAAATTATTACATTATTAGAGAAGTGACTCAAATATGCATGAACATGATATGAATGGATAGGGTTTGTCCTTCCGATCATTTTGGTACCTCATTTCTGAATTTCCAATCATCGATGAATAAATAGTGAATTAAATAATTATTTGAATTTAATTCGTTTAACCAATTTATGAATAACATCAAATAAATATTTGTGATCATGATTTGATATTACCATGATTTGATAGCATTTGAAACACTGACCATTTTGATATTTTATTCATAATTTTTGGTTAAATAATTATCGAATTATGATTTTCCCAAATTAGGTATTATTTAAACCATTTTAGGAATTCTTAAAATAAAGGATAAATTATTTCCTCAAAAGGGGCAGGGCAAGTTTACCAACAGCTAGGTTTCATTTTGATGAACAATTTGATATTTAATTTGCAAATTTTGGAGCAATATTTAAAAAGATATCAATTCTTTTATTTAGTTTTTAACTCCAAAAAGAAAAACAGAAACCCCTGGCAGGCCGGCCTTGTGCCGGCCAGGCCGGGCTGCAGGCCGGGAATGGTCCCGAAGCAACCGGCCTAGTGGCCGGCCCAAGCTGGGCTTGGAGGCCAGGTGTGTGGCCGAAGCAGCCGGCCTCGTGCCGGCCCAGGCCGGGTGTACAGGCCGGGCGAGCACGCGTGCGTGGCCGGTCAAACGCCATGACCGACGTGTGCCATGGCGGTGACCTTGCTCCAGCGGCGCGCGGCTGCGGTGAGCGGACGCGCGAGACAGAGCGAGAGGAGGGAGGGAAGGAGAGCGAAAAGGCGAGCAGCTCACCCTCGGTCATTGCTGCTCGGGGTGGGGACGGGGATGGCCGGATGGCGGCGTTGCGGGACTTGGCGTGCAGCGGCAGGAGGCGGAGGGAATCGGTCGGCACCGGCGAGTCCGGGCCTTCCGCCACGATTCCCTGCACAGGGAGGATGAGGACGACGCGGCGCAGCTCAGGACGGCCCTCGATCTGCTCCTGGGTGTCCCTACCGACAGCGATACGGCGGCGACGCGAGGCATCGGTGGAGCTCGGGAGCGAGAGAGGAAGGGAACGGGGAGCAGGGAGCAGGTGAGGGAGAGGGGGAGAGGCAGGGCGGCAGGGGCACAAGGCACTCCTTGTCAACGCGCGGCACAGGAAGGGGTGGGGGTTGGCGTCATGGGTCTCGGTCGCCGGGGGGGCATGGCGGCATGGTGCCAGGGATGGCCCTGTCACCACAGGGAAAGAGGATTCTTCCGAAAACCCCCTGGCAGATTTAAATTAAATGCAAAAGGTCCTTCAGCAGACTTTGACGATTTAAAAGAGGCATTTAAGCATTTTTATAAAATCTGCAAAAATTTGTAAAGCCTCCCCATGACATGCAGGAGCTCCACAAAAAGTTTGGCTTAAAAACAAAAATTTTAAATTCAGATTTATTCATATTGTTGCAATATGGTCATTTTGATAAATTGCAAAAATGCATTTATTTGAAGCACTTAAGTAATTCTAAAAATCATAAAAATATTTATGGAGGCTCATAATATATTAATGAAGCTCCCTATAATTTTATTTTGAATTTTTTGAAAGCTTAACTTGGTTTCAAAAATAGAGTTTATATTGAACCAATTTGAATTCTCAAATTTATATCTTTGCTTGTCAATAATTGAATTTTGACAATTGGTTATAATAATTAAACTTGGAACTTTCTGAACAATTTGGAAGTTCAAATTAATTTGGTTTCACCAAGTTGAGCAATTGCATTGAGGTTGAAGATTTTTGGGATTTGGATTTGTTTCCTTTTAATTGCTTTCCAAACTTGCTTTATTTTAAATTAGCAATTTAAAGGGATGCCATGATCATTTATTGATTCGCATAAACATTTTTCATATGAGTTATGAGAAAAGGTGGTTTCATTAATTATGAGATAATTAGAGACTATTGCGAATAATGTTGTAGTATATTCATAAGTATGACTATGAATGTGATTCCACAATATGAGACTAAAAGGGGCAAACCAATTTGTTGGTTGTGCTAAGTATTTTAGTGGTTTATCGTGAAAAGGTTTCATTGATAAAAGAATTGATGGAATAAATGGAAAAGCTAAAACCTTGCTTGTTTATGTATCAAGTGGCACATATGTAAAGTGCTATGTTGGTTAAACTTGACACATAAAGGAATTAATGATGGTGATCATTGAATTTCGGTTTAGCTTGTCTAAAGAAAAGTAGGGTTCAAGAATATGGTATTTTGTCAGGTTACAAAATAATATTCATGATTTACTTGTCATGTTTCAGAAACAAGACATACCTACAAAACTACAAAGAAGAAATAGAAGCCTTAAAAACGAAAATGACTAAGAGTCATCCTATGTTAAGTTTAAATCACAAAGTAATTGTTGCTTGATTTTGTGAAAGTGATGTTTCACATATTTATTCCTCAAAAGGGGTTTTGCAGGGAATAAATAAAACTTAAAGCTAGTAAAGTACTAGCGTTTCGTATAAAGAGTTCTCGATATTAATAGTTAATTAAGAATTTTGGAGGTGTCCAAAATATCGAGAAAATACACGAGTGTGATCTAATTAAGATATGTGGCGACATATGTTAAGTTAGAGCAGAAACTATTTTCCATGATCAAAATATGTGGAGACATATGTTTGAGTGGGAGCTAGTTCATGGTCAAATATAAGGATAACATATTTCTGAGTGGGAGCCAAAGTGGTTTCACAATTTAATATGTGTATGGTGTATATTTGAGTGGGAGTTTACAACATCTTGTTTATATGAAATGGAGATTTCATAAATGTTGTAAATATTTCAGGAACCAAACGCATAACTTGTGAAGTTAATTTGAATGTCAAATATCTATGGAGATAGATGCGTATTTTGTCGATAAATAAGTCAGGAACCAACGTATAACTTATGAGGTTAGTTTGAACATCAAATATCCATGGAGATGGATGTATCTATGGAGGATAGATATATTTGATAAGCATTATGTCAGGATGTTTAACCTAAGTAAGATTTTGAATGAGTTCAAAATAAAACAAGAGAAGAAAGGTTCATCTGCTTGTGAAAAATAGGTGAAACATTGAGTTGATAACTCAGTACAAAATTGATGGTTGGAGGATATGTTGATATTCACTATGAATTGTTCATAGGTCTAAAACATATAAGAACCATGTGTTTGTATTTGACGATATGTGACCCAAGTTCTTGGTTAGAAGAACGTGTTAGAATGAGGAGTCATTTTAACATGAAGATGAGATAAAGGAATCTAGAGATTGGTAGACTTGGTTGAAGTCATAAAACCAAACTAGATTGGAGATCTCTTAAAGTCAGTAGCGCAGCAAAAGCATGATCGAAAATATCGAAGTGACATGATAGCACTGTCGATTTGTGAGTCTACAACATATAGGAGTATATGATTAAATTCAAGGATTAAAAGATATAATATTGTGGTTTGAGAAATTTTATTTCAAGACTGAGTGAGTTCCGGTTGCACATGCTATGTGAAAGTCCTCTTGACTGATCATACGTCATGTAGGCATAAAAGGGAAATGAAAATCTCACTCCCTAACCAAATATATTATATTCATCATGTGATGATGAGAATTATCATGTGATGATAATAGGTTTATCATGAGATGATAAAGTAATGTCAAATTAGGTGACATTGACGTTTTGCAAAGAACATAAAGAACTGTATAGTACAGAATACGGACAGAACCTCTTCCACGAGCAAACATGATCAGCACTGAGACTCCATGAGTGTTAGACACCATGAGTGTTGGATCGAGAAAATGTAAACTAGATTATTGACTCTAGTGCAAGTGGGAGACTATTGGGAATATGCCCTAGAGGCAATAATAAAATGGTTTATTAGCATATTCATGTTTATGATAATAGTTTATTCTCCATGCTATAAGTGTATTAATTGGAAACATAATACATGTGTGGAATATAAACAACCAGTTGTCCCTAGTGAGCCTCTACCGGACTAGTTCGTTAGTCAAGAGATGATTAGAGTTTCCTAATCATGGACTTGTTATAGTCACTTGATAACGGAGTCATATCATTAGGAGTAATGATGTGATGGACAAGACCCAAATAATAAAGAGTTGCAATTGATCGTGTCACAACAATTTTATTGCCAACACTTTTAGTATGCCAAGTATAGTTTCCTTAGACCATGAGATTATGTCACTCCCGTTTACCGGAGGAATACTTTGTGGACATCAAACGTCACTTCGTAACTGGGTGATTATAAAGGTGGCTTTCAGGTATCTCCGATGGTATTTGTTGGGTGACATGAATCAAGAGTGGGATTTGTCCCTCCGTGTGACGGAGTAGATATCTCTGGGCCCTCTCGGTAATATAGCATCGGAAAGGTTGCAACCATGTGATTAAGTGGTAATCACGGTGATCCTATATTATGGACGAGTAAAGAGAATTTGCCAGGTAACGAGATTAAACTAGATATGGAGATATCGACGATCATATCTCGGGCAAATTAAATATCGGTGAGACAAAGGGAATCGTATATGAGATTAAGAATCTCCGGCATCGTGGTTCAATCGATAAGGAACTTCGTTGAATATGTAGGAGTCAATATGGGCATCCCGGTCCCGCTATTGATTATTGATATGATCATGTCTGCATGTTCTCGAACCCGTAGGGTCACACACTTAACGCTCCGATGTAGCTAGGGTTTAGCGATGAGATAATTGATGGTATGAACGAATGGTGATTCGGAGTCTCGGATGAGATCCTAGACATCACGAGGAGCTCCGGAAGAGTCCGGAGGTAAAGTTTCATATAAGGAAAGTGGTTTCCAGGATTCCGGAAAAGTTCGGGAAAATTCCGGCAGAGTACCGGAAGATTCTAGAAGGTTCCGGAAGGTTCCGGAGGGCCCCACCTTTGGGGGCCACGAACCTAGGAGGCCCACATGGCTTAAGGGGAGGTGCAGCAGCCCACTTGGGCTGGCCGCACCCTCTCCCTAAAGGCCCATGCGGCTGGCCCATGTGGGAGGCACCCAAAACCCTAGGGGGCCGACTTGGGGAATAAGTTCCCTCAAGCCGCCGGCCCTAGGACTTGGAGGAGGGGCCAAGGCAGCCCCCCCACGCCTATATAAAGGGGAGGGGAGGGCTGGGGCGTGGCACCCCATACCCTAGCCGCCGGCCTCCCTCTCCTCTCCCTCCTCTCTCCTGCAGTCGCTTGGCGAAGCCCTGCAGGAATTTCTCCACCATCAACGCCACCACAACCGTCGTGGTGCCGAGATCCATCTAGCCATCTCCACCTTACTTGCGGGATCAAGAAGGCGGAGATCTACATCGAGCCGTACGTGTGGATACCGCGGAGGTGCTACCCCTTGTGGCACTTCGTCGGATTGGACTTCGAGGAAATACATCTCCTCGCGACTAGATGAGTCTAGTTGCGGGGATCGACTAGCCAACCCCTGCACCGACAAAACGCGTTTGTTGATCTTCAAGGGTAAGAGATTGGATCTCATCTTCGCTACCTCCATCTAGTAGATCTAGATCCTTGGGGTTTATTCCGCTTGTTGCGTAGGAAAATTTTTGTTTTCTATGCTGCGACCCCATCAGTGGTATCAGAGCCTAGATATATTCGTAGATGTTGGTGCGATTAGAACACAAGTGTTGTGGGCGTTGATATTTTATGTTGCTACCTTCTCGCGTGCACTTTGCGTCTTTGCGGTATTGTGAGATGAAGCGGCCCGGACCAACCTTACTCGTCCACGCACGAGAGACCAGTTCCACGATTGACATGCAACTTGTTTTGCATAAGTGGCTGGCGGGTGTCTGTTTCTCTTGCTTTAGTGAAGATGCAATTTTCAATGGAAGGCCTTTCAAAAGGATGAGTAAATAAGCAACTACTATATCACCGTTGTGGTTTTTGCGTAGATTAGAACAGTTCTATCTCGTTGACCCAAGCCACGTAAAAATTGCATAAACAAAGTAGAGGACGTCTAACTTGTTTTTGCAGAGGGGGTCATGTGATGTGGTATGGCCAATATGTGATTTGTGATAATGTATGCAATGATCATGTTTGTAATCTTTCACGACTTGCATGTCGATGAGTACGGCAACCGGCAGGAGCCATATGGTTGTCTTTTATTTTATGTGACCTGCGTGTCATTGAATCACCATGTAATTGCTTTACTTTATTGCTAAGAGTAGCATTAGTTGTAGTTGCAATAGTTGGTGGACAACCATGGTGATGGCGCCACGATGATGGAGATCATGCCGGAGATGGAGATCATGCCGGTGCTTTGGAGATGGAGATCAAAGGCACAAGAAGAAAGGCCATATCATATCACAATTATGAATTGCATGTGATGTTAATCCTTTTATGCACCTTATTGTTATGCTTAGATGTGATCGCGACGGTAGCATGATAAGGTGATCTCTCACGTTAATATCAAGATGTGTTCTTCCCTAATATGCACCGTTGCCAAAGATCTTCGTTTCGAAGCACCACATGATGATCGGGTGTGATAGATTCTACGTTCACATACAACGGGTGTAAGCCAGATTTACACATGCGAAAATACTACGGTTTCCTTGATGAGCCTAGCATATACAGACATGGCCTCGGAACACAAGAACCGAAAGGTTAAACACGAGTCATATGGATGATATGATCAACATGGTGATGTTCACCATTGAAGCTACATCATCTCACGTGATGATCGGTTGTGGTGTAGTGGATTTGGATCGTGTGTCACTAAACAACCAGAGAGATGTTGAGTTTAGTGGGAGTTCATTAAGATGAACTAAAAAATTTCATAAACAAAAGTCCAGATGTCTTTGCAAAAATCCTTGTAGATCTTGGTCGACTACGGTAGTCTGTTCGTTGCTGAATACTGCGTCTCGATGGGTCATTTTGTTAAGTGGTACCTGTATTTGAAAGAAGTCCTAAACACCCATGCTCAGCTCTACGTGCTAGAAGAACCAATAGGAGATAAACCCAAAATTTTTCTGCAAGCGATGAGGAGTACATGGAGTGGTTTTGAACCACCTACTTGAAAGTCAAGTGGATGATGTGCACCTTCATGAATTCTTACCTAAGTAGACAATTCAAGAACTTGACTACAATGGAGATTGTTGGTGAACTGAAAAAATTGTTTTTCAGCACAAGTTAGAATTGTAAGGTTCGAATGTCTGAACGGTTTTCTTTCACTCAAGATGGAAGAGAACACTTGCTTGGAACAACACCTGAGGATAATGCATGAGATACATCATCGTCTAGTGCTTGTTTGGAACCACGAGATGAATGACGGTTTCGCGATAGATGGGGTGATACGCTAGCTTCTCCCCAGCTTCAAGAATTATGTCGGAGACTATGTCATGGGAAGGGATCTGATCACTTTCTATGAGTTTGTGTCTCGGCTGCGTCATGTCAAAGTGGAACCCATAGCAAGAGAAGTTGACAAGGCAGAAAGTATATATTGATATACATGTTATAAGTGTTTAAGTCCAAATTGCAATTGTGGCGGTTTCGATAAGTATTTGATACTCATTCTGTTTTATGAAAACAGAACCTGCTGCTTGAGATTTGCATAAAGGATATGGGAAGACGTTGCAGAATAGTGGCAATCAAGGAGTTGATGCCGGCAACGATCTGTCTCTACATTTATCATTTGGATTAGAGGATTTGAATAAGTTTTGTAATCGAATTAAGTGTGATTTTAATTAGTGTGTCTTGCTTATGTGAGACGGTTATTCATGTTAAAGACAATGGTTGTTCTATTTTCATGAGTGATCCTTTTTGGAAATCACAAGTTTTCGATTATAAGTGCGTTATTCTTATTATAATCTAGATGATAAATTGGTTGAACATTTATAAAAAAAATATGTGACATACTAAAATATCCAAAACTTAATAATGACAATTGTTTTAGTCGTGCTAAATATTGAATAAACATTTTGATGTTTTATCAATGCGCCTTATTGTAAGGAGTGTGACTAAAATGCCACCCTTTTGAAGAGTGCCATGAATTGCCGAAAATAAACACAAGTGTTGGTTGTATTTTCAGCAAATGTTAGATGTCATTATTTTGTGTACTCCATCATAAATGATTAAATAGGTGTATTTATTCGAGTTATGATATTTGATGAGATCAAATAAATTTCTGGAGTTTAGGATATTAAGTTAACAAGAAAATTGAGTCTTTATGATTTGATCAAAAGAGACAAAATATTTGAGTTATATGTTAGTATGCGGACTTGTGAGAAGTGTTATCACAAATTACAATATTTAGAATATTTTCAAAGGAGTTTGATATGTCCTAAGATATTGTAATCACACACTATTTGATATTGTGTGGTCTCAAAGAAGGGTTTTATTTCGGGGGTTTAATAATAGCATTTAGATTAATTTGATAAACACTCTGTTTAGAAATAAGGATCTATTTATTGATTCGCATAAACATTTTTCATATGAGTTATGAGAAAAGGTGGTTTCATTAATTATGAGATAATTAGAGACTATTGCGAATAATGTTATAGTATATTCATAAGTATGACTATGAATGTGATTCCACAATATGAGACTAAAAGGGGCAAACCAATTTGTTGGTTGTGCTAAGTATTTTAGTGGTTTATCGTGAAAAGGTTTCATTGATAAAAGAATTGATGGAATAAATGGAAAAGCTAAAACCTTGCTTGTTTATGTATCAAGTGGCACATATGTAAAGTGCTATGTTGGTTAAACTTGACACATAAAGGAATTAATGATGGTGATCATTGAATTTCGGTTTAGCTTGTCTAAAGAAAAGTAGGGTTCAAGAATATGGTATTTTGTCAGGTTACAAAATAATATTCATGATTTACTTGTCATGTTTCAGAAACAAGACATACCTACAAAACTACAAAGAAGAAATAGAAGCCTTAAATACGAAAATGACTAAGAGTCATCCTATGTTAAGTTTAAATCACAAAGTAATTGTTGCTTGATTTTGTGAAAGTGATGTTTCACATATTTATTCCTCAAAAGGGGTTTTGCAGGGAATAAATAAAACTTAAAGCTAGTAAAGTACTAGCGTTTCGTATAAAGAGTTCTCGATATTAATAGTTAATTAAGAATTTTGGAGGTGTCCAAAATATCGAGAAAATACATGAGTGTGATCTAATTAAGATATGTGGCGACATATGTTAAGTTAGAGCAGAAACTATTTTCCATGATCAAAATATGTGGAGACATATGTTTGAGTGGGAGCTAGTTCATGGTCAAATATAAGGATAACATATTTCTGAGTGGGAGCCAAAGTGGTTTCACAATTTAATATGTGTATGGTGTATATTTGAGTGGGAGTTTACAACATCTTGTTTATATGAAATGGAGATTTCATAAATGTTGTAAATATTTCAGGAACCAAACGCATAACTTGTGAAGTTAATTTGAATGTCAAATATCTATGGAGATAGATGCGTATTTTGTCGATAAATAAGTCAGGAACCAACGTATAACTTATGAAGTTAGTTTGAACATCAAATATCCATGGAGATGGATGTATCTATGGAGGATAGATATATTTGATAAGCATTATGTCAGGATGTTTAACCTAAGTAAGATTTTGAATGAGTTCAAAATAAAACAAGAGAAGAAAGGTTCATCTGCTTGTGAAAAATAGGTGAAACATTGAGTTGATAACTCAGTACAAAATTGATGGTTGGAGGATATGTTGATATTCGCTATGAATTGTTCATAGGTCTAAAACATATAAGAACCATGTGTTTGTATTTGACGATATGTGACCCAAGTTCTTGGTTAGAAGAACGTGTTAGAATGAGGAGTCATTTTAACATGAAGATGAGATAAAGGAATCTAGAGATTGGTAGACTTGGTTGAAGTCATAAAACCAAACTAGATTGGAGATCTCTTAAAGTCAGTAGCGCAGCAAAAGTATGATCAAAAATATCGAAGTGACATGATAGCACTGTCGATTTGTGAGTCTACAACATATAGGAGTATATGATTAAATTCAAGGATTAAAAGATATAATATTGTGGTTTGAGAAATTTTATTTCAAGACTGAGTGAGTTCCGGTTGCACATGCTATGTGAAAGTCCTCTTGACTGATCATACGTCATGTAGGCATAAAAGGGAAACGAAAATCTCACTCCCTAACCAAATATATTATATTCATCATGTGATGATGAGAATTATCATGTGATGATAATAGGTTTATCATGAGATGATAAAGTAATGTCAAATTAGGTGACATTGACGTTTTGCAAAGAACATAAAGAACTGTATAGTACAGAATACGGACAGAACCTCTTCCACGAGCAAACATGATCAGCACTGAGACTCCATGAGTGTTAGACACCATGAGTGTTGGATCGAGAAAATGTAAACTAGATTATTGACTCTAGTGCAAGTGGGAGACTATTGGGAATATGCCCTAGAGGCAATAATAAAATGGTTTATTAGCATATTCATGTTTATGATAATAGTTTATTCTCCATGCTATAATTGTATTAATTGGAAACATAATACATGTGTGGAATATAAACAACCAGTTGTCCCTAGTGAGCCTCTACCGGACTAGTTCGTTAGTCAAGAGATGATTAGAGTTTCCTAATCATGGACTTGTTATAGTCACTTGATAACGGAGTCATATCATTAGGAGTAATGATGTGATGGACAAGACCCAAATAATAAAGAGTTGCAATTGATCGTGTCACAACAGTTTTATTGCCAACACTTTTAGTATGCCAAGTATAGTTTCCTTAGACCATGAGATTATGTCACTCCCGTTTACCGGAGGAATACTTTGTGGACATCAAACGTCACTTCGTAACTGGGTGATTATAAAGGTGGCTTTCAGGTATCTCTGATGGTATTTGTTGGGTGACATGAATCAAGAGTGGGATTTGTCCCTCCGTGTGACGGAGTAGATATCTCTGGGCCCTCTCGGTAATATAGCATCGGAAAGGTTGCAACCATGTGATTAAGTGGTAATCACGGTGATCCTATATTATGGACGAGTAAAGAGAATTTGCCAGGTAACGAGATTAAACTAGATATGGAGATATCGACGATCATATCTCGGGCAAATTAAATATCGGTGAGACAAAGGGAATCGTATATGAGATTAAGAATCTCCGGCATCGTGGTTCAATCGATAAGGAACTTCGTTGAATATGTAGGAGTCAATATGGGCATCCCGGTCCCGCTATTGATTATTGATATGATCATGTCTGCATGTTCTCGAACCCGTAGGGTCACACACTTAACGCTCCGATGTAGCTAGGGTTTAGCGATGAGATAATTGATGGTATGAACGAATGGTGATTCGGAGTCTCGGATGAGATCCTAGACATCACGAGGAGCTCCGGAAGAGTCCGGAGATAAAGTTTCATATAAGGAAAGTGGTTTCCAGGATTCCGGAAAAGTTCGGGAAAATTCCGGCAGAGTACCGGAAGATTCTAGAAGGTTCCGGAAGGTTCCAGAGGGCCCCACCTTTGGGGGCCACGAACCTAGGAGGCCCACATGGCTTAAGGGGAGGTGCAGCAGCCCACTTGGGCTGGCCGCACCCTCTCCCTAAAGGCCCATGCGGCTGGCCCATGTGGGAGGCACCCAAAACCCTAGGGGGCCGACTTGGGGAATAAGTTCCCTCAAGCCGCCGGCCCTAGGACTTGGAGGAGGGGCCAAGGCAGCCCCCCCACGCCTATATAAAGGGGAGGGGAGGGCTGGGGCGTGGCACCCCATACCCTAGCCGCCGGCCTCCCTCTCCTCTCCCTCCTCTCTCCTGCAGTCGCTTGGCGAAGCCCTGCAGGAATTTCTCCACCATCAACGCCACCACAACCGTCGTGGTGCCGAGATCCATCTAGCCATCTCCACCTTTCTTGCGGGATCAAGAAGGCGGAGATCTACATCGAGCCGTACGTGTGGATACCGTGGAGGTGCTACCCCTTGTGGCACTTCGTCAGATTGGACTTCGAGGAAATACATCTCCTCGCGACTAGATGAGTCTAGTTGCGGGGATCGACTAGCCAACCCCTGCACCGACAAAACGCGTTTGTTGATCTTCAAGGGTAAGAGATTGGATCTCATCTTCGCTACCTCCATCTAGTAGATCTAGATCCTTGGGGTTTATTCCGCTTGTTGCGTAGGAAAATTTTTGTTTTCTATGCTGCGACCCCATCAACGATCTCCCCCTCCGACAGGGTGCCGGGAAGAGCTTCAGAACCCTCCCAATCTAGGGTTGGCGACGGCAGCGGTCTCGGATGTTTTCTGGAGAATATGATCGGGTATCAAGGGTTTCCGCGTCGAAAGCAATTTATAGGAAAAAGGGCAGCTCGAGGCGATGACGGAGTCGGCCAGGTGGGACCCAGGCGCAGCCAAGGTGTGGGTCACGCCTGGGGGGCGTCTGGGAGCTGTGTGCCCCCCTACAGGTGTCCTCCTAGCTCCGTCTTTGTTTCCTCGTGAAAATAATTCACGTAAATTTCTAGATGATTTTGAGAAACTTCCCCAAACAACTTTTCTGAAAAAAAAGACAGCAGAAAACATGAACTGACACTGGACATCTTGTTAATAGGTTAGTTCCATAAATCATGCCAAATTATATAAAAGCATTATAAAAACAAGTGGCACTGATACATAATCAAGCATGGAACATCAAAAATTATAGATACGTCTGGGACGTATCAGCGCTCAATGCCTACCTGACTCGGCCCTCACCCTCACCCGGACTAGTCTGGCGAGCTAGATTAAATCTCGATGCGCTCAGACTATTTAGCTCGGAGCCATCCAGCTCCGCCCGGACAATCCGACTAATTTGTGGATAACGGTTAGATTTCGTGTGGGGTCCATTGAAGGGGTCCTCTTCCCCAATGGCTTCCCAACCCTTCAGCAAATTTTCCCCACCATTATTTACTTTACCACAGGTGGTGCATAACATTCAGAATATAGTTCTCTTGTTATTAAAAAAAGTGTAGTGATACTTATAGCAACACTTGTCCAATACACAGAGGTTTGGCACTCGGCCTTGTGCCAGGACTCCAATATGGAAGTTGATCGATGTTGGTATATTTCCAACTCAGCCCTTATGATCAAGTACAACTAAGTTGAAAAAAACGGTTGGTCTTGTGCTCTAGGTCGTCCCCCGTCGGCGTCATAGGGGGTGACCCAACCATGCCTCATCCCCCTTTCTCCTGCTCTCCCCCCACCTTTGCAGGCGGGAGCCGCCGGTCAATATCCCTGGCGGTGCCGAGGATGTGGAAGACCTCACGGGACGGTTCCTACAGGCGACAATGCGCTAAAATTCGTGACCTCGACTAGCGGAGCGATAACGGGTGGCGGTCTGCTTTGGCCAAAAAGGCCAACATTGCGGTCATGGGTCTAGATCTAGTCCGACATGCCTAGATCTAGGTATGAAACTGACGGGCCCGAACTGGGATTCCTGGATGAGTGCGGAGGGAGGCTTACAAGCGACATGGAGTCGTCGTGGCTATCGCACACGCCGTTCTTTGCTGCTAGCCCCCCTCTGTCTTACCCGAGTGCAGAGTGTAGGCTAGGGGAGCCTATATATGGCGTTTTGTTGTTTGTTGCGTGGGGTGTGTTGACCTGCTGGTGCGTGTCCAGAAAGGTATGATGCGCGTCCTGAAAGGTGGTATGCACGTCCGGCTCTCTGGCGAGCGGCGTTGCAGTGGTGATGGATTTCTCTCTGGTTGTGTGGACGACGAGGAGCGGGCGATGGGGGATCCTAATACTGGCAGTGATCTGAAAGTGGAGGCTATGAGATCGTGTTATGTAGTGTGTTTTGGTGGTAGTGAGCACAACATGGTACCTATTCCCTCTGTATCGTAATATAGGATGTTTTATCTATTTGCATGTGGACTACATACAGATGTATGTAGACGTAATTAGTGTATAGATTCACTCATGTTTGCTCCATATGTAGTACACATCAAATAGCTAAAACATCTTATATTATGATACGGAGGGAGTAGTTGTGTCGCGGGGGTGATTTCAGGTGAAAGTCCAGCGTTTTGATGCTAGTGACGACGATGTCCGTGGGTTTAGTGACCTGATGACGTGGATCACACGTTCGCTGGGGAACCCCAAGAGGAAGGTATGATGCAGCAAAGCAGCAGTTTCCCTTGATTACAAAACCAAGGTTATCAAATCCAGTAGGACTTGGAGAAGGCTTAGCGAGGTGTCAATCTACTCTGGAGCTTGTAGATTAACGCGGACCTACACACAATCACAAACAAGTACTTTACCCCAACGAATACGAGAGGTTGTCAATCTCTCCGGCTTGCCGAATACAAAGGATTAATTGTGCAGATGTAAAATATGATGAGAGTGAAATATGACCAGCGAGCAGATGATGATGAAAAGCTATTAGAACGGTTGTAAACAATGTAAGAAAATAGGACCGGGGTCCACAGATCACTAGCGGTGTCTCTCCAAAAGATATACATGATGGGTAACAAATTACAACATGGCAATTGACAGAATTGTGGGCACACAACAATGCTATCATAAAACAATATAGTTCACCGTTTCATCTAATATGGGCATTACGCCAAAATACATAGACCGTTATCCAACTGCATCTATGACTAATAATCCACCCCGGGATCACTATCCAGCATGTCACCCAAAAGTATTAAGTTGCAAGCAATAGATCATTGCAATAAGCAAAGTGCATAATGTAAGCAATGTAAATAACACAAGGAAATCGCACCGTTGTTTTCTCCCTAGCGGCAACAACACATCTCTAGTCTTAATCGTTTCTGTCAACCCGAGCTCAGACAAAGAGAGGCATGAACCCACTATCTAGCATAAATACTCCTTCATACAACACTAATAATTACTTGGCCAAAGCATTCACTAGCATCAGAGAGCATGCAAGATCATAGATAAAACATAACATATAGATGAACAAAAGTAATGACTTTCACAATTCATCGGATCCATGCAAACATAATCATGTAGCAGTTACAGATAATATGATCTTGATCATGATAGGAAGCTCACAAGATCTAAACAATGGAGTACAAGGAGGAGATACAACCATCTAGCTACTGCTATGGACGCATAGTCCCGTGGTGGACTACTCACGCATCACTCCGGAGGTAGGGATGGTGGTGTAGATGCCTCCGGTGTCGATTCCCCTCTCCGGCAGGGTGCCGGGAAGAGCTGCAGAACCCTCTCGAACTAGGGTTGGTGATGGCGGCGGCCTCGGACGTCTTCTGGAAAATATGATCGGGTACTTAGGGTTTTCGGGACGAAGACTCATTTATAGGCGAAGAGGCGACTCGAGGAGGCGAAGGAGGGCGCCAGGTGGGACCCAGGCGCGGCCTAGGGTGGGCCCGCGCCTGGGGGCGTCTGGAGGCTGGGGCCTCCCCCTCCGGGCGTCCTTCTGGCTCCATCTTTTTTCAGCTTGGAAATAAATCCCGTAAATTTTCAGTGCATTCCGAGAAACTTCCTTGAACAACTTTTCTGAAACAAAAGGATAGCAGAAAACAGGAACTGGCACTGGGCATCTTGTTAATAGGTTAGTTCCATAAATCATGCCAAATGATATAAAAACATTATAAAAACATGTGGCAGTGATATATAATCAAGCATGGAACATCAAAAATTATAGATACGTCGGAGTATCAGCATCCCCAAGCTTAACTCCTGCTCGTCCTCGAGTAGATAAGTGATAACAAAGTAATTTTTGAAGTGACATGCTACCAACACAATCTTGATCACGTAAACATGTAAAGCATATGACTTGAATGCATTGATCCAAAACAAAGGTTCATTGAATGAAACAAACAATGATTAAACAGGTGTAACATCTAAGCAAGAATTAACTAGAAAAGAGTACTTTGGAGATTTAAAAGTATAACACTTGACAATGATTGATATCTCACAAAGCAATATTAGTTCAACAAAGGGGTTTGGACAACACAAAGGAAGATTTAAGTTTTCAGCAAAAAGCTTCAACTTACAACTTGTTTATCTCTAGATAAAGTCAATGCAAAGATTTCACAGTTAGACACAAAGATAACATGAAGTAAAACTTGAACCAAAGTTGAAACCAAGTGATTGCTTGAGGAGTTAAGAAGGAAGAGGAAGACTGACTCAACATAAAAGTAGAAGAAAGGCCCTTCGCAGAGGGAAGCAGGAATTAATCATGTGCTAGAGCATTTTATTATTTTTTTTTTTTTTTTTACAGAAGTAAAACAGTTTTGAGATATGCATGCTTTCATCAATGACTTCACAATAAAGAAACTAGCTAGTCCTCCATTTCAAGCAAGGCTTTTAGACTTTTGAGAGCGGCTGGTAATTAGAGGAATGAGATCACTCCTCATTCTCCTTTGTTTTACCACTAACCAATGTTTGACTTATTTCTCAGGTGTGCACTGTGCGGAGGAGAATGGTGGGTTATATTTATATTTTGATTGAGACGCGAAGTCTCTTACCAGCTCTCGAAAAATTCAAGTGAGGACCTAAACCATCAACACCGGGTGAAAGGGGGGAAATGACCTTGCTTGTCACAGGTTATATCTAGTTTCCTACAGCTTCTTCATGAGCTTAAAAACAGAGGCACACAAAGGAGAATTTTTGCGGTGACCCCGCACGCCACTGCATATTGTAGTGTACAAGTCATTGACATAACATTTACAGAATGACTTATCCGCAAATATTACATCCCTCAGAATAGTACAACAGAAACATTGCGGGTCCACTTATTTATATTACACACTGCTATGTCTTACAAATAAAAGACAATAAAAACTGCAATGATCTTTCCATAAGGGAAAAGATATTCAACTAAGGTAGTGTTGACACTAGTCAACTTATTCATGAAGGAAAATAGCAAATATGAACCTTGGGCTTGACTAAAGATACTAGCCTATGAATATTTGGCCCTTAGTCCTATAAAAAGGCTCTAAGCCTCAGTATCTTCGTCTTCAGCTCCATAGGCGATCAGGTAGTCGACTCCTTCAATACCTCCAGATAGGTCAGGTTCTTCAAAGTACACCTCGTCGTCATGGTAAACTCCGAAGTCTTCACTCATTGTATCATTGAAGTCTAAGCATGGGGTCAAAAAGGAAAGGGTGAGTAACAGCGTTACCCAACAAGTTTAGTATATTTATAGAGATAAGGTGTTTCATGCACTAGCTACTGCCATGACCATAAGTCGTAGGCATAATGCAAGTTTTTGAAAACATTTCTTCAAAGGATTGATTTTATTTTGGAAAACTATGTCTCAGCCTCCACGTCTCGTCTGAATCCAAATGGGACTCCTATCCCGCCTCGTTCACGTAGTTCCGTTCCGGGAACACGGATGTGACTGCCATAATTTGTTTGTTTGACTCTGCAGAGCTGCATCACTTTACCCAACAGTTGCCTGGCCCTTTATATGCTCTCTTTACACTCCATGAGTGTTATAGCTAAGGCTCAGGACATCCAGCCATGTGGAGCTCCTCCACGTACTACACATCCGCCCATTTATGATGCGGTAGGGGAATCATGTTCCACGCATACCCATCACCCCTCCCGAGCTTCCCCACCAATTACCCCGTCGGGCAGGAAGATGACGCACTTCCATGCTGTTGACCGCTGCAACGATCCAACCCGGTGTAGGCCTGCCGAGGATGTGCGAACGAAGGAAAAAGCCTCTGACTAACCCCGCCCATACAAAGTCCGTCGGTTGATGCTTTCACTACGGCGAAAGGATCACTGGGACATGGGTTATTAATCCTAGGTATATACTTTCCCGTACGATGGAATACCGGACCTATTCATCTTACCATTTATTCCATCGCCAGCCACACAATATATATATATATATCAATTCACATCATTCGAACATAGTTTTTCTTTTTGATGCAGAGGATAGAAGTGTGTATATAGTTTTGAAAATAGTTTGATAAAAATATTTCAAGTGGTATGCAAGAATGAACTTGCCTTGAGACTGACAAGAAGTGCAGTCTAAAGCTTCTGATGGCTCGAGACCCTCGTGTTCTGAAATCGGCATTATTGTCTTGGTAAAACAATGTTTAAAGATCCAATTATGCATAAATGAGATGCTTTTTGGTCTAAGTTTGGAAAATTCCCTCCTTATTTGATTTCTTATGATTTTTTTGGTGATTTTTCTTTTAATTGAGGTTTAATTTTTCTTTGGTATGTTTTACCTAAGATGTTACATCAAACAATCATCTACAATTTAATAATAAAGTTCAACTTATTAGTTAGAACCTTCTTACTATTTTTAGAGTATTTATTTTTAGAAAATAGTTTTTGAAAATAATTCAAATCATTTCCACTTAAGGATCTTTGAATTTTTCACTGAAGAAAGTCTTTTCAATAAATACTAGAAAAATCATATCTAAAATCCATGTAAAAAATTTAGTGGAAAACATATTTTTATTATATTTTTGGGGTTTTTATTTTGGGTTTTAAAATTGGTTTGAATGAATTTTATTTGGGACCTTGTAATTTTCTAAAATTACATTTAGGTCCTTTGGTTCGGTTGAACCAAGTCAACCGGCTCGGTCGGTTGGGTCCGACCGTGTCTCTCCTCACTTCCCTCTCTCTCTTGCTCCCTTCTCTCTCTCTCTCTCTCTCTCTCTCTCTCTCTCTCTCTCTCGCGCGACCGAATCGCCGCCGCCGTCGCCGCTTGATTCCGGCCGACTCCGGCCGTTTCCGCCGCCGCCGTTGCGAGCTATGGACAACTCTCAACGAGAGCTCTCTCTCCACCCCACGGTTTCCCTTCTCCTTCACCAATGCGGTCGTGCTTCTCCTAACCCTAGTTAGGGTTTCGGTTGAAGCGCGATCCTTCGTGCTCCCGACCTTGATTTGCTCCGCCGTCGGTGTGGCTGTCTCCGTGTCGCCGTGGTGGTGTTGCTGTGGTGCTTCTTCTCCCTTGGTCCTCCATCTTGACCACACGGGCACTGCCCCATCGTCATGCCATTACGGCCTAGGGCGATTGGTAAGAATTCCTACTCCTCCTCTTCTTCTCTTCTCTCATCACTCTCTAATCTCGCCTCTGTCTAACCTAGATGCTATGACGAGCATGATTTACTCTCTTGTACTTAGCAAAATTTATGCTTGGGTACAGCCCTATTTTACTGATGATGAATATGTGTTGCTTTGATGCCTAAATGTTTATCTGATGTGTGGAATGTGAAGAATTAAATGGATTTAGATGATTTGCTTAGGCAAAGATGATTTGAGAGAAAAGAATTGGGATTTGGACTTGATATCATACTGTGGCTTGTGCTCTGTACTGTGAAGCAGTGTGGAATTAAATGTTTAAGTGTAAAGGATTAGCTATGCATGCTGTGATGCCTCCTTTAGGAGTTACACAGAAGTTAGCTAAGATTTAGGCTTGGGCAAAAATTCTTTTTTATGCTTTCCTGTGCTTCTTCCAGTGCCTAGATGTGCTATGCTCATTTGCATCAGTGTGTGGTGCTCTGGCATATGTGTGTGATTTAAAAAGAATAGATAAGCACTTGCCTTCCTCATGGTCTTGAGAAATACAGAGATGATTCTCTCTTCCCCACTCTTCTAATTACATGAAAACATGTTGGACAGGTGTTCTCAAGTGAACACTTGTTCTTCTCCTCTCTAAAACTCTCTTATGCATGCTTATAGCTTTACTCTGTCAATTCAGAGCTAGCTATGCTCTCCCTCTCAACACAGACAGAATTAACCTGCTGTTTGAAGAGAAGCTTGGTCTTCGGGACACCTATGGCCTGCGTCTTGTGGTTAGCCTGCTCCTCCTCGCTGCTTCAAGTGTGTTAGAGCTTTGGTGTGTGATGTGTGTGTTGTTCTTGATGAAGAACTGAGATGATTTGAGTTATGATTAATTCCCTATGGATGCCCCTCTATTTATAGCATTTTACCAAGCTGATGTGTAAAACACTAGAATGCACCAAGTGATATGCATTCGGCTAAGAAGTTAAATCTGAGCTTCTTTGAGTTGTGAATTATTTACTGAAAAGTATTTAGGTTCATTCCCCTTTAATAAGGCAAGTGAAAAGGTACTAGGATTTATGTGTATGAGTTTATCTTTCCACCTCATCATATCTATCTTGTTCTAGTCGGCAAGCATATCCATTTTACTTAGTGATGAGGTAACTAAATGGATTTGGGCTCAATTTGGTATGGGTTTGGGCTGAATAAAGGTTTTCTCTGTGGGCTTTTAAGAATAAGGGTCCATTGATCAATTTAATGATAAATGTGATACCAAAATAACTAAAGGTTGGTTTAGGAATTATATTTGGCAGAGATGAATTATTTTGTCCCTTTGTTGCCTTTTGAAAAGTTGGATATGTTCATGCTTTAACCAGCTAGTCCCTCAAGGTTGCCTAAGTTTAATGCTGGTACTGCCTTTGCCCCTTTTACATGCTTAAATGCATGCTGAGCATGATCAAATTGCCTCTGGTTGGATATTTGATTTGTTTTGAATTCAAATGTCAGCTCCAATTCATGGAGTTTGGCAATCTGCCAAATGTTAAAGCAACAACCAGTACTAAATGTTCTTGGCTACATTTCTAACACTAACAAATTCTTTCCTTTTTGAGTTGTGTTTAATTTTGCAGGTTTGAAGCTTCTGAAGATTACTAAAGGATTTAGTTCATAGGATTTTCTTTTTAACTTTCTGTAATAAATTTGTATAAGGACCTGATGGTGTGAATTACAATTTTTGGTTGTAACAGAATTGTGGAACAATTCCACTTGTAATATTTGAGAAGATGTTGTATGAGATTTAATTTGTATAAAGTTATTTTGGAGATAAGTGATGATGATAATCAAAGTTTTGTGAAGATTTAAATTTTGAATTGTATGGAATAAGATAAGATATGAATTTTGGAATGATATGATAAAATGTGTTTGTTTAATATGAATTCTAATTCTAGATTTGAATCAAAAGTTTAAGAATGTGAATAAGAATAAGATATACCAGAGTTGATGTGATTTGAATTTGAATTTGTCTTAGTAGGTTTTTAATATGGGTGATAACCCCACCACTCTTTTATAAACTAGGGTTTTGAAATAGGTGACTAAGGTTATATCGATTTGTCTCGACTACTAGTCAGTGACCTACTTCTCATGTCATTGACGTTTGTCGGGCATCGACGTCCTTGTCATTCTTTCAAAAACGCGCGAAAATTATCTGGGGTTTTCAATTATGCATGAATGCAAAGATGCACAATTCCCATATCTACCCTCTCGGATCTTATAACTATTATTACATCCTCTCCCCCTTAAACTAAACTTCGCCCCGAAGTTTCTTTTCTATGGTACCTGAACAATTGTGGGTGGTCTCGACGTAGATCATCTTCCTTTTCCCACGTTGCTTCTCGTTCAGGATGATGTTTCCATTTCACCAGACAAAACTTGATTGCTCTATTTCTCAGTCTTTTCCAATTCTCAGACAGAATCTTTTCTGGTTGTTCCTCATAAGATAGGTCTGGTTGAATATCCAATTTCTCATACTCGATAGGCTCTTCTGGTTCCTTCAAACATTTCTTGAGTTGAGATACATGGAAAACATTGTGTACTTGAGATAAAATCTCAGGTAGTTCCAATTCAAAAGCTGCCTTGCCCTTCTTACTGAGTACCCTGAATGGTCCGATATATCTAGGACTTAACTTTCCTTTTACCCCAAATCTTTTGATTCCTTTAGTGGGACTTATTCTCAAATAAACCATATCTTGCAATTCTGGTTCCCACTGCCTTCTAGTAAGGTCTGCATAACTCTTTTGTCTACTCTGGGCTATTTTTAGACGATCACGTATGATGTCTACAATCTTCTGCTGCTCTTTAATATATTCGGGTGCAAATTCCTTATTTTCACCCACTTCAAACCAACAAATAGGTGATCTGCACTTTCTTCCATATAATGCTTCAAAAGGTGCCATCTTAATACTACTCTGGTAACTATTGTTATAAGGAAATTCTGGTAACGCTAAGTGTTCATCCCATGATCCTCCAAAATCTAAGGTACAAGCTCTCAACATGTCCTCTAGAATTTGGTTAGTCCGTTCAGTCTGTCCTCCTGTTTGGGGATGATATGTTGTACTATAACTTAAATTTGATCCTAGTCTCTGTTGCAATTGTTTCCAAAATGCTGAGGTGAATATTGATCCTCTATCTGAGACTATTGTCAAAGGAACTCCGTGCTTACTAACTATCTCTTTCACATAAACTTCTATCAAAGTAGTTGCATTATCTTTCTGATTTATAGGTATAAAATGAGCACTTTTTGTTAATCGGTCCACAATTACCCAAATTGCATCCTTATTTTTCCTTGTTTTAGGTAATCCGGTAACAAAATCCATACTAATGTCTTCCCATTTCCATTTGGGAATTGGCAAAGGTTGCAATAATCCTGCTGGTCTTTGATGTTCTGCCTTTACTTGGCTACAAGTATGGCATTCAACTAGAAACCTTGCAATCTCTCTCTTCATGTTATTCCACCAAATATCTTCTTTAGATCCATATACATCTTTGTACTACCAGGATGTATAGAATAGGGTGTTTCGTGTGCTTCTTTTAATATGATTTCCTTGATTTCCTTTATGTCCGGCACACATATCCTATTATGATACCATAAGGATCCATCTTCAGTCCTTAAGGTAAATTCTGACATTCTACCTTCCTTAATCCTTCTGATCTCTTCTGCTATAAATTCATCACTTTCTTGTTGGGATATTATGTTTTCCTTTAAATCCATGTCGATCTCTCCAACAATATCCATAGCAAACACTCCATTATCAGTTATCCCACTTACGATCTCTATTCCAGATCTTTCTATCTCTTTTCTTAACTCCTTAGGTATTTCCATATGAGTTAAAGGATCGCATGTAATTTTTCGACTTAAGGCGTCTGCTACAACATTAGCCTTTCCAGGTGTATAATTGATCGTAATGTCATAATCTTTTATCAACTCCAACCATCTTCTCTGTCTCATATTAAACTCCTTCTGAGTGAAGAAATATTTTAAACTCTTTTGGTCAGTGTAAAGTTCACACTTTGCTCCATAAAGAAAATGTCTCCATTGCTTCAAAGCATAAACAACTGCTGCTAGTTCTAAATCATGAGTTGGATAATTGAGTTCATGAGGTTTCAACTGTCTTGATCCATATGCAATGACTTTTTGGTCTTGCATTAGAACACATCCTAATCCATTCTTGGATGCATCACAGTACACCGTGTAGTCTTTACCGGTTCCAGGTACTGCTAAAACAGGTGCTGTTGTCAACCTCTTCTTAAGTTCCTGAAAACTTTGCTCACATTTTTCTGTCCATTCAAAAGGAACATTCTTTCTTAGCAGCTTAGTCATTGGTCCGGCTATTTTTGAAAATCCTTCAATGAATCTCCTATAATACCCGGCCATTCCTAAAAATCCTCTTATCTCTCTTGGGTTCTTAGGTGCTTTCCAATCCATAACCGCTCTTACTTTCTCTGGGTTTACTACAATACCCTCCTTGCTTATCACATGTCCAAGAAATTCTACTTTATCCAACCAAAATTCACACTTGCTGAATTTGGCATATAACTGGTGTTCTCTTAAAGTTTGCAAGACTATTCGCAATTGCCTAGCATGTTCCTCTTTACTCCTTGAGTATATCAATATGTCATCAATGAATACTATCACAAACTTGTCCAAATAAGGCATGAAAATCTTATTCATCAAGTTCATGAATATTGCTGGTGCATTGGTTAATCCAAAAGGTACTACTAAATATTCATGATGTCCATATCTTGACACAAATCCAGTTTTAGGAATATCTTCTGGCTTAATCTTTATTTGGTGATATCCAGATCTCAAGTCAATCTTGGAGAATACTCCGGCTCCTCTAACTTGATCAAACAAGTCTTGTATCCTTGGTAAAGGGTATTTATTCTTAATGGTCACATTGTTTAAATTCCGAAAATCTCCGCACATCCTTCTACCACCGTCTCTTTTATCCACAAAAATTACTGGTGCTCCCCAAGGTGATATACTTTCTCTTATAAATCTTTTTTCCTCCAATTCATCCAGTTGTTCCTTTAACTGGACTAATTCCTTGGGTCCCATTTTATATGGTAGTTGTGCTATTGGTGCGGTGCCAGGAATTAAATCAATGGTAAATTCAATTTCTCTATCTGGTGGCATTGCAGGTAATTCCTCTGGAAACACATCGGAAAATTCATTTACTACTGGAATTTCTTCTAACTTTTTCTGACTCATTGAGTTCAACTGCAAATCTGCCTTCAACTGACTGTGTTTGTCTCCTTGGTAAACTGTCCTAGTTCCACCGGGTCCTCGTAAAGACACGGTCTTTTCAGCGCAATCAATTTGGGCTCCGTGGTCAGCTAACCAGTCCATCCCTAGGATGAGTGCTATATCTTTCATAGGGATTACTAATAAATTAGCGTCATAACAGCGATCAGAAATCATAATGACTTGATCCTTTTTGACCTGTTTAACTAAAATTTCCCCTCCAACTGACATAACCATAATAGGGACTTCTAACGGTTGACACCTAATCCCATATGCTTCAACAAATTGTTGCGAAATGAAAGATGTAGTAGCTCCAGTATCAAATAATACTTTGCCAGGATGAGAAAGGATTTGGAGCGTACCGATAACTATGTTGTCGGTGTTGTTGACCTCCTCCAGACTGATACAATTCAGCTTTCCATAGGGCCGTCCATTGGTCCTATCATTCGCCTTTCCAAATGGCTTCCCATGATTCTTGTTTGCTGCGTTCTGTCCAAAATTCCCAATTATGGACTGGAATCCATTTCCATTGCGGTGATTTCCTCCTCCATTTCCACGATTCATATGCTGATTCTGTTTATTAGGGCAATCGGGTTTTATGTGTCCCTCTTGTCCACATCCAAAACATATGATCTTTGGCTTCTGACAGTCCTTCTTCATATGACCTCTTAGACCACAGTTATCACAAATAACTTGGTTCATTGGGTTTGGATTTCGTGATATAGGTCTACGAATATCCGTCCAAGGTCTTGGTTTAAAACGCAGAGTTGGCCTTGCTACTTGGAATTTTCGGGGTTCAATTCTCGCCTTCTTTCTCCTTTCTTCCTGTAGCATTTTATAATCATCCTCAAGAGTTATGGCCGCATCAACTAACTCTTGAAATTCCTTAGGTTTAGCTAACCTAAGTTGCATTTTCATGAAAGGATTCTGTCGGAGATTGTCCCCGGGAACTAGGGGTGTCTCCAAGGTATCGTGTAAGGGGCTGAACACGGAGTCAAACAGTCCACAACGTGCTCCGGCGACGGTGCTCGTCAGGCTCGCTGCGGACGACACTGCAGAGATTGACACAAGGTATTACCCAGGTTCAGGGCCCTCTTGTGGAGGTAAAACCCCTACGTCCTGCTATGGTGTATTGCACTGCTTGAAGAGTTTACAGTACAAGGAGAGCTTGTCGAGCTCGAGGTGGCTACAATGGCTACTTGCTGATCTCCAGATCTAGGGTTTTGGACTCTGGGATCTTGGAACCCTTTGCACAAGCGTGCCTCCCCTCCTTTTATAGGCGCCCTGGGCCTCTTCTGCCCAAACATTTGGGCGGGAAGGGCTACCACATGGCGACGAAGGAGGAGGCGCGGTGCACCGTAAAGGTGAGGTCTACCATAAAGGTAAAGATCGTGGACGCGGTCCACGGCAGGGGAACGGCGTCACCAAAGCTGAAAAGGGGCACCGACCAGCTGGACGGCGGGCTGGCGCTTGCCGAGGTGGGAGGTGGCCCACGGTGACGTCGTCCTTGGAGCGTAGCTGCAGACTGTTCCCTTGTCACCAAAGAGGCAATACTCGTTGTCCGCTTTGCTTGGCTCCGCTTTGTTGACTGCTTTATACATGGAAACGGCAACTGCGGCGTCGTCGTCATCGCGCGTAGGCACGCGCGTCACTCTGCGCATGGCGCAGAGTCCATGTGCGCTCTGCCGCGGGGGCAGAGATGGCTTCACGAGGAAAGCGCTTGTCGAGGCGAAAGGCCTCGCCAAGCCCTTCAGCTTGGTCCTTAGCAGAATTGCGGGCGGTGTTGGAGACGCCTTGTCGAGGAGCGATCCCCCGCCAAAGGAAGGAACCCTTGGCGAGGAGAAGAACCCTTCGCGAGGAAAGAAATCCTCGCGAGGCACGCCAGGCTTGGAGAGCCTGGTCCTTAGCAAAAGTCACCTGAAGAATCTTGTGGGCCCTGGCAGGCCGGCCCGTGGTACCCTGGTTTCCACTGTGCCGACAGTAGCCCCCGGGCCCGCGACGGGCATGCCGAGGCCCATGACGAAGGCGAAGCGTCGAGGGGCCAAAAATGCCTGACAGGGCCGCGACACGTGTCACGCAGCGGTTGCGCCCGCGGCCTCCTCGGCTCCAACGGGCGACGTGGTGGGGCCCGCCACGACTCGAGTGCTGGTCAATAAAGCCTGGGCGCGCAGGCGGCGCCCATTACTTCTCCCGTAACTCCTCCGCACACTTCTCCCCACGCCTCCAAACTCTCTAGAGAGCTCCAACCTCCAGAGTGCTCTTCTTCTTCTCCGGCGACCATGGCTCCCAAGAAAGCAGCCACCGACCCGAAGGGCAAGGCCACCGTGCAGGCGAGCTCGTCGGTGGCGACGGCGCGGGCGGGCACGTCCGCGGCGATGGCGCGTGCCGCTGCTCTCGAGGGAGCACTGCCGAAGACGCGCGTCACCGCTGCGACGATAGCGACGGTGCGCCACCTGGCGGCGGCGAAAACCAACGAGCACGGCGCCACCGAGATGAGGCCGGCCGGTAGCAGGCTCACCGACACCTTCTACCCCATCTTCATTCATACTCTCTACGCCGGCCTGGTACCACCATTCTCTGATTTCCTCCTGGCGATCCTGGAGACGTACCAGATCCAACTTCTTCATCTCCATCCCAACTCCATCCTCATCCTTGCTATCTTCGCCCACTTCTGCGAGGCCTACGTCGGCATCCGCCCCTCGGTGGCGCTCTTCCGCAGTTTCTATTCCCTTCGGAACTCCGCCAAGGGTGAGCGGCTCGGATGCGTCTCTTTTCGCATCGTCGACGCCCGGAGCGACAACTACATCCCCATCGCCTGGCTTGGCGAGGTCGCCGTCACCAAGGTGACAAAAAAGGTCGACAAGTTCCGCGAGAAGTGGCTCTTTGTCGACGCCAAGACCACCAACCCTCTCCTGGAGGTGCCCGAGGCGCCGCCGAGGAAATGGGCGCGCTGGTCGAGCGCGGACTTCAGGGGCTCGAAGCTTGACGCGGTGTACGTGTACTTCCGTCACATCCGCGACGCAGGGGTCACCGGTCAAATGGTGGCGAAGGACTTCACCAGGCGCCGCATCGCCCCCCTTCAACAGCACGCCGAGCCGGTGTGGCGGTACGACGGCAAGGACGATGCCATGCGGCTAAGCAGGGACGGCTTCGAGCCTGATGTGCTCCGCCAGATCATGAACGTTCTCTTCACATCGCCGGAGATCCCGCCCGCCAAGAAAGAGGCGGCCAAGCCGCTCATCGTCTTCGCCGAGGAGAGCATCGCGGAGCAGCGCTCGCACATGCCATCTTCGACGAGTGGGGAATCGTGCCCGCGGGGCACAGCGGGCCTCGCCCTAACCCGTGGGCGGCGGAGCCGGAGTACGTGGACGAGGCTCCCGAGGCTGAGGAGGCCGAGTCCGCCGAGGAGGAGGCCTCGAGAAGCGAGGACCCCCTTGGTGAAGACGAGGCTTCAAGGGGCGATGACCCCGTCGGCGAGGGCGCCGGATCCTCGAGGAGCGCCCACGCCGAAGTGGACCTCCAAGTGCTATCCTCCGGCGACGAGGAGGACGCCTTCCGCATCGTCCGCTCCCAGCGCGCCGATGAGGAGGAGGAGACGAGCGGCGGCGGGAAAGGGCGTTGCGAGCCCCGCTCCAAGGCCGTCCACAACAGGAGGGCCGCAACCGCGGGAGGCATCCCTTGCGCGGAGACAGGCGCGGCCCGGGAGGAGGCCGGAGCAAGCCTCATCCAGCCTCCCAAGGCAAAGAAAAGGGTGTGGGTGATGGCCGGCGAGTAAGCCCTCGATTTCTCTTTCTTCTTCAAGATTTCACTTTGAGAATTCCCCCCTTTGAAGGATTTTCGACTTGTCTTCTTTTCAGGCAGCCCGCGGAGCCAAAGAAGCGGCGGCTCGGCGAGGTTGGAGAGACCACCAGCGTCGCCATGGAGACGCCTGCCGCCGGCGAGCCGCAGCAGACAGTTGCTTCTCCCGCGGGCGAGCACCGCGCGGAGACGGCGATGGCCGAGGAGAGCGCGGCGTCGCCGATTCGGGTGGCGACTCCTCCAGCGGCGGAGCACCGCGTGGAGGAGGGGACCGCAGAGGCGGCGACGTCGCCAACCAGGGCGGCGACTCCTCCGGTCCAGCAGGAGGCGGAGGAGGAAACCGTGGACGAGGACAACGTCGCGGAGCCGCCTCCAGAGGAAGGGGGCCTCGAGAAGGGCCGACGCGCCTGGGGCCGCGGAGGACGCGGCCGTTGTAGAGGGGGCCGGAGGCGCCCCTGCGGAGCAAGAGGTAGAGACACCTCCGGAGCCCCCGAGCGACGGGGCCAGGGGCGAGGAGATGCCCAGCCCCCTGAGGGCTCCCGACGCGGGCGGCGAGGGAGACGCCTCCACGAGCCCCCATGCCGCGGCGGGGGCCGCTACAAGCTTGGGGCAGGATGCCCTAGGCGCCTCGACAAGCGTCGAGGCCTCTGCGCCCCACAGCAGCGTGGGAATCTCCTTGGCGCTGCAAGCGCCGCATCGCCAGGCAGCGCATCGCCGGATCGTCCTCAACCGGGCACGGCGAGCGCTCGACGGGCTGGAGGAGCAGCTCGCCAGGGAAGAAGACGCCTTGACGAAGGAAAAGGCGAGGCTCAGCGAAGCCTGGGCCCTTCTCTTCGAGAGGGTGGAGGTGTGCCGCCGGTGGGACGCGGCGGCCCAGGCGGAACGCCAAGAGGCCCTCCGCTTCGCCAAGGAGACCCGTGACAGCGTCAAGCGGGAGGCGCAGGAGGTGATGGAGGAGCTTGACGCCGCCAGGGAAACGCTCGAGGCGGAAACCACCTCCAAGCACGACGAGCTGGCGGCCGCGAAGCAAAAACTCGCCGCCGACACCGAGGCCGCCAAGGCCAGCCTGAGCGAGCTCCGCGAGCAGCTGGACGTCCGCGAGGGGCAGCTGGCGCCCCGCGAGGCCGGGCTGAAAAGGCGTGAGGAAGAGCTCGCCCTCCAGGAGAAGGAGCTGCAGCGGCGCGAGGAGCAGGTCCAGCTGCTGGCGAAGGACCAGGCCACCCGCGAGGGGCAGCTGGAGGAGCGTGAAGGTCGGGTGGCCACCGACGTGGCCAACCTTGCGGCGGAGCACAAGAGGCTCCAAGAAGAGGCTGACCTCAAGGTCAAACTCGTCCGCTAGAACCTCTCCAAGGAGTATGACGAGAAGGTCGCGAAGCACGAGGACCGCCTCAAGACCAAGCGCTAGGAGCTCGAGAAGCGCATCAAGGAGCTTGAGCAGGAGGAGAAGCGGTTGACCTCTTGCCTCGAGGTCTCTCGGGAGGCCCAGACGCGTGCTGAGGGGAACGCCATTGCCTTGGAGAGGGACCTGGACGAGCTCCGGCAGTAGGTGGGGCCGGTCACGGCCCTGGTGGAGCAGGCGCGAGACCAGCGCCAAGTTGACCGGTTCATGACACGCCAGCGTCAAAGCATTCTCCAGAGCTTGGTAAGCCGCGCGCGCGCCGTCGGGAGAGATCTAAGGATCGACGTCCCCTCCTTCTCCGCAGCGACCGACGACGAGACCTCGTACTCGCTCTTCTTCGAGCAATTCCTTGGAAAACTTGAAGGGGTCGCGAAGAGCTTCGACAAGCGTGTCGTGGAGGAGAGTCGCGACCTCCTTGTCGTTGGTGTCACCAACATCTTCAACAACCTCGTGAGGCTCCAGCCCCCACTTGACCTTGAGGATGTGATGGCGCCACCACGTGCCATCAGCGACAAGGCGCGGGAGACCGCCAAGCAGGCCGCCATCGCGTACGCCAAGAAATTCGACCAAGCCTTGGTTGATGAAGACGAAGGCGACGACGAGGAAGCCCTGGAAGTGGCGGAAACCACCGTGGATCGCGCAGGCACCTCAGGGGGCGCGACGGCCTGAGCTCCTTGCCTGTTGCTGGACGTGCCGAGGGCAAATTTATCTTAGTCATTTTGATTGTGAACTTTGTAAAAACTTGTTAAGTTATTGGAGTATGCTTGTGGACGTCCCTCGGGAGGCTTTTGTCTTTCCCCTTCATGTCTTTTTCGCTCTACGTTTTAGGACCCTCCCTTAGCGCTACACCACCGCCGCTTCGGTATGTGCGAGTCAGTGCTCCACAAGTCCGGGGGGTGCGTGAGGCCTTGAGAAGTAAGAGCTCCTCGAAGCGCGATGCTTGGGGCCCCCCTTTGACGTGCAAGCAGCCCATGAGGCATAGGAGAGAGAAAAGAGACTCGAGGGGCGAAAACCAGCGGGAAGAGATCTGAACAAGTATTTAGACTTAGCTTGCCGAGGTGTTTTTGCCTTGGGAAGGGTGTTGGTTCCCTGGCGAGGCGTTTTCGCTTTGTTGTTGCCTGCGGCTTGGAGAGCCTGTTTTCCTGCACTTGGAGAAATAGGCGTATCCACAAGCAATAGATAGCTAAAAAATCTTATGGTGCTCGTAGGTTCCTTCATGTGTGTCTCGCGAGGAGAAACAGGCACCAAGGTTTTGGTGATCCTTGGTGAGTTGACGTGCGCGGGAGCTGACCCATGAGTTCAAAGCTCCTTGGGAGTTGACATTCATGAGAGCTGACCCGTAAGTTCAGAGCTCGGATCCCTTGGGTTTTAGGCGCTGCCGGGATGCTCCCGTGGCATGGCACCCTGCTAGCCCCCACTCGTGAGATACACAGGAGGGATCATACAAGCAGGAATAAACAATAATAACAGCTTTGCCGAAGTTCGCAAAACATGCTGGCGCGATGCGCAAAGGTTCAGAATGACCTGGAATAGGTGTTCATTACACTGGCGTGGCCAGGAGTTTTTCTTCTTTGATGATGAAGTGTCGCTCCTCCGGGAGCGCGCTCCCCTTACTTAGGAGGCAGGTTGGCGCCGACGGTGACGCAAGCCCCCGAGCCGCTCGCCTCCAGAGACACTTGCTTTGTCGCGGCCTTCTCCTGGGAGAACAGCTGCTTCTTCTTCGCGGGGGGCCTCGGGAGGGGTTCCTCGTCCTCGTCAGCGGGTGACGCCACCGCGGCAGCCTTGTAGGCCGCTTGCGCAGCGTACAAGGCGTCCGAGACCACGCCGCGGATGACAATGGTGCCACCCGAGCCAGGGAGCTTGACGAGGTTGTAGGCGTGGTGGGTCACCGCCATGAACTTGGCGAGGGCGGGGTAGCCGAGTATGGCGTTGTAGGGTAGGCCGATGTGCGCGACGTCGAAGTCGATCAGCTCGGTGCGGTAGTTGGCCTGGGTGCCGAAAGTGACGGCGAGCCTCACCTGCCCCAAGGGGGTGGTAAGACCCTCTGTCACTCCCGAGAAGGGCCTGGTAGGCATGAGCCGCTCGTAGGGCACCTGAAGCTTCTCGAATGTCTCGACGGAGATGACGTTGAGGCCGGCACCCCCATCAATGAGCGTCTTAGAGATGGCGATGTTGTTGATGGTGGGGGTGCAGACCAACGGGATGGTGCCAACGGTTGACGTGGACTTGGGGTGATCGCCGAAGTCGAAAGTAATGGGGCACTGGGACCACTTGAGGGGCCTGGAGGCCTCGACTCCAGGGAGGGCTGCCGCGACCTCGCGAGCGAGTTGCTTGAAGTGGCGGTTGGAGCGAGGGGCCTGAGCCCCGCCAAGGATACAAGCTGCCCCGCGAGGCACCTGGTAGCCTTCGTCAGCCTCGGCAGGTAGGTTGTCGTTTGCGGGCTGGGCAGCGTTGGCCTGGGGGTTCTGCTGGTAGTTGTCATTGTAGTTGTTGTTCCAGCGTCGCCCCCCGCGGCCGCTGCGGCCTCCGCCGCGGCCTCCGTTTGCCTCGCGAGCTTCGCGAGCCTCGCGAAGCCTCTTGATGTCGAAGCAGTCCTCGGTGGCGTGAGAGTGCCTGTTGTGGTAGATGCAGAAAGGGCGATCATCCTTCTTCTCAGTTCCTGCAGCTGGGGTAGCAGCTTGGCGAGACTGCTTGGCGTCAGGCTCTGCCGCGAGGACCGCAGTAGTTTTGCGCTTCTCGGAGGATTTCTTCTTCTTGGACCCCTCGGCGGGGTCCCCTGGCTCGTTCTTGACGAACAAGCGGCCCTCTTCAGCCTTGGCGCACTTGTCCGCCAAGTCGAAAAGCTTGACGATGGTGGTGATGTTGTCGTGGATGCCGAGCTTCTCGAGCATCCGCACGTCTGTGACCCCAGCCTGGAAAGCCGAAATGACCTGTGCGTCGGTGGCGTTGGGGATCTTGTTGCGCACTTGGCTGAAGCGCTGGATGTACTTGCGGAGGGTCTCGCCGGGCTTCTGACGCACGGCGCGGAGGTCGTTGTAGGTGAGGCCGCGCTCATACGTGCCCTTGAAGTTGGCGACGAAGCACCGGCAGAGCTCCTCCCAAGAGTTGATGGACTCGGCGGGAAGGTTGGTGAGCCATGAGGACGCAGAGTCCTTGAGGGCCATGGGGAACCAGTTCGCCATGACCTTGTCGTCGCCCCCGGCGGCCTGGATGGCCAAAGAGTAGAGCTGCAGGAACTCGAGGGGGTTGTTCTTGCCGTCGTAGCGCGGAGGGAGGTCCGGCCTGAACTTGACCGGCCAGACGACGCGACGAAGGCTGCGAGTGAACGCGGCCGTCGTGCCGTAGGTGACCGTGCCGTTGGCAAGAGTGGCGCGGAGGTGGCGCCCGGCGGTGGCGATGTCCTGGACGGCGCGGTTGCGGCGTTCTTGCCCGCGCTCGATGCTCACGCGTGCGTCCTCAGGGGCTCGCTGCACGATCTGGCAGTCATGCGGCGACGACGCGTGCGATGCAGCGCGGCCGTCGCGAGGAGGAGCCCCCGCTGGAGCAGGTTGCGGTGCAACCGGTGGGGCCGGAGCGGGTGTGGGCTGGAGAGGAGGCGCGGGAGGTGCGCCGTGCGCCACGTCCCCCACGAGCGCAGAAGGAACCAGGGAGCGAGACGGCGCAGGTGCCGCGGCGCGAGCGGCGCCGATGAGCTCGGCGACGCGGTTGAGCCAGGCCTCCTGAGCCGCCGGCGTGGGGCGATACTGCAGCAGCTCCTGCGCCATGAGGAGCGCAGTCGCCGGGCTGGGCGCAGGGCGGCCCAGCGAGGAAGCAGCACGGTCCCGCGACGGGGGCAGGGAGGAGGCCTCCTCTTCGCCGAGGTCGTCCTCAGCGTGGTCGATGTCGTCGTCGTCAGGGTGCTCGACGCGGGGCTCGGGGTCGACACGGCGCTCCGGAGCAGAGCCCCCACGCGGGCGGCCGCGCGGGCGGCCTGCGGGAGCGGTGGCGGCGCTAGCCATCCGGCGAGCGAGACGTTCGGCACGAGAACCGGCCATGGCTGTGTCGAGGATGAAGACGCGCCTCAGCCCCCTACCTGGCGCGCCAAATGTCGGAGATTGTCCCCGGGAACTAGGGGTGTCTCCAAGGTATCGTGTAAGGGGCTGAACACGGAGTCAAACAGTCCACAACGTGCTCCGGCGACGGTGCTCGTCAGGCTCGCTGCGGACGACACTGCAGAGATTGACACAAGGTATTACCCAGGTTCAGGGCCCTCTTGTGGAGGTAAAACCCCTACGTCCTGCTATGGTGTATTGCACTGCTTGAAGAGTTTACAGTACAAGGAGAGCTTGTCGAGCTCGAGGTGGCTACAATGGCTACTTGCTGATCTCCAGATCTAGGGTTTTGGACTCTGGGATCTTGGAACCCTTTGCACAAGCGTGCCTCCCCTCCTTTTATAGGCGCCCTGGGCCTCTTCTGCCCAAACATTTGGGCGGGAAGGGCTACCACATGGCGACGAAGGAGGAGGCGCGGTGCACCGTAAAGGTGAGGTCTACCATAAAGGTAAAGATCGTGGACGCGGTCCACGGCAGGGGAACGGCATCACCAAAGCTGAAAAGGGGCACCGACCAGCTGGACGGCGGGCTGGCGCTTGCCGAGGTGGGAGGTGGCCCACGGTGACGTCGTCCTTGGAGCGTAGCTGCAGACTGTTCCCTTGTCACCAAAGAGGCAATACTCGTTGTCCACTTTGCTTGGCTCCGCTTTGTTGACTGCTTTATACATGGAAACGGCAACTGCGGCGTCGTCGTCATCGCGCGTAGGCACGCGCGTCACTCTGCGCATAGCGCAGAGTCCATGTGCGCTCTGCCGCGGGGGCAGAGATGGCTTCATGAGGAAAGTGCTTATCGAGGCGAAAGGCCTCGCCAAGCCCTTCAGCTTGGTCCTTAGCAGAATTGCGGGCGGTGTTGGAGACGCCTTGTCGAGGAGCGATCCCCCGCCAAAGGAAGGAACCCTTGGCGAGGAGAAGAACCCTTCGCGAGGAAAGAAATCCTCGCGAAGCACGCCAGGCTTGGAGAGGCTGGTCCTTAGCAAAAGTCACCTGAAGAATCTTGTGGGCCCTGGCAGGCCGGCCCGTGGTACCCTGGTTTCCACTGTGCCGACAGATTCAGGCCTTTCATAAATCTCTTCTTCCGTTTCTCCTCAGTGTCCACTTCCTCAAGAGCATACCTAGGTAAGGTGTTAAATAAGTTGACATACCTCCCAATTGAGGATTCATGCTGTCTTAGATTCTCAAATTCCCTTCTTTTAAGATCCATAATACTTTAGGGAACATGAGCTTCCCGGAATCTTTTCTTGAATTCCTCCCAAGTAATCACATACCCTGCTGGTTGTGATGCAAGTACTGCTTCCCACCATGAAGCTGCTGGTCCGGTAAGCAAATAAGTTGCATACCTAAGTTTTTCTTCTGCAGAACATCCCACAGTGTTCAGCTTCCTCTCTGTATCCACTATACAATCTTCCGCATCCATAGGATCTGGTGCTTTTGCGAAAGGTACTGGTCTAGTGTTTTGGAAATCTGATAAGGTAACTCCTTTTGGTGCTTCATTCCTGGTAACTTGCATTTCCAATAAATCACGCAAAAACTTATTTTGTGTTTCCTGATCATGACGTTTGCCTTCTTCTACTAATTGCATGTATTGCATAAAGCCTTGTTCTATGATTGGTGTGGGTGGTTGAGGTATTCCTCCTCTCTCAGCATCATTCTTTTCCTTGGCCTCCCTTTCACGCCTCTGCACTTCACTTTCCTCTCCGACTCTCTCCATTGCCCCCTAGTCCTGTCACATTGAATCAGAACTCATCGTTACACTATGCATATGCACTCTGAGCTCGTCTCTTTGCGCAAAACTAGTCACACAAATAACTTCAGAAAAATCCGAGAAAAACCAAAATCTTCAAACATATACCATGTATTATACATGTAGAATTACAAACATGGGTACAGAATTGTAACACACTCTAAAGTGAGTAGGTCTCACTTATTGCTACCGTACAATCTCACCGTACAAACTACAATACTCTATATGATACATATCCACATTACGGCTTCCCTCCGTGGCTTCTATTTCTCCGTGTAACGTCCGGGTTTCCACCACTTATTCCGACCAGTTCTCCTCAAATAACCCGGTAATGGAGTTTTCTTTCCTGGTGGCTTATACTCTGGGTCTGAGGTTGAGGCTTCTAAATTGAGGTATGTTATGGTAAAATAGTCGTCCAGATACTGTTATGCTTCATCGACATCTCCATACTCGTAATCCCCATCATATCTTCCTATAGGAACATTTTCTGTACTACAGAAGTAATTCCGAGGTTCATCAACTGACTCTATTTTTGGTCTCCTTAGGTTACTAGTACGTTGATCATATATGGATTTGTAACCACTCCGTCACTTTCCTCTTCCGAGTCTATCAGAATTGGATTATCCGCATAACCTAGTTTTGGCTTTCTTCGGGATAGATAACTAGTAACTTCTTCTCCTGAATCAGCCTTGATCACTATCGGATCACTTTTAGTCCCCATATAAGGTTCATCATCCCAACCGCTGGAATAAGGAACTTCAGGTTCAGCTACTTGGTTTTCTTCCTCGTATTCTACTTCAGGATCAGCTGAGTGCGGTGGTGAATAAGTAGGATAAATAGGTGTTTCTGGGACTGCATCTTCATCAACATATATTGTGGGTGTAGGTGGTGGCTCGGTATAACCTCTGTTTGCTTCATACGTATACAAGTCACATTGCTCTTTTATAAAATCAGGACTTGTATACTTCTCTACCATCTTCTCTACTTCATCGGCCAAAATACCGAAGGTCTTGTGATATGCCCTAATGAGCTGAGTACAACTCTCCAGATAAACTACCATATCACGGGGATTGTTTTTTGCAAAAGTCAGATAGTCCACGTCCAATTCCTGATAATAATTATCACTTGGCACGCCATGGAATAAAGTTCCTTCAAAATCTTTGCCCTTTGCAGTTCTAATCTTGGTTATTGCCTTGACCACTGCAATATGGAATGCTATCTCCACATGCTTCGCTTCTCCATAAGGCATCTTTAACCCCACATTAAGCTCCGATGGAAGCTTGAGTGCGACTATGTATTTGGCTAACGTTGACCCATCATAATAGCTGATACATTTGACAATTACTTTGGTCTTGACTCCAAGATAATTTATCATTTGCTCCAGCACTACTGCCCATCTTCCACGGCATACTCCTTTTCCTAATGAAGAATCCCGGATATGTAGTGTCCTCTTGGGAAATTTGGTATCCATTCCTGAATACACAAAAATTAACCAACTGAGAATGATGTATTATATGCATGATAGGAATATTCTCAATTGAATAACCATCATAACAATATAAAACTCATTACGACTTAACGTATTCTACTTACACGTTTCCCTATACTAGGTTTTCCAACCTAAGGTCTAGCATTGCTCTGATACCATCTGCGGTGACCCCGCACACCACTGCATATTATAGTGTACAAGTCGTTGACATAACATTTACAGAAGGACTTATCCACAAATATTACATACCTCAGAATAGTACAACAGAAACATTGCGGGTCCACTTATTTATATTACACACTGCTATGTCTTACAAACAAAGACAATAAAAACTACAACGATCTTTCCATAAGGGAAAAGATATTCAACTAAGGTAGTGTTGACACTAGTCAACTTATTCGTGAAGGAAAATAGCAAATATGAACCTTGGGCTTGACTAAAGATACTAGCCTATGAATATTTGGCCCTCGGTCCTATAAAAAGGCTCTAAGCCTCGGTATCTTCGTCTTCAGCTCCATAGGCGATCAGGCAGTCGACTCCTTCAATACCTCCAGATAGGTCAGGTTCTTCAAAGTACACCTCGTCGTCGTGGTAAACTCCGAAGGCTTCACTCATTGTATCATTGAAGTCTAAGCATGGGGTCAAAAAGGAAAGGGTGAGTAACAGCGTTACCCAACAAGTTCAGTATATTTATAGAGATAAGGTGTTTCATGCACTAGCTACTGCCATGACCATAAGTCGTAGGCATAATGCAAGTTTTTGAAAACATTTCTTCAAAGGATTGATTTTATTTTGGAAAACTATGTCTCAGCCTCCACGGGTCGTCTGAATCCAAATGGAACTCCTATCCCGCCTCGTTCACGTAGTTCCGATCCGGGAACACGGATGTGACTGCCACAATTTGTTTGTTTGACTCTGCAGAGCCGCATCACTTTACCCAACAGTTGCCTGGCCCTTTATTTGCTCTCTTTACACTCCATGAGTGTTATAGCTAAGGCTCAGGACATCCAGCCATGTGGAGCTCCTCCACGTACTACACATCCGCCCATTTATGATGCGGTAGGGGAATCATGTTCCACGCATACCCATCACCCCTCCCGAGCTTTGATGGGGTCGCAGCATGGAAAACAAAAAATTTCTACGCGGCAAAGCGGAATAAACCCCAAGGATCTAGATCTATGAGATGAAGATAGCGAAGATGAGATCCAATCTCTTACCCTCGAAGATCAACAAACGCGTTTTGTCGGTGCAGGGGTTGGCTAGTCGATCCCCGCAACTAGACTCGTCTAGTCGCAAGGAGATGTATTATCCTCGAGATCCAATCCGGTGAAGTGCAGCAACGGGCAGCACCTCCGCAGCGTCCACACGTACAGCTCGATGAAGACGTCGACTCCTTGATCCCGCAAGCGAGAAGACGTGGCCTTGATGATCTCAGCAGCACGACGGTAGTGCCGGTGATGATGACGATCTCCGCGAGCAGGGCTTCGCCAAGCCAAGCAAGAGGAGAGGGAGAGGAGCAAGGTGGCGCAGCAGCCCTAGGGCATAGGGGTGGTGCGGCTAGGTGTGGAGGAGAGGTGGCGGCAGCCCTCCGGGAGAGGAGGGGTGCGGCTAGGGTTAGAGGGAGAGAGGGGGGTGCGGCTAGGGGGCAGCCTCCAAGGTGTGTTGCGCCTCCCCCCTCCCCTCCTTATATAGGTGGCGGCTAGGGCAAGGGCAGGGCCGGCCGGCCCCCCCCCCCTCTTGTCTTGCCCCCCAAGTTGGAGTCCAACTAGGACTCCTCCTTGGGCCCCCTTTCTTAAAGGGGTGGAGGGCCCAACTCCTAGTCCAACTAGGAGTGGGACTCCCCTCCTTCCTATGCCGCACCAGCCCATGTGGGCTTAGGTGGTGCGCACCACCTAAGTGGTGGCAGCACCCCTTTGCACCATGTGGGCCCCATACAAAATATGGTCCCACTTCTAGACCCTTCTAGAACACTCCGGAACCTTCCGGTACCCTATAAATAATTTCCGGAACTTTTCCGAAACCTCCGGAAACCACTTTCCATATATGAATCTTATTCTCCGGACTCCTCCGGAACCTCTCGTGATGTCCGGGATCCCATCCGAGACTCCGAATCACCATTCGTTCACTTCATCATTTAATTCATTGCAAAACCTAATTTCATCGGAACGTTAAGTGTGTGACCCTACGGGTTCGAGAATGCATAGACATGATCATATCAATAATTAATAGCGGGACCGGGATGTCCATATTAATTCCTATACACTCAACGAAAACCTTTTCTCGATTGAACCACAATGCCGGAGATTCAATTAATCTCATATACGATTCCCTTTGTCTCACGATATTCTACTTGCCCGAGATATAATCGTTGACATCCCCATGTCTAGTTTAATCTCGTTACCGGCAAGTTCTCTTTACTCGTCCATAATATAGGATCCCGGTGATTACAACTTAATCACATGTCTGCAGACTTTTGATGCTATATTACCGAGAAGGCCTGGAGATATCTTCTCCGTCACATGGAGGGACAAATTCCACTCTCGATTCATATCACCCAACAACCCACCATCGGAGATACCTGAAAGCCACCTTTATAATCACCCAGTTACGAAGTGATGTTTGATGTCCACAAAGTATTCCTCTGGTGAACGGGAGTGATATAATCTCATGGTCTAAGGAAACTATATTTGGCATATTAAAAGTGTTGACAACAAAACTTTTGTGACACGATTAATTGCAACTCTTTATTTGGGTCATGTCCATCACACCATTACTCCTAATGATATGACTCCGTTATCAAGTGACTATAACAAGTCCATAGTTAGGAAACTCTAACTATCTCTTGATCAACGAACTAGTCCTGTAGAGGCTCACTAGGGACTCCGGGTGTTTATATTCCACACATGTATTATGTTTCCATTTAATACAATTATAGCATGGATAATAAACTATTATCATAAACTTGAATATGCTTAATAAACCATTTTATTATTGCCTCTAGGGCATATTCCCAACAGTCTCCCACTTGCACTAGAGTCAATAATCTAGTTTACATTTCCGCGATCCAACACGCATGGAGTCTCACTCATGAAGTCTCAGTGCTGATCATGTTTGCTTGTGGAAGAGGTTATGTCCGTACTCTGTACTTTACACTTCTTTATGTCCTTTGCAAAATTGCAACTGTCACTTAATTTGACATTACTTTATCATCACATGATAAACTTCCTATCATCCCATGATAAAGCTCATTATCTTATAATGTATATAATATGTTTGGTTATAGAGTGAGATATTCATATCCTTTTATGCCTATATGTATGTTCAGTCAAATGGACTTTCCCACAACACATGCATCTGGAACTCACTCAATCTTGAAACAACTTTCTCAAACCAAAATATTATATCTTATTTCAATCCTTGAATTAATCATATACTCCTATATGTTGTAGACTCAACAAATCGACAGTGTAACTTTGCACTTCGATATTTCCGATCATGCTTTCGCTGCGCTGCTTTGACTCTAAAAGATCTCCAATTTAGTCTGGCTTTATGACTTCAACCAAGTCTACCATTTTCTAAATTTATCTCAATTTCATGAAAAATGACTCCTCATTCAACATGTTCTTACAATTAAGAACTTGGGTCACATATCGTCATATACAAACATATGGTTCTTATATGTTGAGATCTATGAACAATTCATATTGAATTCCAACATATCCTCCAACCATCAATTTTGTACTGAGTTCTCTAACTCAATGCTTCACCTATATATCACAATGAGATGAACCATTCTTCTCTTGTTTCATTTTGAACTCCTTCAAAGTATTTAGGTTAAACATCTGACTTTAATGTTTATCAAACTTATCTGTCCTCCATAGATACATTCCATCTACATGAAAAATTTGACGTTCAAACTAACTTCATAAGTTATGCATTGGTCCATGTCACCATTTACAACATTTATGAAATCTCCATTTCATTCAAACACTATGTTGTAAACTCCCACTCAAATATACCTCATACACATATTAAATTGTGAAGCCACTTTGGCTCCCACTCAGAAATATGTTATCTTTATATTTGACCATGATTAATTAGCTCCCACTCAAACATATGTCACCACATATTTTGATTATGGAAATTAATTTCTGCTCTAACTTAATATATGTCACCACATATCTTAATTAGATCTCACTCAGTTTCTTATGCACTTTCTCGACACTTTGGACTCCTCCAAAATTCTTAACACTTAAGATTCGAGAACTCATATACGAAACACCAGCACTTTGCCAGCTCTAAGTTTTATTTATTCCACGCAAACTCTTTTGCAAAATAAATATGTGAAACATTCTTTTCACAAAATCAAGTAACAATTACTTTTATGATTTAAACTTAAAGTAGAATGACTCTTAGTCACTTTCGTATTTAAAGTTTCTATTTCTTCTTTTGTAGTTTTGTAGGTATGTCTTGTTTCCCAAACATGACAAGTAAATCATGAACATTATTTTGCAACTTTTGACAAAATTCATATTCTTGAAACCTACATCTCTTTAGACAAGCTAAACCAAAATTCAATGATCACCATCATCAAAACCTTTATGTGTCAAGTTTTATCCAACATAGCACTTTACATATGTGCCACTTGATACATAAACATGCAAGGTTTAAGCCTTCTAAGTTTATTCCAACAATTCTTTTATCCATGAAACCATTTCACGATAAAACCACTAAAATACATAACATAACCAAACACATTGGTTTGTCCCTTTTAGTCTCACATTGTGGAATCTCTATTCATAATCTCATATGAACACTCTACAAAACTTTATTTGCTATGGCTTTTAATTATCTCATAATTATTGAAACCACTATTTCACATAACTCATATGCGAAATGCAAATCATTAAATAGATCCTTTATTTAAAACAGGAGTGTTATCAAAATAAATCTAAATGATACTAATGAAACCTTAAAACCAAAGACCCTTCTTTATGACCACATAATATCAAATACAATGTGATTACAATACTTTAGGTTTATCAAAACACTTTTGAACAATCTCTAAATATTGTAATTTGTGATAACACTTGTCACAAGTCACCATACTAAACAATAACTCAAATATTTTGTCTCTTTTGATCAAATCGAAAAGACTCAATTATCTTGTCAACTTAATATCCTCTACTTCCAAAATCTCATCATGACATGAATAAATACTCCTATTTACTCATCCATGATAAAACAATGATGTCTTTTATTTACTGAAAAATACAACCAACACTTGTGTTTATTTTCAGCAACTCATGGCATTTTCAGAAAATGGCATTTTTAATCACACTACTTAGTGATGCGCATCAAGATGCTCTTCAGCACTAATAGTATAAACAAATCTCATCATTAAGTATTGGATATTTTAGCATGTCTTTATTTTATAAGTGTTTAACTAATTACCGTTCAAATCTAGCAAAGGACAATAATCTCATAATCGAAACGTGATCTCCAAAAAGGATTACTCATGAAAACAGAACAACCACTTGTCTTTAACATGAATGACCGTCTCACAAACCGAGACACACTAATTTAAGATCACACTTAATTCGATTACAAAACTCATTCAAATCGTCTAATTTAAAAACGATAAATGTAGAAGTAGAACATCGCTAGCATCAACTCCTTGATTGCCATCTTCCCGCGAAATCCACTCAGTCCCTCCATGCACTTCTCAAACGGCAGGCCCTGTTTTCATAAAACAGCACAAGTATCAAATACTTAGCTCACCATAAGTGTAAATGGGACATTTAAACATTTATAACTAGTATATCAAAATATACCTTCTGCGTTGACTACCTTCTCCTGCTATGGGTTCCACTTTAACTTGACGCAGCTGGGAAATAAACTCACAGAAAGTGATCGAATCCCTTCCCATGATATAGTTCCTCACATAATCCTTATAGCTGGGGGGAAGCGAGCGCAGCACCCCATCTATTGCCATCTCGTCAGTTATTTCATGGTTCCAAACATCCACCATAGTATAATACAGCCGGTGCATCTTACTTAGGTGCTGTTCCAAGCAAGTGTTTTCTTCCATCTTAGTTGAAAGAAATTCATCCAGGCATTCAAACCTTGCAACTCTAACTTGTGCTATGAACCTTTGTTTCAGCTCATCGACAATCTCCATTGCGCTCAAGTTTCCAAATTGTCTACCAAGGTTAGAATCCATGAAGGTGCATATCAACCAATGACTTGAATGTGAGTCTTTACTCCGGCTGAGCCAATCCATATGCTTGTTGTAACTCGCAGAAGCATCAGGGTTTTCTTCTAAGGGTTCATGTAACACGTAGAGCTGATCATTGTTGATAGGACTTCTCTAAGACATTCGTACCACTCGATGAAGTTTGACCCATCGAGACGCAGCTCCTCAGCAAGAAACATACTACTGTAGTCGGCCATGATCTACAAGGATTTTGCAAAGACATCTTTAGGACACTTGTTTATGATAATTTTAGTTCAACTTAATCAAATTAACGAACTCCCACTAAACTCAACATCTCTCCGGTTGATTAGTGACACACGATCCAAATCCACTATACCACCACCGATCATCACGTGAGATGATGTAGTTTCAATGGTGAACAACTCAGTGTTGATCATATCATTCATATGACTCGTGTTTAACCTTTCGGTTCCGTGTTCCCGAGGCCATGTCTGTACATGCTAGGCTCGTCAAGACAACCGTAGTATTTCCGCATGTGCAAACTGGCTTGCACCCGTTGTATGTGAACGTTGAATCTATCACACCCGATCATCACGTGATGCTTCGACACGATGAACTTTCGCAACGGCGCATACTAGGGGAGAACACTTAATTATCTTGATATTAACATGAGAGATCACCTTATCATGCTACCGTCGCGATCACATCTAAGCATAACAATAAGGTGCATAAAAGGGATTAACATCACATGCAATTCATAATTGTGATATGATATGGCCATCCTTCATATGCTCTTAGATCTCCATCTTCAAAGCACCGGCAAGATCTCCATCTCCGGCATGATCTCCATCATCTTGGCGCCATCACCATGGTTGTCCACCAACTATTGCAACTACAACTAATGCTACTCTTAGCAATAAAGCAAAGCAATTACATGGTGATTTCATTGACACGCAGGTCACATAAAATAATAGACAACCATATGGCTCCTGCCGGTTGCCGTACTCGTCGACATGCAAGTCGCGAAATATTACAAACATGATCATTGCATACATTATCACAAATCACATTGGCCATATCACATCACTTGACCCCCTCTGCAAAAACAAGTTAGACGCCTCTACTTTGTTTATGCAAATTTTACGTGGCTTCGGTCAACGAGATAGAACCGTTCTAATCTACGCAAAACCACAACGGTGATATAATAGTTGCTTATTTACTCATCCTTTTGAAAGGCCTTCCATTGAAAATTGCAACCTCACTAAAGCAAGAGAAACAGACACCCGCCAGCCACTTATGCAAAACAAGTTGCATGTCAGTCGTGGAACCGGTCTCTCGTGCGTGGACGAGTAAGGTTGGTCCGGGCCGCTTCAATCTCACAATACCGCAAAGATGCAAAGTGCACGCGAGAAGGTAGCAACATAAAATATCAACGCCCACAACTCCTTGTGTTCTAATCGCATCAACACCTACGAATAGATCTAGGCTCTGATACCACTGATGGGGTCGCAGCATGGAAAACAAAAATTTTCTACGCGGCAAAGCGGAATAAACCCCAAGGATCTAGATCTATGAGATGAAGATAGCGAAGATGAGATCCAATCTCTTACCCTCGAAGATCAACAAACGCGTTTTGTCGATGCAGGGGTTGGCTAGTCGATCCCCGCAACTAGACTCGTCTAGTCGCGAGGAGATGTATTATCCTCGAGATCCAATCCGGTGAAGTGCAGCAACGGGCAGCACCTCCGCAGCGTCCACACGTACAGCTCGATGAAGACGTCGACTCCTTGATCCCGCAAGCGAGAAGACGTGGCCTTGATGATCTCAGCAGCACGACGGTAGTGCCGGTGATGATGACGATCTCCGCGAGCAGGGCTTCGCCAAGCCAAGCAAGAGGAGAGGGAGAGGAGCAAGGTGGCGCAGCAGCCCTAGGGCATAGGGGTGGTGCGGCTAGGTGTGGAGGAGAGGTGGCGGCAGCCCTCCGGGAGAGGAGGGGTGCGGCTAGGGTTAGAGGGAGAGAGGGGGGTGCGGCTAGGGGGCAGCCTCCAAGGTGTGTTGCGCCTCCCCCCCTCCCCTCCTTATATAGGTGGCGGCTAGGGCAAGGGCAGGGCCGGCCGGCCCCCCCTCTTGTCTTGCCCCCCAAGTTGGAGTCCAACTAGGACTCCTCCTTGGGCCCCCTTTCTTAAAGGGGTGGAGGGCCCAACTCCTAGTCCAACTAGGAGTGGGACTCCCCTCCTTCCTATGCCGCACCAGCCCATGTGGGCTTAGGTGGTGCGCCCCACCTAGGTGGTGGCAGCACCCCTTTGCACCATGTGGGCCCCATACAAAATATGGTCCCACTTCTAGACCCTTCTAGAACACTCCGGAACCTTCCGGTACCCTTTAAATAATTTCCGGAACTTTTCCGAAACCTCCGGAAACCACTTTCCATATATGAATCTTATTCTCCGGACTCCTCCGGAAATCCTCGTGATGTCCGGGATCCCATCCGAGACTCCGAATCACCATTCGTTCACTTCATCATTCAATTCATCGCAAAACCTAATTTCATCGGAACGTTAAGTGTGTGACCCTACGGGTTCGAGAATGCATAGACATGATCATATCAATAATTAATAGCGGGACCGGGATGTCCATATTAATTCCTATACACTCAACGAAAACCTTTTCTCGATTGAACCACGATGCCGGAGATTCAATTAATCTCATATACGATTCCCTTTGTCTCACGATATTTTACTTGCCCGAGATATAATCGTTGACATCCCCATGTCTAGTTTAATCTCGTTACCGGCAAGTTCTCTTTACTCGTCCATAATATAGGATCCCGGTGATTACAACCTAATCACATGTCTGCAGACTCTTGATGCTATATTACCGAGAAGGCCTGGAGATATCTTCTCCGTCACATGGAGGGACAAATTCCACTCTCGATTCATATCACCCAACAACCCACCATCGGAGATACCTGAAAGCCACCTTTATAATCACCCAGTTACGAAGTGACGTTTGATGTCCACAAAGTATTCCTCCGGTGAACGGGAGTGATATAATCTCATGGTCTAAGGAAACTATATTTGGCATATTAAAAGTGTTGACAACAAAACTTTTGTGACACGATTAATTGCAACTCTTTATTTGGGTCATGTCCATCACACCATTACTCCTAATGATATGACTCCGTTATCAAGTGACTATAACAAGTCCATAGTTAGGAAACTCTAACTATCTCTTGATCAACGAACTAGTCCTGTAGAGGCTCACTAGGGACTCCGGGTGTTTATATTCCACACATGTATTATGTTTCCATTTAATACAATTATAGCATGGATAATAAACTATTATCATAAACTTGAATATGCTTAATAAACCATTTTATTATTGCCTCTAGGGCATATTCCCAACAAGCTTCCCCACCAATTACCCCGTCGGGCAGGAAGATGACGCACTTCCATGCTGTTGACCGCTGCAACGATCCAACCCGGTGTAGGCCTGCCGAGGATGTGCGAACGAAGGAAAAAGCCTCTGACTGACCCCGCCCATACAAAGTCTGTTGGTTGATGCTTTCACTACGGCGAAAGGATCACTGGGACATGGGTTATTAATCCTAGGTATATACTTTCCCGTACGATGGAATACCGGACCTATTCATCTTACCATTTATTCCATCGCCAGCCACACAATATATATATATATATATCAATTCACATCATTCGAAAATAGTTTTTCTTTTTGATGCAGATGAGAGACGTTTGTATATAGTTTTGAAAATAGTTTGATAAAAATATTTCAAGCGGTATGCAAGAATGAACTTGCCTTGAGACTGAAAAGAAGTGTAGTCTAAAGCTTCTGATGGCTCGAGACCCTCGTGTTCTGAAATCAGCATTATTGTCTTGGTAAGACAATGTTTAAAGATCCAATTATGCAATTATGCATAAATGAGATGCTTTTTGGTCTAATTTCGGAAAATTCCCCCCTTATTTGATTTCTTATGATTTTTAAGTCTTTTTTGGTGATTTTTATTTTAATTGAGGTTTAATTTTTCTTTGGTATGTTTTACCTAATATGTTGCATCAAAAAATCATCTTCAATTTAAAAATAAAGTTCAACATATTAGTTAGAACCTTATTACAATTTTAGAGTGTTTATTTTTAGAAAATAGTTTTTGAAAATAATTCAAATAATTTCCACTTAAGGATCTTTGAATTTTTCACTCAAGAAAGTCTATTCAATAAATACTAGAAAAATCATATCTAAAATCCTTGTAAAAATTTTAGTGGAAAACATATTTTTATTATATTTTTGGGGTTTTTATTTTGGGTTTTAAAAATTGGTTTGAATGAATTTTATTTGGGACCTTGTAATTTTCTAAAATTACATTTAGGTCCTTTAGTTCGGTTGAACCAAGTCAACCGACTCGGTCGGTTGGGTCCGACCGTGTCTCTCCTCACTCCCTTCTCTCTCTTGCTCCCTTCTCTCTCTCTCTCGAGCGACCGAATCGCCGCCGCCGTCGCCGCTTGATTCCGGCCGACTCCGGTCGTTTCCGCCGCCGCCGTTGCGAGCTATGGACAACTCTCAGCGAGAGATCTCTCTCCACCCCACGGTTTCCCTTCTACTTCACCGATGCGGTCGTGCTCCTCCTAACCCTAGTTAGGGTTTCGGTTGAAGCGTGATCCTTCGTGCTCCCGACCTTGATTTGCTCCGCCGTCGGTGTGGTTGTCTCCGTGCCGCCGTGGTGGTGTTGCTGTGATGCTTCTTCTCCCTTGGTCCTCCGTCTTGACCACACGGGCATTGCCCCGTCGTCATGCCGTTACGGCCTAGGGCGATTGGTAAGAATTCCTCCTCCTCTTCTTCTCTTCTCTCATCACTCTCTAATCTCGCCTCTGTCTAACCTAGATGCTATGACGAGCATGATTTACTCTCTGGTACTTAGCAAAATTTATGCTTGGGTACGACCCTGTTTTACTGATGATGAATATGTGTTGCTTTGATGCTTAAATATTTATCTGATGTGTGGAATGTGAAGAATTAAATGGATTTAGATGATTTGCTTAGGCAAAGATGATTTGAGAGAAAAGAATTGGGATTTGGACTTGATATCATACTGTGGCTTGTGCTCTGTACTGTGAAGCAGTGTGGAATTAAATGTTTAAGTGTAAAGGATTAGCTATGCATGCTGTGATGCCTCCTTTAGGAGTTACACAGAAGTTAGCTAAGATTTAGGCTTGGGAAAAAATTCTTTTTATGCTTTCCTGTGCTTCTTCCAGTGCCTAGATGTGCTATGCTCATTTGCATCAGTGTGTGGTGCTCTGGCATATGTGTGTGATTTAAAAAGAATAGATAAGCACTTGCCTTCCTCATGTATTAATCAAATCATGTTCAACATGGTCTTGAGAAATACAGAGATGATTCTCTCTTCCCCACTCTTCTAATTGCATGAAAACATGCTGGACAGGTGTTCTCAAGTGAACACTTGTTCTTCTCCTCTCTAAAACTCTCTTATGCATGCTTATAGCTTTACTCTGTCAATTCAGAGCTGATGGTGTAAGGACCTGATGGTGTGAATTACAATTTTTCGTTGTAACAGAATTGTGGAACAATTCCACTTGTAATATTTGAGAAGATGTTGTATGAGATTTAATTTGTATAAAGTTATTTTGGAGATAAGTGATGATGATAATCAAAGTTTGTGAAGATTTAAATTTTGAATTGTATGGAATAAGATAAGATATGAATTTTGGAATGATATGATAAAATGTGTTTGTTTAATATGAATTTGAATTCTAGAGTTGAATCAAAAGTTTTACAATGTGAATAAGAATAAGATATACAAGAGTTGATGTGATTTGAGTTTGAATTTGTCTTAGTAGGTTTTTAATATGGGTGATAACCCCACCACTCTTTTATAAACTAGGGTTTTGAAATAGGTGACTAAGGTTATATCGATTTGTCTCGACTACTGGTCAGTGACCTACTTCTCATGTCATTGACGTTTGTCGGGCATCGACGTCCTTGTCATTCTTTCACAAAAGCACGAAAATTATCTGGGTTTTTCAATTATGCATGAATGCAAAGATGCACAATTCCCATATCTACCCTCTCGGATCTTATAACTATGGGGTATTACAATTTTGAAAGTTTTAAAGATAGCACACGAAAATTTTACTTGGAGTGGCAAGGAAATACCACATGTAGGTAGGTATGGTGGACACAAATGGCAAAGATATTTGGCTCAGGGAGTTGGATGCACGAGAAGTATTCCCTCTCAATACAGAATTTTTGGGCTTAGCAGGATATCAAACAAACACATAACATCAACTTGTTTCAATGAATGACTACAGATATACATCATGCATGACAACTAGACTTCACACCGTCTACCTTGTTAGCCAAACCAACTATTTGCAAAAAGAATATCTAGACTTTGAGAGCTACCAAGCAGGACAAGCACCACAATTTTATAGCTTTACAATAGTTCCTAGATGATCCACAAGTTTAAGCATTAGTCTACTTCATATCTCTAAACAATTGACAAGTATCAAAGATTCAAGACAATGATCTACAAGATTAACCAACACTTTTCACACTTCCTACATGATAATTTCCATTCAAACAAACACCAATCAACTTATTTGAAACAAAACTAAAAGAGTGAAACAACAAGAGCAATACTTCCTAACTACAAAATCTAACAGCTCTGAACAAGAGATGCTTGAAAACAACAGCTAGACGCAAAAACAACAAAGGCTAAACACTCAACACATATAAATGAAGAACATGAGTGTATACGAAAAAGCGGAGCGTGTCTCTATCCCAAACAAGCATGCATGGATCCAAATTATTGCAAAGGCCAGAGAACAAAACACAAACAAACTGAAAGTAAAAACAAACTGACGCTCCAAGAACAACACATAATGTGTAAAAGAATAAAAATATAGTAACATGAGAGAAAACGATGATTGTTGATGAAGAAGGGGATGCCTTGGGCATCCCCAAGCTTAGACGCTTGTGACTTCTTGAATATTTCATAGGAGGTTCCATGGGGAGCCTCCCCAAGCTTAGACTTTTATCCCTTCTTGATCTTACTTCATCACCTCGCACTTCGATACTTGAAAACTTCCTTCACGCAAAACTTATAGCAAATTCATTAGAGGGGTTAGTCCACAAAAACAATATCTTCCTTGAGTTCCAAAGCACATACCATGAACTTATTTTTTTAAACATTAGCTACTGTCACAAATGTCTAAGTAAAGCTCTAGCTTTGAAAAAACTTCACTCTGACCGTGAAAAAAACAATGCAAAACTAAGGATAGAATCTGTCAAAATCAGAACAAACTGTAAAGATGAATTGTTTCGGGGCACTTCTGGACCTCAAATCCGAGAACTTAAAACTAGAGAAAAGTAGACAAAACCCTGATGCTTTCTGTCACAAATTTGCAGCCACAGATGACATTCTGTGATTTTTTGGATTTTCGAACAGTGAAGAACAGAAATCTATTTCTGGACAGCAAACTCGCCAATTAGTCTTCCTCTCTTTAGAGTCTATTCTTGGCACCAAAAACCAAAACAAAAAGATACAAGGGAGTTGCTACAGAAGTAACATCACCCAAAAATTCAACATAAGCGCTTTTCTTTAACGCCTTTTAGCTAGGCGCAATGATTTTAATGATGCTCTCATAAGAATAAGAGTTGAAACAAAAGAGAGCATCAAGAAGCAAATATCAAACACATTTTAAGCCTAACCCACTTCCTAATCATAGGAATCTTGTAATCAAATAAATCAATGAATAACATAGTGATAAGCATAGGAAGATAAAACAAGAGCAACTTCAAAACTTTCAACATAAAGAGAGGTGTTTTAGTGACATGAAATTTTTTATAACCATATTTCCCTCTCCCAAAATAATTTCCAGTAGCATCATGAACAAACTCAACAATATAACTATCACATAAAACATGCTTTTCATGCTCTACAAACACATAATTTTTATTAAGCTCCAAAATATTATGATCAAAATAAACAGAAGTCATGACCTTTCCAATCCCATTATTAAACATGTTTCTTTTTGTTTTCTTTGAGTTTGGGTGATGTTTAATAGGGGAATCAAGGTCATAAGTGTAGCAAGCATCAATTTCCTCAAAAAGGGATATTTCAAGAGAATCCATAGGAACATAACATTCATCTTCCTTTGGTAATCATGGAGGGCAATCAAATAATGTAAGATTTAAAGAGTTACTCTCATTAGAAGGTAGGCATGGGTAAGTAATCCATTTTTCCTCCTTTTGTTTTTCACTCTCTTCCTCTTTTTCATCCAATGAGCTTCCAGTTTCAGTAATTTCTTCTTCCACGATTTCCTGCAAGGCATTAGTCTCTTCTTTTGGAGGATAAGTTCTCTCAAGAAATTCAGTAATATAAGGATTATCATTATAGTACTCAAGGCAATATCCAAGTATAACAAAATTTTCAGATTTGTAAGAAGCATCATCAATATCTTTAAGCACAGAAGTAATTTTATAGGCACCCATACAAACAATAAATTCTTCAATTTGTTCAATATTATCAAAATCATAGTTTCCTTTAGCATAAGAAGCCAAGTTTTCATTATCATTACAATCACATTGGAAAGGGAGGTGTTTATACCTCCTACAGCAAAAAGATTCATTAAGGCACCAGGATTCATCATAAGTAGAGCAAAAGTTGTTAGCAAGACTATTCAATTTATTTATTTGTGCCCATATGTGTTTCCTTTATTCAGACAAGCGGTATTCCTTATAATAATTTTGTTGTTCCTCCGTGAACCCACCTTGCCAATAAGATCTAGTCTCAAACAAAGTAAACATTGATAGCAAGTAAAGAACTAGACATAATATCAAGCAAAACTATAAAAAGACTAGTGCTGGAATTTTTTATTTTTTTGTGTTTTTCAGTTTTAGAGCAAACGGAAGGCAAAACAAGACTAAAAAAATACTAAGCAAGACAATAACAAAGTAAAGTGAAAGGATGTGTGAAACTCCCCTAGCTGAAGCTTCCATGTCCCCAGCAATGGCGCCAGAAAAAGTTCTGTTGACGGAGGACTTGGTAGTTCGAGAAGCCTTCTTCAAATCCCCGGCAACGGCGCCAGAAAAAGTTTGAAAGAGCATGGTTGCCCCCATGTGTTGTTTTGGTAATTAATGACAATCTCTATGGACTAATGGTTGCATTGAGTTATACTTGTAGTGTTTGTCCATAGGAGTGCTTGAAGACCATATGTTGGTTTCAAGGTGGAAAGAAGAATATTAAGTAATGACCAAGAGGTTCAAGGTGTTATCTGAAGACTGGTCATGATGGTGTTGAGCATAGTGCAAGTATGTTTTGAAGATTAAGATTGAGTGAATGTTCATGTTAACCTTCAAGACATCATCTTTATGAAGAGAGAAGTAAAGATACAAGTTGATTAGTGCAAGTCCAAGAAGAGCATCTTGAAGAGATCACATGCTTGGAGCTTGTCACCCCTTTAGAGATAATGTTCAAGTGAAGACATGCCTAATAGAGGCTGTCCCATAATGCTTATGGGGGAGCCATATGAGAGTCTTCACCAAGCGACGCAATCAAGAAAGGTGTTCCCACTTGAGAAGATCAAGACGTCATCATCTAGATCAAGTGGAATGTGCAAGGCAAAGGTATTATCTTGATAGGGTTTTAGGATAGGTAACAGTACTATCAAGAGGGGCTCTCAAGTGAGCTTTAGCGTATCGGTCGAAGAGAGCTCAAACCTTTGCATCCTTGGCATCATCTTTATTGGTTCTTATTTGGCTCTTATCGTGGTGTGGTCTTGGTGCTTTTCGTGCTTGTCATGACAAGACCAAGTTCACCGAAAACAAGATTGAGTTGCATCTTCTATTGTGTTTTCGGTTGTGGAGATTTTGACGGTTCACCCGTGAGGAAAGGTTCACACCTTCCTACCCATAACAAAATCTCCATTGCGTGTTATTTGGCTTTCATCCATATGAGGATTTAGAGCTTGTGTTCATCTCCATACCAAGCTCTAGTTCATCAAAAACGGATCTCATATGCATATCTTGTTGCGTTTTTTATGTTGGAGGTTTTACCGGCTTGTCTTTCCTAGAGAGATCAAATTCTTTCCTTGTGACCTCCTCCTTACATGATGAACTATGATGTTTCTTTACATGATCTTGTAGAGCTCTTCGTTGCGATTCCAACGAGTCCAAGATCATCGAAAACGGAGTCCGGATGCAAAAGATATCGCATTTCTCGTGCGTGCTGTTTTACATTATGTATGGCATTCGGATTTCATTAGGAATTTTCCGAGTGAAATCCGAGCATCCGGAATTTTCCAGATCTATTTCAGATGGATTCCGAGGTGAACCAGTTTTGCTCTCTGTTAGTGTTTCGGAATATTCCGGACCAATTCCGGACGACCACGAAAACTACATAACGGTCAGATCTTGTTGACCTATAAAAAGGGGGCTTCTTCCCCGAAGGTTCCCTAACCATTAGAGCTCTTTTTAACCTCCATTGTTGATCTTTTTAGAGCTCTCCCCTCTCTATTCCTCCATGATTCTTGCCTCCAATTAGAGGGAAAAGAGAGAGGAGATCTAGATCTACACTTCCACCAAACCATCCCTCCTCTAAGTGAGGTGAACCCTTTGGATCTAGATCTTGGAGTTCCATTTATTGAGTTCTTCTTTGTTCTTCCTCTCTTCTCCCCCCCCACAAGCATTAGTTGCTTTTGGTGCAATTTGAGAGTGAAGGATTTGACCACTTAGTGTGTTCTTGCCATTGCATCGGTTGCATCGGTTTTAGTTCTCTATGAGGATACGTTTGAGCGAAGTTGAGAAGCTTATTACTCTTAGGTGCTTGGGTGCCCTAGAGTTTGTTCCTCTAGGTCACGTTGGTACCCTAGATGGTTGTTGATATCTCGGAGTTTTGGTGGCTCGCGGGATTTGTTGGGAGCCTCCAATTAAGTTGTGGAGTGTGGCTCAACCTTGTTCGTCTTGGAGCTTTGGTAGCTACGAAGACATTGCCGGGAGCCACCAATTGAGTTGTGGTGTATGCCCCGGCCTTGGTGCATCAAGTCTTGGCGGCTCGGTGCATTTGGTGGAGACCCTCCAACTTGTGGAGTGTGCTTCATCCTTGTGAAGGTTCTAGTTGTCAACCTCAACGGCAACATAGTGATAAGTGCCTCGCCACATCGGTGGTAAGACACAAAGGAGATATGGTGTGCCATTTCAAGGCTACTCGGTGTTTCAGTTTGGTGAACACCGCGCCGCTCCAATGGAGACTAGCTTCCATTGGAAAGTGAACTTTGGGATAAATCATCGTCTCCAAGTACCTCGGTATTTCTATACCCGAGCTTCTTACTTATGCTACTTACTTTGTGATAGCCATCAAGCTTGAAGTTATATATCTTGCTATCACCTAGTCGATTATATTGCTTAGCATAAGTTGTTGGTGCACATAGGTAAACCTAGCTAGCTTAGGTTTTGGCTTGATAAATTAAACGTTAGTTTTATTCCGCATTTATTCAAGCCTTAATCATAATAATTTTAAATCGCCTATTCACCCCCCTCTAGGTGACATCCGTGTCCTTTCAAAGTTGCTTGATGATGTCGATCACACGTTCGCTGGGGAACCCCAAGAGGAAGGTATGATGCAGTAAAGCAACAGCTTCCCTTGATTACAAAACCAAGGTTATCAAATCCAGTAGGACTTGAAGAAGGATTAGCGAGGTGTCAATCTACTCTGTCGCTTGTAGATTAACAAACAAGTACTTTGCCCCCAACGAAACAGAGAGGTTGTCAATGTCTCCGGCTTGCCCAACACAAAGGATTAATTGTGCAGATGTAAAATACGATGAGAGTGAAATATGACCAGCAAGCAAATGATGATGAAAAGCTATTAGAACGATTGTAAACAATGTAGAAAAATAGGACCGGGGTCCACAGATCACTAGCCGTATCTCTCCAAAAGATATACATGATGGGTAACAAATTACAACATGTCAATTGACAGAATTGTGGATGCACATCAATGCTATCATAAAACAATATAGTTCACCATTTCATCTAATGTGGGCATTACGTCAAAATACATAGACCGTTATCCAACTGCATCTATGACTAATAATCCACCCTGGGATCGTTATCCAGCATGTCACCCAAAAGTATTAAGTTGCAAGCAACAGATCATTGCAATAAGCAAAGTACATAATGTAAGCAATGTAAATAACACAAGGAAATCACACCGCTGTTTTCTCCCTAGTGGCAACATCACATCTCTAGTCTTAATCGTTTCTGTCAACCCGAGCTCAGACAAAGAGAGGCATGAACCCACTATCCAGCATAAATAACCCCTCATACAACACTAATAATTACTTGGCCAAAGCATCCACTAGCATCGGAGAGCATGCAAGATCATAGATAAAACATAACACATAGATGAACAAAAGTAATGACTTCCACAATTCATCGGATCCATGTAAACACAATCATGTAGCAGTTACAGATAATATGATCTTGATCATGATAGGAAGCTCACAAGATCTAAACAATGGAGTACAAGGAGGAGAGACAACCATCTAGCTACTGCTATGAACCCGTAGTCCCGTGGTGGACTACTCACACATCACTCCGGAGGCAGGCATGGTGGTGTAGATGCCTCCGGTGTCGATTCCCCTCTCCGGCAGGGTGCCGAGAAGAACTACAGAACCCTGCCGAACTAGGGTTGGCGATGGCGTCGGCCTCAGACGTCTTCTGGAAAATATGATCGGGTACTTAGGGTTTTCGGGACGAAGACTCATTTATAGGCGAAGAGGCGATTCAAGGAGGTGAAGGAGGGCGCCAGGTGGGACCCAGGCGCGGCCTAGGGTAGACCAACGCCTGGGGGGCGTCTGGAGGCTGGGGCCTCCCCCCCGTGCGTCCTTCTGGCTCCGTCTTTGTTTCAGCTTGGAAATAAATCCCGTAATTTTTTAGCGCATTCCGAGAAACTTCCTTGAACAACTTTTCTGAAATAAAAATACAACAGAAAACAGGAACTGGCACTGGGCATCTTGTTAATAGGTTAGTTCTATGAATCATGCCAAAATGATATAAAAACATGTGGTACTGATATATAATTAAGCATGGAACATCAAAAATTATAAATATGTCGGAGACGTATCATTACCCTCATGGGGCCATCGTAGTGTTCACCCCTCGTACTAGGACTCCGGGTGATTTTTTGACCGCTTTTGTCTCAACGACGATGACGCTTTGCGTCGTCACCCTCTTTGGGGGCGTCGTCGTGGAGTTCATGTACCTATGGTCGCGTATCGTCGTCATTGTCAGGCAAGCTTAGATCATGTCTCGACGCCTCTTCGCTCTAGCGCGAGTCGATCTTGGTGGCCTTTATCTTATACATGTGACTTTGTTATCACGATGCATGGTACTTGTTGTCCGATAACAAAATCGTTGGTAGTCTCGGGTGGCTCTCGAGGGGTGTGATTACTCATGTTAGCTCTAGTTATCTTTGATCGGCTTGTAAGAGTGTTCACTCATTACTTCATATCGCTTTGGCCTGTGTGACTTTATTTATAGAACAAGACGAAATGTTGATTTGAGAAAATAAAATAAATTTGGTGACAGCCCTGCAAGCAAGCTGCGTTATGATCTACTCCCTCCGTATCAAAATATAAGATGTTTTAGCATTTTGCTTCGGAAAGCAAAATGCTAAAACATCTTATATTTTGATACGGAGTGAGTACACAACTAAACTAATAATCTCTACTATAAAATTGCAATAGGTGATGGTTCGTTGGTAGGTCGTGATATCTCCATCGTTGGATTAATTTTTGTCGATCCGATGTAACGTGGGAATCAAAGAAACAACGGAAGTCGTTTCCGATGTAACGTGGGATAATCGAAGAAATAACGCAAGTGTTTCCTAATTTGAATCCTCACATCGTCACGTACGTGTAGAATTGCATGCGAGTCTATGATTGGTACGTGTTAGTTTAGGAGTTTGTATCCGACCGGATTAGCTATCTGAGTTTGAGTAGGTCTCACGTGTCTTAATTAAGTTTGAAAAAGAAAGAGAGAAGCCATAGGTTCGTGTCATAAGTTACAGCTGATTCAAACTCTCGGTACGTAGTTGTTCGGTATGCCTCAGATGTTGATTTAACTAGATTAACATATCTCTAAAAAAACTGGATTAACATATTATTAACACTTTTTGTATGCGAGGACATGCATTAGTAGGTAATTACACAGTCTTATGATATTTTTTTGTGATAACAACCATTTTAGAAATCCCCAAATTGAGAACGCTTCGCTCCTCCTCCCGAATTGCTCTCGCACGAGCGGCCCTAGAGGCCCCAAACCTAACCCCAAGAAAGACCACCGTCTGGTACTCTCCTGGCCGCTGCCATCGCCGGATAGGTGGTGGGTGGAGGTGGGCGCGCCATGTTGGTCCCTCCAAGCACGGAGGCGAGACAATAGTGTGTGGTGCATGGGCGGCGAGGCAAGTCGACGGTGTGAAAGTGCATGGTTGCCCCCATGTGTGGTTTTGGTAATTAATGACAATCTCTATGGACTAATATTTGTATTGGGCTATATTTGTAGGTGTGTCCATTTGCGTTGCTTGATCTCCATATGTTGGAATCAAGGCTAAGGGAAGAAAAAGAAGAAGAGTTTGTGTTGATCAAGGCTAAGTGCGGGTTGATCAACACTCATGTCCAAGTGAAGATGTGCCGAAGTGTGCTTTCCCCATCTTGGTGTATGGGGGAGCGTCAAGTGAATCTTCACCAAGCAAAGTGCAATGAAGAAAGGTGGTGCGTCTTGAGGAGTTGAAGATCGTCTTCATCGACCTCAAGTGGTTTATGCGCAAGGCAAAGGTATGATCTTGATAGGGTTTCTATTTTACCGGTCTCATATTGTTTAGTGAGAGACCGGATTATAGGATAGATAACCGTACTATCAAGAGGGGCTCTCGATCGAATATCATGATCGTATCGTCGTAGAGAGCACAAACCTTTGCATCCATGCAATCATATTTATTGGTTATTATTTGGATCTTATCGTGGTGTGGTCTTGGTGCTTGTCATGCTCGTCATGACAAGGCCAAGGTCACCAAAAACGGTTTTCATATGCATCTTCTATTGCAGTTTCGGTATTGGTGATTTTGCCGGTTCATCCGTGCGGAAGGTTTATCTCTTCCATTTCTTTGCAAATTCTCCATTACTTGTTTGCTATTTCCAAGGGTAGCATTTGTCGTCCTCTTTCCAACAAAATTGGTTTCACTTCATTCGGACTTCATTTGTAAAAGATGCGGCATTTTCGGTTTACGAAAAAGAGTTTTTAACTTTCCCCATTTGGTTTTATTATATTTTCTTGGACTATGATGTTTCTCTGCATAATCTTGTTGTGCTCGTTGTGACGATTCCAATGAGTCCAAGATTATCGAAAACGGAGTTTGTGGATGAAAGTTATTGCATTTCCGATTTGTAAATGGGAGCTTTTACCTTTCCCCATTTATCTTTATATTATATTCTTGGACTATTATGTTTCTCTGCATATTCTTGTTGTGCTCATTGTGACGAGTCCAACGAGTCCAAGATTATCGAAAACGGAGTTCGTATGCGAAAGTTATTGCGTTTTCGGTTCGATCGAATTTTCAAAACAGAAAATTAAAAAGAAAAAAAAAGCACAGGCTTGCCGGCCAGGCCGGGCCCGAGGCCGGCCTCAGGCCGGGTGCTTCGGGTGGGCTGCCGGCCTCTCCCGCGCGCCAGGCTGGGCCGCGGCCGGCTCCAGGCCGGGAGCCTCGGGTGGCAAGCCGGCCCACCTGCGTGCCCAGGCCGGCCCAAGGTAGGGTGCAGGCCGGGCTGCCTGTCCACATTTTTTTCTTTCTTTTCTCTGCTTGGCTGCTTCGCTGCTTTCCGGCCGGCCCAAGGCCAGGGCAGCAGGCCAGCCCACCAGCGTTGCATGCTGCTCTTCGCTGTTCGTTCGATGGATAGCTGCCCGGCCGGCCTGGCCGGCTGCAAGCCGGCCCCAGGCCGGGCTGCCTGGCAGCTGCTTTTTCCTCTCCAACGGCTCCATTTTGGAGCCCACTATAAAAAGGGCTTCTTCCCCAATTTTTGAGCTTAGCTCATTTTCTCTCTCCCCACCATTGTTGCAACATTTTGAGAGCTCGATTCCTCCCCTTCCCTCTGATGATTCTTACCCAAATTTAGGGAAACAAGAGAGGAGATCTAGATCCACTACTCCACCAAACAAAATCTCATCTAAGTGAGGGAATCTCGTTGGATCTAGATTTTGGAGTTCTTGGTGTTTCTCCTCCGTTCTTCCTCCTAAATCCCTCCATAGCATTAGTTGCTTTGGTTGGATTTTGGGGTGAAGGATTTGACCACTTGGTGTGATCTTCCCCTTTTACATTTGTTGCATCGGGTTGTGCTCCCCACGGTTCGTGGGATTGAAGGTTGGGAGCTTGTTACTCTTGGGTCATTGGACCCTAGATGGTGGTGCCGTGAAGACTTCGGCTTGTGAAGCTTCGGCACGCTTTGGGAGCCCCCAATTGAGTTGTGGGTGTGTGGCCCAAAAGTTGTAAGGGCTCCGGAATCCGCCCCGAAGGATTCCGATAGTGGAAGGTGAACCAAACCTTTGGGTGCGGTTCATCGGAGAATAGGGTGAGGCCTTTGTGGCATCTTGAGTAGGCCTTTTGTGGCGAGCTCACACCCCTCCAACGAGACGTACTCCCTTAACAAGGAGGAACTCGGGAATAAATCCTCGTCTCCGCGTGCCTCGGTTATTTCTATACCCGAGCCTTTTACTTATGCAATTTACATTGTGATAGCCTTCGTGCTTGAAGTTTATATCTAGCTATCACCTTGTTGCTTGCCTTGTTTAGCATAAGTTGTTGGTGCACTTTAGGTAAACCTAGAATTTTAGGTTGTTGGCTTGTTAATTTAAACACCTAGTTTTATTCCGCAATTATCAAGCCCCTAAATAGAAAAAGTTTTAAATCGCCTATTCACCCCCCCCCCCTCTAGGCGACATCGAGACATCGTTTCTTCTTTCAATTGGTATTAGAGCCTCGTCTCTCTTGTTTGGCTTTACCGCCTAGAGAGTAAAGATGTCGTCTAGGGATTTAGTGCACGATTCCATGTTTATATTCAATGGCACAAATTTTAATGTTTGGAAAGCTCATATGCTTAGTCACTTACGGGTCTTGGACCCCAATATTGAGCGAATCTTAGATATAGGTTTTTCTCCTCCGAAGGATTACGAAAGTATGACTTTAGAGGATGAGAAAAACTTATATCTAGATTCTCTAGCCTCTAATGAGTTTTGCAAATTTGTGAGTGTTGTAGTTTTCGAGTCAATCATGCCTCTCCGGGATGCACATGAGCTTTGGACCAAGTTTCAAAATAAATATGGATTGTCCAACTCTATTGAGGATGATTGCTCTCCCTCCACCTCCGGCCGTGACGAGCTCTCGTCTTCATCTACTTCACCAAAATGTGGTAAGCCACAAACCAATGTAATGGTGAGTAGTGATAGGCCTTGCAATATTGATAGTGAGCTCTTTCATGATGATCTTTTATCTCTATCTTGTTGTAATGCCTCATCTTTGGACTTAAACTCTTCTAGCACTATAAATTTCATACATGCTAGTATTGATAGTCCTCGCATACCATCCAAAAATTTCTTAGGCAAACCTAATGATGATATGCTTGCTTTATCTTGTTCCAATGATAAAAATGCTTGTGTTCCCTCTAATTCTTGCATGAATAATAATGTAGAGAAAACCCAATTAATTGTGGAACAAGATTTGAACTTGAGTAGTTCAAAAATTAATTGTCCTTCTTCATCCATCACTCATTGCCTTATGGCTAAATCTTCTAGTAGTGATGATAATAATAATGATAATGATAATAATGATGAAGAAGATGATATGGAAAAAGTTAATGCCCTTCTTCAAAATAAAGGTCTTATGATTCTTAAAGCCCTCCCTAAAAATAAAAATGCTCAAACTATCCTATTTGAAATTATGGAAACGCTAATTGAGCGCGGGGAAACTATTGAGGCCTTGGAAGCAAGCCTTGAAGAAAAGGGTAAGATTGAAAGAGATGATGCTATGGAAAAGGCATCGTTAGAAGATGTTCTTGAGGAAGAGCATGAGACTCGTGCTTCTCTAGAGGAGAAACTAGAATATATCGAGGAGTCTCATAATGAAATGATTGCTAAAATCATTAAAGAACGTGATCATGCTCATGCAAAATATAAAGTGTTTAAAATGGAAAATGCTAGATTAAATAATGAGTTTGATAAGATTTCTTCTTCTATTCCTAAAGTTAATGATGCTTGTGCCACTAATTCCATTTCTTGTGAAGCATCTACTTTGAAGGAGAATGTTGAGCTAAGGGCTCAACTTGAGTTGCTAACTAGCAAGTATGAGAAGTTGGAAGCAATTCATGAAAAGCTATCTAGCTCTAATGATAATCTTCTAGCATCCTATGGGAAGTTGGAAGAAAATCATGAAAAGCTATCTAGCTCTAATGATGAACTTCTAGCATCCTATACTTGTCTTAAGTTAGCTCATGAGGCCATCACTACAAAGGTAACATCTAGTGAGTCTCATGTGGATAATAGCACAACTTTACCTAAAAATGCTATATTGCCATGTGCTAGTCCTAGTAGTTCATCCACTCGTAATGTTGGCACATCATGTGATGAATTACTTGCTTTGCCTTGTTGCTCTAACAATGATGCATCTACCTCCTCTAGTACTTGTGTTGTCACTAACCATGTAGAGAAGAGAGGAGAGCTCAAGGCCCAAGCCACTTCTTTGAAGAGAGGCTTGGAAAAGCGTCATGAGGGGAAGAGGGCACTTGACAACATGTTGAGTGTGCAACAATCCCCCAATGACAAGAGTGGACTTGGATTCAACTCCAACAACAAGAATAAGTCCAAGGTTGAGAAGAAGAAGGGCCAAGTTCAAGTCAAGAATCCGGCCAAGATCACTTGCTTCAAGTGCAAGGATGAAGGGCACCATGTTCGGGATTGCCCAATGAAGAATAAGAAGCCTCTTAGTGAGAAGCAACTAGGGAAGCGGCCTCTTGTTCAATCTCGTGCTCAACCATGAGTTGAACAACGGCCACCTCCTAAGAAGACTCAAGCCAATGCTCCTCAAGTTGAAGAGCCTATTAAGAAGAAGAAGAAGAGTCGGTGTGGCTACCTTTGTTGTGGCAAAGGTCATTTTGCTTCTTCTTGCACTAATGGTACCTCATCCAACCCTATCATAATTGATGATGTTTATTCTCTTGGGAAGGATAGAGTTGGCAATGTGTTTGCCAAGTATGTGGGAGCTCAAAGTGGTGTCAAGAAAAGCACCATTTGGGTTTCCAAGCCTATTGTGACTAACCTCTTAGGACCCAACTTGGTTGGGGACCAACAAGCTTCAACTTGATCAATAGGTGATTGTGGAGGACATTGGTGACTTGGCTATTTTGAAGAATTAAGGGATCTTCATGGGTTTATTTCTCAAGCCAAGTCAATTGGATTATCACATATCTATCTCATATCCAATGCTTCCTCCTTGCGGTAACTTGTATTTAATTCATATATACATTGAAAGTTGCTTGCTCCTTTGCATGTGTTAGTTTTGTTCCTAGCATGTGCTTGTATATGATATGCTACTTTCCTACTTGTCTTGTGATTCAAGGTTGTGTATGATAGTTGTGTATCATGTATGTGTAACTTTGTGTTGAGCTTTATTGGATCTTGTGTGGATTTAATTTGGCTCTTTTGAGATATTAATGGACTATCCCATTTTGGGGGAGTGATGTGCTTTGTGCACTTCACAAACCTAAAAATGTGTGTACATGAGTCACACCACTTAGTATTGATATTTCATATTATCTAGCTACTATGTGGTAATGTCATATTCATGAGAAATTCAAATTCTACAATGTCCATTAATTTCTCTAGTTGGTTTTATTTGCCTCTTGTTTAAAAATAAAATGAATTATCACATTATGGGGGAGTAATAAGCTATGCGCATATTACAATCCCACAAAATGTGAACATTTGAGGTTTGCCACTTAAGTTTTGATATTTCAAGTTATCTTATTCCTATGTGGCATGTTGGCTTAAACAAGTTCCTTTCTCCTTTTTGGTTATCTTTTGGCTCTTGTTTGCGTGAGTTTGCTTGGTGTGGTTTTTCTCTAATATCCATTTCCATATATTATGTGAGAGACCATTTGTTTCATCTTATTTTAACCATGGCTTTGCCGGTTGGTTCGAATAGTTGAAACTACCAACAAACCTTTTTCAAATATGGCGTCTTAATTCTTATCTCTTGCCATATATTTGTTTGTTGTGAAGTTGGTCTTGAACATCATTCCTATATACCACTGAGAAATGTCTCCGTATACTCCTTGTCCATGACAAGTGTTTCTAGTAATTGTGGTGGATTTTGTAGATCATCTTCACATTGGCTCTTGCTTTAAATTGCCCTATCTATTGCCTTCCTTGCCTTTTGAATGGATCCTTTTTTTTCAATTGGTAGTGTTTAGTCTTGTAAATAAAATATGGAGAGTAATGATCCCTTGTGCATGCATTTTGTATTCAAATGCAAATATCAAAGATAATGCATGAATATTGGGGGAGCATTCCTTTTTATTTAGAACACTAACCTATATATCAATTTTTGATCCTTTTAATTGGCATTTGATTCTTTATCTTGTGTTGGTACCTTCAATTGGTATTAATTGGAATTTAATATCTTCTCCATAGATATTTGTTCCAATTGATATTTATTGTGGGAGTCTTGATACCTTTTTGCCTTATTTTACTTTACTTGACTTCGGTCAAGTATCACTCTCTTCTTGGTATCCTTTCTCCTAGTTGATATTTTTTGTTTTAATTGGTATCTTATTTTCAATTGGTGTCTTATCGATCATTTGTTGTGTTGATTTGATTCCTTTTGATATCACACTTCATGTGTTGATGTGTTTTGGAATCAATCATTTGTTGATTTGATTTTTCCTCAATCATGTGTTGATTTGGACTTTGATATAATTTGGACAACCTTTTTGTGTCACATCTTGGTGTGCTCTCTTCTTGGTTTACTTGGTGTTTTTGTCCAAATTGTATCTCGTTTGGTTCTTGAAAGGCTTTGTATGTATATCCTTTAACTTATATATTATGGCATGCTTGTCTTTCTAGTTCCAATATATAGGGGATACTCCACCGAATCCTAAATCGGCTAAGATGTGCATGAAATTCAATTTCATATCCATATGCACATATTTACGTGGAGTGTTTCCTATATATTGTAGTTTATCTAACTACTATGGGACCCAATGAGTTTGGGAACCATTTTGTACTCTAATTGTGTTTTAGGTACAATGGAGATGCATTGGATGCTTGCCTCAATCATAAGGAAAGTTTTCTCACCGTGTGATTGTCGGAGTCAAGCTTTGATGACAAACCAACTCTCATCATCTTCATCGTCAATGCATCTCGGTAACAAGTATCCATCTCATGCATACCTTTCTAGTTTTCAACCTTGTGTAGGTTGCCTCTTGGCATGAAAGTTCTTATATGCAATTGTTATGGTTTTGGCTTATTTTCTTCACTTAATATATCTTTGTGATATGTGTGATGAATTTGCAAAAACCTTTTCTTCAATTGATATTATTTCCTTGTGATACTTGTTGCCTAACTCAAAGCATCTCCACTATCTCTTGTTCCCTTAGTGATATGTGTGATGCATTTGATATATTTGAAGTTCATTTATATACAATGAGATAAATTTGAGCTATGTGCTATGCTTTAAGCAACAATCTCGTTTGCATATTTATGACTTCCTTTTGGATACCTTGTTCTCTTTTTCCCGAACCATTTCGTATGTATATGTTTCTTTGTGGATGTATATCTTCAATGGTTTGCCTAATTAGAAACCTATACATATGAGAGAGGTCATCTTTTAGTTGGTATCCGTTTTCCTCGAGCCACCTTGTTTTTCATCTATAATTCTTTGGTGGTTCCAAATGTGTCTCATGAGTGCTTGTCTTATTTTTATTGGTATCTTTACACTCATGTATTTGTTGGATCTTTTGACTTCATGCTTACCGTGGTGAGCATGTTGAATTTTATTGGCTAAATGCTCTCACTAGCTTTTGGCATTTTCAATTGGTTTTAGTTTTCAATTGGTATCCCTAAGCATGTGAACATATTTCTTTAAAAGATCCTTTTATTTCGGTTGGGCCTATCTTATGATGAATTTTTGAAAATTGGTATTTCCTTATGGCTCAACCACATCTTTGGTGCAAGTGCTATGATTTGCTTTTGCATTATGCACTCTTGCACTTGTTGAGTGTTCTAGATGATTTTGGGGGAGCGAGGATGCCATTTTTGTGCACTCCTCAATTGTGCATGAAAATTGGGGAGCTTCTCCGTTTTTATTTAGAACTCTCGCTTTGGATTTTTTTGATTGCTTTTCTCCTTTGTGGAGATGTGTAAAATGATTTATTCTTTTTGCAATCTTTGATCCTCAATATAGTTTGATTTCCTCTAATTATTTGTTAAAAGGGATTGTCATCACCTTTTTGGAGGAACTCACATTATATTGGCTCTCTAAATTTTTCTTCCCATTTCGGCAATCGATGCCAATGGGGGAGAAGTTTAGAGGGTGTCGTGGATATGGGACAGGGGTACCCGCAAGGAGGATCCACGAGGCCCATCAGGAGGAAGCCCAGCAAGCCGACTCCAGTCATAATAGGACAAGGACTCACCTTGCCAGCTTGTAATAGATTAGAAGTGTCCTACAAGGACTCGACTTGTATTAGATTAGCAGTGTCCTAAAAGGACTCGACATGTAAGCCGGCCTCCTCCACCTTTATAAGGAGGGGCAAGGCACCCCAAGAGGGCACGCTTAATAGAGGCTAGACAGATCTAGACAAGAGGAGCCGCCTCATCGGCGACTTCCACCATGAGAGGAATAAGACCTAGCCACAAACAGCACGTAGGGATATTACCGGATGATGTTTCCCGGGTCCCGAAGCTGTATAAATCTTTTCTCCCGTGTCGTTCGTCTACTAACCCACATCGACGATGCCCACGCGTACATAGTCCCGTATCTTCACCGTCGGTTCATACCACGACATTTGGCGCCCACCGTGGGGCGGAGTGCACGTGGATTCACAACTCGATGGGTCCAATCTTCATCAACGACGGCGACGAGTTCATCACCACATCGGTCAAGCGATTTGAACGCATCAAGATCTTCATCGACTCGATCGCGGGGCTCGTCATCAACAGCGTCCTCCGTGTGTCGACGACTATCACGGCATCATCGTCCGCAAGGAAGCCGGCTTCATATCGCTCATGGACGAGAAGAAAAATTAAGCTACGACGCCGAAGGCTCAACGTCAACATCGCCTGACGCGTGTGGTTGATGCCGAGGTACAAATCCGTGATTCAACTCGCGACCAATCAAGCTGCATAAAAAGCGATCTACGTCAGCCAGCCACACGCGTGTTGCAATCCGCCTGCAGCACGGCTCCAGCCTCTGGCTCGATCCGAGGAAGACTATGCTAGCAATTAAAGAGAAAAGGACGACGTGTTCCACTTTGACTCATGTACAGACCAAGCGCTGCTAGTCCAAGTCGGAAGAGAAGAGAAAGAAAAGAAGTCGCGTCTGTTTGCAAGATTTCAAGGAAGAACTCAAGCTGGCTTGCTATCGCATGGCATTGAGACATCACGTGCAAGGAAAGAAAAAAGAAATACAAGCCGGGTGCGCTGCTTGTCACCTAAAGAAAGGAAAAACAGGAGCCATCCAGCCTAGTGCGTACATACGCCGCTCCACCATCTCTTATTTAAAAAGAAAAAGGCGACTCCCGTCCGACTTGAGGAAAACCGACTCAGGATGCACCATCTTCGGCTACCCGGACAAGTCGACCTTGGCGGTGCGCAAGCTTTCTTCGCGTCATCAACTACGAAAAAAAAACCAAGCTAAGTCGACGTTATTATTTAAATTTTATATTTTATTTATTCAGTCAATTAAATAAAGCCCATTTTTTTGGTTCAATTCCTAGATATATATATTTGGTTTGTGAGAAAATTGCAGAGATTATCCAGAAAATTGTAAAGTTTAAGTTACAGCCAAGTCTCAAAGTCGGGTTCTCTATAACCCGCACGGATTTATCAAAGTCGGGTTCTCTATAGCCCGCACGGATTTATCAAAGTCGAGCTATTTATTGCTCGCAATGGATTTTTCAAAGTCGAGCTATTTATTGCTCGCAATGGATTTTTTAAAGTCGAGCTATTTATTGCTCGCAATGGATTTTTCAAAGTCGAGGTATTTATTGCTTGCGTCAGATTTTTTCAAAGTCGAGCTATCTATTGCTCGCAACAGATTTTTCAAAGTCGAGCTCTTTATAGCTTGCATCGAATTTATCTAAAAATGAGCCCAGAGTGCTCCGCAATACCAATGAGCCCAGAGAGCTCCGCAACACCAAACGAGCCCAGAGAGCTCCGCAAAACCAATGAGCCCAGAGAGCTCCGCAACACCAACGAGCCCAGAGAGCTCCGCAATACCAACGAGCCCAGAGAGCTCTGATTATTATGATCAAAGGGATAAAGCCGGCTTCTCTACAGTAAGAGTTTTGCCGAGACACCCAGTAAGTGCGTCTTTATTAACTTTGATCATTAGGTCCTTGGGGGCTTGTCTTTCAGGAAAAAGCCAAGCTTTAGACTCATTGACCTGGCAAAGAAGCCAACTTATTCCTTAGTTTTATCTGGTAAGTCAGATGCATCCTGTATAACAAACTGGCTGCTAATTAGCAAAGACCGGGCAGGGCCTACTTATTCATCAGCATAAGACTAAGAAGGGTTATAAGAACCAAATCAATTTAAGCATCAATCAAGTTCACAAAGTTTTAGCTCCGAGTCGTCGCAGGCAAACGACCCGACACTTGGGGGCTACATGTTATCAAGTTTTCAGTTTAAATCAAACAGAAGTTCAGAAGTTGGGAGCTCCAAGTTGTCGCAGGCCAACAACCCGGCGCTTGGGGGCTACTCACGGATCAGGTTTTTCTACAAGTTAAGCAGTAATCAAATTCCAAAAGTTTTTATCTTCAAGTTGTTACAGGTTAACAACCCGGCACTCAGAGGCTACATCATCTGAAAGTCATGAGTTATACATCAAGGAGTCCCGAGTCGTCGCAGGCAAACGACCCGGCACTCGGGGGCTACATCATCTGAAGTTATGAGTCATCAATACAAGCTCCAAGCCGTCACAAGTTAACAACTCGGCGCTTGGGGGCTATACATATACCAGTGTAAACAAGCTCGAGCAAAGTCATACAACCTGTCAGAAGGACTCGGAGAAAATTTCCGACTCACTTCAAAACAAGTCGACAGGAGGAGTCGGCATCAACAAATCGACAGGAGAAGTCGGCATCAACAAGTCGACAGAAGAAGTCGGCAATGACAAATCGGCAATGACAAGTCGACAGGAGAAGTCGGCATTAACAAGTCGACAGAAGAAGTCGGCAATGACAAGTCGGCAGGAGGAGCCGGCGTTAACAAGTTGGCAAGCGAAGCCGACATCGACGACTCGGCAACGCCTACATCGACAAACTCGGGAAAATCTACAACGATACCCCGGCAACATCTACATCGACAACTCGGCAAAGTCTACATCGACAACTCGGCAAAGGCTGAAGCCGGGTTCCGCGACATCGTCGACATCTACGACTCGGCAAGCACTACATCTACAAGCCGGCAAAGAACCCGGCACAAACTCCGTGTCCCATTTCTTTAACAAATCAAGACCTTCCGCATGACTCTACAAGTCACCCGAAAGCTCGGGGGCTACTGTCGTGGATATGGGACAGGGGTACCCGCAAGGAGGATCCACGAGGCCCATCAGGAGGAAGCCCAGCAAGCCGACTCCAGTCATAATAGGACAAGGACTCACCTTGCCAGCTTGTAATAGATTAGAAGTGTCCTACAAGGACTCGACTTGTATTAGATTAGCAGTGTCCTAAAAGGACTCGACATGTAAGCCGGCCTCCTCCACCTTTATAAGGAGGGGCAAGGCGCCCCAAGAGGGCACGCTTAATAGAGGCTAGACAGATCTAGACAAGAGGAGCCGCCTCATCGGCGACTTCCACCATGAGAGGAATAAGACCTAGCCACAAACAGCACGTAGGGATATTACCGGATGATGTTTCCCGGGTCCCGAAGCTGTATAAATCTTTTCTCCCGTGTCGTTCGTCTACTAACCCACATCGACGATGCCCACGCGTACATAGTCCCGTATCTTCACCGTCGGTTCATACCACGACAGAGGGTTTAAGGGGATTTGGGTTTTATGCTTTTGTTGCATTTGCCTTTAATGCGCTTTGCATCCTTGCTTGTTTGTCTTGCAAGGATGCTTTATTCATTATATAAACCCTCTTAAAAAGGGATTGTCATCAATTACCAAAATGGGGGAGATTGAAAGTGCATGGTTGCCCCCATGTGTGGTTTTGGTAATTAATGACAATCTCTATGGACTAATATTTGCATTGAGCTATATTTGTAGGTGTGTCCATTTGCGTTGCTTGATCTCCATATGTTGGAATCAAGGCTAAGGGAAGAAAAAGAAGAAGAGTTTGTGTTGATCAAGGCTAAGTGCGGGTTGATCAACACTCATGTCCAAGTGAAGATATGCCGAAGAGTGCTTTCCCCATCTTGGTGTATGGGGGAGCGTCAAGTGAATCTTCACCAAGCAAAGCGCAATGAAGAAAGGTGGTGCGTCTTGAGGAGTTGAAGATCGTCTTCATCGACCTCAAGTGGTTTATGCACAAGGCAAAGGTATGATCTTGATAGGGTTTCTATTTTACCGGTCTCATATTGTTTAGTGAGAGACCGGATTATAGGATAGATAACCGTACTATCAAGAGGGGCTCTCGATCGAATATCGTGATCGTATCGTCGTAGAGAGCACAAAACTTTGCATCCATGCAATCATCTTTATTGGTTCTTATTTGGATCTTATCGTGGTGTGGTCTTGGTGCTTGTCGTGCTCATCATGACAAGGCCAAGGTCACCGAAAACGGTTTTCATATGCGTCTTCTATTGCGGTTTCGGTATTGGTGATTTTGCCGGTTCATCCGTGCGGAAGGTTTATCTCTTCCATTTCTTTGCAAATTCTCCATTACTTGTTTGCTATTTCCAAGGGTAGCATTTGTCGTCCTCTTTCCAACAAAATTGGTTTCACTTCATTCGGACTTCATTTGCAAAAGATGCGGCATTTTCGGTTTGCGAAAAAGAGTTTTTAACTTTCCCCATTTGGTTTTATTATATTTTCTTGGACTATGATGTTTCTCTGCATAATCTTGTTGTGCTCGTTGTGACGATTCCAACGAGTCCAAGATTATCGAAAACGGAGTTTGTGGGTGAAAGTTATTGCATTTCCGATTTGCAAATGGGAGCTTTTACCTTTCCCCATTTATCTTTATATTATATTCTTGGACTATGATGTTTCTCTGCATATTCTTGCTGTGCTCGTTGTGACGAGTCCAACGAGTCCAAGATTATCGAAAACGGAGTTCGTATGCGAAAGTTATTGCGTTTTCGGTTCGATCGAATTTTCAAAACAGAAAATTAAAAAGAAAAAAAAAGCACAGGCTTGCCGGCCAGGCCGGGCCCGAGGCCGGCCGGGTGCTTCGGGTGGGCTGCCGGCCTCTCCCGCGCGCCAGGCTGGGCCGCGGCCGGCTCCAGGCCGGGAGCCTCGGGTGGCAAGCCGGCCCACCTGCGTGCCCAGGCCGGCCCAAGGCCGGGTGCAGGCCGGGCTGCCTGTCCATGTTTTTTTTTCTTTCTTTTCTCTGCTTGGCTGCTTCGCTGCTTTCCGGCCGGCCCAAGGCCGGGGCAGCAGGCCAGCCCACCTGCGTTGCATGCTGCTCTTCGCTGTTCGTTCGATGGATAGCTGCCCGGCCGGCCTGGCCGGGCTGCCTGGTAGCTGCTTTTTTCCTCTCCAACGGCTCCATTTTGGAGCCCACTATAAAAAGGGCTTCTTCCCCAATTTTCGAGCTTAGCTCATTTTCTCTCTCCCCACCATTGTTGCAACATTTTGAGAGCTCGATTCCTCCCCTTCCCTCCGATGATTCTTGCCCAAATTTAGGGAAACAAGAGAGGAGATCTAGATCCACTACTCCACCAAACAAAATCTCCTCTAAGTGAGGGAATCTCGTTGGATCTAGATTTTGGAGTTCTTGGTGTTTCTCCTCCGTTCTTCCTCCTAAATCCCTCCATAGCATTAGTTGCTTTGGTTGGATTTTGGGGTGAAGGATTTGACCACTTGGTGTGATCTTCCCCTTTTGCATTTGTTGCATCGGGTTGTGCTCCCCACGGTGATTCGTGGGATTAAAGGTTGGGAGCTTGTTACTCTTGGGTCATTGGACCCTAGACGGTGGTGCCGTGAAGACTTCGGCTTGTGAAGCTTCGGCACGCTTTGGGAGCCCCCAATTGAGTTGTGGGTGTGTGGCCCAAAAGTTGTAAGGGCTCCGGAATCCGCCCCGAAGGATTCCGATAGTGGAAGGTGAACCAAACCTTTGGGTGCGGTTCATCGGAGAATAGGGTGAGGCCTTTGTGGCATCTTGAGTAGTCCTTTTGTGGCGAGCTCACACCCCTCCAACGAGACGTACTCCCTTAACAAGGAGGAACTCGGGAATAAATCCTCGTCTCCGCGTGCCTCGGTTATTTCTATACCCGAGCCTTTTACTTATGCAATTTACATTATGATAGCCTTCATGCTTGAAGTTTATATCTAGCTATCACCTTGTTGCTTGCCTTGTTTAGCATAAGTGTTGGTGCACTTTAGGTAAACCTAGAATTTTAGGTTGTTGGCTTGTTAATTTAAACACCTAGTTTTATTCCGCAATTATCAAGGCCCTAAATAGAAAAAGTTTTAAATCGCCTATTCACCTCCCTCTAGGCGACATTGGGACATCGTTTGTTCTTTCACGGTGTTTGGCCGGAGGCGCGAGGAACTCCTCTGGTGCTTGACAACCATTTTAGAAATCCCCAAATCGAGAACGCTTCGCTCCTCCTCCCGCCTTGCTCTCGCTCGAGCGGCCCCGGAGGCCCCAAGCCTAACCCCAAGAAAGGCCACCGTTAGGTACTCTCCCGGCCGCTGTCATCACCGAAAAGGCGGCGGGTGGAAGGTGGGCGCGCCCTTTTGGGCCCTCCAAGCGCGGAGGCGAGACAGCAGCGTGTGGCTCATGGGCGGCTAGGCAAGTCAACGGTGCTTGGCTGGAGGCGTGCGGAACTCCTCAAGTGCTTGATGTAATCCAAGGTTGAGCCTCAGGAGCGCAATGTAAGCCTTCATCAGTGAGTTCAAGACGACATCATTCTCGGGACCGACCAAGTCTCGTCATCTATTTGATGTATCCTTTTAGTCATTCAAGGGTGGATGGTGCATCGACAAGGAGAGTTCAGTTGTAATTGTTGATCTTCGCCGGTGACCGGCGCCTGTCAAGACGCGGCTTTGATGTTCTTCTTAAGATATGTTCTCTAGTGTCGTAGTTGTAATGTGTGTGGCGGCTGTCTTCGGAGTAGCCCCGATGTAGAGTTTGTTATGTGTTAGAGTTACAAGCATCTTGTATTTGAAATTTGGTCTTCTCGAAAAAAAGATAACAACCAATTTTCTCTCAATAGTAATCGGTCGATAGTAATGTAAATATTTAGATTGACTGCAGATGCAAACCATTCTTGTTATGCATATATGTTATTATCTTACCATACAATTTTATAAAGGTTGAATCGAGTGAGATTTTCTTAAATCCCGCGTGATTTGGAGAAGAGCAAGTCAAAAGATTTGAGACTTGCTTTTGCATATATAACAAATCATTGACATGGTAAGGCAAGAAAGTGAGACGTGCAACCGCATAACAAAGGGAGAAGACATGCATAAAGGTAGAAAAATGAAATTAACCATAAGAAATTAAGTTTCATAGAGGTCACTATTAATGCACGCATTCAGAAAATGCAAAAATCTTCACGCAAATGCTTCAAAATATCTCATATCATGCTGTTACAACGCATGGGCATTTAGCTAGTATTTGTAAGCTTTGAATAGCGGTCATACACCACGGCAGTTCTCTAATCAGGAACTATTGTATACTAGTATATGAGAAGTTGGAATCGTTTCCCACCAACTGCCGCTACGACGACAGCTGGGATTCAAAATTTGACGCGAAAATAAAGGCACTTCACATAAAAGTCCGATGAACTAATATATCTACCAGAACTATCAGAAGAGGCGCTGATCAACCTGAATGAAGGAGCTCGTACCGCATAACCCAGAAGCCGAGGGCCTTCTGCGCAACCAAGCCTAAAAAACGAGCTTAACCATAGTTAGTTAGCTTTACCTTTCCCCCACGATACAGACCAAACCAGGGTTTCGCGGACGCGAACGGCGAAGCGCACAGCTATCATCCTCTTCCTCCTGCTCCCCCCCCCTCCATTCCTCTCGTCGATTACTCCCGAAAAATCCCCCCACATCGAAGCACGATCCCTTCCCAACCGCACCCCGGCGCACCGGAATTCCGCACCGGACTGGCCCTAGCCATGGCGTAATTGGGGTTCCCGACCACGCTGACGATGGAGGCGCAGTGGCTCGCCGAGTACCCGCACCAGGCCGCCGACAAGCGGCCGCGCAAGCGCCCCCGGCTCGCCTGGGATGCCACGCCGCAGCTCTTCCCGCCTCCCAAGGTATCGTGCTAGCTACTTCCCGCCTCGGTCCGCTTCTAGGCGTGTAATGAGGTGTTAGTTTTGGGCTAGATCTAGTCGTGGTTCCGCTAGATTTGGGCGCGACCGCTAGATCCAGGTGTGGAGCTCGTGGTATCGTGTATCTGTGCTTTGGTTATTGCGGATCGTCGGTGAGATTCTGCGATTTAGTGGAATTAGCTGAGAACAAGTTGCTGGTGGAAAGAGAAATTTTAGATATAAAAAGGGGGATTGCGTGACCTCTGTGCGCCCGTGTTGCTCAATTTATGGGGCTGGCAAATAAAACTTCATAATTATGATCATATAACCATCGATTCATGAAGATCTTATTATTTGGAAGAAGTCGTAAGAGTTACTCAGTGAACTGCCCTATTGGACAAATGGATAGTGAATTTAAAGGATACCATGTAGTGTGTGAGTGTGATCATTCTGCTGCAAAACACGTGGCCGACATTTGGCTGTTTCTGTTCAGTTAAAGTTTTGTAGGCTTTATCGTTAGTAAGAATATCGCTGGTGGTTTTTGTAGGCAATTCCGATGCTATATTGTGGGCAGGAACTAATCAACGGTAGTTTCGCAACTGCTTTCCTGCCGCCTCCACCAATTTACTATGCTGGGCCACCGCGAAATCTTTCGCCCCCTTGGAGACCGGATGACAAGGATGGACACTATGTTTTCGCACTTGGCGATAACCTTACACCAAGATGTACGTTTTCTCAACACAATATTTTATTTAGTTGCTTGCACTGGTTACTTTTTCTTGACACATTTTACGTTCCTTTAGCTGCTTTAGGTGATGTTTCTGTTGGTGAAGTGTCTATATCATTGAATATTACAACACTACATGGTGTTCTCATCGTCATTATTCTGGCTTTGCATAATTGTTTCATGGTTCAAAGTAGCCACCCATTAATCCCAGTAAACCATGGCAAACGTTACTCTGAATTTCTATTCTTGGCTCCTAACAAGTTTTCCATGTGTCACAGTCATGTCTTGTAGATTGTGCCAACTGCTCAATTCCTCTGTGCCTTCTAGCTTTACTAAGTGCTACCAATCTGTTTCACTGCCTCCATAAGAGACAGTTTGAGTTAATTCCAAGCTCTCACATTCTTTTTCTGTATGTTCTGTGCAGATAGGATACTCAGCAAGATGGGCGAAGGTTAGTTTGCTTCTCCTAGTGACCTAATATACTGTATTTATATTTTCTCCTGTGTTTATCTGGAACGATTTTCTAAAGTGAATACTACAGCATATCAAGAAATTATCTCTCACACTTGTAAAGTTGAGACGTTATTTACCCATTATCTTCCTTTTCTGTTCGTATTACAGGGACGTTTGGTCAAGTTTTGGAATGCTGGGACTTGGAAAACCAAGAAGCAGTAGCTATCAAGATCGTGCGTTCCCTTCAGAAATACCGGGAGGCTGCTATGATCGAAATTGACGTGCTTCAGAGACTTGGAAAGCATGATTTTACTGGTAGTCGGTAAGTAATTTACCTTCCTTGATTTACTTCTTAACTCTATGTTGAGTTGATGGATTTGCATGAATGGTTCTATGCCTGCAGTTGTGTGCAAATACGGAATTGGTTTGACTATCGTAATCATATATGTATAGTAAGTACATATGCATCAAGATGGTTATACTTTTGTTTTCTTTCTTTGATGGTCTAGAGTTTAATCATGAATTAATTACCTTTTCAGGTATTTGAGAAGCTTGGGCCAAGCTTATATGACTTTCTCCGAAAGAATAGCTACCGTTCATTTCCAATTGATCTCGTTCGAGAGTTTGCCAGACAAATATTAGAGTCTGTTACATGTGAGCATTCAGTTTACTTCTGCGGTTTGTTGTGTTAGATAAATTACTGTTTCGTTGTAACTTGTCCCTAGTTTGCTAAGGTTCTTTCTTTAGCTTTATATGCCAGTTCTAATGGACCTATTAATTTTTCTTCTTTTGCACATATACATATTAATTCTACTTTTTTGTTACCTATGCAGTTATGCATGACCTGCGACTTATTCACACGGATCTTAAACCAGAGAACATTCTCCTTGTTTCACCTGATACTATCAGGGTTCATGATTATAAGGTGGTACTGAACTTCTGAATTGGAATCCATCCTAAATTTGAGATTTCCCTGATTGCATACTTCTGTTTATCATTTCTTCTGTAGAGGGGATTTTCTTATTACTCAATACTGTTTACTGTTTGAATTGATTTTTTTTTCTTCTAAACTCTGTTTCTTTTCCCCATGAAGATTCCTATACGCCCACCCAAGGATGGTTCTGTTTTCAAGAACCTTCCAAAATCTAGTGCTATCAAGCTTATTGATTTTGGAAGCACAACATTTGATCACCAAGATCACAATTATGTCGTGTCAACACGGCATTACCGTGCCCCAGAAGTTATCCTTGGTACAAACAACATTTTTTTTTCCAGTTTTCCTTAAAAAGATGATATGCCCTTTGTTCTAGTGCACTTTGTTTTATGACCGCATTGCTTAGTTTATTTTGTTTGCTATTTTCTCTGTAGGTCTTGGGTGGAATTATCCATGTGATCTTTGGAGTGTCGGATGCATTTTAGTTGAGCTCTGCTCGGTTAGTTCACAATAGCTGCCATTCTGTACCTGTGTTACTTATTTTTTACCCATACAAATCTGAGGTACTTCTTTTGATATGCTACTTTGTCCTTTTGGTTTTGCATGGAAATGTTAGGGGGAAGCTCTGTTTCAAACACATGAAAATCTGGAGCATCTAGCTATGATGGAGAGGGTTCTAGGCCCCCTTCCAAAACACATGATCGCTAGAGCTGAGTATGTATACAAGACCTTTATTCTTTTTATGACTTGTTAAGATAATCCCGGATACTGTGTATCCTGGCATATGCTGCTTCCTAGTTTTATCTGAAGCTAAGTTGGATTAGGTGGTTACTGACATGCATAGATTAATGCTATTTTGCAGTAGACGAGCTGAGAAGTACTTCAGGCGTGGATTAAGGCTTGACTGGCCAGAGGGGGCAGCCTCACGAGATAGCATGAAGGCAGTATGGAAATTGCCTCGTCTCCAGGTAATTTACCGTTTTACATAGTCACTTGTCTTTTCTCCAGGTAATTTACAATTTTTTCTGTGCTTAAGGTATAGCAGATAGCTGATATTTCTCTTGAATAATTCTAATTCTTTCATGTAATTCATGCAGAATCTGGTAATGCAACATGTCGACCATTCTGCTGGGGATCTAATAGATCTTCTTCAGGGGCTTCTTCGGTATGATCCTGATGAGCGCCTTAAGGCACGCCAGGCTCTTCAACACCCTTTCTTTACCAGAAGCCACAGAAGATGTGGTTACTGAGACTATACTGAGATTGAAATGCTCAATTCTGTATTTGTTCCTTTCGATGTGTAAGGGCTACCAAAAAATGGAAATGTTCTGCAGAAAATGAAATATGCTAACTCGCATTCTGTTCAATGATGTGAAAGGTAACTGTTGTATATAAAAATGAGTTCTTCGACAGTTGATTTATTTTAACTGGGAGGTAATTTTCCAGTTGTTACAAATTCCTGCCTTGGAAATCCATACTAATTTTTACCAGACTGCTCAGTACTAGCAGGTAGCGTGCAGAAATCTAACTTGTGGATAGTCAACTGAGGATTAGGGAGATGCAGTGGTGGCTTGCATGGAAGACTGGTACAACATATTTGATGGTGACACACGGTGAGCATTCTGCCCATATGTTTCAATGTAGCTGTATGCCGCTGGTCCTAGACGGTAGTCTTGTGTTCATCTAGATTTCATTATTTCTTCTGCAAGGTGATAACAATGTGGTCATCATGACACTTAGGTTGAAACCGCATTATGTTTGTCATCTTGACTCGCGATTATGCCTGGAAGCAAATCTGAGCATGCTCAACTTGTTACCACTGGTTTTAGTGTTACACTTGAGAGTGCTCTTTTTTTAGGTTTTAGCAATAAATGCTCGTCTCTGGCTTGGCTTGGAGCTAGCTTCAGTCTGTCGGCTTAAAATTAGTGAGCATTGCCACAATTGGTCGATCTCAGAAAGGAGCTCTGCTTGACTGAGCTTTATAAGTTGTTACCGGAGTTCAAAATCTTCACTATTAGCTGATCTATCCATACAGTAACACTAAAACACAGAATTATATAGGGCCACATATGGTTATCTGTAGGCTGGTTACCATCTCTGGGCTGGATATTTTGTATGCGAATGAGTACTCGCACCATGAGTTTAGGACTAACTTGAACTTAGACTAAGCCCTAGGATAGTAACACTAAAACAAAGTCACTATCTCAATTCGTAGATAACAAGAAAACAAAGCCAACTATTATGTAGCACGATTAATTATGTGGAAAACATCTTGTGTTCCGTGCTAATTAAACATGTTGTATGCGGTGCCTCTTTCTCTATGGTTGCATGCAACATTCACATTAATGAGCACCATTGTACAAGACGAGGTAAAATTCTAATCAATTCTTATCGGGAAGAGATAGTGGCCTTGTATAGATATAAATTGTATTTTTGATAGTGTCCTTGTATTAAAAAAACAGAGGGAGTATTATTTTTGGTTCTAGTCGAATTGCAATTGTTGAGCCCCTCACCCTGTCACCCAAACTTAAACTAAGCCCTAGGATATTATGGTGCTTTAATCTGTCGCACCTTGTGTTTTGCAATCATATCGTTATCTCTGATAATAGTGATAAAATGTGGAACCAACAAAAACCTTATGTTGAATTTGTATTTTGTTTAATTCTGTTGCCTTCTTTTGGTTTCCTTGGATTTTTGGTTGCAAATAAAATATGCTCAACTCATGCTTTTTAGAAGGCAACAATATATTTCATAGAGATGCAAGTGGGCCATGTCGAGCAACTATTGATCTATCTTAGTTCTGTCAAAGTGTTATTTGTAGAACATCTTAAGCCACTTAAGTGAGAAGTTAACACAAGTTAAGTGGGTTCAAATGAGTTCTGAGAAGTTAACACGAGTTAAGTGGGTTCAAATGAGTTCACGCATCTGCATTTATTGCATCCTGCTTTGGCCTTTTTTTGGGTGTTGAGAACTAATGATTTGCGTTTGGACTAACAATGTTTTATGCGCGTCAAGCCTTTTAATTAACTTTTATTCTCTGGACTGGCTTTTTATTATACTTACCTTTTGAGTATATTTTTACTAACATTATTTTTTGAGGGAGCACCTTGTTTGGAGTTGCTTTTACATTTATTTTTTGGCATTCTCGGAGTAACTTTTTTTTCTTCGGTATAGTTGTTTAGAAAAAAACATGTTTTCAGATTGGCATAGGTGTTATGCTTGCTAGGTGGATGAACAATGCTTTCTACTCAGTTTAGACGAAAGAAGCGTTCTATAAACATATTCTTGGTAGAGTGCTAACTGCTAACTGGTGATCTGCCTTTTAAATTTTAAAAATGTTTTTCTTTAAATCGTTTTCTCAAGTCTGGAGGCAAGTCCGGAATATTTTTCTGGATATCTTAGATGAGCTTGGAGCTCAGTCCAGAATGCTACAGTTTTACGAGCAACTGGAAGGAGCTCTGCCTTCCAATAAGAAAAAAGACTGATGCACAAAAACAGGCATTCAGAAGGCTACGGTGACAGTTTGCAAGGAAACTGATCTGCAGAGAATACAGATACATCATGAAAGGTTAGGAGGTGCTTTGCATCTTCAACAGTTCAGTTAGTTATTGGGGAAAAAAGATATATCAACAAGGTCGTGTGATATTTGGATCTCATAATTTGGTGAAAAGAAATAAGTACCTCTGCAGGGCAGGCACATTGTTGCGCAGCATCAACTCTATGATATCCTGATTTGCTTGCTTAATTTCGTGCAGCTGCTTCAAATCAGTTATGAGCTGGTTCAGTGAGTATTTGCCATGTGGTTGACATGAACGTGAGATCACGTTACTCACACACAATTATAATAAATGTATTATTTGTCCCTATCATTTAAAAATAGATAATCCCCAAAAGCGCCATGGAATAAATCGCAAGTGGTCGTCATATTTAAAAACCTCGCTAGGTAAGAGAGTTGTCCAGTTAGGGGGAACTGCAGCTTGTTCTGATTAACTAAGCGTGCCTTTTTTTTTCTTGCCAGTGTAGTTGTATATCGCAATGTAGGATCCATTTTTAGTTGAAGGATGTAACTGATTTGGCATATCTGTAATCGCAAGACCAACCCTTTCACGCCAGCAAACTCCCTATAGGCAAACTAAAAAAAGGTGACGCCACCAAAACTCTAGGTAAAGTTCAGAGGTTGCTAAAAAAAGGGTGAAGGAGAGACTAGAGAAATAGGTTGCACTTTCACACAAGTGAGGGCTGGAATGAATACGACATTGGGTGTCTGAAACATGAGGTGTGTTAGACTGTGAAGTAACTTGAGCCGTCAATAAAGTATAATAGAATAGTCTAATTCTCATTTGAATGAGAAACAACTCAGAGCTCAATCAACTCCTTAGCCTGGATGTTGAAATGGTGAAGATTCTTGTTGGTCAGTTGCACAATGGATGTAACCGAAACTTTCCTAGTTGCACTTGATTTTTTTGGTTACAGAAGATATTTTCCTAGTTGCAGGCTATGCCAACTGATTTTTTTTTTCTGTTCTTACTAATTTTTTCAGTTGCATTTTCAGTTTCCTATGGTTGCAACTGGAATTTTCTTTTCCAGTCTGATTAACTTCATTAGAATGAGAACTAAGCTGAATTAGTACTAGATGGACCCATATATAGGTAGGAATAACGGATGTACAAATCTAAAATAGTGTTATGGCAGTTTGTTAACTTTTTTGCAACACTTGTTCAGGCGAATTTACCTATTGGGTATGTCGTTGATAGGGTGCAATATATATGCTTACAGCTGAATATTAACAACAAAAGAGTGCACACGCTACGGAGCTAGCCCCCCTTCATGCGGAGGACGTGCACGAGCTGGAGCTCGCCAAGAAGCCCTTCCTTTGGACTCTGCAGAGTCGGCTGCTACGATGACGATGACCTACTCCCGCCCGTGTTTGTGATGCGTACACGTGGCCATGGTCTGGTGATCACGGGATGGGTTCCTCGACTCCGCATACTCGGGAGGTCCCACCATCCGTGGCTATGGCCGGACCTCGCGCATCCGCCGGCGCCGCCCCGTAGGCCGTAGCCGCACCGTAGGCCCGCGCCGAGGCCGCCGTCGTCCGGCCGCGTCCACCGCAGCCGGGCCACCGCCCGGTACGCCTGCGGCCTCCTCGCCATCTGCTCGGCCTGCGCCCGCGCTGAGGCGGCCGTGTCCGAGGTTATCCGCGCCACCGTCCGGCCGCTTTCGAGGTCGTCGGGTCATCGACGTAGGCGATGGCGAGGCTTCACTGGTCGCGCGAGGAAGTTGCCGAGGGAAACGGAGGAGCCACCGCAGAGCCGCCGCAAGGTCGTTGTTGTTGCGTGCGAGGAAGCACATACGGGCCCACTATCAAGGTTGCACCCTGTATTTCAAAAAGCCCACTAGCAGGACTGGGCCCCACACACAATTCTAGACCAATGAGATGCTGACTTTTTTTTTTTTTGAAACCGATGAGATGCTGACTTGAGCCAGGAGCAAATGTCGCGGAGTTCTCTTTAGCCGCTCTCGCTATTAGCCCGCTATATTGTGTATAACATTTGGAGGAGACCCATTGCTATTTCTCTTAGCAAGTTATTTTAAACCTCGAGTCTATTGCCTACGGTGGCTTGGGAATCACTGACATTCAAACCCAAACCTGGCGCTACAGTATTTGGGTCCACGAAGATAATCTTTGGCATGGGCGTACGATTTGCATAGTTCACAAGTCACAACCACACTTTGCTAAGCCTAAGTTTGTCAAGTATGGTAGTCACGAATATGTGGTTGAGAAATTGGGGGCCACACAGTGTGGCAAAAGTTAGTAAAAAGCCCGCTCTATAATAGGTGGACCATATATTGTAGATAATAAAGTGTGGCAGTTTCAAAGTGCATCAAAAACCAAACACATACTTTTTCCGATCCATAAGAAATGTCGCTACTTAGTACAAAATGAGCGATACTTTATATAAATCGTAGGGAGTATAAAACTGCTAAACTTAAGCTTGGTAAAGTGTGGCTGCCAACCAAACACCCACGTACTCACGAACATGTGGCAGTCTTGTGTAGAGCTTGGCGATGATACTAAAATCTCCTTCTGACGTGACCATTGAACATTGATTGGATGGGGCTGTGCCTGTACCTAAATATCGCTTTCCAAGCCTCTTCAAGCATGGCATTCGAAGGACCTCCCCAAGAGAAGCTATCCCAGACAATAGTTGGATTGCCGCTATCAAGCTCTGCCATCCGCTTGAGTTTTCTCGGAGTACATTCACATGTGGGCCTCCCTGCTTGCTTTCCCCTTCAGTGATGGTCAAGACCAAATCATATGGAAATGAGAAATTAGCATAAAACCACCACTTTTGTGGTCGAAATTACCAAAAACCACCACTTTACGTTTGCGGGACAAAAATCCACCACTTTTGAGGCCGTTGTTTGCAAATAAAACTAAATACGAATTGACCACGAATTAAAACAAATACTGACAATGGGGCCCACTAGTCAGGCTGACGTGGCAGAAAAGTGGTCAATTCTAGTGGACTGGATCCCACATGCACTACTCAATTAAAAAAATCTAAATATCTAAAAAAAGGGGGGAGAACATGGACGCCCAGTCTCGTCCCCGCCGCCCCTCCCGACCGCCATGGCCAAGCACCGGCCTGGGCCTCCCCGGCTCGAGATCTCCCCCAGCTCCCCGCCACCGGCTGCCGCACTTCCAGGCGAGGAGCTCCTCCGCGTGCGCTCGCTGGAGCTGGAGCCGCCGCGCCTCGAGGCAGCGCGCCAGGCCCGCTCCCTCTCGCCGAACCACACCTGCCTCCTCGTCCCTCTCCCTCTCGTCCTCACCATGTCCACGCAGGCCCTACCCCCGCCGCCGCCGACGAGGGAACATGCGCTGCGCGGGAGCCGCCGTCGTCGTGAGTCGGGCGCAGCCATGGTGATCTCGGCGGACCCGCCGCCCTCAGATCCCACCGCGGAGGTCGGCGCCGATGCGCCGGAGGTAGGCACGGCCGCGGCCGCGGAGGCGGTCTCGACGACGACGACGAACTCTCCGACCGCGCGCCGCGGGGCGCTGTCGTCGTTCCCGTCGGCGACGCTCAAGACGTGGGGGAGCCACCATGTGCTGCGGTGCGCGGCCGTCAACCGCGCCGGCGACGCCATCTCCTCGGCCGCCAGCAGGCGCTCCTCCCTGCATCAGCTCGACGAGGTCCGGGAGGACCTCCTGCTCGGCCTCCGCGAGTGGCGGCGGCGGAACCCGAGGAGGCCTCTCCGCCGCCGCGCAACCGGCGCGCCAGACGACACCAAATGACTTTGTTTTTTATTTTTGGCATATTTTGATTATTTTTAATTGGGCTGACAAGTCAACAGCGCCACGTCAGCCTGACTAGCGGGCCCCACTGTCAGTTTTTGTTTCAATTCATGATCAATTCGTTTTTAGTGTTATTTGAAAACAACGGCCTCAAAAGTGGTGGATTTTTGTCCCACAAACGTAAAGTGGTGGTTTTTGGTAATCTCGACCACAAAAGTGGTGGTTTTATGCTAATTTCTCTATGGAAATAGACATCAGACATCAACAACTCTGACAAGCAGTTATATCAAACCTCATCGATCTGATTTGGAAAACAAGGGTCCCTCCAAAACTGAAGCTAGATGCATGGCTCGCCATCGGGGGCTGTTGCCTGACCTTGGATAAGCTGTCTCAAGGCGGCATACCTCGCAACTCGATTTGTTCCCTAAATGCCGTTTCTTTGCGTGGTTTGATTTCGTAAACCAGAGTTTGGATCGCCGATAGGCTTCAGAGGAGGGGCTGGCCCCGTCTGCACTTTGTGTAGGAGGGAGCCGAGTCCGCGGCGTATCTCCAATTCAATTGCAGCTATTCCGTTCGCGTGTGGAAAATGGTCAAGGAATGGATTGGTCTTCAACATCTTGACATTGCATCCTGAGCTGCTGAGCCTGCCGTCGAAAGTTGATGGCTCCGTGTGCCTTCATGGGCCAACTACTCGCGAAAGGTTGCTTCCATTGTCATGTTGGCAGTGGCGGAGCTTAAAAAGAAAAATCCGTGGGTGGGCTAGGGCAAAAAGAAAACACAAAACAAATTGAGTATCCGGTTGAACATGCCCTAGCACTGTAGCAGACCGAAGCAACGGTAACTGGACAGCACCAACTCCTGCAGTTCAGTATACACCAGCTGCGAGAAACTGCACTTATGAAAATCTGATGTATTTCTCTCCAGAATACTGCTCGATTTCTGCATCAGAATGCGAAATTAACAAGCCAAGAAATGCCAGCTGCCGAAATTTGGCAGTGGGACAGGAATGCAGACAACAACATATCATAGTGCAGTACCAAAAGTTCAGATTCAAGAGAACGAGGCCACCCCGTCGGATGGGAAGGGATACTAAATTCAGTTTGAATTCCCTTTCTACCTAGAAGGGTTGGACTAATCACCACCTAGCCAAACAGAACAAACAACATCCTACAATTCATCCCTCTGCTGTTGCAGGAAAACAAAACAATATCCTTCGAGCATCTCGGTAAGTCGGTACAACAACATTTTGATACTAGCATGTATCTGGTACAGAAAGGGTCTCCCATTGCTCTCGTAGATGCAGACACGCATTTCTTCTTCACCATGGTACGCAGTTCTCCTACACTGCATGAAGAAGGAAACAATATCATTTTAAGTTTTGTAACTGGAACCTTACACATCTAGTATAAGAGCAACCTTGCTGATACACCAGTGAAAGTGTAAATAAGCACTGTCCCTCTAAGAATCACAAGCTTCAGTTAAAAACAAATGTGGAATAGCTTATTAGCTTCAGACAACAGAAAATAGGTACATGGAAATAGGTACGACTTCACACATCGTTCCCTACAGTTCACTATAGAGTCTGGAACATCAAATATGACAGGTACCTAGCAGTTTATCCGAATCTCAATATCTAAACTACAGAAACATGTCATGTGGCCTTTATTGCTTCCCAGCGATATTTCAATGTAAGTAGACTTAGCCTTGCAGTGAATTCAGTTCTTTTGTCCGGATCAGCTTTTCTAGTTTAATGCCTTGAAAATAAATTCAGTTCTTTTGTTGGAGAGCTAAGCCCATATGTTCAGATACTAATGGAATATATATAGAGACTATGACCCCTACTTGTCCACAAACAACACAAAACAATTAGCACCAAAAACATATAAGGAAACTACCAACATTCTGACCTCAGAAGCTTCCACTTACCAGAGATTTATAAGTCACTGCGGCGGGAGAACATTCACAAACATCCCTTTCAGGTTTTCATCTTCAATCATTTCTTCCAAAATCCTGTCACTGAAAATAAAGTCTGGTGACAGGTTGCACTCTGCAGGCTGCGTCTTATTTGAAAACAGTTTTTTGGACATGTGGTCCTTTTGAGCTTGTCTTTCATACTTGCTCTTCTCTTGTGTCCCTTCTGCAATTAGATTGTATGTATAGACAATCTTCTGTTGTCCGATTCTGTATGCTCGGCCAATTGCCTGCCTTCCCACGGAAGGATTCCACACAACATCAAGGAGCACCACACGCGATGCCCCGATAAGCTGTATTCCTTCACTACATGCTCTTGTACTGGCAAGCATTACTTTGGCATCGCTGTTCATGTCATTGAAGGCCATCATCAAGGATTGGCGAGTTTTCTCGCTGACTAATCCACTCATCTGCAGGATTTCCTTGTCTTTAGTCCAATGGAACTTCGTGCTCAGCTGTTCCCTGATCAAGTCCAATGTGTCAAGATACTGGCTGAACACGAGCACTCGCTCCTTCGAATGACATCGACGCACAATCTCGTAAACAAACCTTGCCTTAACTCCTTCATATGGCTTTAGCCGTGACCTCTCCAGTGAAGGCTGGTCCACACTAGATGCTACTTCGTTTGACAATTTTTCCATGGTAGTGATTAGGAATGGATGTACAGACGCAAGACATATCTTGTATTCTAAGTCCAAATTGCTCTGTGTCTCATACTTCTCCATCATTCCAATGATTTTCTTCTGCATAGGAAGAGGATTCAGAATCACAACAGATTCTCTCAGCCCTGGAAGGGATTTATGAAGAATGTCACCATTATGGATGTGCACAAATGGGTCCAACTTTGTACGGATCTCACTAATCCTTTCATCTGTGACGTTCTTTAGTTTCAGAGAAGTCCAGAAAACCTTGCCTTCATCCTTCCCCGGATCAACATCATGTGTACTACCTCGTAACAGGCACAAGATGTTGTGAAGCTCTTCAAAGTTGTTTTGAAATGGAGTTCCAGATAGAATAATTCGCTTTTGGGTGCGAACTTTAGCAAGAGCTTTCCAAATCTGGCTGTTGCTATTCCTTGGTATGTGCCCCTCATCCAGGACCAGCAAGTCGGGACTTTGAAGAAGCAGCTGTCTCATCTTGCCATCATCACCCTTGCCTTCTTCTTTGGTCAGGTTCGTGAACAGCTTGTAACTGAGACCTATCACGCTGTTGCCCTCACACCACGATAGCAACTTCAGGGCCTGCCTATATTTCCTGTCAAAGCTGTTTGTAGAAAGCTTCTGGGCGAACTCACGACCTGCGGCCAGTCTTTGTATGGTCTTGTCTCCATCCCAGTGGATATCGGTGGAATTCAGTACGTGAAACGGGACCTTCACATTCCATTTTCTGAACTCATTTTCCCATGTGGCAAGCATCCCCTTGGGAGCAATGATCACCGGGCTACACCGCGGGAAAAGCTCGAGGTAGGATTGAACAAATGTGATTGCTAATCTGGTCTTCCCTGTCCCCGGGGCATGAGAGATCACACAGCCACTTAGGGTATCACTTTTCAAATTCTTCTTCACCTGTTCAATCTCAGTACCCCCTGCCAGTTTGTTCCACATAAATTCAAAGGCTTCTATCTGGTGTGGGAACATGTCTTCTCGGACCCCAGGAATGAGATCCCAGACTGGGCCACTTCTATGATTGCCAACGCTGCATTCTCCTTCATACCCCATTGATGTTAGGATATCATTGATACTCCTGTCTAGCTCGCGATCTACCGCAGGTTCCCTTTCTGCTGACCATTTCCCCTATTGAGTGAAAACAAAAATGTATAGATGTTAGCTGGTGAAGTCTAAGCTGGTATTTCGAAAAAGAAAAAACATGTTGGATGAACAGTGGCTTACCATAGGGGCCACTACATGTCTAATTTCAAGATGGATGAAGTTGCAGTGCTGGCACCAAATTCCAATTTGGTCGTCAGTAACGAGATCATGCTTCCCTTGTTTGCATAAAGTTGCTCTGTCGGCAGGAATTTCTTGTCCATTGCTCTCTTCACCCTGAAAACCACAACACAACGAGTATTTTTTATATCTGAATTGTTTACCACAGGCGCTAAAATTTTACATAATTACAGAACTTAAACATATGTAAATCATGAAACATGTTTGCATTTAATTTGTGAGACGAAAGCAAGGGCAACTCAGACACGAAGAAGGCTTTTGTGCTTCAAGCTATCCCTGAAGATGTACTATTCTTAAACAACAAAGCAGCTTTGGCACATTCATACTCATATTCTATAGCATCAAAATAGGGAAAGCCTACTATTTCCAAAAAAATGTTATGTCTCAGAAAACCATTTCATTACACACACCAATTGCTAATCACCTGAGCCAAACCAAAAATTAAAAAACACAAATATCATTATTGGCTAATTTAAGTGTTAATGTAAAGTACTTGGACACCGCATTTCTCTGTTTAAAGGAAAACTTTGCATCACAATTCCAGTTATTCGTGGATGCCAATTCAGAAAATTATCTTTCACATTTTAGTTCAGCATTATCTCTATGAAATCTAACTTTCAATATCTCGAAGAATATTTGCATGGGATATGCATTTAGGTGAGTGTTCGAGAAATGACGATGTTTTGCATGGCAATAAGGTTTCCCCACAGGCGGTAGATTAATCATTGTAAAACTCAATACTGTTAGCCTTTCCAATGTATAACTTCTGAAATATCAATATTTGTAGAACAATGCCTATTGAGACGGATAGACTTCTTTAGTTTATAAGTTTTTACGATAAGGAGGGGCATGTATCGGGTTCAACTTGTTTCGACAACCCAATACAATAGTTTCAGTTCCCAGGTTAACATGCGAGCTGTCAAATGTGTATGGAATGAGAATATTTCTTTAAAAGATACCCTCCAACCAGAAAGTTTTATGAACTTGGCTAAAGAAGCACAATTCTAACATACTGAGAAACTTCTTGGGTGCATTTAGACATTGGAATGAAGTAGGAACTCAAGGGAACAAATGCTTAGTTATTAGTAGAGATTTAGATAACACTCCAGTTGGCAAGGCCTGCAAATTACTGGATGCAATAAATTTATTATGAATTGATATATTAGATTCACAGGCAGTGCTATTTACGATAGCTTGAAATAACTCTTGTCAAGATAAGATCTTATGTGCTATTCCCAGAAATAGACTGCATGCTTAAGAAAACGTTCAGGGTTGACAATGAGAGCTATTCATCTACACTAAAACACACACAATCACATAACTGGAGCCAATACTTTAAAGCAAAAGAATAATTAGAGCAGAATAGCAGAGAGTTATGTACCTCCTCGCAGTCCTGAGGGCTGCCATTGACGGTTTCAAGAGCAAAATCAAAATCTGCCCACAGTTCATGATGCTCTGGTTTCTCTTCCACTTGATCTTCATCTCCGAACGAGAACAGCAGGGGCAACCTGTCCTCGCCCTGATGTGCCTGTGCAGGAGCAGAGCCGTTAGGATGATTCTCTATCTCATCAAATATGGAGTTGAACAGATTATCGTAGGATTGCTTCGCCGAGAGCTCCCCACGCTTCCCCTTCCGAGGAAACAGCGCATTTTTCTTGAAGGAAATATCACCCTGCTGCAGATTACCCCTGTCTGCGGGGTTCCCTGCATTTGCAGCGTAGTTCTTTACGCGCCGTGTGTTAGAATTAGAACAACCCTCGTAATCTTTGCAGCCCTCCTTGGCAGCCTGCTGCTGCCGGTAGGACGCGCCGCCGTTCTTTGGCCTACTTGAACTCGGCCCGTTCTTGGCATTCCTACCGAAGGTTCTGTCGTCCCCAGACTCAGAGTCATCGCTACTGTCCTCTGAATCGCTGCGAAAAATCTGTTGTTGGCGGCGTCTCTTCTTTGCCGGCGCTCCATCGTCGCCGCCGATGTCGTCCTCGAATGCCTGCACCTTCTCCGTCTGCGCCGGAGGTGGTACCTCTTCCTCCGTCTCGGAGTCCGTTACCTCGATGCAGCACGGCTTGCGTAAAGTCCCTCGTCTGAGCAGTTTCTTGTCCTTGCATCCCCGGTGCGATCGTGTCCGCTTCCCGATACCCTCGCCGGCAGAGGTAGTGTCCGGCTTCTCGACCAGACACAGTCCTTCGAAATTCCTCTTGCGGAAGGGCGGTGTGCGCTCGCCGCCTGTTCTGGTACTCCCACCAGCCTTGACATTGCTACTAGGCGTGCGACGAAGTTCTTCCCCTGCCTCATGAGATTCTTGTTGTTGTTCTTCTTCTTCTTGCTCTGTCGTGTCATCAGTATTCTCTTCGTCGACGCCAGCATAGCTGTCGTCCTGAATGTCGTTTCTGTCCTCCCCCAATTCCTCCTCCTCGTCGAATCTGTATCTGTCCTCGCTATCACTATTGTCGTCCTCCTCCTTCGTCTTCCCCTTCACCGCATCCTGCCCCTCCTCCTGGTTATCCAGGGATTCCCCATTGTCATCTGAACTGACCTCTTCCATCTCATCATCATCATCATCCCCACTATCAGTGGAAACCACAGACGCAGAATGCTTTGCAGCAGATGCCACCTTGCCCCCGTCGACGTTCCGTGAACAGGTCCTTGACGAGACACCTCCGCCGACCTGCCTCGCCGGCGAAGAACCACGCCAATCCGAGCCGCCGCCCTCGTGGCCTCGTTTCCTGCGCCCTTCTGTCTTCAGCTTCTTGCCCGGAGCACCTCCGGACTCGTCGCTGAGATCATGATAATCGTCATCCCCACTATCGTCAGAGCCCACAGACCTCGCTGGACCCTTTGCAGCAGATGCCGCTTTTCTTCGTTCGCCGTCACGAGAACGAGTCCTTGATGCAACGACTGAGACGGTCTGCCTCGCCGGCGCAGCGTCATGTGGGCCCATGTCGCGGCCCTCGTGTCCGTGTCTCCGGCGCCCTTCACTCTTCACCTTCTTGCACGGAGCACCTCCGGACTCATCGCTGGAATGAAGAATCCTCTGCTTCCCGGAGCTTCGGGGCTCGGCGCGCCCGCCCGCCCTGTGCGGCGGCTTGCCTCTTCTGACCGGGGACTCCCGCTTCCGCTTCCCCGTCTTCCTTGAGCCGCCGGGCGCGGAGGCCGCCGCCCACGCGCTACCTCTCGCACGTGAATCCTCCGAATCGCTGCCCGAACATTCGAGCGGCTCCGCCTTGACCTCGACGCGCGCGGCTGCTTTCTCGCGGCGGACTTCGTATCCATCCCCGTCGTCGTCGTCGATTTCGATGACCTCGGGCTCCTTGGCGCCGGCGCGGACTCGGAACGGGGAGGACGGCGCGAGCGTGTTTTTTCGCGCCGCCGCCGAGCTACCACCGACCGAATTCGGAGGGCGCTCCCGACCGCGTTCGAAATCGCCGAAAGTAACGCGCCGTCCGCCCTGACCGCCCACCGAGCGGGACCCCCGATGGCCGGCGCCTCGATCGTCGTCGTCGTGGATGAGGATGGCCTTGCGGGGCCGCGGGGAGCCTGCCGGCGGCGGCTTGGGCATCGCAGGCGCGTGCGGGGACGGAAGGCGGAGAGGCGATGGGGGGGTTTTTCGAGCTGGGTTTTTTGCCTCTCGGTTTCTCGCTGGCCTCTCTCTCTGCTCTGCTGGGCGCGCGTAGATTAGGAAACCTTTTTTTTTTGCTCTCTGAATAGGAATCTGGAACGGCAACGGCATTGGACCAACTCTTTAAGGAGGGCCCACCTGTCATTGGCACTGCCGGGCTGTACTCGGTGCGGTGTGCTGTAAATTTCCTCTTCTGTGGAATTACTGCTGGAGAACGAAACGTCGAGGCCTAGGCGCTCCTAATGACCTGTGGGTCCCATGTATCGTCGGAATTTACTGGACCCAGTATTTAGCGTTTATTACAGGATCGACAAAAATCTACCGTGCTGGGGGTTTCCGGAAAGAGACCAGTGTTTACTCCACTATTCTGCTGGCCTAAATCATGCTTTAAATATCATTACCTAATTACAGGCTGTCCTGTCACGCGAGGCTCCCCAGCAAATATCCTTGCCGGATATATTAATACCAGTGCAATTATTAGAGCAGGATACTCCAGCCTAAAAAAACATAATCTGTTTACCTTTTTAAACCATAAAACATTTGCTGTCTTATTAAAACCATAAAAGTCTAGTGTACATGTAAAAGAATACCGGAATTCTAAGAACTTTTATGGTTTATAAAACGTTTTATGCATGCTTGTCTCAAACTTTTTTATCCACCGGAAAGAAACACCGGTGCAATTATTAGAGCAGGATACGCCAGCCTAAAAAACATACTAATCTGTTTACTCTTTTAAACCATAATAAAACATTTGTTGTCTTATCAAACCATAAATCCAGTGTTACCACTAAAAAAAAAATCCAGTGTAACATGTAACATGTAAAAGGATACAGGAATTCTAAAAAAAAAATTATGGTTTAAAATGTTCTATGTATGCTCATCTCAAACTTTTTTTATTCACCTGAAAGAAACACGGTGTTTCATATGAAACAACAATAGATAAAACGAAGCACGATGAGCTATGCGCCTTTTTTGCCATCGGCTAGTGCCTTGGGTGGTCGTTGCCTCGTTGGTGCAATATAGCCCATTTGGTCCATACTTGATGAATACTAAGGAGATCCCACGAAACACAGATATGAGAGGAAAATGATAAATAAAAATGAAAAACTAGGACAAGTAAGAATTATTTTTACCCCCTCGATCACAGCCGCTTGCAACATAGTAGTAGTACATGGCGGCGCATGCAAACTAGCAACATCAACGCTAGCGTTGGCAGCGACAAGCAATTGGCGATGGTGACGATGCAACGACCTCTTTCTAATGTTTCCTTTCATGCCTTGTCCTCGCCGAAGCATGCTCTTACTCACTTTTTGTTGGAGGAGGTTGCTTTTTGACCTAGTTCATCGACGGTCGCCTAACAATCTGAATGGGGTCGGGTGAAGTGGGGTTGGGGGTTGCGGCGGCGGGGGGGGGGGGGGGGGGGGGGGGGATAGCTATGAAAACATATTTATAAGGCGTCAAGACCAAATGTATATGTGTTTGTGGCGGCGCTTGTAGATGGTATGGACGCGGAGGTCCAGAGAAGATGCTATTAGGCTAGGGTTTTGTTATTTGTACGAATCTCGATGCAACGTGATGATCTAGATGCACCTATTGTTTAGCTCAGATTTAGTATACCAATGATTAAAATTCTCCCATGTACTAGTTGCTAGTTTAAACATTAAAAAACATCGGTACTCGTTAGCCGGAAATTATTAGTAGGTTCTTATTTTGCTCTGAGTTTTTGTACTACCTCAACCAAGTTACCCTATGAAAAGATACAAAAGTAATAACCAATATAGAGCCAATATGTTGTATTCCAATCATCAAGTGGCGTTATACTTCTTCCTATTTCTCTGCAAAAGAACACGGGAATGCTATACTTACACTCCAGGGCTTAGAGCAACTCTAGTAGATGTCTTAAATTTTGGGCCTATAAAGTTGGTTTTTTTACTCCTCTAAACTATTTTGGGTGGTCTTCCAGACTCTTGCGACAATGTGCAGAGTTTAGACGCTCTGAACTTGGGCCTCTAACACTTCCTTTTATGCATTTCTCATTTCTTTTAACAAAAAACTTCACCCCGGCACAAGTTTAAACAACAAACAACACAATGCAAACAATATGATTAAAATGATGTAACATAGTTTAGACAACATAGTATACACAACATTATAATAGCTCAAACAACCTAAACATGCAAAGGACCTAAACGTAGTCCAAAAAACATAAACATGGTGACTACCTCTTCTTCTCTAGCACAAAAACATGTACCTTTGATCCTTTGGGGCGGAATAAGATTGTTCCTGTTATCGGGTGTTCTTTTCGAGCATGGAAGACGCGCTCCTCCGCACTGGCGGAGCTTAGTGGAGGCGAAAGTGGGTTGTTGCCCCCCCAGCCCAGGAGAAATTCCTTCCTTATCCCCTAATATATAGACCATATAGTCAGTCCAAACTGGCCCATCTCCTCTTCTGTTCGCCCCCCAGCCCATCGCCCCCCCTAGAATTTGGCCCAAGCTCCGCCACTGCTCCTCCGAATGATCGACGTCATTAATCTCCAATGATTTACCATTGTCTGGATTGTAGGCGCTGTCAATCACTCGCTACTTTCATCAACTCCATTTTGTGTGCCTCGGTAGTGGGAAGTGCATGTCCTTGGAGGCGGGAAGCTCGAACGGCTGTCGAGATCGGCATGGATGGAGGCATGGGGACGGTGGGGAGCTAGAGAGTACGAGGATGGTGAGGACGGAGAGCGGTGCCGCCGCACTAATGAACTGAGGAGGATGCAGACGACGAGGTGAAGCCGATATCGTGGTGGGCGGTTCTGCCGCACCTGAGCGGCACCAGCACGATACGAGAGGGGTGCTCGGGGCCGTAGGGATTCGAGTTACGGCGATGGTAATTTGTGCATGCACGCACACAAAGAGTGTTTACCGAGGGGAGAGATCAATGATGATGGTGGTGGTCGTGGTGGTAGTGTGTGTGGGGCGGGGGGGGTGGATGATGGCTCCCATGAAAAAAGATTGGAGCATTGTACTTGCGACTCAAAGCACTGTTTTACAGACTTGTGGAAACTTGTATTTACAATCCAAAATGTGGCAACTCATAGAACTGTTTTTCTATCGCAACATCCAAAATTATAGGATCGGAAGCCCCGATCCTTGCCTTGACTGCTTGACACATGTCTCACCATGCATCTCCCGCAGACGAGAAAAAAATCCCCACGCTCTGAAATCGCAACACCATCCTCTAGGTTCGTAATAGATCAACGTACATAGCAGCCCGTGACACCCTGTGGCCACAGGGCGGTTAGCTTGGTGCCTCGCCACCGTCCAGCTCCGGCGAGGGTGGCATCCACGCTGGTAGCATCGCATCCAGTCCCAGTCTTCACTGTGCAGTTCTCCATTGGCTCGAAGCCCCCAATCGCGCAAAGCTATTACCGTCCTCGCCGACGAAGCTCGTTTGCTGCTCGGGTGTCGGTCGATGTTCGTCGGAGAAGACACACATCGCACCATCCATGGCGGTCATTTTGCAGCTCCGACAATGGGCGCTCGGAGCACCGTCATGCTGCCCAAGTAGCAACACCCTTGTGCCTTGGAAGAAACATGCCTCCATGCTGGCAACAACACCGTCGCTTCGTGACGACAACATGCCTCCATGCTAATAGCACTGTGCCTCACCGCTGGCAACAACGCCACCGTGCAATGGCAGCAGCGACGACCACCCCTGGCAGCACCATCAATGCGTGCTTGGTAGCACCGGCCATCGCCGTCTACGGTGGCAGCACCGCCTCGCCCTGTGCCGGCAGCATCTAACGTCACCGGTGGTAGCACGTCGCGACACATATATGGTAGCACTGGACAAGGCTGCTGTAAGCATCCATCGCCTGTGGCAGCACGTCCTTGGGCCTACGGTAGAACGGGTCGACGACGATGGAAGCACACCAAACGCCGCTGGAAGCGTTGCCCGACATCGGTGGCGACAACGTCGACCTTGGCTGGTAGCATCGGTCGTGGCCTGTGGAGGCACATCCCCGTGCCTATGGTAGCATGGGCCAATGCTGATGGAAGCGCATCCCAACGCCGCCGGAAGGATTGCCCCGACGTCGTTCGACGCACTTTCACCCTTGGATGGTAGCATGGGCCATCACCGGTGGCAACACGTTCCCCGTGCCTCTAATAGCACTGGCCAACACCGCGTGCAACATTGCCCTGTAGGTGGATGATGCCGTGACTGCCGTCTGTAACATCCCGAGGTTTTTCCCCAAATTAGATTTGTTTGTTTTTCTTTTTTGCATCGTCATGACATCATCATGCATCATGAGCATTGCATTTTTGGGGCTTGAAAACTATTTTTCTAAAAAAAACCTATTTTGTTTTGTTAATTTTGTCGCCAAGATTTTACCGAGACGTTCGTCTCCGTTTTCTAAAATTAATTGTAAAATTATTTTGCAAAAGAAAATAAAAAATGTTTTGAGAGAGAGTAGCCCAATCCAGCCCAAGCCCACCTAACCTCCAAACCCTAGCCAGCCCCCGGGTATTTTTCTGTTCCTACCCCCTGCCTCTTGCAGCCACCCTCCTCCTCTTTTTCCTTTTCGCATTCAGATCCTTCTACCTTGCAAACAAGCCCTTTTCCTTTTCTTTTCAGGTCCCTGGAACCAAATACCTTATCCCCTCCCCTTCTCTTTCTCTCTCTCCTTGCTCCCGACCCACACCTTCTCCTTCCTCCCGTACCCGCCCGTGGTCGCCACCCTGCTCTCCTCCACCTCCATCTCCCTCTTTCACCTTCCTCCTGCACCTCCCTCCACCACCTCCGGCCGCTCACCACCGCGCCGCCCCCTGCCTCGGCTGGCCTCCCCCTCCCGAGCTCCCGTGCGCACCCCACCACCGCAACCATCTTGCTAGCCTCCTACCTCCCACCCCGACACGCACCAAGCCCCACCGCACCCGGCCGTGCCCCGGCCGGCCTGCTCCTCCACCTCCCACCATCGATCACCTCGGGGCCACCGCCCGCTGCCGGCCGCCCCTGCTCCGCAGTCGCCTGATGCGCCGCCCCCTCCAGCCAGCACCGCCGCTGCCTCTGCCCCGACCTTGTCGCCTCCTCTGCTCCGGCCAGAGAAGCGCTGCTAGGAGCTCGACCTCGCCCCGCTGCTCCTCCTTCATCCGATGACCCGTGCGTGTCCGTCTCCGGTTCCCCAACGTCCCCTGCTTGCTGCTGTCGTGTCCATGTTGATGTGACCTCGTCCCCGATGCCTTGTTCTCCGACCCGACGTGTGAATGACAACGTGCGCCAAGTTCATCGTGTTCGCTTTGTGTCGATGATACGTGTCAAACGTATCTATAATTTTTGATTGATCCATGCTAGTTTTGTGATGTTGTCACATGTTTTTATTATCATATTAATCATTTTTATGCATTTTGTTGGACTAACCTATTGACAAGATGCCTAGTGCTAATTTCCTGTTTTTGTTGTTTTTGTATTTCAGAAAATTTACTTCTGGAAATATTCTCGGAATTGGACGAAAATTTACGGGGAATTTTTACTCGACGGAAGGCACCAGGACACCAAAGGGCAGCCCTGGGGCCACCCACAGGCCAGGGGCAGCCTATTGCCGCGGCCTGGGGTCCACCCGTGTAACAGCCCCAGCTTGGTAATGAGAAATACGAAGAAGTTTTTCACTTTTTGCATTCTTGTTTGCATCATGGCATTCATATGAATTTGCTTTTCCTAACAAACCAACATATGCAGGCAATTGAAATGGGGAAGCCAACCTTCCCAAAACCTCCAACCCAAATGCAATGCCCAACTTGGCAATAAACTAAATGAACTTCCAAATTGTTAGGAAGTTCCAATTTTGCTTTTTATAACCCTTTCTCCATTTGCAAATATTGTCAAATCAGAAATGAATATGAGAATTCAAAAATTGGTTCAATTCCATTCTATTTTTGAAACAAGTTAACCTTTCCAAAAATTCAAACTAAAATCATGGGGAGCTTAAATATTATTGTGAGGGCCTCCATGAATATTTTCATTATTTTTGGAAATTTTTAAATACTCCAAATAAATGAATTTTGGAAATTATCAAAAATGCTCTTAATTGAACCCTGTGAACAAAGGTTGTCCAAAACTTTTTCAATTGCAACCCCAATTTTTATGGAGCACCTAAAGGTCAAGTGGAGCCCACATGAATTTTTGTGGAATTTATAAAAATGCTTTGGGGCCTCAATTAAATTCCACCAATTGCTGCTGGACCACTTTGCAATTACAGAAAATAGAGGCAGGTTTTTTTTTGTGAATCTCTCTTCTTCTATCCCTCACTGTGCCGAGGCCATGGCACTGGCGCCATGCCGTCGCCATGCCCATGCCGTCCTGCCCCATGCTCGACCTGCTCCCTGGTGGCCACGGAGGACACAACGCCCTGGACGCCTACCTGCTCCCATTTCTCCCCTTTGCTCGCTCGTTCCCCTCTCTTTCTCTCTCTCGCGGCCGCGTATTCCCCATTGCCGCCGTCGCCGACGATTCGCCGTCCTTGGAGTTCCCCGGGACGAGCAGACGCTGCCATCACCTCCGCCTCGACCTCCTCCCCCTCCCCACCGGAGGAATCGGGCCGGGTTCGCCTGAATCGACGCCGGCATCCTCGACTTCTCCCGCCCCCGGCCGCCGCTCATTCTCCCTGCTCCGAGCTCCTCGCCGTCCTCTCCGCCCCTCCGCGCCGCTGCCGTCCACACCCTAGAGATCAGGGTGAGTTTCTCTTCCATTTAGGCAACTTCCCGCGCCCCTCTTCCCTCTCTCTCGCCGTCGGTCCGCCGGCGGCCACCGCCGCGTCGCCGTTCCGTGAGCCAGCCTGGGCTCCGGCCTGACCGGCCACGAGGCCGGATGGCTCGGGCCAGTGCCCGGCCTGTACGCCCGGCCTGGCTCAGCTTGGGCCGGCACGAGGCCGGTGGCTTCGGCCACCCCCCGGCCTCCTAGCCCAGCCTAGGCCGGCCAAAGGCCGGTGGCTTCGGGAGCCCACCCGGCCTGCAGCCCGGCCTGGCCGGCATGAGGCCGGCCCGTCTGCATTTTTGCTTTTCTTTTAAGAAGTAAAAATGAAATAAAACAATTCATAACAAATTGAGTTTTGATTCAAATTTGGCAAACTAAATATCAAATTGATCAGCAAAATGAAACCTCTCTGTTAGTAACATTGCCATCCCCTTTTGAGAAATTTTCTCTCCTTTATTTAAGAATTCCTAAAATGGTGTAAATAATACTAAAGTTGGAAAAATTCATAATTCGATAAATAATTACCCAAAATTCACAAATAAAATATCAATGTGATCAACACTTCAATTGCAATCAAACCATGCTAATATCACATCATGATCACAAATATTTATTTTATGTTATTCTTAATTTGATTAAAGGAATTAGATTCAAATAATTACTTAATTCACTATTTAATCTTCGATACTCGGAAAATTACACATAAGGTACCAAAATGATCGGAAGAACAAAACCTACTTAATCATGTCATGTTCATGCATATTTGAGCCACTTCGTTAATAAGGTAATAACTTATAAGTAATGTGGTCATTAAGATAAATATGGGGTTGTTTCCAAATAATTGGACTAATTATTTGGAACTCCATTTAAATTGTTAAATAAATTAAATGATGGTATCTTTGCATCAATTTGACATGTCATCATGTGATTGAGCATTGCACCTTGTGTTCGTGTGATTTATTTGTTATTTTGTATTATATTGGGTATCGATAGATTCCGGAGTTGTGGTCACCCCGACCTACCCCGACGAGCCGTACTACACGCCCCGGCAGCAAGGCAAGAGATAACCTAACCTTCTTGGCATCTAGAATCCTATTGTTTTATAAACTTATTTTATCCACCATAATATTGCATGCGATTCCAATGTCTCTTTTGATCAACATGTATAGGACCCTATGAATGCATGTTTATCCCCGAACCAATACATGTTTTCCCCTCCTATGAACCATAGTTTTGATGTGTTGGCCGGAGACAAATAAATAATTGTTGTTGTATAGAAATGCTTAGCTATGCTTAGCCATGCTTAGTAGAATGCTTAGCTGTTCGTTATTTAATTCCATGATATTGTTGTTGATTGGAATGTTTGGACATGGTGGTTAATGTGATGCTTAATTAAAATGCTAAGAAGGCTTGGATGAGTTGCCATCAGGGATGGTGTTTTGTCTCATTCTTGCCCCTAGGTGCGAGTTCTTTACCTCTTGAACCAAGACTAGCGTGCTTCCAACGGTGGGGACATATGGAATCCCCTTTAACTAAATAACTTGTGTGGGCGTATCCAAGGGTCCTGTAGTTCGATTTTTCCATTTGTGTGTGAGTGTGTGGGTGGAAAAGGAATGATGAGGACGGTGGTGTTCAGGACGTGGCGATGGGGCAGGGTGCTGAAATAGGCACTGAAGTTGTCCTGTGGCCACAGATGACTCTTGGATAGTCTCACGTGAGGTAAAGGTTTAACCGCGCCCACTCGCCGGCCTTCCTCGGAAGAGGGCCAATCAGGTGAGCTGGACGGTACCGGTGGGTAAATTAGTACACCCCTGCAGGGTAAATCTTTTCGAAAAGCCGTGTCCGCGGTTATGGACGACTTGGGAATAGACGATAAGATCATAGAGAACTTTAACTTAATTGATATGGCAGCTAAAGGTTGCATAACCAACGTGTGGTAAAGGTTCATTTCCTCGAGGGTGATTCGAGGGGGTGCCTTTGGGTGAGATGAGTGGTGTTGGCTACAAGTTGGTTCGATGAGAACCGAATGAAAAGTTTACCCTCTTACCCCTTTTATGAAAATTATTCTGAGTAGACGATGCCATGTGTCTTTATGTCTTTAAATGAAAACTAGCTTTATGCAAATTAGCTACATACAGCTTTAGAGCCTCCTTCAGCATTGGGCCTATATCGCCCTACTAAACTTGCGAGTACGTCGTACTCAGTCTCTCTTTGCTGCCTTTATAACTTTGTTTCAGAGGAGGACGACACCGAGCAGCTAGGTGGTTTCTTTGTGGACGTCGACTAGTAGTCCGGGGATCCCAGGTGGCAGCTTGGGACCGTGGAACAAGCTGGCTGGGATTATTTTATCTGTAGGCCTCTTAGGCCATAATTTGCATCTTGTTGTTAGACAATACTACCTCGCTTCCGCTTGATGAATTGTTGGGTCTGTGACCTTTTGTATGTAATATTTGTATCTTTCTCATATATGAGTTGCTATATGAGTTTTGGGTTTATTACTCCTGTGTCCCTGATTCCTTAGTTGTGCTCAGTTTTCCCCACGCTTGAAACTTTTGCTCACTTTTCCTCACTCCCTTAGTTGAAACTCTCACAAATGCCCGAAGCGGACGTTCCCGTCTGGTCCGTTAACTCTGATGAGTGGGGCCGCACATGTAATAGATTTAATCTTTTTAGAAGTTAATTTTAGAAGAAAAGAAAAGGAAACGAGGATGTCACGCTGATGTCAGCAATGTAGTTCGCCGCTCCTGTCGATGAAGAAATCAACGCAGGAGGCGCAAGGGCCAGCACGAGTATGAGCGCAAGATGCGCACGGTCGCGGGCAACCACAAGGAGGTGGCGCCGTGACCAAATGGTCGTCGGAGCATCGCCGACCATGGGCTCCCACAAGGGAGCACGGAGGCTCGCGACGGCAAGGCGAACTAGCAATATAAGGAGAGGGATGAGGTCCTAGAGGATCATTAGCTCACCAGGAGCACGTAGGAACGACCAGTGAGCTCGGGGAAGCTCGGACGACGACAAATTCATCCACGGCGCATGACGGACGGAGTTGAAGGAGACGACTCGATTCGGGCGACTAAAGCCTTCCCAACAATCAAGATTCGGGAAAGAGAAACACGAAGGCACATCGGAGCTCCAGGGACACTCGGGGAAGCTTCGGGTGGCCTCAAATGGCGGTGAATGGCGTCGGCCATAACTAGGGTTAGGGTTTGGCCGAGGAGAGAGAGTGCTTGTCGGCCCAGGGGAAGATTGGTTCATCCCTAGCATGCTCGAGTCACTCTAATTGGTGCGAAAAAATGTGGGGATGCTAATGGGCAAGGTGTGATGCGCCATGGAGCTCTGCTTCGATGAACACGATCGGGCGGCGACGTCAGACTGCTGTCGAACACCTTGTGAGCGCGCTCTGGACATGTTGATGTCGGCATCAGCGCGTTCCGGCTGATTCCAAACGAATTTGGAAGCCCTCTTTATATTTTGTGCGCCAAAGTAGATTTACTACAACTTTCTAGTTATACGGTTTTGCTAGTTTTGAACTTGCTCTATTGAGTTTATTTGAAAAACACTTCTGGTCCAAATGACATTGCCAAGTTGGAGTTGGTAAATGAATTTTTCAGAAGCTAAAACCTTGTCAAATAGGTAGAGGGCTTCTAGAAGATGTCATTTATTATTTTTACTTATTTTTAGCCACTTAGAAAATAATGGTTCACTATTTAGGTTGATAAAACACCATTTTTGACACTAAAAAAATGAAAAAATGGATTTTTTATAAAAAGAAAATCCTAAACCCCTTATTCAACACTTTTCTACATCCATCATACACGAGTGTGCAAAATATGGCCTCATTTGGACAAACTATGCTATGTTAAAGGCCATACCCTAGCTCATTTGAGTCGAAATCCATACATCTTTGTGCCTCGGAGCTCATTTCTAAGAAGGATTTTTGAGAAAAACTTAGATAGCCCTTGTTTGTTATTTTTTCTAGGTGGTAGGTCACATAAAAGGATGCTAATTGAAGGTTTCCCATTTTTTTGATTTTTTTTGAATTAGTTGTGCCTAACCCTAACCCTAAACCGTGATCGTAAACCCTAACCCCAAACCTAAACCTAACCTTAACTATGTTCCAGCGAAAACCGCCAAAGATCTCTAAAGAAAGTACATACTGTGGATCTAAAAGTGATTTTTTCAAAAAATCATGACCAAACTATGTGACACTCGTAGTTCAAATCGGACCCACTTCCAACGAAATCGGCAGGAACTTCTATAAGATTTTCAAAATACCTAAGAATGTTTTTATATTCAAACCCAGGGTGATATGTACTTGTAAATTGGTCTATTATTTTCTATACCTTTTGGTGTTCCTCTTTCGGTCAGCTGTTTTGGTAGTTGCTTCACAAAAAAAGCTAGTTTCGACACTAAAAAAATGAAAAACGGATTTTTTATAAAAAGAAAATCCTAAAACCCTTATTCAACACTTTTCTACATCCATCATACACGAGTGTGCGAAATATGGCCTCATTTGGACAAACTATGCTATGTTAAAGGCCATACCCTAGCTCATTTGAGTCGAAATCCATACATCTTTGTGCCTCGGAGCTCATTTCTAAGAAGGATTTTTAAGAAAAACTTAGATAACCCTTGTTTGTAATTTTTTCTAGGTGGTAGATCACATAAAAGGATGCTAATTGAAGGTTTCCCATTTTATTGTTTTTTTTGAATTAGTTGTGCCTAACCCTAACCCTAAACCGTGATCGTATGGCTTTCGACTAAAATGTGCTAGGGTATGGCCTTTAACATAGCATAGTTTCTCCAAATGAGTCCATATTTCGCACACTCATGTACCTTGGATGTATAATAGCATTTAATAAGGGGTTTAGGGTTTTCTTTTTATAGAAATTGCATTTGTTTAGGTTTAGGGTTTACGGTCACGGGTTCGGGGTAGGGTTAGGCATAACTAATTAAAAAAAATGAAAAAAATGGGAAACCTTCTTTAAATGACATCTTTTAGAAGCCTCTACCTAGTTGACAAGTTTTCACCTTCTGAAAAATTCATTTACCAACTCCAACTTGGCAATGCCATTTGGACCAGACCTGTTTTCACAAAAACTCAATAGAGCAAGTTCAAAACTAGTGAAAACTTATAACTAGAAAGTTGATATACATCCAATTTGGCGCACAAAAATATAAAGTTTGTTTCCTAATTCATTTTAAATCGACCAGAACGTGCGAATGCCGCTATATGCATGCCCAGAGCGTGCCCTCAAGGTGTTCGACATGAGTCCGACAGCGCCGCCCGCTCGTGGTTATCGGAGCAGCCTCCCCTCGCATGTCACACCTTGCCCTTTAGGACCCGTGGATCACACGGAGCACGATAGAGTGCACGGAGAGGTCCGGGGAGGTCAGACGGAGGCGAATCGAGCATGGCGGCCAGAGGCCAGAGGCGAGGAAGATGGCATCGATCCCGACGTCTCGGTCCATCCCGGCTCGCGAGCTTCAGCGTGGATGAATAAGGGGGCTAGGCGGAGCTCTCGGTGCCACTGGTAGTGCAGGGGAGGTCGGAATCGAGCCGTCTCCTTCAACTCCGGCCGCCATGCTCCGCGGACGAATTCTTTGTCGTCCGAGCTTCTCCGAGCTTTTTGGCCAGCCCTACGTGCTCCTGGTGAGCTAATGGTCCTCCAGGACTCCTCCTCCCTCTCCTTCGTTCCCTAATTAGCGTTGTCGTCGCGAGCCTCCGTGCTCCGCCGCGGGAGCTCGTGGCCGCCGATGCTCCGATGACCATTGGGTCGTGGTGCTGCCTCCTTTTGGTTCCACATGACCGTGTGCGTCTTGCACGCGTACTCGCGCTGGTCCGCACGCCTCCTACATCGATTCCTTGATCGACAGGATGGCCATCTCCATTGCTGACATCACAGTGACGCCCCTCTCCTTTTTTTTGTCTGAAATCCATTTGTGAAAAGATTAAATTTATGACATCTGGGTCCCACTCACCAGGAGTTAACGGTCAGACCATTGACTGACGGAAACGTCCAGTTTGAGGTTTTGTGAGGGTTTCACACAAGAGAGTGGGGGAAAGTGAGAAAAAATTTCAAGCGTGGGGAAAACTGAGCAGAACTAAGGAATCAGGGGCACAGGAGTAATAAACCCATGAGTTTTTGTGTCGTAAAGTCTGCAATGTGCCAGTTGTTCCACAAGTCTTGATCTCTCTACTATACGTGATAGCGATGTCTGAGCTTATGGCATGATCGAGGTGTTGTGTGCCGATGATCCATTCCGAGCACACTTGTCTAAGCCCGGCAATCGGGTCGGGTTTGACCGGGTCGATCTTTTCCAGACCCATGCCCATTTAACAAATGGGCAAGAGTTCATGCCCACGACCCTGCCCATGGGTCTGATATCAGACCCATGCCCGAACCCGATGGGTCGCCCGACCCGATGGGTCGCCCATCGGGTCTGTGGACAACGCAACAAATGTAGTCTACCTCATTTTTCAAAGCATAACAAATATGATGAAATAATCACAATTAGATAACACCATTCCAAGTATTTAAATATATGTATGTAAGTATTTTGATTGGATGAATGCATTCATCAATCACAACCACAAATGCACAATATAAAACTTTTGCAGTACAAATACGAATCGAGCTAGGTAGCACCCAACAAACATCAGGAGATAGAGATAAATGAATGGAGCAACAAGGTAGCAGCAGCCAACACCAGCAAGCAAGCAACACGCCAGCACCTGCAAGCAGCCAGCGACCATCAAGCATCACGCAGCAGCCAGCAAACATCACGCACGCAGCCAGCAACAGCCACAGACAGCAGCTTGCTTGCCAGCAGTCTACGTCGGGGAAGCAGGGCGTCGTCATCGGGGGAGCAGGACAGCGGCATCGATGTCGGAGAAGTAGGGCGGCGGCGTCGGGGGAGCAGCTGAGCAGGGCGGCGGCGGTGTGTCTGCGTGTCTATTGGGAGATGGGGAGAGAATGAGCGAGTGAGGACTGAGGAGGTGGGGTGAGTTAGGGTTAGCTGTTAGGTTGGGCTGGGGCGTTACTGCGTGAGTAGTGGCCTTTTAGTGTATTGAGCTAGTTCCTGCTGCCCCCTTTTTAAGCAAAGGGTCCACATGTCAGCTAATCGGGTCGCCCAATGGGTCACCCATGGGCAAAGATGTGTGCCCAGACCCGGACTCCTGACTAATCGGGTCGCCCGTGGGCAAGACCCATGGGTGAAAACAACAACCCATACCCTGCCCATTAGGGTCGGGTGCCCATGGGCGGATGTGCCCATGGGTCAAATTGCCGGGCTTACTCTTGTCGGAGAACTGTCCCCAGGAACTAGGGGTGTCTCCAAGGTATCGTGTAAGGGGCTGAACACGGAGTCAAACAATCCACAACGTGCTCCGGCGACGGTGCTCGTCAGGCTTGCTGCGGACGACACTGCAGAGATTGACACAAGGTCTTACCCAGGTTCAGGGCCCTCTTGTGGAGGTAAAACCCCTACGTCCTGCTTTGGTGTATTGCACTGCTTGGAGAGTTTACAGTACAAGGGGAGCTTGTCGAGCTCGAGGTAGCTAACAATGGCTACTTGCTGGTCTTTAGATCTAGGGTTTTTGGGTAGGTTCCTAGACTCCAAAAACCGAACCTAGTGAAGAGTCGAATCCCTTGCTTGGGCGTGCTCCTCCCCCTTTTATAGGCGTCCTGGACCTCTTCCGCCCAAACATTTGGGCGGGAAGGGCTACCACATGGCGACGAAGGGGGAGGCGCGGTGCACCGTAAAGGTGAAGTCCACCATAAAGGTAAAGCTCGTGGACGCGGTCCACGGCAGGGGAACGGCGTCACCAAAGCTGAAAAGGGGCACCGACCAGCTGGACGGTGGGCTGGCGCTTGCCGAGGTGGGAGGTGACCCACGGTGACGTCGTCCTTGGAGCGTAGCCGCAGACTGTCCCCTTGTCACCAAAGAGGCAATACTCGTTATCCGCTTTGCTTGGCTCCGCTTTGCTTGGCTCCGCTTTGTTGACTGCTTTATACATGGAAACGGCAACTGCGGCGTCGTCGTCATCGCGCGTAGGCACGCGCATCACTCTACACATGGCGCAGAGCCCATGTGCGCTCTGCCGCGGGGGCAGAGATGGCTTCACGAGGAAGGCGCTTCGCGAGGAGAAAAGCCTCGCCAAGCCCTTCAGCTTGGTCCTTAGCGGAATTGCGGGCGGCGTCAGAGACGCCTTGTCGAGGAGGGATCCCTCGCCAAGGGAGAGAACCCTTGGCGAGGAGAAAACCCTTCGCGAGGGGAGAAATCCTCGCGAAGCTCGCCAGGCTTGGAGAGCCTGGTCCTTGGCAAAAATCATCCAAAGAATCTTGTGGGCCCTGGCAGGCCGGCCCGTGGTACCCTGGTTTCCACTGTGCCGACAACACTGATAATCCCCAAGAGCAAGGAATCACTGTAGCACAATTCGATAAGTATTTGAGTGTCGAACCCACGAGGTGCTGAAGGTAAACTATCTATTCTCTAAAGCCCTATAACCCTCTTATATGGCCTTTTATGCAAAGCAATAAATTTTAGTAAGAAAGGAACTAACTAATGGAACCAAGTGATGTGGAGTAGGTTTATCTAGCAACAAGTTTCTAAGAGCAAGTTTTAACAAGGTAGCAAGTAGCAAGGATCTCAAGGGAGCAAATGTTCTGGCAATTGTTTATTTCATTCGTGTGGTTGTCACAATTAGTGAAGCACATGTTTTAGTCTTTAATTGTTTCTTCTAGGGGGGAGCCATAAATAGGTGTAGCCAAGTGCAAATTACACAACTCTTATGATGGATCTCATGGCCAATCTAATGTGCAGCACAAGAATTATTAAGACATAATTGTCCCACCATAGCCTTAAGTTCTAGGGTCTCCCATATATCCCCCAATAGAATAACTTCATGGTTCGATCTTGGGTTTACTTGTCCTCCCAAGTCTCCCTCACTCCATTACCTTACCGGTGATCACCTTACATGCATTCCCAAACATATGCATGCACTCATACATTGTACATCAAGACAATCATAAAAGATAACAAAACTTGTATGCAACCAATCAACGAACTATTTCACTATTGCCATGAACAAATCACTTCTCAAACATAGATAGAGAGACACAATAGATCACGCGAAAAGTATATTGCATCATACATCATGTTTGCCAAGAGTTTACAGTGGAGAGATGGAGATGATCTTGCTGTAGGAGTTGATGATGAACACGCCGGAAGGGGGTGGAGCCCTCCGGAGGTGGATTCCGGCGGTGTTTCCCCCCTCCGATCTTCTCCGGCGGCAGCCTTCTGTCTCTCTGTTTCTGGTTTTGTGTTTCTCCGCCGCCTCCTTCTGGAAAACGTCGGGGGACTATTTTTATAGGCGTTTTTAGGTCACGAGGATGCTTCAGGCGAAGGATCGACGCAAACGGGGCCACGAGGGCCAAAATAGGCGGGACCATGCGGCCTGGTACTGTAGCCGCGTGGGGCACCCCCTTTTGCCCCTCCGGCCTCCGTTCGCTTGCTTCTTTCGCTCCTAGGTCTTCCTCCTTCCAAAATAATGATCCCCGTAAATTTATAGCTCATTATGACGTCGTTAAGGCCCTGAAACAAATAGGGAAAGAAATAGGGGTTTTCTGCCTGCGCAGGATTAGTTCAATAAAAAGGGGAAATCATTATTAATTACCAAAAATCATTAAATAACAGTAACATACCCCTTATATGATGCAAATATGAATGGAATATAAGTATTATAGTGCAAAGTTCATGGATGCATTTTACATGCATCACACACCTGCCAAAGGTTTTGGCATGGGATTGGTAAACCCAGTAACCTTCGATTGTATAGCATGACCGGTTGCACAACGCTTCACTGTATAGTTCTGGGGTCGGGGCGCTACAACCCGTGGTGGGACCCGCCCCTGCCCGTGGGGCACCCCCTCGGCCCCCTCCGACGCCTATAAATTCACATTAAACCTAAAAACGTCAGGGCGGCCATTATTTTCCAGAAAAGTCATCCTGAGGCGCCATCAACTCAAACCCTAGTTCGGGGGTGATTCTGAAGCAGATCCCGGCACTCTGCCGGAGGGGAGATCGATCCCGGAGGGCTCTCCATCGCCATGCCTTCCTCCGGGACGATTTGTGAGTAGTCCCACCTTGGACCTTGGGTCCATGGCAGTAGCTAGATGGTAGTCTCTCTGTTGTGCTTCATGTCTTATGATCTTGTGAGCTACCTAACATGATCAAGATCGATTATTGTAATGCTATGTGATGTGTTTGCTCAGATCCGATGGATTATAAAGTTATGATCAGATTGTGCATGATTCTTATATGTTTATTTATGTTCTTGCATGATCTCCGATGTGCGTAGTTACTTTGGCCAAGTGATTGTGTGTATCTGCAAGAGAGAGTATTTATGCTAGATAGTGGGTTCATGCCCCCTTTTGTTCCTTGGCACGAGTGAAAGAAACGTCTAAGGGAGAGGGTGTGCTGTAGCTACTAAGGGTAAAACAGCGGTGTTAAAGTCTATTTTGATATTTAATATTACTTACTTCATGCGCTTTACTTAATGCAAATGTCTGTTGCTTGCAACCTAATATCGATGGGTGACAGGCTGGATAGCGATCCCACGGTGGACTTTTTAGACAAAGATGCAGTTAGACTCAACGGTCTTTATTCATTGTCGTGATGCCTACTTAAATATTATCATGTTCTCTTTTTCATAGCTAGATTAAGTTTGTGTTATAATCTTGTCAATTGCCCAGCTGTAATTTATTTACCCATCATATGAATGTTCTATTTACTCGAGAGACTCCACTAGTGAACCCATGGCCCTCGGTCCATCTTTTTACATTGATTGCAACCTTTATTCATCACTTTTCACCATCATTACTCCTCTGGTCCATTTTCATAATTAATCTATTTCACTATACAATTAACCGCTTTGTTTTCTGCGAGACCGTAAAGATTGACAACCTTTCCGCCGTTGGGGGCAAAGTATTTTGGTTGAGTGTGTGCAGGTCCACGTCTGTTGAAGATTAAGCGCCAGAGATCTTCAACATTCACTTTGTTGTTGATTTCAAGGTCCTACTGGTTCGATAGACCTCGGTACGTTATCGAGGGAAAACTGTTGCTTGCTACATCTCCGCCTTCACTTGGGGCACCACCCAACTCTTCATCAGTAGCAATCGGTAGGCCGCCTTCGTGCGTGTCTGTGAAGACGAAGACCCGTCGACGTGTTGTGCCGTGCCGTGAACCCCGAAGACCGATCCCGTGTAACGACAAGTCCGACACGATGACCCGCTGTGAACCCCTTCGACCCCGAAGACCGGAACGTCAAGGTCCGCTACGACGACGACCCGAGTACGACTACTTCCATGACGTCGACCCGATTACAACTACGGAACGACTACTTCGACTACTTCGGCTACTTCGATGACGTCGACTACTTCCGCTCCGAATCTGAAGACCCTCGATCCGATGTGTGACCCCAACCCTAACCCTATACCCTATATGTGTATCTTATAAAATCATGCATAATTAATTAACATCGCACCTTTATCCATTTAGTCGAATTAAATCAAGTAAATTTAATTATGGGGTTTGTCCGGTGCATCTGTATTGTGCACCGATCCCATTTAAAATGTTTTCCAATGTGTTAGGAATAAAATTGAATAACTTTAATTTGTCATGCATACATGTCATCAACATGCCGGTTCTTTTGCCGTAGAGTAAGATGCATTTTTCCGTTGTCTAGTGTTTGTTGCTCCTTCGGGAATAGGATGTTGAGTTGATGTGAGTAACAATAGGTTCTGCTACCTCTACCGGATTGCAGGCAAGTGATACTCCCTAGCTATCTTTGCTTGCTTTCCGTCTCTTACTCCTATCTTTTTTTCCTTGCTAGCCTTATGTTACGATACTTGTGTCTCGATCTTATTCACATGTTTACCTTACAGCCATGATAAGCCATGTCCCCACATCCTATTATGTTGTTGCTTGTTTACCTTATTGGCCTTGCGAGTCGTAGTGCATGCTTAGGTGCTTTGCTTGAGTTCTGTTATCTCTTTATCTAGTCTTGTTTTTAATATGATAGCTAGGCTCAACTCACATGTTAATCTTTAATTTATGTTGCGATGGGAATAATATAATAAAGATAAGACATCGACAGAAGGCCAGTCGTGGTGTTTTGTTCTACTAGTGTCGCCTAGGACCCGAGTTCTTTTCCGCTGATCCAAGACTGAGCGCACTAACCATATGTGGGAGTTCTATGGGCCTCCCCGCAACCTATTACCGGATCCTCAAACTTGTCCAGGAGCCACAAGTAGTTCGGGTGTTTCCATTTGCGCGTGTACGACGATGTTGATGAGAAGGTAAGATGATGATGGTTATGTGGTTACCTTACGGTAGGGCTTGCGGCCTGCACGTTTATAACATGCTAAAGAAGGGCAATCGTATGAGTGTTCCTTCTGAAGCCACGCACGCAACGGATAGGTCTGCCTCGGAGCTTCGGTCGGATTTTCGATGCGGATCAGACTTAGCTAGGTGGCTTCCTGGACTTGTTTGTAGAGAAGGGAAGTGTTGTGTCGAACGCTCCACCGGTACATCTCTAAGCGAGTGTTTCGATGCGTGTGGGTTCATTTGTGCATCCCTGCAGGGTGAAATCTTTTCGAGAAGCCATGTCCGTGGTTATGTACGACTTGGTGAAATGCGCTGGCTAAAAAGATCATAGACAACTTGCACCTTATGATGATTATAACTTGACTAGTAAGATAGATTACATGAATAATAACTCATAAAATTGTCAACTGTGTGCGTTCCTTTGGGTTGCTCCTCGTGGGTTGATCGTGGAGTAACAATTGGCTGGGTTATGTTTTGTGTTAGTATATAGTTGTGTCGCAACAGTGGAACACGGGGTTCCCCTGATGCGGTCAAAGTGGGTCCACCGCCAGTGGGCCCACCAGGAAGGCGAACCAAACAAGGATCCAAGACTGGCAGATGGGCCCCCCATCTGCCCCACGGCAACTAGGCGAGGACGGCATCGACAACCACGACTAAGGGCCGGGGGACCTTTCGGGGTCATCCTCAACCCGACAGACGACACGGAGGTCCCGGCAACCTAGACGCCCGGCAGGAGGCCAGGCTCATCCCCGGGATCCAACCTCCGTACAAGCGAAGAGGATAAGCTTGCCAGCTACTGCTGGAAGCTCCTACAAGACTTGGGCACCAAGAAGATGGAGGCGCCGAGCGGGGACACAGTCGGAAAAGGTGTCAGCCTTTGTCCGCCCGCCCTGCAAAAGGTGGGCGACCGCACCTAACCCCCATCAGAAGAATACTTGGACGAGAAGAGGCCACGTCGCCCCCTAAGAAGAACCTGGAGGGGTTTTCCCGCCTAAAACCCCTCCGCCCTCAAAGGTGCCCTTGTGGGATCCCCTTAGCCTATAAAAGGAGGACCAAGGCACCCGGGGAAGGAGGAGGAAGTCCAGAGATTCGGAGGCTAGGCTAGGTAGCGTACCAGACGAGAAGTAGCATAAGCGAGAGGTGATCTCCTCCGGGACAGGATCTGCTCGTCTTCAACCTCTAGCCAACACCTCCCGGGTTCTCACCCGCAACCACCTCTGTAAGCTACACCATGATAAACCACTCAATCCAGACATGCAGGGGTAGGGCTTTAGCCTCCGGGCGGCCTGAACCTGGGTAAACTCTCTGTGTAACTGTGTTGTTTGCCGGTACGTAGATCGGAGGTCTCGACGAGGTTCTCCCGGAAGTAGGCGTCTCCCAGCCTCCTTCGTGCCCCGTACCGAACCTAAAAAGGGGGTATCGTTTACTCCCGGTGTCCGTGATCCAAGACACGACAAGTTGGTTCCTTATGCGCTTTCTTACCTTGTATCTTTTAGACGAAAGTTGTAGTGTGTCTCTATAAGTTGTTAGTGCTGCTTGCCGCTACTTCAATTGCTAACCTCCTTCCCCCGGAATTCAAGCTTTGATATCTTGTGAGTATTACTTGCCAGTATAGTTTATAGTACTGACCCCTTCGAGGCTGCTATTCCAATGCAGCCGACAGGTTTGAAGTCTGACGAAGTTAGCTTGGGAATCCCTCCGGCTTGGCTTGCGCATGGATATGGTGCCTTCGTTTATCTTCAGGACTCTTAGTCCACATTTGTATTCTTATCCATAGCCGGATACTATTTCGCTTTCCTTGTTATTTGGATCTTTATATTGTATCTTTTGTATTCTTGACTCGGTGAGTCGTTGTAGTAAAGAAGTTGTTTTGTGGGTTCCATCGAGATCTTTTGTAATGATATCACAATTCCACCCGCCTAACGTGTGTGTTGTGACGTGCACGCTATGCTTGGTGGGCGTACTAGGATCGTTATTATGCGGATTTGGCGGGAACGCTCAAATCTACATAGTACCGATCCCGAGGCGTTACACCGTCGCACTTGGTTGGTCCCCACACTTCTTGTAGCACCGGCCAACGCCGCCAGAGGGGAACGCTCGATTCCATTGCCGGAAGAGAGAGACATGAGATCGAGGGGAAGAGATAGCACAGTACATAAGGGAGAGGTTCCTAGGGTGGTGGCATGGGAGCACAGGTAAACATCGGCGCATCTGACTCTCTTGCATGGAGTTGAGGCAGCGGCGCTGGCTGCGCGCGGTCACTAGGAAGGAGTATGAGAGATGCACGTGAGAGGATAAGGCCTCATGTGGGTCCGCGGGGAATAAGCAAGTGGGCCTCGTGGTGGGTGTGCGGGGACACGTGGCAAGCACTCGGTGCTGAGGATGCAAGTCGCGCGAGCCTCCGACTGTAGTATAGCATTTTCCAAAATTATAGGATTTTTACGGGTTTGGTGTTTGTTAAGATATCTGCTAGACTTGTTCGTAATGTGCCAAGTTTCTAGTAAGCGTGTAATTTGGCCACGGTTGTCTTGGATATTTGGAAGCGTTATAACATGTCAATATTTTGTTTAAAAAAGTAAGAAGATTTCCCATACATGTAATTATTTAGAACGTTTGCGGCCTTGCAGTGGTAGTACTCGAGTTCTGACTTCTGAAACGACATTAATTATAATTTTCTAATGAAAGAATAAGTATTGGTTCGAGACGAACATTTCTTGGTCGTTATGAACGTCACCGTCGTTTCGTTTCAGTCAGTTCAAGCAGACCCTGGCTGAGGCGGGAAGTCTGAGGCTCTGCTTCGGGCAAAATGCTCGTCCAACTGTTCACTGTCATGATGCCAGGCCTGGCAAGAGAAGGACATGAGTATAGATGGAGTACGATACTGGATTTGGTATCTGACAAGAGAAGCAAGTTGCAGTACATATTTTCAGAGCAGGAGTATCACATCGAGAACCTGCAGGTTTTTTGCTGCGGCCGTCGTGTCTCTCCACCAAAAGCGATTGGCCGGTGCGCCGCGATATCATATGGCCTCGTGACGTGATATTTCTCGCTAGTAGGATTTAGTTTTGACGTGAGGCGACGTAACGTATCTAGCTAGCTAGACCTGGATTTTCTTCTGTCTGCCCCCATTAGCACACCTGCAGAGTTTTTGATCAGTCAAATGTGCTCTGTAGTCTGTGCACGTAAGGTTGCTACTAGTAAATTGCTACCCAATGATCGCGGACTGCCAGATAAAATTGCAGCAGGCAGTCAGATAGCATATCTTTTCCCCTCTGGCCATATTCAGGCAGATATAGTATATTGTGCCTTGCTGATTTGGCCATTAGATCGACAATAGACGGACAAGATTAAAACTGGAACAGCGCACTGTAGCAGAGGAACTGTTGGCGACACTGTAGCATATACACTGTATTGAATGGCCTGTAGATGTTCCTGCTGCGACTGTTCATATTCATCCAGTCCATTGATCCTCAATCTAGCGGCTAGAAAAGAGGGTCATGGCATGGTACTGTTCACCTGTGCCTTGTCCATGGCAAGGCACTGGATCTCAGTCCAAGGGTGACGCAGGAGTAACTTCAGATCTCTGCACCTAAACCCATGGCTCGTGTGTCGCGTACCCGTCAATCATGTGTGCGTACTCAAGTTGAAGAACTCCCTTTTTCTGCAGTTAAACCAGGAAATGATCCCGGAAACAACACTCCTTTTTGGATGATACCGAAACCAATACTTCTGCATAGCAATAACTTTGCTCAAACAGTTCTCCCTAGTATTTCAGTCAAAATTCCGAGGCTTTTGATGCTAGTCAAACAGAGAGAGGCCTCTTTGGTTTGCAGGATTCGAAAACACAGGAATAGAAATATTGCAGGAATATGATTCATCACACTTTACAATCCTACGAGAACCAAAAAACGCAAGAATCAGTAGCATGTGTTGTTTGGTTGCACCGGAGGAAAAATACTGATTTCTTTATAGGAATTGATTACATATCATAGTTGCCATAGAAATATAGGAATTTTTTCAAGAGGTGTCACCTCTTGCTAGAAACCATATAGGATTTGTAGTTGCCATAAAAACTTTTTCTCGTTTCATAGGCCGATATATGTGAGCCTTCATGGAGATAGCCAAACACTGAAGCTTGGATTGAAGAAACCTTGTGGTGCGATTTGTTGTATCAACTTAGTTCGTGTTAGCGGAGTGATATTGTCTGTTCATTTAAAGTTCTTGGTTATATTATTTTGTGATGAAAAGTGGGTTGTTAGTATTTACTCCAGGTTGAAAATAGTATTGGGCTTAAAGGGGCCATAGCCGAAATAATATTGGACCCAATCAATATTGGATCAGAATAGTGAAAACACTAACTGAAAAGGCTCAAGCATGTGATCGATCATGGAGTTGCTCGTCCGTGGCCTGAAGCAACTAAGCTAGTTATGGTATGTTGTGTGCTACTAGGGCCTAAACAAAATAGACTTGCCTGTCAGGGCCCAGGGAAGTGTCATCATGGCCCTCATGCTCCATCGCCAGTCGCGTTTCCTTCCACTTCCAGGAAGTTTGGCCACACTAGTAGAAAACAGTCCTTTCGCCCGGGCCTTTAGTCGCGGACGTGTCTCAACCCGCGACTAAAGGTCCGGCCACGTCGCCCCGAAATCGGCGGTCCATTTCTCCCGGTTCGTTAGGAGCCTTTTGTTCCGGCTTGAGATACAAACCGGGACAAAAGGGGTATGCGGCCCGCTGCGAGCAGGTGCCCCCCCTTTTGTCCCGGTTCGTGTCTCGAACCGGGACTAGAAGTCCGCGCATCTGCCGCGACGGTTCGTGATTTGAACCCTTGAGTTCCCGCGCTGGTCGTTGATCACACGGGGAATGAATAAAACAATTAATGTCTTTGGAAGTTGATCAAAACGCTTAATGGAATTTGGAAGTTGAAACACGCCGAATTAATTACCACGGCGCGCCAGCCTCCTCATCTCCCCTGCTAGCTCTATATAAGAGAGCTATAGTGCCATTTGCCAAATGCACCATCTCCTCTCTCTAATATCTACTCTAAAATCCTCTCTTGAATCGCTGCCGCGCGCCATGGAGCCACTTGCGCGCCCACCTCGATCCCAGGTGTACCACTACAAGGACGACACCGTCAACATGAACTTCAAGGTCGTGGTCACTCTCCGCGCATCAACCGTGGAGAGATGGATCCGCGACGTCAAGAGGCGCTACCTCGACGCCGCACCGATGAAGATCGTGGGCCTCGACTGCGAGTTCACCGACGCCGCACCCGAGGAGAGGCAGCGTGCCGTCGTCCTGCAACTCTCCGTGGCGACCGACACGTTGGTGTTCCATATTTGCCACGCTGATCGGGTGACGCAGGCCCTCAAGGACTTCTTGATGGACAAAACCATCAAATTCTACGGCGCGGCTATCAACAACGATCAGCGTATGCTAGGGCCTTACGGAATTCATATTCCGTCCGCCGTCGACCTCCAGCGGGCCGTTCACCCTAACCCAACGTACCCTAATCTTCCGAGTCTCTATGCTCTAGCCAATTTTACTATTGGCACAACGCTTCAGAAGAAGAAGAAGATCAACAAGAAGAAGAAGAAGAAGAAGGAGGACGAGAAGAAAAAGGAGGAATAAGAGGACCTCACATCAGGTTGCGGCAAGTTTCCATTGAGCTTTTATCGCATCAAGTATGCCGCTCTGGATGCTCGCCTAGTCTACGAGATTGCTAGGAGGTGTCTCGGTGGTATGTGCGTATGTCTCAATGTGTCGATCTAGATCATCTCAACAATAATTGTCATATGTGAGACGTTTGATTGAAATAAAAAGTTGTGTGATCTTTGGATTTATTTAGCCCTTGTTTTCCCTTTATATTGTTAATTATCTCTGGACCGTACTAATATTCAGCAATAGCAAGTTTGTGCACGTATCAAAAGTAATTTTTTTTTATTATAAAGAGTTCTACACATTCTAAGGATTTTTTAATGACTACAAATTTGTTGAATTTGGCCAAGTGGATCAAAAGTTATGGAATTTCGAAAGTTAAGGATTTAAAACTCTCTCTCTCGATCCCTCTCTCTTCTATTCCAAAAGTGTACGGTATGTGGTAGCGTAGAAATATACGAAAACTATTTTAAAATGAAGAAAAGAAATAAATAAAATGAATTCTGTGCCGCGGCACAGAAAGCGCCCAAATTTCTGCCGCGGCAGAGAATCTTTAGTCGCGGCCCGTTATACGAACCGCGACTAAAGGGGTCTGCGGCCGCTGCGGGTAGGGTGCCCCCCCTTTTGTCCCGGTTTGTATCTAAAACCGGGACAAAAGGCTGGCCCCTATATATATTGCTGCAGCCGCCCCCTCTCTCCCCCCCTCTCTCTCATTTTTTTCCTGGTTGGAGGTGGTGTGGGTGTGCTAGTTTTTTTTTCTTCATATGCACTAGAGGTGTTCGGTGAAATGCCTATTAGAGCGATGACACTTGAGTTCACACAAGACAAACATGATATGAGGTGCCCGAGTCACACTTAAGCTTCCTCCTCTTTGTTTCCAAGTTTCCTAAAAGGTTAGCAACTACTTTCTCGTTTAGACCACGCGGTACTAATTTTAGCATCGTGACTGCGTTTGATATATAGTTGCATGATGCATATGGGTCATCCATGGATGTACGGTGACCGACGCTCTGGCGCTTACAGAGAAGGCGTGCGGTGTTGTCCGTGTGTTGAATGTCGAAATGAGAAGGATTACACTTCCTCAAGAGTCATTCAGAGCCACCTGCTTCGGTCCGGTTTCATGTTCGGCTATAATGTTTGGACCTTACACGGAGAAAGAGGGGTTATGATGGAAGACGACGATGAAGAAGAGAACAATGATGACAACTACCGATCTATGTTCCCTGAATACGCTGATACCGCAATGGAAGACAATGAAGAAGAAGGAGGTGAAGAACGGGCAGCATATGAGCCCGCTGATGATCTTGGTTGGGTCATTTCTGATGCAAAGCGAGACTGCGACACAGAAAAGGAGAGGTTGCAATTCGAGCAGATGTTACAGGACCACAACAAATTGTTGTACCCAACTTGTGAAGATGGCCAGAAGAAGCTGGGTAGCACACTGGAATTGCTGAAGTGGAAGGCAGAGTCCGGTGTGACTGACTCGGGATTTGAAAAGTTGCTGGTACTAATGAAAAAGATGCTTCCAAGAAATAACGAATTACCCGCCAGTACGTACGAAGCAAAGAAGCTTGTCTGCCCTCTAGGATTAGACGTGCAGAAGATACATGCATGCCCTAATGACTGCATCCTCTACCGTGGTGAGAAGTACGAGAATATGGATAAATGTCCGGTATGCACTGCATTGCGGTATAAGATCAGAAAAGATGACACTGGTGATGTTGAGGGCGAGCCACCCAGGAAGAGGGTTCCTGCCAAGGTGATGTGGTATGCTCCTATAATACCACGGTTGAAACGTTTGTTCAGAAACAAAAAGCATGCCAAGTTGTTGTGATGGCACATGGAAGACCGTAAGAAAGACGGGATGTTGAGGCACCCCGCTGATGGTCGGCAGTGGAGAAAAATCGAGAGAGAGTTCCCGGACTTTGCAGGTGACGCAAGAAACTTATGGTTTGGTCTAAGTACAGATGGCATGAATCCTTTTGGGGAGCAGAGTTGCAGTCACAGCACCTGACCCGTGACTCTATGTATCTACAACCTTCCTCCTTGGTTATGCATGAAGCGGAAGTTCATTATGATGTCAGTGCTGATCCAGGGCCCGAAGCAACCCGGCAACGACATTGATGTGTACCTAAGGCCATTAGTTGATGAACTTTTACAGTTGTGGGCCGAACCAGGTGTACGTGTGTGGGATGAGCACAAACAGGAGGAATTTTACCTACGAGCGTTGCTGTTCATAACCATCAATGATTGGCCTGCTCTTAGTAACATTTCAGGACAGACGAACAAAGGATACAATGCATGCACACACTGTTTAGATGAGACTGAAAGTATATATCTGGATAAATGTAGCAAGAATGTGTACCCGTACAATCGTCGTTTTCTTCGGCCTAGGCATCACTTAAGGAAAAAAGGCAAGCATTTCAATGGCAAGGCAGAAACACGGACGAAGCCTGTCCCCCGTAGTGGTGCTGATGTATTTGGTATGGTCAAGGATTTAAATGTAATCTTTGGAAAGGGTCCTGGCAGAGAACCTGTTCCGAATGACGCTGACGGACACGCACCCATGTGGAAGAAGAAATCTATATTTTGGGAGCTAGAATATTGGAAAGTCCATGAGGTCCGCTCTGCAATCGACGTGATGCACCTGACAAAGAATCTTTGCGTGAATATTCTAGACTTCCTGGGCTTGTATGGGAAGTCAAAAGATACACCGAAAGCACGGGAGGACCAGCAACGTCATAAAGGACGAGACGGCATGCATGCAGGGCAGTTTCAAGGGCCTGCCAGCTACGCTCTTACCAAAGAAGAGAAGGAAATATTTTTTGAAGTCCTTTTCAGTATCAAGGTCCCGTTTGGCTTCTCATCGAATATAAAGGGAATAGTAAATATGAAAGAGAAAAAATTTCAAAACCTAAAGTCTCATGACTGCCACGTGCTTATGACGTAATTGCTTCCGGTTGCATTGAGGGGAATTCTACCCGAAAATGTTCGACTAGCCATTGTGAAGGTATGTGCATTCCTCAATGCAATTTCTCAGAAGGTAATCGATCCAGAAAGTCTATCAGGGTTACAGATTGATGTGGTCCAATGTCTGGTCAGCTTCGAGTTGTTGTTCCCGCCATCCTTCTTCAATATTATGACGCACCTCCTAGTTCACCTAGTCGAAGAGATTAGAATTCTCGGTCCTGTGTTTCTACACAATATGTTCCCCTTCGAGAGGTTCATGTGAGTCTTAAAGAAATATGTTCATAACCGTGCTAGGCCAGAAGGAAGCATCTCCAAGGGCTATGAAACAGAGGAGGTCATTGAGTTTTGTGTTGACTTTCTTCCTGACCTTAAGCCGATTGGTGTTTCTGAATCTCGGTATGAGGGGAGACTGACTGGAAAAGGCATACTAGGAAGGAAAGCAACGGTATGTAGGGACGCGCTTTCTTTCACTCAAGCATACTACACAGTTCTACACAATTCCACCGTGGTTGCTCCGTATATCGAGAAACACAAGAATATTCTACGCGCCGAAAACCCGGGGGAGCCTAAGTCCTGGATTAAAGGGGAACACGAGGCGACTTTCGGCAGTTGGTTGCAGACACATCTCATGAATAACACCACTGTTGGAGATCAACTGTACTTGTTGGCCAGGTTACCATCTTTGACTATATGTAGTTTCCAAGGGTACGAGCTAAATGGGAATACATTTTACACGATCTCCCAAAATAAAAAGAGCACCAACCAAAACAGTGGTGTCCGCTTTGATGCAACAGACGACAATGAGCAGAAGGCACATATTATGGGTACATAGAGGAGATATGGGAACTTGACTATGGACCTACTTTTAAGGTCCCTTTGTTTCGGTGCAAATGGGTCAAGCTGACAGGAGGCGGGGTACATGTAGACCAAAAGTACGGCATGACAATAGTGGATCTAAAAAATCTTGCATACATGGACGAACCATTCGTCCTAGCCAACGATGTGGCTCAGTTTTTCTATGTGACGGACATGTCTACGAAATCAAGAAAAAGAAAGCAGCAAAAGAATACATCGTCCGATGAGCCAAAGCACCACATAGTTCTTTCAGGGAAAAGAAACATCGTGGGAGTGGATGACAAGACAGACATGTCAGAAGATTATAATAAGTTTCATGAAATTCCACCCTTCACAGTGAAAACTGACCCATGCATCTTGTTAAATGATGAAGATGCTCAATGGCTACGGCGCAGAAGAAAACCACAACACTAGATAGGGATGTTCGTGATGTGTAATAATGGCTATATGCGAATACAAACCATATGTTTTGACTATATGCACTGTCGGGATGTATGCAGGGAATCTGAATGATTTGTATTCGGTCGATGAACAGAAGGATTTCTAGATAGAACAAAACAAACGGTTTCACCTGCATACAGTCCTACGGTGGCTAGAGAGTGCCCGCATATCAAATGCACCGTAGGACATATGCAGGGAATCCGAATGATTTGTATTCGGTCGATGTACTGAAGGATTTATAGATAGAACAAAACACACAGTATCACCTGCATACAGTCCTACTGTGGCTAGAGAGTGCCCGCATATAAAATGCACCATAGGACGTATGCAGGTGAAACCGTTTGATTTGTATTCGGTCGATGAACTGAAGGATTTCTAGATAGAACCCTCTTATCACTGAGAGAACGCTTCTATGCCGAGCCCCTCGAAGATGTCATAGGTCACTGCCCAACGACATCTTCGAGAAGCTCGTGCATAGAGGAGTCCTATGTCTTCTCTCTCTGCTATTGTCGTGCTCTTGTTCTTCCTTTTCCTCTTCCTCCTCATGGTGGGTACTTATATAGGGCAACTCTTCACCTTTTTAGTCCCGGTTGGTAGCTGGAACCGGGACTAAAGGAGCGTTGATATGTGTGCCTTATCTTCACCTTTTTAGTACCGGTTGGTAGCTGGAACCGGGATTAAAGGAGCACATCTAACCAATGACACACACCTGATCCAACGGCTCACAAGCGCTACAAGGAAACACACGATCCGTGTGCTTCTGATCCAACGGCTCACAAGCGCTACAAGGAAACACACGATCCATGTGCTTCTGATCCAATGACTCACAAGCGCTCGAAGGAAACACACGATCTGTGTGCTTCTTCCACCGCTTCCCGCCTTCGTCTTCCCGCCATTTCTCACTATATATATGTAGGATTGGCCGCCATTGCCATATCACATCTAAACTCATATCTGCAACCTCATCACTCTCCCATGGCTTCCACCGTACCCACTCTAACCTACCCTCAGGCGGAGGCGCTTTGCGCCTCAAACTACCCCTGCCCGCCCGGCTACCTTGTCCCCGCTGGCTGGTGGCTGAGCGCCAGAGGCGTGCCGGTCCCTCCTGTCCCTCAAGGTGTGGCGCGCCGGGCGGCCATCACGAACCACTACTACCTCGAGCTCACGCCGGAGCAGCGGATGGATCCCCGCTGGCATCCCGACTACCGCCCAACTTGGGACGCCTTCTTCATGAATCGGCGTGAGAGGGCGCTCGCCAGGTACGAGGAGGACGGCCCACCTCCTTCGAACTTCAACGAGGCCGGCCGTCAGCTGTGGTGGGGTGGCCAGACTCTCCAGAGCGTCATGGACTACATCACGGCCGGCGATAACCCCCGACTGCGGTACCCTCACATCCAGTCCAGGCGTGCTCACCCGTCGAGGTTGGAGCCATGAGCGCCGTACGATGACAGCGACGACGACGACGATTACGAGGATGAGTATTATAGGCCTAGGCAGGAGTATGACAAAGATTGTTAGGACAAATGATCCACTGTTGTCATACCATACTGTTGTCATTGGTTAGGATAAATGATTTGTATTCGGTCGATGAACTAGTTGTTATCAAATGATCCACTGTTGTCATTAGCTCCAAGATTCGAAAATATGCAAAAAAATATTAGTTAATCCATTTTTTAATTGAAAATGGAAAAATTGTTAATAGTATGTAGAGTTACAATAATTATTTTATAAAACAGAAAATGGTTTTGGATTACTTATTCAAATTCAAGCACTTTTCATGTTGAAAGTTTTCTCAAATTCATTCAAATATTCAAATGTTTTGAAATTATGCCAGATTTGAAAAAACAGAGAAAACGGCGCGCGAGCGCATTTTTGGCCCAGCGCGCAAATTTTTTGGGCCATTAGTCGCGGCCCGTACCACCAGCCGCGACTAAAGCTTTGGATCTGAAACCGCCCCCGCCCCCACCCCCTTTAGTCGCGGGGCATGGCTGAACCCGTGACTACGCCCCGCGACTAAAGGGGGTGTATAAAGCTGGCCGTCTCCCCGGTGCGTGGCTCAGACCGCGACACCGAAAGCCATTTTGTGACTTAGCGCCGTCAGGCTGCCGAAATTTTCCACCGCCACCGTCGCCTCCTGCCGCCGGCCGCTCTCCTCCGCCGCGCGCCCTTCGCCTCCGCCGCCACGCGCCCGTCGCCTCCGTCCCCGAGCGCCTGTCGCCCGCCGTCGTCCGCGCCCGCCGTCCTCCGATCCGCGCCCTCCGTCCCCGCGCGCCCGTCGCCTCCTCCGCCGCCCGAGCGCGCCATCCTCCGCCGCTCGAGCCCGCCGTCCTCCGCGCCCGCTGCTCGAGCCTTCCTCCGCGCCCGAGGTTAGTTTTTTTATCAGTTAATTAGGTGGATTTTTAGGTTAGTTTAAATTTAGATCAGTTAATTAGGTAGATTTTTTGGGTAGTTTAATTTTAGGTTAAATTTTTGATTAGTTGGATTGGTATTTAGACATTTTGCTAAGTTAAATTGGTACTTTACAAATTTTATTACAAAGTTAAATTGGTATATTAGAAATTTTGCTAAGTTAAATTGGTATTACTTTTTTAGTGTAGAAATAGAAATTTTGCTAAGTTAAATTGGTATTACGTTTTTACTGTAGAAATACAAATTTTGCTAAGTTAAATTGGTACTTTAGAAATTTTATTACTAAGTTAAATTGGTATTACTTTTTTAGTGTAGAAATAGAAATTTTGACTTAGGTGTTTTTAGTTTATTGTTCTCGGCAACGATGTCCCTGTTGGATCAGAGGGGCGATGTGCGGGACTGGGCTCCGCCCAGCTGGCACTGGGAGGTGCTACCTTCCGGGACGCGCAACTTGGTGAGGAATCCGGGTGATGTCGTCGACCCGGATCTTCTTTGGTGGCAGTCGCGTGGGCCACGCTCGGTGCAGAGGGAGCCGACCCCCGAGGAGGTGGTCCGTCACCGTATCAGAGAGGAGGACGAGCATGTCCATCGCTACATGTATCTATTGGATAGGCATTATAGCAATAGATGGTCGTTTGTTCAGAGGGTTCCTTATCATGTGAGCTATGACCCTGTGAGGGTTCCTTCTCTTTGGATGCGCAGCGCCGGCGGCTCAGCACCCCGCGGCTCAGGAACCGGTCGAAGTTAGTTTGAGAGGTTAATGCATGGGAGATGTATTAGTGATATTATTCATGATGTATTAGGTTTAAAAAATAATGGACCCGAGCTATGTAACTGGATTATTCTAGATGTATTTGTGATATTATTCGTGGTGTATTTTTATGTACTATTTGTATGTAGTATTATTTTTGTAGTATTTTTATGTACTAGTAGCAATATTGTATGCGATAATGATATTGTGTGCATTTTGCAGAAACTATGGAACCACCTAGTCCAATCCGCAGAGACCTAACACAAGAAGAAATTCTCGAGGACATAATCCACAACGCCCCCAGTGCTAATCCACCCGAATCTCCCTCGATGTATCTGAACCCATCCGGTGAGGGTGAAGAGGTCGACCAAAATGAGGGGGAAGCCGACGCCTCTGATGATGGAGAAGGCGACGGATCCGACGATGGACCCTTAACGAAGTCCGGTGAGGTATATATATGAAGTCCGATGATCAGTAGATGCATTAATTGAGTTGTATATATATGAATTGACGAATGTTTCTTCTCTTAGGCCTCCACATCGAGCAAATGTTCCAAACGAGGCCCGGCCAAAAAGTTGGCCCCATCTGCGCATTATACAATTACAAAGATATCACCACTGGGCGAACCATTGGAACCTTCAGTGGCGGACGCAGCGGGCGGGCAGGGTGGGCAGCGGCCCACCCAGAATTTTGAGAAAAAAACGGACCCCCCCCAGATATTAAGCAGATTAGGCCCAGTTTGGACTCTTGGCCCCTTTTTTTTCAGCGCTAGCCTGTGACGAGAACTGATTCGCGAATCGATCCAGAGGAAAGAGCTCGAGGAAAGAAGGCCATGGCGATGACCTAGCCCCTGCGGCCCTGCCCTTCCCCCGGCCGCCGCCGCCCCGCCCCCACTCTTCCGTCTTCGCCGCCGGCCGACTCCCCGACACGCCAGCCGCCGCCCGTCCCTACCCGGCCTCCCCGGGGCCCCGCCGGCCGGCCGCCACAAAGCCGCGCCGCCGTCGCTCGTCGCCCAAGCCCCAACCCCCAAGGTATAATTTGTAGTAGGTTTCGTTGATGGCTTCATTACTGGATGGCTTAATGCATTAGTTTGTAGTAGCCAGTAGGTTAATCATTTTTACTAATGGATTTTCATTTGCCCAAACCGAATAAGAAAAAACCCCAATTTGCTATGCATTGTGTAAATTTCTTGTCTCCAACTAGCAACCAATTGACAATTTTTCTTCTAATTGTAGAGGTCTCGTGGATGGGAAGGATTTCTTGCAAAGGTGACATTGTTTTGCAATAAACATGGCATTGAAGTTCCTTCACCGGATTATCAATATGTGGCTCATGGAAGATCACAACGGTATTATGAAATACAAACAAATGATGATCGTTATCGAAGAGAAGTATTTCTTGGTGTACTTGATCAAATTATTCAAGAGCTTGACAATCGGTTTGATGAGGTCAATACGGAGTTGCTTATTTGCATGTCGGCCTTGAATCCATCGAATTCATTTGCTTCTTATGATGCACAAAAGGTAATGCGACTTGCTCAATTCTACCCCAATGACATATCAAGTGTGGATTTGATAAGGCTTGAGTTCCAACTTGAAAACTTTATTGATGACATGAGAAAAGATGAGAGGTTCAAATGTGTAAATCATCTTGGTGAGCTCTCTACTTTGCTTGTTGAGACAAAAAAAGCACCTTGTTTATGACTTGGTCTACTTGCTTCTCAAATTGATATTGATCTTACCGGTGGCGACGGCGAATGTTGAAAGAGTCTTTTTTGCAATGAGTCTAGTGAAAAATAAGTTGAAAAATTGCATGGGTGATGAGCTCTTGAACCATTGCTTAGTGACATTTATTGAGCGAGAATTGTTCTTGAAAGTAAGTGAAGATGTGATAGTGGAAGCTTTCATGGCAATGAGAGAACGTAGAGTTAAAAAGAAGTCATAGTGATGTAATTTTCTATTTATGCTATATTTTATCATGTCAGACTTTATTTATGTGTTTGAATTATTTGGTGAGCTATAATATTGTGAGACTTCAACTTATTTATATAGTCCTTTCAGTGCAATTATGGATTACATGTGTTGTCAAAAAAAAAAAAAATCGCCGGTGGCACCCTTTGATAATTTCCTAGCCCACCCTCCATTTGTTTCCTGCGTCCGCCGCTGCCATAAAGGTTGCAAATAAATTTGTAAAACAATGCGGAGTTATGGTTAGGGATCGCGTCCTGATCACCGTTCGAGAGTGGCATAAGCCCAAAGGGGTGGAAGATAATGAGTATGTCGCCGAAAGGTACAAAGATGGTCTTTGGAATGACCTCATGGCACATTTCACCCTCCCAGAATGTGAGGAAGAGGACGACATAGCTGCATTGAGGGACAAAGTCAAGGTGTTTACTCTTAAGAAGATGGCCGAACTATTCCGATAGTGGAAGAAAACATTATGGCAAGAGTATCAGAAGAACAATATTGCTCCAAAATTCGAAGGCTATCTAGCGAAGCAGAAGGCTTATTGGGATGCATTTGTGAAGTACAAGCAGTCAGCAGATGCTACAGAAAAGTCAACACGAAACAAGACAAATGCTGCGAAAAAGAAATATCACCATCGCCTCGGGACAGGGGGGCTACGTGACTGGCATGCCAAAGTGGGATAAAATTGAGGAAGCGCTGCTTGCTAAAGGGATCATTCCAGAACCAATTCGCGAAGAATGGGAATTGAGGGCAAGAAATTTTTTCCTTGCGCATGGGAGTGAGTATGACGATGAGACAGGGGACCTTGTTTGCAGTGACGGGATTAAGGTACCCAGGGAGACATGGCTGAAAGTGGTGAAAGAAATTAAAGAGGGGAAAACAAAGTTCCGTCCCGATAGAGAGAAAGACTTGCTGACAAAGGTCCTCGGGAATGCCGAACACGGAGGACGAACACGAGGCCTTGGCCCTAGTTATCCCTGGGAGATTGGGTTTCCCAAAGACAAAGATACTTATAGAAGCCGATCGAGAGCAAAGAAGCGACGGAAGGAGGAGGAGGAAGACAGGTTCAACCATAGTTTAAAAAACCGGACCGGACCGTCGGTTCAACCGGAAAAAACCGGAACCGGAGCCTCAGCCGGTTTCTTAAGCGCACTGGATCGGTGGCGCTAGCAGACCGGAAAAATCGCGGTCCGACCGGCGGTTTTCGCACTGAACCGGGCGATCTGGTCTAACCGGTTCAATTATTGAGTGTTATAAAATTTTAATTGAGGCGAGCAGGTTTCGATCCCTACACCTCACGTGCACGCGCGAAGTAGAAATGATTACTAAACCAGCTGACCAATGAATGATTCGTGTTGTAAGGCGAGATACCACAGTATACATCTATTATCTAGTACACGGTAGTGGCACTATCAGCTCACAATAGGATACGGTTTGCTGCTTTATACATATACCACGGTGTCTTTATAATACAATGGCTGTTTCTGCCTACTGTTGACTTGCTGCTTGCGGTTGGGGCCTGAGAATCGTAAGTTGATGTTATCTATTGACTCTCTGCTATTTCATCATTATGCCAAATTACAAATCTGGAATATTTTTGCATACAAAATTATTATTTCTTGCAACATATATAAGTGAAAATATATTACTTTATATCTTAAAAAACCAGATAGTGAACCGGTGAACCAGCGGTCCGACCGGTAAAAACCTGAACCGACAGCCTCACCGGTTCGATTACCGGTCCGGTTTTTTAAACTATGGGTTCAACCAGTTGCTAGCAAGAATTGACAAGTAGCAGCAGATTGACGAACTTAGAGGAGAGCGCCTGCAAGATCCTGCACTCGATATTACCGCCGGCCCATCTCTGCGGAGAAGCAGCGTGGCTGAATCGGAGGTCCCGTCTGACGGTGCACAGATGATAGATGGCGGTCCCGGCTACCCCGTGGATGGAATCAAGGAGCAGATATGTTGTGAGCTCCATCAGAAGGTGAAGAATATATCCCTGAAGGTGGCGGTCGGAAGTGCTTTACCTTGTCCACCTGAGGCACGTTGGCATGGCCGTGAGATTCCAGCTGGCTATGCTAAAGTCGGGGTGGATGAAATCGTAATGGGGTTTGACTCAATGGAGCTTGACATCCCTGGACCTGAAGGTGAGAGGACACTCGGAGAAGTACTAGGTGGTATCATTCTATGGGACAAGAACAACATCAAGATTCCAGGCTCGGTGCCAAGGCCAACACCGCCTCCGAGTCGTCGCAGGTCACCATCACCTACAAGAAGCCCACCCCAAGACTATGACCACCACAGCGCGAGTCCATCTCGATCTCCGCCGCCGGACTTGGGTCGGCCGTCTTTGCCGCCGCCTTTGCCCGCTAAGGACAATAAGCGGAAGCGTGCTTCGTTGCTGAGTACTAAACGACGCAGCAGCCCAAAACGAAAATTGTCACCCCTCCCAAAAGTACCTCATAAGAATCTTCCCGTCAGAACTTACGATCATACTGACGATGAAATCGCATCGATCGCAAAGGCTGAAAAAGATGCGCATTTTGCAAAGAAGAAAACAGAGCCCACCCCGGTATACACCGAGAAGAAAAAAGAGTGGGGAGTTAGTTTTCTGAACACAAAATCGCAATATGAGTTGCACCATAAGCCAGATGACTATCTACGCACACTTCAGAAGGAAGCGGAGAAGAGCAAATCAAGTAAAAGTGCAAGCGGGAGCAAATCAAGTAAAAGTGCAAGCGGGAAAAGAAGGGACGTTCCCCAGATCGGAGAACATGCCAAACAATCGATCCCACCCCTCAAGTTGTTATCCAAAGACGTTCCCCAGGTGCTGCAGCAGGATATGGGAGAAGCTGCAAAGTTGGCGGCCACTATGGGTGTGACTGTTGCTGAACTGCTAGGTTCCCAAGACGACAAGTTACCCACGGCTAATGTAGTCCCTACATATGTCCCAGGGAAGCCTTTGGTCAGCAAAGAGAAGTTGAAACAACTGCCAACACACATGCGCTGTTTGCATGAATGGTACTTGAGAGAGGTAAAGGGGGACAGAATAATGATCGTGGCGAAAGTCCCAGAAGACTACTTCTTCCGAGCCGAAGAGATCCATGTTGAATTTTCAGAACTCTTCCAGTTATACAATTTCGACGCTCTCGACAAATCTCTCATGAGTTGCTATTGTCTGTAAGTTGTTGAATTCATTGTCTACATATAAGTTGTTCAGTTCATTGCATGTGTATTATTCTCATTATATCCTTTTGTACTCTATTATGCAGAATGAAGATGAAGGCTTGTAAAAGAACGATCTATAATGTTGGGTTCATTGACCCAGATAAAGTACATATAGAAACGCTAATGACGAAACCCGACGAGACGGCGGAAAACCTTCTAAGGTTTCTAACGGAGCAACATTTCTGTGAACACATACTGTTTCCTTACAACTTTAAGTGAGGGTCTTACTTTGTTGTACACATTCACTTTTGCTTACTCGATGTTAAGTGCAATTGATGAGTTACTGACGTATATATAAACGTGTGCAGCTTACACTGGATTCTGCTAAACATTCGAGTTGATAAGGGAATAGTTGAAGTCATGGACCCATTAAAGAGAAACCTGGAAGAGTTCCGCAATATGCATGATATGATCCATAGGTAATATTCGTGCTATATCGGTCTCTTTCATTGATTTCATGAGATATCAGGTAATGAATAACTCATTCATTAATTCATTTTTTTTGCCGGGCAGGGTTTGGAACCGGTTCAAGAGTCTGGTGAAGGGTTCCTTTGCTAAGGAGCTGATGTTTACTCCGATCTCAGTAAGTAGTACGAGATATGTCTGCGCATCTCTTTACTTCTAGTTTCAATATAGTTATGATGCTAGATTATTATTTTGATTGAATTCTATTCTCGTAAAGTGCGCGAGGCAGCCACCGGGGACGCATCTATGTGGATACCACGTTTGCGAGTTTATTCGCGTGTTTACCACTGAGCACAAAGATTATAGAGTCGACGTAAGCAATACATTAACAACATTATTTTATTACCATCACTTTTTGTTATCATGATTGATTTTCATATTGATCTCCTTTTCTTATATAGTTCGACAGAATGCGGGAACGGCTCCTACCAGAGCAACACGTAATAGGAATTGGAGAGCAACTGGCAGGATTTTTTATGACCGAGATGGTAGACGATGCCGGAGAATTTAGTGTGAATAATAGGCGCAACCGATGATCCCCGGCCGTGTAATCGAATAGACGGGCTTAGTCCCGGTAATTGTGATCTCCATGTAACTATCAAAGTTGTATATATTTGTATGCTCGATCGTAAGACAACGTTGCTCGAACGTGTACGGTATGTGGTAGCGTAGAAATATACGAAAACTATTTTGAAATTAAGAAAAGAAATAAATAAAAGAAAACAAAATGAATTCTCTGCCGCGGCACAGAAAGTGCCCAAATTTCTGCCGCGGTAGAGAATCATTAGTAAACCCTAAACCCTAACCAAAATGCATTCTCTGCCGCGGCACAGAAAGTGCTCAAATTTCTGCCGCGGCAGAGAATCATTAGTCGCGGCCCGTTATACGAACCACGACTAAAGTTTAATCATTAGTCGCGGCCCTTTAAACGAACCGCGACTAAAGGTTGTGCCCCCAGCACGGCCAGGTTGAGGGCCATTTGTCCCGGCTGGTGACAGGTCTGCGACTAAAGGTTGGACCTTTAGTCCCGCCTGGCCTGTCCCGGTTGGCCAACCGGGACAAATGACCCTCACGGCCCGGGACAATAGGGCTAGTCCCCACTAGTGCCACCATAACAGCTCGCCGGCGATCATCCATGCCGCGGCACGGTGCGCGGGCATGTGCCCAGTGCGGAGGCACGGTAAAATTACCACTGGATGAAACGACCTCTTGCGTTCTCATGAGGGGCTGGTGCTCTATTTATAGTTGGTAGTATGACCCTTTACATGAATAGTAGTTTTGTAAGTTCTCTCTCCATGGTTGAATGGATCGAAGATGTTGACTGATGAGGTGAATATGCGACTATAAATTTCAACGTTATCTTATTAAATTAGGTGTTAACACAAATATAAATTTTCTAGATAATCAACTACTCCATCTGGTCACTATTGTAAAATCTTTTAGCTATTTCAATATTGACTACATACATACTAAAATGAGTGAACATACGTATTAAATTGCGTCTAGATAAATATGAATTAAGAAAAATCTAAAAAGATCTTATATTAGTGAACGGAGGGAGCACTAGATATCGTAATATAGCTGAGGGTTGAATTCCTGTTGGAGATTCAAGTTTACGTTGGTTAATACTACATCCGAGGGTACATGGTCGGCAATTTCCCGTCGGCGATGTTTAGTCGAACATTACTCTAATGGTCGACGCTACTATCGGTTATTACCTTTACCCACGGTATAAATCTGACGGTGAGCCATTGGCTATGACTTGGCCATGGGCCACCTCCCTATGTGTTGACACCACTTATAGCCGACCGTACCTAGTTGGTTATGTAATTTTTTATAGCTATATTCTCCCGTAGGCATTCACAATGGTTGATGATCTATTTGCCCGGTGGAATATTATTATATCCGAGGGTCCGAAACCGTGGACCAGTGTTGTTGACGATATATGGGGCCAGCCTGTACAACTACGACATATAATGGCTACCCCCATCTTGCATGCAGATATCAAGACCTGGGAGCCCACAATGGGGCTGCACCGACGTGCTTGCAGCACCTAGACTCCTGGATGAATAGATGCTGGACTCTAGAAGGAAGGAAATCAAGAAGACTTGGAGGGGAAGACAAGAAACTGCCTCCAATTCCCTATATAAAGAGGAACCGAGGCTCCCATGAGGGACATCAAATTAAAGATCCACATAAGCGCTATAACACGACCTCCATCAACATACATGTACAAGACCGATATAGGGTTCCTCAGGCCCGAGGTCGTCCACCATAACCTCGTCGGGACCATCATACAAATCCCACCGAGTCCCATCTACATACTGTAATCCTATGTATGTTCATCGTATAATACAAGAGAAGGCATGAGTTGGACTATTACCCATCATTAGGGGGTCCGAACCTGGGTACACCGGTGTCCATGTACATGTTCTTCATCGTCTTGATCTTAACCTGTTGGCCCGAGCACTCACCTAACAAATAAACTCCTCTCCGGCCACCGGAGTTGAGATAGCCGTGGGATCCGAAAACCATCCTTCGACAAGTGTAATAATCAACGAGACAAAGAATCCGACAATCATTTGGTCTCACTATCAGTCATCATTGTTCTTGGGGAAGGTTAGGTTTAGGGCACAAGGTTATTTAGTCTAGTAGTATTTTGTAATCCATTTTGTATTAACTGATGTCACAATATCACTATCACAAAATATTTTGGAATTGCCTGCATTTTCAATATATTTGACCCAAATGACGTACAATTAGTCCTATTTAGCAAAATCTCATGATCTATCACAAACAGAACTAGAGTTACATCCAAATCACATTCAACCTTAATGATTCATTGAAAGAAGGAAAAAAGAACATCAAACACACACTCTAGCTAGAGAACTTCAATTGGTTGAATGACTTAAAAAAGTCTATTCTGCTCTACACCACTCACAGGGACGGAGATCCCAGTAGGGCATGATTGGCAGCCGCCCAACCTTGACTTTTGACAGAATTATTTAGATCCACGTGCTTTTCTGAACAATTTGAGTGGTTGTACATTAAAAACGGACTGCATATGAGAAAGCTATGTTTGTTTTAGTCAATACTACAGAAAGTCGATTCCAAAGTGAAAGGAGGTAGTAGGTCTAGTCTAATAAAAAATCAAATCTTTCCAATCGTAATAGCTAAATCTATATCTAACAAAATCAAAGTCTAAACAATGTTCCAGGTGGGGGTATTTAAGTCTAAATTATGTTTAACAATAATTTTAATTTATATATTTTATTGATCTAAAATTTTAATTGTGTTAGTTCAGTCAATGTTTTTCTCAAAAGTGAGGACACATGTTTACTGAACTGGAAAAATGATGGCTGACAACTCTCTTATAAAATGTCATTGCGCAAAAATGACATAATGATTCTAAGTTTTGACGAAATGGTAACAAAAAGGGGCAAATCAATAAAATACCAAGACATATGCTCATTCTTGATTATTTTACATTGTGGACATCTTCTGTTTCTATAGACTATATTAACACTGATTTTGACAATCGCTTAAATAAACTATTTTTATAATTCCTTCAATACTTCTCTTGTCTTTCGAAAGTTCTCTTGCATTTAACAAAGCACGTGAAATATTTTTTTTGACAAAATATCAAAGATTTTCCTTTGTTATGACCAATAAAAGAACGAAATGTCAAATTGGTGATTGTATTATATATATGAATCAAATAAAAGTGTTATCATAGATCAATTTAATGTTTACATGTCTACTTACTGTACTCATACATATGTCTTTACTTTAGCGAGAAATCAATCCAACTATACCATGAATTTCTGTTACCTAAGAATTTGGAAGGAGAGTTCAGTCTAACTTAAGGACATGTAATTAATTTGTGCTTTAAGCCACCTCGTTTTTTTCCTAGAGTGAACCTTGATGATATTTGATTAGTTAAATACACAACTATTCCCGTTGATTAATTTTAACTGCTTTAGACAGTTAAAACTTACATATTCATAAAAAAATTACGGCCTACCATGGATGGGGGCAATTGCCCCCCTCCCGCCACGCCAAAATGATTCTAGCTAAACATTGGCATATGTTATCTGACTCCATCATACCTAAATTTTGAACCATCCTTCGCCACTGACCACTCATATCATGCTCATCATCAAAGATACCATTCTCGTCGTTCCCACTACCGCCAACGTTGCTTCCCGTTACCTACAAAAATTGCCAAACTAGTGGTAAGAAAGATGAAACAAGAATCATATGGGACAATAAACAAAAATAATCTGAACAAGATGGCTAGATAAGTCAGAAAATTGTATAAACCCAAAAATATTGTTATAATCAAGAAAGAAAAAAAAGTGCTGCTACCACTTGACTTAGATTTTGACCAACAAATTCACATAAACACAAAAGTTCTAATTCGAAACCACAAAACCTAGCAGATTATAATCTAACCGAGATGCATGTAAGTATTTTACACGTGTGACTTCCTCCAAGCAAAAAAGGAACGTAGTGGTGGAGAGGTTGTCTTTCTTTGACTGATATTTTTAGTCTAGTAGTGCAACAAAGTGGCGTTTTGACACCCGGAAGCATATGCTTCTGGTTTTTAAAATGCATTTCAAATGTTTTTAACTAGTCAAAGAAGACAAAAAAATCGGATAAAACATTTTGCATGTACATTTTGATATTCTTTGTACGCACGAAGTCTTTAAACCGACATTGTTTTGTGTATTGTGTAAAAAGACAAAATCTGTGCTAAAAAGGCTTCTCACAAGATATTTTTTTTGTTATTTTTTTGTCCTATTACACAAGCTACAAAAAATATTTCTTTTATGTGAAACTTGCGTGCGCACATAGAATGTCGTGATGTATGCGCCAAAGTTGCCTTCACAATATCGAGCTTGACCTGGAGGGCATTGTTTCTGGATTGACGGAGCCGTCAACAAACACCCAGACATAGAATGTTTCTTGCCATGAATACTCATTATATTTATGAAAGACTTTGGCTCTCCGAGATTATGTTATTCATGTGCGGTCAGAGCCGAATAACCACTGCCTTCGAAATAATTTCTGTCGTTCCGTGAATCGGGCTAATTGGTCTATGATCTCCCAAAGTTTGAGTCTCGCCCTTTTTCAGAATGGACTCAATGTGCGCGAGTTGAGAACATGGAAGTTATGCGCTTGGCCAGAGGTGAAAGAGTTCACCCATCGCCATGATGTCACCGTGTATGATGTCCCAACAGGAGGAGAAAAAGGCGCCAATGATGCTTCCGAAACCATGGGCTTTTTTTTTAATCTTTGGGTAGTTAAGAAAATACGTTCTTAATCTCGTGTGTAGAGAAAGGCATGCCAAGTCTCGATAAATCATGCATTGTGATGTCTATAGCAGCCCAGTTGAAGTCTAAGCCTTTGTTTGTTTAGGCTTCTTCTTCTTCTTCTTCTTCTTCTTCTTCTTCTTCTTCTTCTTCTTCTTCTTCTTCTTCTTCTGCTTTTGGGACCCAAAAGCGGAAGCCCAAACAAACAACACGAAATAGAAAAGTACTTCCTAGAAGCGTTGTGAGAAAATGCACCGCGGGAGGGAACCGGAGCAGAAGCAGCCCGAGATGTGCTTCCTGCAACTTCCATCTCAAGTCCCGAAACAATATTCTCTATTACCCATCCCGTTCCTCAAAATTACAAGAAGACTGCCATCGAGATTGCCACTATGAGCCGGAACCCTGTACTTTAGCTCTACTTTGGCTTCGCATGGTCGTGTACTTTGGCTTGGCATGGGCTGGCTTGGCATGGGCTTCTATTTGGACACCTTCAAGATATACTTCATCTCACACAAATATAGTTCAATTCGAAATAATTTGTGCACAAAATATGTGCACGTTGACGAGTACGTTCCATTCGCGTGATCAGTTTAATGGACTGTAACTTCTTAATTTTGGACCGAAGTTTGCACCATTTTTAGACGTTTTTTGTCAAATTCGTCACACTCAAACTACCGTTTGAAATTTTCTTTGACGCGTAGATGAATCTCGTTATTTTCCGCAACTTTCATGTTGTAACTTTTTCGTTTCAGCGGACATATATAAATTAGATCTTATATGTATGTATGTATGTATGTATGTATGTATGTATGTATGTATGTATGTATGTATGTATGTATGTATGTATGTATGTATGTATGTATGTATGTATGTATGCGCTATTTGACTCCCAGAGAGTAAATATTTATTCTACATCCACCCTCTATCTTTATAACTACATATGATTTTTACGTCACGTAAATTTTGTATTATGTATTAAGTCAAGAAGAACATGAGAAAAAATATAAATGAATTTTTTTATTTTACGTGACGTTGGAAAAATACGACAAAATAAACGTATTTATGTTTATTTTATGACTTTTACGTCATTTTAACTCATATTTTACATTTTTATGTCGATTTTTTCTATTATGGGTCAACATGACGTAAATATGTACATATCTAACATAATTTATTGATGTAACAATGTAAAAAAATTGGAGGGTGCGAAATAAGTTATTCTGCACCCTGGGTGTCGAATAGGGTTTCTATGTATGTATGTATGTATGTATGTATGTATGTATGTATGTATGTATGTATGTATGTATGTATGTATGTATGTATTTAGACTCTTCTTGTTGAACCATTAGCTAACAAACTGCCCAATCTCCGTCTTGTTGGTGTATAAAATCAATATATTTGATGAATTATTTAGTGTGTATATTTTTATTTATTTATGCTATATTTTTTTGAGTTTTAGTGACCCACATGTAAAAAAATGCATGTTCTCGTTACTCTGAGGATATTGTAGATAATTTATCAGTTTTATACTTGATCCGTTTATTATTTATTACATGTTAATTAACAACAATACAAATCCATAAGTTAATTCATTTCGAATCAACATTTATATAACTTATTCGGTATTTAGAGGCATTTCAGACATTTCATCCTGTAAACCAACAACAACAGCCATCAAAAGCCCTACTGTCAAATATCAAATCTCTGCTTTCAGCAGCTACTTTCCACAGCTGCTTTCTAACAGCCCACCAGCTACAGCTGCTTCTCAACATCAGCAACCCAAACGAACAGACCCATAATGTCTCGGGTCCGGTCTTTCCATGATGGAATTGAAGTGTTAAAAAATGAAGCCTTCTTTAGCAACGCGGAAATAGTAGTCCAAGAAGGAGTTATTACTACGCTTTCTTGAGTTGACCTTGAGGTGGAAACATTTGGTGCAAGCAACGAAAAATGCTATTGGAGCCCCTGCTCACTGGAGCCCTTTATTTTAATTTTTTTTAAAGAGTAAATTCCAGTTTTTATCCTCTAGTTTCACAATTTTAACTGTAATTACCCTATTTATCAAGTTTTTATCCTAATTACCCCATTTAGTGAAAGTGGTGCCAATTTTTACCACCTTTAATTTTTTTAGCAACTGTATAGCTCGTTCCAGCATCAGATAGAGGTGGCGTGTCAAGTAGACTGTTTCCACGCACCATGGCACAACCTCGGGGACCGCCACACATACCCGTTGTGGCTCAATGTCGTGTCTCTCCGGACGGTGCCCATCATGGCGACCATGGCGGTGGATTTCTACCAGCTAACCTACGTACATCAGGGCAATACGGGCGCTGGGACACAAGCCTGAGCTAATTGACCGATCGCTCTCTAGTCCCAGTTGCCTTCCACCATGTAATTTTTCTCTAGTCACCCGCGCACACTCATCTTATGTGGACTGCCGTGGCATGGCTGCTCTACACAGTCGTTCTAATTTGAAATTTATTTCACTTATAATTTCATGTTATTTTCTGAACCTATTCCAAGAATAATAACTCTATAATGGATTGCCTCAGAATGTCTTGGTGTGCATATTTATACACGATAAAAGTTTGTAAAAAATTATAGGGGGTAAAAATTGGCACAACTTTTACTAAATGGGGTAATTAGGATGAAAACTTGTTAAATAGGGTAATTAACGTCAAAATTGTGAAACTAGAGGGTAAAAACTGAAATTTACTCATTTTGAAATGATATTTTATTGTTTCAAATATTATGGAAAAATTTACATGTAGGTAATGATGAATATTTGAAGCTTGCAATATCTCAATTTGAAATACGTTATATTATGGGCTGCACACAAAAGGAAAAAACTTACAAGATTTGAACTTGCACTTTCACCTACCCAGATCTATAATTGTCCTTTTCCGTATATTATAGAATACAAATTATTTCGGAATGAGACTTTGCACACTTAAAATATACATCATTGTCTATTCATACCTATTTTTTTCAAAAAACTAAAACTTTAAAAATATTGTTTTGAATGTTGAAAACAAATGGCTGTAGTGAGTCCGGAGCCAAAACGATGCACTCATGCAAGCAACCCCTTCCTTCAAGTGGGTGATCCTAGAGGCCAATTGTTTCCTAGAGCATTCACAGCAAAGGCGATCACACAACTTTTAAGCTTAGTTCTCAAATTGGCAATATTAAATTGATGAAGTAGCCAACTAATCCAAAAGTTCGAACTGATGAAAAGGACTATGTAATATATTTTAACACTCCCCTCACGTCTAGACTGGATAATCGGAAAAACTCACTAGACTTGGGATAAATGTGGGAGTCGCAACTAGTTTTAGATTAAATAGCGCGTTAGCCGGGGTTGAACTTTGAGACCTCTGACCCTGGTACCATATAAAACAACAATATTGGGAAGATACTCAACGCACTTGGCGTGGTATCGGTTGAGACGCGTTGCAAAATTCCCAAATCCTGCTCACCTTCTTCCCCGCCGGTGCGGCCGTGCGAACCCTACTCCTCCCACCTTCTTCCCTGTCGGCAGGCCGCACGAGCCCACCTTCTTCCTGGCCGGTGCGGGCGTGCGACCATCGGCTGCTGGCCCTCCCGCCTCCGCCGCCGGAGCTCCTCGACGCGCGGCCTCCCACAGCCACTTGCTCCGCGTTGGCCTCCTAGCCTCTGCGCTCAAGCCTCTTGCGTCCCTGAGCCCGGTGGCAGCCGCCCGGACTTGGTCCGCCCCGCCGTTGTGCCTCCAGCGCCATCGACCGGTGCGACCTTGTCATGTACTGGGTCCATGACCCGTGAGTCTGTAAACTTGGTGTACGACAAGTGGGGCCCAGAGGGCAGAGTGCGTCCGAAAGAGGTTAAAAGGCCAACCCTTGTGCGAGACAATCGATCTATCGAAGAAAGAAGTTGAACTCTGTTTTCCCATCCTTACTCTGCTCCTCATCCAAGTTCTTTCGTCTACCTCTCACCTCTAATTCTCTCCCAAAAATCGTGGTAATCCACCGTATCCCGCCGAATCTGCCGTGCTCCATCCCCGGGACACGACAATTTGGTATCAGAGCTCTGGAATCGCACCGTCTGCGCTAAAAAATTCCGTGAATCGACTCTGTAAAATCCCACCGCGACAGGTGCTGGTTTGCTTCGGCGAATCTGGCTCGAAATCTTTAGCGGGGTTAGAGTTGACGAAGGAAGAGCCGCGACGGCGCCATCCAAGTCGGCGACGCCTTCAGCATAGACCAGTTCTGTTCTCGAGCCGCCCCCGTGCCTCACGCTGCTTCCGGTAACACCGACAGATTGGATCGGATTGCTTTTGTGACCTGCTGGTTCAGATTGGCGTTCTGAAGATTCATAGGAAACAAGGAAGCCTACGAGCAAGCTGGTAGCCTTCTTCAAGCTCGCCCTGCTGTACTTGCGATCCATATCATCCCCGCCTGCCACCTGTTCGAGGAAATGCTTAGCCATAGTGAGATGTCTACCGGCGGCGTTCTTCACGTCACAGTGCACTATGTGGATCACCCCGTCACGGAAGAGACACTTCGTCAAGTCTTTGAGGCGTATGGGGTGGTGCATATCTCAGTTTTTCAGAGAGCCAACCATGTGGAGGCAGTGGTTCGTGTTCGGTCACGTCACGACGCAGTCCGTGCTCTCGCCTTGGACGGTCGTGTCATCTATGAGGGTTGCTGCCTCCTCGCAATCCAGGATGTTTCGCCGGTCTCCGCGGTGACCACCACGACGTCGACAGCGTGCCATGTCTCCGTACCTGCCCTCACACCAGAGGTGTTGTCTGAAGCCCTTGCCCCCGAAGTTCTGGCATCACCGCAACAGAGCTGTTCAGATGTCGTGAAGGAGGTGCACTCCAAGTTAGAGGATATCCAGTCTTCCCTGCGGGCGGCAATCGCCAAGGTGTTTGATGCATATGCCGTTGCAACCTCACAAGCGACGCATGACTCCACTAATGGCACATCTGCTGGTCAATCCATCGCGCATGACTTCGACATTGTGTCTTCAACACCGGACACGTCGACACCAACTCCATCGGTGACTGCCGCTCAGGTGCAAGAGGCGTCATCACTCACCAGCGGACCGAAGGTATCTGACAGCATGCCAATGTCCCTCATGCACGATGCCGATGATGGTGTGCATATGAGCAACATCATGCACCAAGGTGTCGTCAAGTGGAGGTCTGGCATTCGGATCACACGATGTCGTGTGCGTTGGGTCTGGAAGAGGAACATTCCAGAGGTGAATGCCATATCATCCATGGTCATGAGCTTGTTATTTCAACTGTCGCAGCCCTCAATGGTGGTCTCAGCATTGACGCGCCCTCCAGAATCAGTTTTGAATCACACTCCATGTCACCAGTGTTTTGTGTTCGCAGACATGTCTCCACAAAATCGGAGTTACTTCAATCCTGACAACATTGGTAAAACAGCTGAGTGCTTAGTGTCCGAGTTGTTGCCATTATGGCAGGGTAGTGGTTTCAGTCCGTGGAGCACACTTGCAAAGCATGGATACGTACTTGATTGTTTTTGGACTGATCAACTCTCTGTACCCTGGAATCGCAGCAGTTTCAGTCATGACAATCCTTTTTGCAGCTACCTGATCAGCTGCTATCTCTATGTTGTTTGGGTCACAAGAGTATTTTTCATTAGAGGGGGTTTCATGTTATGGGATCCTGGAAGCGAGCATTTTATTGAGATCCCTTGCGTCACTCTTGCTTATCTGGATGTATTTCATCAGGTACACCAATTACTGGATTGTGAGTTATGTGTGTTGTCGCTAGTTCCTCAGTGCAATAATAATCTGATTGGGATTTTCACTGCCATGCCTTATTGGGGACGAAATACATCCCATACATGGAATTTCCAAATAATTCCTCTAATCCTTATGCGGATATACATGTTAGATTGCACTTACACGTTCAGTGCAGTTTTCAAGTGTGTTTGTCTGGAAGGTTTTAGTTCAAGGAGAATTCAACAGTTCAAGAATTTACAATTGGTGCTAGGTGTTTCCATAACTTGCTTGTTCAAGGTTTGCTTGAGTAGGTGCACTGGCCACGAGGAGGGTTGTAATGCTGCCAAATTGACTGAGCTGAAACCATGGGGAAGTGAGAGCAGTGAAAGCGTGGTGACCAAACTGCAGTATTTTGGGATATGGTTATTTCTACTATATACTGACTTTTCTCAATACAAGAGTACTGATTGTGGAGTGCGTCAAGTGTTCGATAATACACCTTTGTCAGAAAGAAAGCAATCCATCTCAACACTGTATACTTCTCCAACACATGAGGATCCTAGCATTCATATTGCAGTTCCAGGTACTTGCTTGTTTGGGCTGCATCAAGGAAGTATACAACCTGAACCTCTCAGGTCACTCCTAATTCAGTGGGATCCTGGAATTTTTACACCTACAGTCCAAGTGCAGCAGAGGTTTTTCTTTGTTTTTCATGTGCATGACCCTGAAAATCTTCACGTGGTTAGTTATCACTTGCTCTACCTCATGCTAGCTCCTCTAGTGAAAGAACAAGAAAGTGTACATGTCTTAATGGAGCTCATTATACAATCTCATCATGCAAACATGATGGAGATTATTGCAATGGCAATGCATAGGGACTCTACAACACTTCTTCATTATTGGTTCAGTTCATGCTTGCAGCTACATGCCACACTTGATATTCGGAATTGGGTTCCTGGAATTCTGGCCACAGTTCAGATTAATGGACATGCACTCTATCTTCCAAACAATTCGTGGATAAGCTATGACCACTTAGTGCTGCAGCTGGTGTGTTTCATCAATAATATAACTCATTTCCAGCAGGTCATACACAGTATATTACAGCTTCATATATTTCAACTCCAAGGTATTCATCATGGATTTGACAAGCTATTGTCAGGGAGGCGCAATGGTGTCTTCTGGAGGAAGTGGGAGCTATTGCATGAGTTGTATCAAGTGCCTTTTTGCTCTTATCTGGCATGTGACCTGCAGGGGACGGTTGGTGTGGATTTCAGTAATATCAGCTTGCTGCCGACACAATTGATTGGTATCTTGCATGCGACTAGTTCAGCGAAGATTCTCAGTGCCAACAGGCTACATTGGTGGTATTGGAAGCATAACGAGCAAATTGACAAATATGCGGGGCAGGCTATAGTTTACTCAGTATTGATAGCTGCTCCATGGTGTTTCTTTGGCACTCAGAGGTCCTCATTTTATGGAGCTACCATGACTGCAAACTCTCTGATTTTTGAGTTGAAGAGCACATACGTTTCTGTCAGGCTTTGGGATCCCGGCATCATACATTTTCTGAAAGAATCTCAACGAACATCTTTGCAACAGTGTCGTCATGTCATTCTGATGTGCAGACTTGGGATCAATTCTTATTTACAGTGGCGTTTACCTCCTGACTCTTTGGGCTTTAGTTGTCAAGATCACTTGCACTGGGGTGTTGCGCTTGAGGACAAGCACAATCTCGAGGGGAGGAAAGTGTCATGTACTGGGTCCATGACCCGTGAGTCTGTAAACTTGGTGTACGACAAGTGGGGCCCAGAGGGCAGAGTGCGTCCGAAAGAGGTTAAAAGGCCAACCCTTGTGCGAGACAATCGATCTATCGAAGAAAGAAGTTGAACTCTGTTTTCCCATCCTTACTCTGCTCCTCATCCAAGTTCTTTCGTCTACCTCTCACCTCTAATTCTCTCCCAAAATCGTGGTAATCCACCGTATCCCGCCGAATCTGCCGTGCTCCATCCCCGGGACACGACAGACCTCCGCATCGCCCCTGCACCCGGCCGCGGATGCCGCTCGACGCCCCATCTGGCGCCTCCGAGATGCCCTCGTCGTGCCCCTTGCGCTGGTGCTTGCTCACTCACCACGCGGCTCTCTCTCGCGGGGCGTTGCCGCTGCCCTGCTCTCATTCCCGCGTCTGCCCCATGTGCCGCTTCCAATCGCTGCTCAGGAGCACGACGCGACGGGCAGCAGGATGCAGTCCTGCTTGCTCTTCGTAGACTCGCTGGCCCGTCACCAACTTGCTCTTCTCACGAGCATGCTAGGCGCGCTTGTCCATGGCAGGGCGAACGAGCTAGCTATTGCGATTTCAGAGCTAGCTGATGCAGTTTTTTTTTGTGTGTATGTGTGTAAAAATAGCGTGTTTGGATTTCAGTTCAGTATCATCCCCTTGCACATGATGTTCCCAATTGATTTAATTTTTTTTTGTATGAGATGTATAAACGAAGTTCAATCTGATAATTTATGGCAGTACAATCCTATTGTGGGTGATGTACATTTATGAGGCCTTCTGTGGTACCCCAAATGAACCACGGCCATTTATTTTCGTTAATCTGGTGGCTAAAAACGTTTCATACTGGTGCTTAAATGATGACCAGTAAAAGTCATACTGGTCTAAAGATCGGAGCTTTCTGCAGATGGGCTCTGGCCCAATACGGTAGAAGGGCGCTGGCCCAATACAGTCCAATAGGTCCTGCAGCCACGGTTGAAATCTCACCCTCAAAGAAAAAAATGTCAGAGAGAAATCCCCAATCTTTTTTTTGAACAGGAGAAATCCCCAATCCCATCTACGAAATGAACCCTAGCTTGTCCACGCTCTCCGGCGGTGGCGGAGCAGACATGTACCGCGCCGGCAAGGATCTCGGCGAGCGGGAGGATGACCGCGCCGACGTCGCGGTCTCCGAGGGGGCGCTCCGTGCGGAGGAGGATCCGCAGGTCGCCGGTAGCCGGCACGGTGACGCGGACGGTGGCGTTCCAGGCGGGGTTGCGGCCGCCGGCCCATCTCCTGCTCCGGCCGCCTCGGGTTGTTGTGGTGGTGTAGAGGGTCCGGCCCGACCGGCACCGACCGTAGCTCTTCCTTCCCAGCCGCCGGCGGTGCGCGCTAGCTCGTCCACGCCTCCGCCGACGAAGCTACGACGGTGAGACGCCGATCTCAGGCGGCGGCGCCCCCTGGATGGCGTCATGCGCGACCCGGCCGTCCATGTTGTGACGTGCCGAGCTGCTGCGGCGGCGGAGCAGACACGTACGGCGCCGCCCCTGCCGCTAGGTGCGTACATTGCAAAGGCTGGTTTTAGTTTTCTTAATTTAGATCGTTCAATTATTGTAAATGATTTTTATATGGTTCTCCGTAGGTTTAAAGATCTTCTCGAATATGTCAAAGAGAGGATCCATCTTGCGTTTTTGTCCTCATGGATCGCCTCTGCCGGAGCTCCAATGTGCTTGCCACGAACCGGCAGTGCGGCACATCTATTACACAGAAAATTACGAACATCTGTGCTTTCTAAAATGCAATGTTCCTGAGGTGATCTTTCGTTCTTATTCATATACAACATTGTGCAAGATTTTAAACACGATTTTCCTTGAATTGCATTCCACTAACTTTTGCCTGGTCTGCTGATAATAATGTATGCAGGGTTGTAGTTTGTCAATCCGGGAGGACCTTCTCAACAAGTATGCTGAAGAGATGGTCAACTACTCACAACGACTTCAAACAATAGTCTACAAGATGCTTTGGCTTCATGGGTCTACATTGTGAATGAGAAGGAACAACAATTTCTTACAATTAGAAAACAAACTTGATTCTATATGTACGGAACTATCTGTTTACACGGAGAAACATAGCTCCTCACATATCACACGGCAAGAGAGCAATGCAAATATAGGAAGTACCATACATTTTTCTGGTTTATGGTAGTCTTGTATGTAGGTCAAATAATAATTCTCACTCTGCAGTATTGAAATATTTATATCAAACTTTACATCATGTATGTGCCACCATTGTTGGGGCGCCAAGACTAGATGGTTTTTGTTGCCCCTCAGATGGCACATCAGGAGTTTTTGTATGCTCCTAAAGTTCTGCACTATTTGATCATATACATGGATGCACACAAACAGAGCTGACCGCAGTTAGATGCCTGGCGAAGTTCAAAATAGTTGAAAATATTTGGTCTGATGTTACAATTGTATACAACATGGTATGCAGGGTTGCAGTTTGTCAATCCGGGAGGACATCCTCAACAAACATGCTGAAGAGATGGTCAACTAGTGCACAGCGGCTTCAAACAATAGTGCATTCACTCTCAGCTAGAACAGTTCCTATACGGAAAGCTTAGAAGGCAATACATGCTTCAGAGGAGAAATTTAAATCTACACATATCAGCACTGCCGATCCTGAAACACCTCAAAGGCAGAGCTCGGCCTGCATCACGAATGAGATTCTGCTTGCACACTTGATATCATGCAGGGAGGCCTCTTTACAAATCATACCATCAGTCCATAACTAGCACCAGCACAAATTAATACACGTGCATACATATTGGTTAGTGAAAACGTGGTTTATGACAACAAACATGATGGTTCACCGTACCCACAAGCCCCGGGCCACTATTGACTCTTACAGACAGACAGTGATAGCAATTCATACATGGTGATTCGTCTAGTCCATACAAATCGAATTCTGGATAGCTTCCAGGCAACAATAACTGAACCAAGAAATAAAACTTCCATGATTGTTTTCCTGGGACTTGTATAACACGAAATATTGAGTCCATTTTTTCCAACTTAGATTTGGTTAGTTTTGAGATTATGTTTTCGTTCTTCAGAAACAGACCATGCGGTATATATCTGTCATCACCACATAATTCACCATCCATGAGTTGCTGAAGCCATCCATCTCATGGTTCATCAAGGAGTATACAAATGTCATCATCTGCTGGTTAAATGCAGAACAAGCAAAGAACAAAATAAATTTAGTTGACAAGATCTAATAGGGAAAAAGGAACAAATGATAAACTTACCGCAACAATAATAAAACTGTAAATTCCATCTTGCTACGGATCAAGAAATATTTCCATGGACCTTAATTACATCTCCGATAGCACGGTTTTGCATCAGGCAAATTTTCTATTTTTGGCCTCAAATGCTCATGGAAAAGTGTTCTCAATGCCACTGAACATATGACCTCATACCACAAATTTGCAAATCAGAAGACAACCTAACATTGACAACAAAGATTCAAAATTTCAAAACTATTCAGAGGGTAATTTGCACCGAGCAGTATGTTGACATAATATGAACAGAAGAGGTGCACTGCCATCTGATACAGTTGTTGGATTGATCTCCGCCAGCGTGAGCCCAACGGCTCGCACTGACCTTGACTCGCACCCTGATCGGGGGTGCCCAACCGATGCCTGGTTGGTGGGCCCCTGTCGCAGCGCTATATAAAGGGTGGAGGGGCCGGCCTGCACTTCTCACGAGGTTGATTGTGCTCCGACGCCCTCCACCAACAGCCCTACCGATCTAGGGTTAGCGCCCAGCGATGGGAAGCACCACTACCGCCGCCACCACCACTCACTCCACTCACCCACCTCTCCGGTCACCACCACACCACCATGGCCGGCTCCAGCTCCTCCTCAAGAGTAAGGTGAAGGTACGGGATCCCCTCTCTCTCTCTCTCTGTCTCTCTCTCCCTCTCAGTCTCTCTCTCTCTCGCATCCGATTCACATGAGAAGGGGAAACCCTAACAGAATCTACCGTAATTGATCTAGACCTAGATGATCTTGTTGTTATTGTTTTTAACATTGGTATCAGATGATCTAGGAGAATTTTAATTAAAGGACAGAAAAGTCTTTTAAGACAAAGTTTTTTGCTAAAAGATGATCTCTTTTCAAATTCAGTGAATTTTGCTTAGATCTTTAATTAAATTCTCTAGGAGAATTTTAATTAAAGGACAGAAAAGTTTTTCATGACAAAGAGTTTGTTAAAAGATTATCTCCTTTCAAATTCAATGAATTTGTTTTAGAGAACAGACCAGAACAGTGCAATGTTTGTGAAACACAGAAAATATTTTACAGTTTCTACTGTAAAATAAAAGGACTCTCCTCTAATTAAATTGGAACCAACGGGAAAATTTAATTAGAGAGGAGGAAAAAGAGAAATACTTGTTTAACAGATTAATTATGGTATTGTTATCTTCTGACCAACGTTGATGATAGCAGTACTATAAGTATATGAGTTCTATAGTCAAAGGGCTAGATCTCTGACAATTTTGCATCAAAGTGATCAATTTCAGAGAAAAGATAAAAGATGCTACTCGTTTGCATCTAACAGATAAATTTTCAAAGAAAAGATAAAAGATCAAGAGATGCTCTTGAACTATAGAAATATGTATATTTCATGTTTCCGCTGCAATAGAATTGATGATAATGTTATTTTCTGAACAGAGTTCTTTATTGCGATAGAAATATTATCATCATATTGTTTATAAGTTTTATGCATTGATTCTTTTTCTGCCCAACGGTGATTTAGAATTAGTGTAGAAAGATGATGCTTCATTCTAATTCTGCCCAACGGTGATTTAGAATATAAAAGAAAGTTTTAAAAGTTTTAATGTGCATATTTTTAACCAGAACTACGTAAGGTTAGGGTTAATTTTATGCTCATTATTATTTATTATTATTGAATGTTTTCTCAGACAAAGATGCTCATGTTTTCATTCGTGAAAACAAAAAGATGGGTACTTGTGACCCGAAAGATGACCAAGTAAGGTCATAAAGTAAGAGAGTATGTTCTCTCTAAAGAATGACTGCAAAAAGAAAAAGAATTCTTGGATATTAATCCAAGAATACAAATAGATCATTGAGAGTCTTGTTTGACAAATGTCTTTCATGTACTCTCCATGCAGAAAAGAAAGAAATCATTCTGAGCTTTGTTTAACGAATTTCTTTCATGTACTCTATATGAAGAAATTTTTTAAACGAGCAACATGAATGCTTAATTTAACTAACGTTGGATTAAGCATGTGTATAAAAGAGTATTCAGATTTATTTCTGAATTTGAGGATTCAATATGCAGTCTAAAGAGCCAATTGTGGCATCTATGACTCCTAATTACCCGCATGACGGGAAAAGACGATAATAATACCCACGTGGTGGGAAAAGTCTGGGAAAATACCCGCATGGCGGGAGAAAATTTTGACAAAGGCCTTATCCTGTATGACAGGACAAAGATGTGACGACTCATGTGTTTTTTATAGTTATAAAAACACTTAATGAGTTAAAAGAGAATAAAGTTACAAATGAACCTCAAGTTAAGAATGGTATGCAAGTGTGACTTGCAAAAAAAAAAAGTATCATTGAGAAAGAACTCTTGTGAGTTTTGAAAAGGAATAAAGAAAAAGTACTCCCATACATTAAAAAGACAACTTCATTTTGAATGAAGTAGATAAAAGATAAATTCATTTTGAATGAAGCAGATAATCAAAAGTTTCGAAATTGTGGCAAAAGGTTCTTGCCACATTTCGAGGGGGAGATAGAGAGTGTTACAAAATAGACTCCCCTATACCTCAGATAATGTGATGCATATTATGTATCTAGGTGATCTATGATGAATTGTGATCGTCTGGGGGAGTACGACGATCACAATAATGATACCCCTAAAGTAAAAGAGATAGATGTATTCTTGAATGGATATTTTACAGCTCCGAAAGGAGACTAAGGACGGTACTCAAAGTACCATAAAGAAGACAGATTGACAGAATAAACCCAAATAAAAAGGATTAAGGATACACCATTTTGGAGAAAATGGAGTAATCTGGGGGAGCATGGTATGAATATACCTAAGGCTCGAATAGTTTTTATCTGGGGGAGCTTGTTGCTTTATAAAAGAGATGAACAAGTAAACATGGATCTTGTGATTTAAATCCTTGTAACAGCTATTGCCTTTTGGCAATAAAAGACTACAGAATTTATTGCCTCTAGGCAATGACAGAGCAACGACATCCCCATATGAGAAAAACAGATGACTATAAAGTCTATATTAGAGAAATTTAAATGAAGGTAGATCCCGCCTCATTTACAGAAATTAAAAGCAGCGCTCAATCGATTTTGACAAGTGTCTACTTGTCTTAATGATTAGATACTATGTGAATCCCGACCATGTTCGGGATTCATAAGTAATTTCCAATGGAGCCAAAACAGTAGGCTATAATGGGTCTACATCACTAATGTGACTCCAAAGGAAATATGTGAAAAGCGATTTTAGATCGAAAGATTTGCGCTAAGAGAATAAACAGATTATAATGAGTGCTAATGGCACATAATGATCTGAGTTACATCAGATGAAAGTAAAGATCACATGGGATCTTATGGACTAGAGCAAGTCTCTAGAATCAAAAGTTATTTTGGGTTAAAGAAAATGAGAGGACAATCGCATTTATGCAAACTTATAGAATGGGAAATTTATTTCCTAATCCCGTGTATGTGGATGATATCCTACTTGCTAGTGGTGATGTCAATCTACTACCGGCAGAGAAAAGAAGTTCTTGTCCTCAAAAGAGTATTCTCGATATAGTGTCTCTTGTTATAAGTATCGAGATTTGCTGAGAAAAAAAAAGGGGTATTAGAAATATCGCATGGACATGCTGAGAAGAAGTCTCTAAAGCATGCATGTCGAGAAACCTACGCCTGTTCTTATTGTTAAGGGTAATGGAATTGGGAACTTTAGTGTTCCAAGAGATAACAAAGAATGGATCAAATGGATATGGTACCATATGCTTCCGCTGTTGGTTGCTCAATATTACCCTGAAAGTTCACGTATCCGGGTTGTTTTGGCAATGTCCAATCCAGAAATAGATCACTGGAATGGAATCAAAGATATCGGCCTCATGCTAAAAGAAACATTGTGCTCTCAAAAGGTTGTGAGTACAAAGATAGATCTATAAGAGTGCTTTCAAAAGGTTGTGAGCACTCTGAAAGAATTTTGTGAAACATATAGCGAAATCCACAATTGTCGCTAATTTTCACATTTGGAGTTTTTGTGTGGAAAATCTCCAAAGAATTAAAGGTTTAACATCAGTGTGATGTAAATACATATTATAGCATCATATGAGGCTGAGGGATAGGCAAAATGGTTAAGTAAACCTGTACCCGGAATTGATAATGGTTAACAACAGCAATAACCATTAAGTAGTTCACTCCTAAGACAACGAGTCAAGTGTGGTGCCAAACACATTGACACAAAGTTATACGTTGTAAAGGAGAAAGTCCGGAATTATATTAAAATGCTTGGAGCATAAGAGGAACAGATAAAAGAAACACATAAGTGTTTGGATCTGCTAATTAAAGGCTTACCGCCCAGTGTGTTTGAAGAACACATAGTCGACATGGGTTTTATGGTATAGTCTATATGATTTCCGGACAATAAAGAGGCCCAAAAGATTAAAGAATTTGTTTCAAAACAAAGAGGTATATTGTAGCTGTCTGATTCTATCGGCAATTGAGCTGAGACGATGAAACATGCTCTATGTATCGATCTGTGATGAAATAAGTAAAGTAAAAGTAAAGTTGAGATCAAGGGGGAGGATGTTGGATTGATCTCCGCCAGCATGAGCCCAACGGCTCGCACTGACCTTGACTCGCACCCTGATCGGGGGTGCCCAACCGATGCCTGGTTGGTGGGCCCCTGTCGCAGCGCTATATAAAGGGTGGAGGGGCCGGCCTGCACTTCTCACGAGGTTGATTGTGCTCCGACGCCCTCCACCAACAGCCCTACCGATCTAGGGTTAGCGCCCAGCGATGGGAAGCACCACTACCGCCGCCACCACCACTCACTCCACTCACCCACCTCTCCGGTCACCACCACACCACCATGGCCGGCTCCAGCTCCTCCTCAAGAGTAAGGTGAAGGTACGGGATCCCCTCTCTCTCTCTCTGTCTCTCTCTCCCTCTCAGTCTCTCTCTCTCTCGCATCCGATTCACATGAGAAGGGGAAACCCTAACAGAATCTACCGTAATTGATCTAGACCTAGATGATCTTGTTGTTATTGTTTTTAACAACAGTATGTTGCGTACTCTGAATTACAGAGCATTGTCATGTTACCTTCCCTGACGGATGCTACCTCCAGAGTGGACAAGGCAACTGCTGCACAAGTTCGACGCGTTGCGGCACGGTACCCACACGGTCGTTTCGCACATCGACGGCACACGCGTCCGGTCACGGAGCGCCTTCCCCTACTACTCGCTCGTCAATACCAATCGCGCTCCTACTACTCGTGCTGTCGCTGCCGAGGTGCTACGCGGTGTCCGACGCGGCGGCCAGTCGACGGAGGCGGCGTTTACCAAGACTGGAGAGCAGGGAGGGGGGTGGCGGACTGGCGGTGGCGCGCGTGCGGGCTGGAGGCGGCGGCGTCGGCAGGCGTCGAGAGCAGACAGGGGTGGCGGCGCTTCCAGCGAAATACAACTCACGGGCCTTACTATTTTTTTACAACTCATGGGCCTGCTGGGCCAATTCTCTCGCAGCCGTACGATCAACTCATACTGGTCATGTTTCATGACCAGTAAAAGGTACGTACTATATAAGTCGCCACATTTATGCATAGCAATTAGAAGAAAACGCACACATTCTAAAAGGTAAAATATCGTGGAGTATATAATTTGCAAGTGTGAGCATTCTACTGAAAGCTTTAAGATCTGGGGACTTTTTTTTTTCGAAACGGAGATCTGGGTGGACTTTTATCTGTTCATGTTCGAGTTCCACAATCAAAGTCAGTTTCAGCATGCAGTGGCAGGAACATGGGAATGGCGTCTCATTCCTGTCCGCATCAACCCTCCCGCGTCCAGGTCATTTGCGGTTTGTCCTGCCGCCGGCCGTCATCTTGCCAGGAGATTCGGCATGGTTAGCTACTAATCCAGCTCGCATAGGCGCTCTAGGCGGTTCAGCTCCACATGGCCACCTAGTCGAAGCTCTCTTGCTCTCTGTCTCACGTTTTCTGAACTTTTCTGAAACAAAAATCACTGCTCTATTTTCTCTATTCGGCAGTACAGACAATGATTCGAAAAAGTTCAACTACACAATAAAAGAAGTACTCACTCTGTTCCACAATATAAGATGTTTTAGCATTTCTCTTCCATCCATATCTAGACATGTTTTAGTGTAAGATTCATTTTGAACCTTACACTAAAACAGGTCTAGATACGGATGGAAAGAGAAATGCTAAAACATCTTATATTTAGGAATGGAGGGAGTACATACTAGTTTGTGCTTGGTATGCAACGACCTCGTCACCGTCTCCATGCAGCGTGGCCGACCGAGGAACGGACGACCTCATCGTCGCCGCAATGCCCGGCGGCCGCCCTCGGCTAGGGACTCCTTGACGTAGCTCGTACCCCACCACCGCCGGATGCCAGGACGAGAAGTACGAGACGCCCGTACTAGCAGTACGCACCAGCGACACCTACAAGGCAGTACAATCCATGGCTATTGGAAGTACAAATATTCAATACAGGCAGTATGATTTTTTTATGTCGACAGTACATATACATCTAGTTAATTCTGGATACATTGGAGAGGCGTGGAGTTTAGGGGTGCAACAGTTGTTCTCTACATGTTTGTTCAAATGTCTATAAGAGATAACATTTTTTTTGTCAGATTTCCATATTGTTAATTAAAAGTTTGACAGCAGTACATATCTAGGAAAAGAGGCAGTACACAACAAGCAAAAAAGGCAGTACACATTTTTTATCGTCCGTCCAGTCCTGAAAAGATTGTTGCACTATGAAATACAACCTACTCACGCCGACAGTACACACAGCTGCTATACCGACAGTACACGTAGCTTCAACTTAAACAAAAAAATCTTACAGAAAGTACAAACCATGACACTGGGAAGTACAAATATTAAGTTTTGACATGCACAATTTCACGGAAGAAGGTAAATCATCAGTGAATGTAGAAAGTACACTAGCTCAATTTCAGAAGGGCACAATCCTCGTTAGGAAGTACAACGTATCAATTTCGTAAGTGGATGTTCCCATCGGAAAGTACACATAGTAGGAATACGAAGTACATATGTTTTGTTTATCAAGTTCACATGACAATCGGAAGTTCAGACAAAGAATAATAAATCCGCCAAGAAGTACAGATAATTAAGCCAAGAAGTACAAACTTCATTGCCGGGCAGTACAAACTTCACTTTCGCGAAGTACACAACAGCTATGAACTTGTTTTAGTGAATACTACTCGTATTTCTACAATATATTTTCTATTTTTTGTTTCGAATTTTTCGTAGATAGTCACTAGCTCTATCTTTCCAGCGGAAGAAGAATCACTCGATTCGGAGGTCAGATGAATAGATAAATAATTTATTAAAAGGGAAAAACAAGTTTGACCGAACTTTGACCGTGAAAAAAAGCCACTTAGAAATCGATTTTTGAGATTTCACAAATTTAATAGATGCATTTGCTCGCCCCGAACATTTTAAGTGCTCATACATCGAAAACGGATCACATATGAGAAAGTTGTCGCTGTTTTACTGAATACTAGTCGCGAAAATATCGTCAGCAGTACACACTCATCAATTAAGAAGTTTATTGATATGTCGCGAAAAGTACAGTACTCTGTTTTTTCGGGGCGGACATCTATCATAATAATCTCGTTGATTTAAGACCCAAGTGCTTGAATCGTCCGTTCTAAAAGCTTCATATGGTTCAATATGACACTAATTTCATTAAGTAGTGCAATGCACAACGAATCAAAGTACTTCCCGTAAAACATCATTATTATAGTTTTTCAATTTTTAAAATTAGTTTTAAACCATCAGGAATTTGCAAAATTGATCAAAATGAAAAAGTTACCTATCGTCGGTATCTATCCAACGCCATATCATTTGCATCGTTCCGATAAACAGTTGAAAAATGGCGGTCAATATACGGTCCGCCTGTTTTGTTAGGATTCAGATTGGAGTATTTTCAAAATTACTTTTTATCGGCTAAGAATTTGTTAAATCCACAAAATAGTGAAAGTTGCGGAATTGCAACGCCTATCCAATGGTATATCATTTGTACCGTTCCCACAAACAGTTAAGAAAATATCTGCAAATTACGTTCGCAGTTCGCTGCTATTTTTGACCGTATTCACTGTTTTTAAAATTAATTTTAAAACGTAACGAATTTGAAAAATATGTGTGATACAAGAAAGATGCGGAATTTCATTAGCTTTCCAACGGTATATCAGTTGCTACATTCCGACTTACGGTTCGAAAATTACGTCAAAAATATAAAACAAATCGTGTAGTCCAGCAAATCAGTTCACTGTTTTTTCGTGTGAAGTACAGAACCGGTTGTAGAATAGCTGGTAGCTATATATATATATATATATATATATATATATATATAGGATAGGACTATTCTGCACAACCCCTTAAGAGTTTGCTGAATAGCTATTCAGCACAACTTTCCTAAATAGGCTTCTTAACCCTGTCCCGAACGGACCCGGTGTGCGATCCCACCTCCGACCCACACCAGATAAATACAGGTGCCCCACCTCGATCCCCACCCCTCCCGATTCGAAACCCGCTGCACCGCCTCCTTCCCTGGTCGGCGCGGCCGAGCGAGCGGCGGCGGGAGCCGACGCGAGGGAGGCCGCGGCGGAGGCGGCGTCTTACCCGGCGCGAGCACCGCCTCCTTCCCTGGTCGGCGCGGCCGAGCGAGCGGCGGCGGGAGCCGACGCGAGGGAGGCCGCGGCGGAGGCGGCGTCTTACCCGGCAGGAGGACCGCCTCGTTCCCGGCAGGAGGACCTCCTTCTTCGACTCCGGCAAGGACATGGCTCCTATACGGCGAAAACATGATGCGATTGACGGGATCCCGACCGGATCAACCTCTGATACACAGGTTTGATCCTATAGTGTATGTTTGTTGGATCCTGGTGATTTTATTTACGAAGACCGGAAAACGTGATTATGCTGCGCTAGATTTAAAAAAAACGGTGGGAAGTTAAACTGTTTGATTATGGGAGTTCAGACCTGTGCGTTGTAGAAGTTTGCCTTATATTGTTCAGTGAAGTTGGACTGTTTTTTTCTGTTGTAGGTAACCATGGTGCATCCACCTGTTGATAACCATAGTGCATCCGGAAAGAACAAAAGGAAGTTTGGCACCATTGTTGATGCAGTCCCCATTAGAACAGTCCATTGGAGCACAGAGCAACATGAAGATAAGGACATTGTGATGTGGTCAGGTCCACCAAAGCCTCAACGTTCTCCCATCATCTGCAATGAGGAGCTATCTGTTTCAAATCCAGTGTACAGAAAACCGCACCGTCGATCAGCACAAGAAAATGTTGCAAAGAAGTCCAGACCAATGTGCGAGACAGTTCGTATACCTGATATTGTGCAGGACCACTGCAAACAAATTGCGCGACGAGTTCATACAGCTAATACAACTCTTGAGAAGTACAGTAATGTAGAGTGTGGACTACAGAAGGGTGATTTGTGCAGACAAGTTACTATAACTGAATCAATTGCTGAGAAGTCCAGATATTCAGGTCGTGGTGTTCAGATGAATGGGTCATCCAGCAAGCTCCCTCCAAATAAAGCTGAAGCTGCACGAGCTGACTCGAGAGAGAAACAAACAAGAAGCTGCTACACTGAAGGGGACAATGTATCAACCCACATGCCTCCCCGAGATCCTCTGTGTCATATGGCAATAGTCACCCCTCCATGCCCTATAAGGACTGTAGAAGGTGAAACTCCTGCAGGACAGCGGACGTACACACACGTAAGTTGTACTCTGTTTTTTGAAAATAGAAAAATATTCCCAATATGTTATGAAAACACTAAGAAAAAAAATACTGCAAAAACCTAAATAAAAATTGTACTATCTAACATGCCATACAAATCATTTTGCAGGCACCAGAGCTCCCGCCCCATTTGATACCAGTCATTGGCCAAGAATTCGGCACGTTTGAAAGAACAACTATGCCCGAGATGTCGCCTAGAGGGGGGGGGGGTGAATAGGCGATTAAAACTTTTTCTATTTAGGGGCTTGATAATTGCGGAATAAAACTAGGTGTTTAAATTAACAAGCCAACAACCTAAAATTCTAGGTTTACCTAAGTGCACCAACAACCTATGCTAAACAAGGCAAGTAACAAGGTGATAGCAAGATATAGACTTCAAGCACGATGGCTATCACAATGTAAATTTGCATAAGTAAAAGCTCGGGTATAGAAATAACCGAGGCACGCGGAGACGAAGATTTATTCCCGAGTTCCTCCTTGTTAAGGGAGTACGTCTCGTTGGAGGGGTGTGAGCTCGCCACAAAAGGCCTACTCAAGATGCCACAAAGGCCTCACCCTATTCTCCGATGAACCGCACCCAAAGGCTTGGTTCACCTTCCACTATCGGAATCCTTCGGGGCGGATTCTTTACAACTTCTCTTAGGGCACACACCCACAACTCAATTGGGGGCTCCCAAACTCGTGCCGAAGCTCCACAAGCCGAAGTCTTCGCGGCACCTCCAAACCGTCTAGGGTACACAATGCACCCAAGAGGCACAAAGCTCTTGGGAACACAATGCACCCAAGAGTAATAAGCTTCCAACCTTCAATCCCACGAATCACCGTGGGGAGCACAACCCGATGCAACAAATGCAAAAGGGGAAGATCACACCAAGTGGTCAAATTCTTCTCCCCAAAATCAAACCAAAGCAATGAATGCTATGGAGGGATTTAGGAGGAAGAACGGAGGAGAAACACCAAGAACTCCAAAATCTAGATCCCACAAGTTCCCCTCACTTAGAGGAGATTTTGTTTGGTGGAAAGATGGATCTAGATCTCCTCTCTTGTTTCCCTAAATTTGGGCAAGAATCATCGGAGGGATTAGGAGGAATCGAGCTCTCAAAATGTTGGCAATGGAGGAGAGAGAGCTAGGGATGAGATCGCCACTGAAAATGGGGAAGAAAACCCTTTTATAGGTGGCTCAAAAAAAGAGCCGTTGGAGGAGAAAAACTGGGACAAAAGAAAAAAAAAAGTGCCCAGGCGGCCCGGCCTGCACCCGGCCAGCACCCCGGCCTGGCCGGGAAACAGGCAGCGAGCAGCGCAGGAAGGCCGGCCTACCACCGGCCATGGGCCGGCCGGGGACATAACTGGGCCGGGGCACAGCCCGAGCTGGCCGGCCTCATCCCGGCCTGGGGCCGGTCAGCCAGCACCCGGGTGGGCCGGGGAGGAGCCCGAGCGCGCCGGCCTCGTCCCGGCCTCGGTCCGGCCTGGCCGGCAGGCCTGTTTTTTTTTTCTTTTTTCTGTTTTAAAACTGTTTAGAAAACTTTCCGGAATAGAAATGCAATATCTTTCGCATACGAACTCCGTTTTCGATAAACTTGGACTCGTTGGAATCGTCACAACGAGCACAACAAGAATATCCAGAGAAACATCATAGTCCAAGAATATAATATAAAGATAAATGGGGAAAGGTAAAAGCTCCCATTTGCAAATCGGAAATGCAATAACTTTCACCCACGAACTCCGTTTTCGATAATCTTGGACTTGTTGGAATCGTCACAACAAGCACAACAAGATTATGCATAGAAACATCATAGTCCAAGAAAATATTATAAAACCAAATGGGGAAAGTTAAAAACTCTTTTTCGCAAACGGAAAAAGCCGGAACTTTTGCAATTGACGTCCGAATGAAATGAAACCAATTTTGTTGGAAAGAGGACGACAAATGCTACCTTTGAAAATGACAAACAAGCAATGGAGATTTTGCAAAGAAGTGAAAGAGATAAATCTCCCGCACGGATGAACCGGCAAAATCTCCAATACCGAAACCGCAATAGAAGACGCATATCAAAACCGTTTTCGGTGAACTTGGCTTTGTCATGACAAGCACGACAAGCACCAAGGCCACACCACGATTCGAGACAAATAAGAACCAATAAGGATGATTGCATGGATGCAAAGGTTTGTGCTCTCTACGATGATACGATCACGATATTCGGTCGAGAGCCCTCTTGATAGTACGGTTACCTATCCTATAATCCGGTCTCTCACTAAACAACATGAGACCGGTAAAATAAAAACCCTATCAAGATCATACCTTTGCCTTGCGCACTAATCCACTTGAGGTCGAAGAAGACGATCTTCATCTCCTCAAGATGCACCACCTTTCTTCATTGCGCTTCGCTTGGTGAAGATTCACATGTGGCTCCCCCATACACCAAGATGGGAGAAGCACCTCTTCGGCATATCTTCACTTGGCCTTTGATCAACACAAATCTTTTCTTCCCTTGAGCTTGACTCCAACAAATGGAGATCAAGCAAAGCATCTTGACTCCAACACATGGAGACAAGCTTGGTCTTGATCAACAAATGACCTTGACACAAGATAAAGGACAACCTACACATAGAGCTCAAAACAAATCTTAGTCCATCGAGATTGTCATTAATTACCAAGACTATGCATGGGGGCAACCATGCACTTTCAACGTTCAAAGAAATATATGATTTCTACAACACATATGCAAAGCACACGGGCTTTGGAATCAAGGTAGGGCAACGCAGCAAAAGAACACGGTACCTGAAATGTGTGTGTGAAGGCAACTACAAGCCATCTGTCGCTGACGCAGACCGCCAACGAGATAAGATGAGCAAAAGAAGTGGCTGCAAAGCATTCATAAGGTTTAAAGAGAGAGATGATGGTACATGTGTCGTAAAAGCAATCACACATGAACACAACCACCCCTTGATGCTGAGCCCAGCAATGCTTGTGTTCTTGCGCTCGCACAAAACTGTCGACTCAACACTGATGGACTATGTGAAGGATCTTCAGGAAAGCAATGTTAAGCATGTCAACATAATGGGGCTGCTGTCAAAAATGTATAATGGGAGAAACAGACTACCCTTCCATGATAAAGATATACTCAACATGTAAGTGTAAAATTCACAGATGCAAAAAAAAGAGACATGAGAAGTTCATTAAAAGAAAAACTGTTGAAAAAAAGAAAAATGTTGCATGCAATTTTTATTTTTTTAAATAACACACTTCATCTTTGCAGGAAAGCAGCGTTTGCACGTGCGGAATCCAAGGACGTTGTCCCAAAAATGTTCAAGCATTTTGAGGAGATGAAGGCTGAGAATGAGAACTTTTTTTACGATGTCCAGGTTGATGAAGAGAACAAAATAAAGAACATATTTTGGGCAAATGCAAGTTGCAGAGCGGCTTATGCAGATTTTGGAGACTGCATAACATTCGATACTACATATAAATCAAACAAGTGGCACATGCCACTAGCAGTATTTGTTGGGGTAAACAATCACTTGCAATCATGCATTTTTGGTGTTGCGCTGATGGGCGATGAGAGCGACGATACATTCCAATGGGTGTTCAGCACTTTCTTGCGCTGTATGAGAGGGAAGCAACCCATATGTATCCTGACAGGTTTGTGTTATCCACATCATGCTAAAAAAAGATGCATTTGTCTCCACATTTCCCTTGATAAATTAAAAAATATACATTTCTGTGCAGATCAGTGCCCAGCGATGGCAAAAGCAATACCAAAATTTTTCCCGCGTTCTCTGCATAAGCTGTGCAGGTGGCACATCACACGGAAACATAAGGTTCCTTTGTCGGACCTATACAAGTTGTTCCCTGAGCTGAAGGACCAGCTTGCTGCAGTCCTGAACCATCCTTTGATGCCGACGGAATTTGAAGATGCTTGGCATGCATTGGTTGACAAGTATGGTCTGCAAGATGTGAACGTGATGATAAATTTGTGGGCTGAAAGGGAAAGTTGGGTATCTGCCTATTGGAAAGAAGTCTTCTGTGCTCGTATGACATCAACTCAGAGAAGCGAAAGCATGAACCATGTGCTAAAGAAAGGCTTTGTAAAGGAGCAGCAAGATCTAGATATTTTTGCACAGCAGGTTAATAACTGCATACAGACAAGGCGTGAGGCGGAGATTAAAGAGACTATAGCTTCAATGGTATTCTTTCTTCCCCTACACTCCAAAAAACTAAAAAAAAAGTGAATGAATGAAGCTGAATTTGAATAATAGTTATAGTTATTTGTGTTGGATGATTACAATGATTCTCTTCTGTTTTTTCATGCCCAAAAAAACTAAAGAAAGAGAAGTTCACAATCAGAAAATAAAAAGTTTAGTTTGATACAATGTGAAAAGTTCACATATCCCAAAAACTTGAATTTTTTTATTGTGGGTTAGCAAACTAATTTTTAATCCACTTGAAAAAACAGGGACAAGGGAAACCATTGACACGTTATGGATTCGAGAAGCAGGCACTTGAAAAGTACACCCGGAACGTGTACGCTGTATTCCGGGAACGCTTGTTTCACAGCACAGCTTTCCGCATCAAAATTTCTCCAGAAAACCCAACGAACTACCTTGTGCACCACTACAACCAAAGTAGGGAGTTTGCTTGGTCAAGGCATGAGTTCCGTGTGCTTGCAGATGAGATTGAAGGCAGGTTTGAATGTGAGTGTAAGCTGTGGGAACATACAGGTATGCGAATTCCTGTAAAAACTATTATGATTTCAGTGAAGTTCACATTACCTTTTGCTACATGTTTATACTTTATATATTTGATGAAAGTTGATATCTTGTAGTATCAAAACAACTAAATATTTATGCCTTTTGATCCTTGCATGTAGGTTTGTTCTGCCAACATGTATTAGCAGTATTTGAACACATAAGGCTGGACAAAATACCCGATAGATATATACTAAAGAGGTACACAAAAGATCCGGTAACAGAACCAGATTTCAACCGTAAAGATTACGTGAGAACAGAAGCGAATGGGACGACACTTCTGTACAGGCGAGCAATCCTGTACAACGAAGCAATGAAGATGGTAAACAAAGGGTGCTCATCCGACCACATGTTTGACGAGGCGATGTCTGCTTTCACATATGTGAACGAGCGCCTGGACGGTGTAGCAATGGCTACGGAGGAGGCCGCTACCAGATCAGTGCATGATGGCGACATGCCGGGTATAGATGATGCAAATGACGCTGATCCTTATGATGATATCCAGCCGCCACCTGCTGTTACTTACAAAAATATCAAGCCGCCGTCAAAGGCGAAGACAAAAGGCAGTAAGAGTACAGCTGCTGAAGTGAAGGCAAATAAAAAGAAAACTTCTGCCCCTAAACGACCGGAGCCAGAACTAGATGAAAGTGGTAATCCTAAAGGTCAAAGGCTGTGCAGCAGCTGTGGTAAGATTGAAGGACACAACTCCAGGACGTGCAAGAAGAGGCAACTTGCTGCGAAACTTCTCGAGGAACATCGCAAAATGCATGGGAATACCTCCCCTCCAGAGGATCTGAATCTGTGCATGAGAAAAGTGCTAGCGCATCAGAGCTTTACAAAAAAAGATGCCAACAAAGAAATCCTTGCTACCGACGACGAAGATGACGACTCTGAAGATGATGCAGAAGAAGTTAGCATGGGGACAGAAGAAGAAGATGGGACGTCTAGTGAAGAAGCAACCCAAGATAGTAGCGATGATGAAGAATTCAAGCAAGACGTATACACGGGGGAAAACCAAGCACGACGCGACAGTGGACTGAATGAGAAAGGGCATGAACCAGTTGCAGAGGGGAAACGGGCTTGCAGCATCTGTAATGAAAAAAAGAAGCACAACTCGAGAACTTGCCCCAGGAAAGTTGAGATCCTCCAAAAAAGACTTGCAGCAAGTCAATCAGCTGAGAGTAACAAGATGAATCCTCAAGGGAAAAGGAAATGTGGGAGCTGTGGGAATATACGAGGACACAATGCAAGGACATGCTAGAGGTTGAAGTTGGAGGCGGAACTGAAACGGCAAGCATTAAACTTGCAGTCGCAACAAGATGTTGATCCTGTGAAAGACAAAACAAACATGCAAATAGAACAAAAAGCAAAGGATGACAAACCATCGACAAAACACAGCAAAAAGAGAAGTAGCAGGTTACATTCTTTAGTGTGAGGAAAAAAAGAAAAAAAGTAGATTATGACTTTGTATGCAGATACTACAGAAAAAGGAAGTTCATATTGATACCATCCGACGTTCACTTGTATGCCTGCCTGGAAAATATTTTGGTACATATATTATAGAAAAAAAAATAGGAGGGTCACACTGCATGCTGGCAGAAGTTTACTTTCTGAAGACATTCAGTACAGAAAAAAAATTCCCACTTGCTTCAAAAAAGGAGTTCATATATTACAATTGGTAAGTTCACAAACTGATTTTTTGGGAGTTTTCTCGAGGATTTAGATACAGAAAAGTATATTATGACTTTGTATACAGATACTACAGAAAAAGGAAGTTCATATTAATACCATCCGATGTTCACTTGTATGTCTGACTGAAAATATTTTGGTACGTAAATTATAGAAAAAGAATAGGAAGTTCACACTACATGCTGACAGAAAGTTTACTGTCTGAAGAGAAATTCAGTACAGCAAAAAAAATATTTCCTTCTTGATTGGAAAGGAGTTCATATTTCACTGCTGAGAAGTTCACAACTGATTTTTGGGAAGTTTTCTTCAGGATTAGAAACAGAAGATAGTTCGCATGAACACAGAAAGCTACCGACAGTGAAATAATAAAAAAAAAGGAAGTTCCTTCATGAACTTCTACATATGGAGGTTTTCCTAGTACACAGGAGTTCGCTAATACATAACATTCTCAGCAATTCGCATAAGTGATTATATTTACATGGAGATCAAGGGTACCATAAAAACACACAAAAAGATAACACTAGTAAAAGCTTCACAAAGGTTTAAACCCTAGCCCTGGTAGATACACATAAGGAAAATCAAAAGATAAAATGCCCATCTATCCCTGTGCTTGGGTTTCACCACGATCTTTGACTGCTTGGGACAGTAGCTCCTGAGTAGATTGCGAGCCTAACCCTAGAAGAAGAACCAGGTCTTGAATTTCGCTAGGCCATTCAGAAGGAGAAATAAGATTATCTTGATGGAACAGCAGCTGGTACATATATTCAGCCTTCCAGTCCTCAACGCGAGCCTTCAAAAAAAGGCATTGAATTCGTGTCAGCGACATAAAAACACAAATGTATCAAAAACAACAAAAAAAAAGAAAAAATGCTGATACTGATTAATAAAAAAGAATAGAAATGGACTGACATCTTTGTTTTTAATCTTCTCTATGAATGAGACACCATCAAAAGTGCAGGCAACCTTTAACACATAGAATCCACACTCGTTTGCGCCCTGCTCTGGTGTTAAAACATAGTTGCAATGCTCAGCAGCTGCTTCCCAATCAACATCATTGTGCGCGCTGTATTCTTTTATTCCGTACACCTCCTTCATGAGAGCCACCATTCTCCTTATCTGTACAGAAAATTTAGTGAGAAAAAACAATATGGTACACAAAAAAGTATACTGGTAGCGGTAGTGATTGGTCCATCTTACAATTTCAACATGGTTGCGGTGGTGATTGGCCCTTGTTGTGTTTACCATGTTCTGGTTAGTGTACCTCCTGGAATCAAGTACATCCACCGAGCGATTATACTTGTTCATGACATACATCGAGTGGTGGGAGTCCATGAAATGAGGAATTAAGATCTGTTTTGATCAATCAAGGAGGTTCAAGTTAAACATATATGTTTACTGTGAAAAACATCAGGTACAAAAAACACTTACCAGATTTGCATTCAAAAGATTTTCATCATCCCTCACATATTGGTTGAACATTTTAGCCGCTTGTTTTACATTAAATTGTTGCCTCTGCATAGTTCTACCACTACTGTCCTTCAGGTCAAAGGGTGCGAAATCAAGCAGGTACTGCGTGCCAAAAACAGAAAAAAATAGTAAGAAGTTCACTCTGATGATGGTGTAAAGTTTGCTGTGATCACACATGAGAAAAGTCTGTACAAAAAAGGTTCAGAACAGACTTACTGGAATTGTGTTTGGTGTGAGCAAAACACGGTCGCCAGTTCGAAACAAGTATTTCATATCAGGCGAGTTTTTCCAGTAGGATATTATGAAATCCATAATTTCACCTTCCAACATTTCGCAACGGCCAAAGAGCCTGAACATGAATTTGCCATCGATACAGTATTCCTCATCAATTGGATTCTTGAACTTCACAATAGGTACACTGAAAGGCACATGGGGGACACAAAAAAGACACAAAAATATAAGAAGGACAGCTAAAAAGATTAAAAAAGGATGAAAAAACTCTAAAACAATATTGGACACCAAACACCAAAAAATAATGATAAATGTGTGACATAAACTCACTCGCCATGGACGTGAAGATAATCTTTGCTTAGTATGAACTGTTTAAGTTCCTTGGCCTTCGATAAATGAGGGAACTTGTATGGCACAAGCTTTGGGACTTCAGATCTCAATTTCTTGACAGGTTTGGTAGGCCTCTTCTTAGAAGTAACAGGAATTTTTGCAGTGGGTTTACTGGGCTTCTTAGTGACAAAATCATCACTGCTATCCGCAGTACAGACATGCACATCCTTGGAGACATGTTTAATTTCGCGCTTCCACGGTGCATCACTGACAAAATCATCGTCACTGTCCTCAATCGGGACAAAAGTTCCAGTTCCTTTGCCTCCAGTGGATGAATCCTTAATGGACTTTCTTGTTTTTACCGTCGGATGGAGACGGGCAATAGCCTTCTGCGTCTTGCTTTGAACTTTTACGGTATCTTCTTCGTCAATGGGTATAACCTCGGGAGTGTAGCACTGAGTCTCGAATAGAGAAAAATTGTCCTCATCAATGTCAAGACGTTCGCCTGAAAAAACATACAATTTCAAAAACATAAACTGGTAAAAAAAAGGAAGAGGGAATCAAATAAGCAGACCCTAAAAAAAATGAAAAAAGTTCACTTAGCTGCATGTAGGAGTTATGCTATAAACTATGGGGAGTTCAACATTTGCAAAAAACAGAAAAAAGTGAAAATGAAGGAGTGGTTGCTACCTGGGTCAATGCCTAAAACAGACTTGAGGTCTATACCAAAATCACTAGCCGTCAACCAGCTGTAGAGAACAGTCATCCTGATGTTCAATATGTCTTTCTGGTTAAAGATAATCAAACCATTGCCATCATAGGACTGTAAGTTTTGAAGCATGAAAAAGCCGCAGTCATGGCTGCACATACACAAAATAAAAATGGAGAGGGAGAGAGTTAATAAAACAGATTATTTATATGTATGTACAAAAAGGAAAAAGAAAATTGAAGGCTGAACATGTGGGATATGTACTTACGCAGTTCCTTGCCTAGGACTCCTCACATAATCCGGCTTGAAGTGATCAATTGATGCTGGAGAAAAGGTACCACCTTTGGAATCTCTAGCTTCCCTCCATAATTTCTTTATACCACGTGCCATTAAATGAACTACCCTCTTAGCATCTGGATCAGTGGGTCCGCGCAGAGAATCAATAATCTCAATGCGTTCCTTATTCATGTTGATAGCTACTACACAGAAATGGCCCACAACACCAGGGAGCGGAGGGTTGGGTGGGTCAAATGTAGCAAACAAAATCTGAAAACAAGTAAATAAAAGTACATGCAAAAAGTCACGCACAAAAACATCGTGTATCAAAAAAGGAAAAATGTAGAAAAAAGACAAAAAGGACCAGAAAGTTTCTACTTACAACTTCTTTCTTGTCCAAGCGTTCTTCAGAATCAGGATTGAAAAAATTACGCAAACATGTACTCCCTAGATTCTCTTCAAATAGGTGCCTCTGATTGAAGTAAAAATACAACATAATAAGAGGTATTATTACCAGGAAGGCAACAGAAATTACAAGTAATACAGAAAAGAAAGTTCACTTCTGGAAAAAAAAAGAAAGGGAGTTCACATACAGAGCAAACATATGGTGCAACAAGCTTCTCTGAGTTCTTGAACTTTTGACCAAGCAAAAAAGTTCCAAGAGAAACTGTGAACGAGCAAAGAAAGCCGTAAGGCTGGAAAGCTTCGCCGACTTGTCCAATCGTGCATCTACAATGATCATTCTCGAAAAGTATGTTGTCCCTGCGTTGGAAAAAAATATAAAATAGCATAAATTGCCTGAAAACACACATATCCATCCTTTTTCATGCCGTATGCAACAAAAAAAGAGAGAAACAAAAACCTTTTCTTGGGATCCTTCCTCAACCGACACACAACATCATAAACTTCTTTTATTTTCTTCATGAGTGGCATAGCAGACAGCGGAGGAGTTGAAAATTGACTCGACACTGAACAAACTGAGAAAAACTGAAGGGTGAATTAAAAAAAGAGAAGTTCACTTTTAAAAATTATTTAAGTTCATATATCCAGAAACTAAGAGGTTTGTTCACATAATAAAAGAACACTCACCTGATACTTGTGTGTGTTCTTCCTCAAGATATGCAGTAGCAGACGGGTCGTGGTGCTCTTCATGAACAATATCACATGTTGAAGGAGCGTCACCGGGTTTGTCAGATTGCAGCTCCGTCTGCTGCACTGGCTCGTCCACAATGGCTCCAGATGGATCAACTGGATCATCGAGTACAGTGGGGTTTACATGTTGTGTACCCGCTTCAAAAGGAGGAACAGTAGCTCCAGCACAACCGCTGCCACGTGATTCATCGCCATCCTTCGCTGAATATACATTAATTGGACGGGCGTCAAGCAATACAAGCGGATCTCCAGATGATGTGTTCTTACTGAATGATACGTAAAACTGTTTGCTCGTTGAAGCATCAACATCGTCTTCATCTTCAAATTCCTTCAATGCAGACGTATCAAATTGAGGGATGCTATGATTCATGGCATGATCATCTCCAACGCCGTCTCCGTCACTCAAATCATGCGGCGGGGTCACGGGTGTGGTGAATTGGTTAACAACATCAGCACTAGTGCCGTCAACACATGCAGTATATTCTTCACCATCTGCGTTATGATCCTGAGAAGCTAACTCCTCAGCTAGCTTAGCTTCTGCCTGAAAAAATAAAGAAGTTAATTCAAACATCAGATGTAAGTTCACATGGAACAAAAAGCAAAAAAGCTCATTATATAAACTGAACAGGAGTTACCTATACAAAACCAAAAAAAAAGGATACTGATAAAACATAAAAAAAAGGAGTTCACTATTAGTATATATCGGCAGTTAATTAGTTACATGCTCAGGGTGGATTTACGAGAATAAAAACATTATTTTAAATGGTTGTACTAAAAAAAGGAAAAAAGAAGTTCATTCAAACATGTAAAATTACCAGAGCTTCAGCCTCCGATTGTCCTAGATCTGTGTACCCACAATAGATAACATTGCCGGGGGCACGCCCAGACTTATCATCTTGCTCAAGGATTTGCTTCTCTATGGTGACACCTTCTCTTTCATAAAACATACAAAAAGCATCCTGTTTCGAGCGAAAATCATCGAAACCTGACTGCAAGGAAAATGTAGCAGACCTCAAGCTGTCAAGTAATTTTAGTTCATTCTCTGTCTCCACCTTAACTACTTCTGCGCTAGGGCCATGGCCCTCAGGAAAAAGACCGGATATAGTGCTCATACGATCAGATGTTGTTGGGATGGTATGAGATATTTGTTCAACTTTCTGCAACATCTCCCTAATTTGGTCATAAACCGATGAAGAACTACCTCCCACATCTGAAGACGGCTGGGGTTTCGGTGCACATTTGTCATCTGCCTGCTGAAAAGAATGAATCTTGATCTGAGTGTTGCCCATGTCTTCAAATTTGTGAACAGAAGATGGCCTATCAGGCGAGTGGTGACATGTATCATAAATAAGCTCTTCAGCGGGGAAGGTATATGAATACACAATTTGGTGGGAGCCTTTCCACTGAAAAAAAATGAGGTTCAATAATGTGAGAACATGAAGTTCACACATCAAAGTTAACAAAAAAAGGTACAGTAAATATGATAATACAAAAAGTTCATGAAGCAAAAACAAAAAAAGAGGTTCAGAATTGACATGCTTATCAGTTTCACTGTTACACACAACTTTTTTTTACAAAAAAGTAAGCTGTAAAAACCAGAATAAAGAAATTAACAGAAAAAGCAACGGAATTAAAAAAATACTGTATGATACAAACAAGTTTACAAAACAGAAAAATGATAGAAGAAGGGAAAAGGGTAGTAATACTAACCCCAAGTTTACCAAACTTGTAATCTGCTAGTACACATCCACCATGCTTGAACGTGTCGAGGTGGAAAATATCATTCAGAGGTTTCTCGTACAAGTAGTTCGCACGTGGCGTCTTGATATGCATTACAGAATACTTCTTTGAAAAGCAGCTGTCCAGATACATAACAGTCGGCACAACACCACACCCCTCAGGGCCAGCCTGCGGTATACTTCTATCCTGGTACTTAATAGCAGCTCTTTTGATCTCATCAACAACTAACTGGCAGTAGTCCATCTTCGCCATTTTGTTGTAATCCATATTGACAAGCATGGCAGCCTCCCTCCCAACACGAGGTGCTGACCCATGGCATATAAGCTTGTTGTATAAAATAGCAAAGAAAACCTTCACAGCCAGATCAACCTTTGAGGGATCTTCCACTAGATCTTCTAGAATCTTGCGCAAATTATTTATCTCAATGCTAGACTTGCTGTCAAGACCAAGTTCTCCCTTCAAAACAGAAAGGGACTCGTCATGCCCAGAATCAGCAGGTCTAGGAGCTGCGTCACCTCCCATGGGGAACCCAAAAATATGATGAACAGCCTCTCTGTTCACAACAATTCTCCTGCCAGGTCCACAGTCGATAGTCATCGCTGATGTGTCAATGGTCATCAACAGATGGCACATCAGCACACGTGAAACATTACCCTCCAGCACCCAATCAAAAACACAACCAAAACCGGCTTCCCTGACTTTGGCCCTGTGAGTATCTTTCAACAGCTTAGCAGCAGCACGGACTTCGCCAAGAGAACAACGAACGGTCTGCTGGAACCGCTTCTGTCCAGGTTTTACGGTTTCACCATATCTCTTTCTCCGACCCAACGGCTTCTTGTGAACTACTACAACCCGCTTCTCATACTGCTTCTTCCTTTTTTATTCTGCACAAAACAACAGGAAAATGGAATAAATGTACAATAACAAAAGAGAAGTTCACTATATCAATAATGGAATAAAAATAATCAATATCAGGTTCAGTAGGTCGGATGATGACAACACAAAAAGAGAAATGGGTATATAAGAGAAACAAAAAATAACCTCAAGATCAGAGGCCTCGAAGTCTTCCCAATCATCATCAAAGTCATGTGCGTCATCAGACCCTGCATCGTACATGTCGTCGGCAACCCTCTTGCGTTTGGAGAGATTAGATTTAGCAGTGGGAGGTGATTGCTGCAAAGGGTCCGTATCTTCAGACAAACGAGACATAGCAACAACACGAGGACTGCGCCGTGGGGAAGCAACACATGCAGATTTTTTCTTAGCAACAGCCATCCTGGCTTTCTTTATCGCTGGTGGAGTTTCACAAAATTCTGCAGAAGGGGAATCTGGACAGGGTGCATCACTTGCCTGACCAGTCTTCAACCTCGATGGGTATTTCCTGTGGTACTGCTTTACCTTCTCATTGAAAATATCTACCCTGGCCATATGTTCCTGCTGATACTTATCAAGCTGTTCCTGAACATTGTGTTCCTGAGTAACTTCTTCAATGCCGTCAACAGTCTGCGAGGGCGTATCCTGCCACTCGGGCGTACACTCCGATGAATGTGCACTAGTCACAGGCAGTTGCTCATTGCTGACAATGTGCAAAGGAGTAGGATCAAAAATAGGCCCTGCTGTGCGTTCACCATCAACAATAGTCACAGGCAGTTGCTCATTGCTGACAATGTGCAAAGGAGTGGGATCAAAAATAGGCCCTGCTGTGCGTTCACCATCAACACCACTGATATCATCACCCCAAGGAGCTTGAGCGAACAATGGTGTGCTGTAATTCACAGGGACACTGCTTTCAGGCCCATCAGATTGAAGGTTCAATGGCGTACGGTCGAACGCTGGGGCACTACTGTCAAAACCACCAGATCGAAGAACCATTGGCGTACGGTCAAACAACGGGGCATCGATTGGAGCATCTGGCGCTATTTCTGACATAGATTTGTCAGGCATGTCCACTCCAAGCTTTGCAGGGGAATCGACTATAGGTTAATCAGAATTGACCTGGTTTAAAGATTCCCTAATGGTGTCATCACCTGCACGCACACAAACGAAAAAAGAAAGGTAAAACATACATATTTCAAAAAACACACATTTAGAAACACAATGATAGAACATATAGAACAAAAAGACTGCAGATCAAAAGCCTGTATAGCTTAACAAAATAAAGAATAAACAACATGATGGAAATATGAGAGGTTCACATACATATAAAGCAAAGAGTCTATACAGCTCATGGTCTACTTGAACAGCAAAGTTGATATAATATACAAAAAATGGAAAAAATGAGAAGTTCACATAAATATATAGCAGAGGTTTATATAGCTTATGATCTACTGAACAGCAAAATAATGATGCATGATTGAAAAATGGAGATTCATTCCCCACCACGCACATACACAACAGGGATAAAAACAACTAACAAGTAAAAAATCAACGCAGGAACTTCCACACAGTAGCACAAAAAGGGATTTAAAATAAAAAATACACACAAAAAAAATATGGGTAATTTATAACCTTCGATTCCTGACGGGGAAGATCCATCCATTACCTCTCAGGTGATTGCGACCAGGTGAAGGGGTGCTCCCGGCAACGATCTTGGACGAAATCGAGAAGAAGATGTAGAGGAAGCAGGATGGAGGGGTCGGCGCAGTCCTTCTCCGTCGCGAATCCGAGCAGCCGCCGACGGATAATCAGGCAGGACTCCCCCGCTGCGCCGCTCCACAAACCCTAAGCATGATGACGGGGGTGGATGCGAGCAGGAGGGGTGCTCCCGCTACGCCGTTGCGCGGGCGGAATGCTGGTGCTGGGGAGACCACCCGACGACAAACAGCGGCGGCGGTAGGTGGCGGCGTGTGGGCAGCGGGTGGGGGGCTCGAGCGTGGGCGCGCGCGGTTGCGCCGAGATCTCCGATGAAGAGGGGTTTGGGGAGAGAGAGAGAGAGAGAGAGAGAGAGAGAGAGAGCGCAGTTATGTAGCGGGCGGTGCGAAGTAGTGCGGACAGACACGCGGAGGATTCGGGAAAAAAAGTGGCCGGCAGGAATTAGAAGCGACGAGGTCACAAACTGGGCCGCAGGTGTATCAAAAACCAAGAGTTACGGCCCGATACTGTTTTGGTCGGAATATTAAAAACAGTTATTAATTTTCAGATATGGAAAAAACACATACGCCACTCAAAAATTGAGAAGTTCAAAACTCGGATAGAAGTTCGCTTATCCGTGTTAAAAAGTGGTTTGCTTATTTTAAAAGTTAAAAAATGTGCATACAAAAATAAACAATCTGTGAAATAATAAAAAAGGTTATTATTGTAAAATGATAAAAAATGTGGGGGGGGGGGTCGCCCCAACCCCCGCCCCCCACCTCCTCCCATATTCAAACTCAAAACATTAAAAAAAATAAGGAAGTTCACATATACGGGATGTGAGAGTTAAAGGTTGAAGCTAAGGGAGTTTGATGCTGACATGCGGGAAGTTCAAGATATAGCGTACACGAAATCTGTTTCTGAGTATGCAAAAAGCGCTCATACGGGATCCCTTGGCCAGATTGACCGCCCCGTCATGCAATTTGGCATCGCTTGGAGACTAATCTAAGTCTACCATGTCGCCACATCAAGATAGATAAACACAAACCGAACAAATTTTGAGTTCTTCCGCGTATCCCGACGGACACCTGATTACGTATTTCATAGATTGCTCCTAAATATGTACGAGATTTTGAAAAGTGATAGAGATAAAAAACATGCGCAATTCTAGTATCTTTCGAACGGTGTATACTTTTCATCAATCCGATCAGCGGTTCGGAAATGCCGCCCCAAAAACTGCAGGAAAGTGTAGTAGGCAGCCAAAACTAAATTAGATGCGTTTAAAATTATTTTAAAACCGTGCATAATTTCGAAAACTGGTAGAAGAGTAAAAGTTGCGGATTTTTCTTGCGAATCCAACGGTATATCACTCGCGCCATTTGGATCAACGGTTTGAAAAATATGGCCGGAAAACCGTCCGCACCTAGATATATATATATATATATATATATATATATATATATATATATATATATATATATATATATAGGTAAATTAGTAGGTGCTCCATGGTGCCCGGGCACCATACTCGATACGCGTAAAATACCTATTGCCTTGTACATACCTGAGGTATGTATGTATACTAGATACCTAATAGACATAAATGATGTATATGTACGGTAGGTATGATACGTTTTTGCACGTATACCTAGGGTTGTCTTAGGGTATGTACAAAATACGTATATTTGGGTATATATATATTAGGTATGTGTAACTTGGGTATATGTAACTTTGCTATGCATACCTTGGGTATATGTAAGTTAGGTATACGTAACTTAGGTATGTACACCTTTGGGTATGTGTATTTTGATGTAAATTGTACGTATTTGAGGTATGGTGCCCGGGCACCATGGTGCCCCAATTGGGCTTCCTATATATATATATATATATATATATATATATATATATATATATATATATATATATATATATATATATATATATATATATATATATCTTATTTTAAGAAGTCTGTCTCCGATTCCATGCTCGACACCCCGATATAGGATACGCTATTTCAAACAGCCCCGGATATGGATTATCCGAAAATTAATAAGGATTATCCAATGGTTTTAATCCGAATAATCTGATTTTCCATCGAAATGTCTTAACAAATAGAGCATAATTAGTAGTTAGTGAGATTCCAAGTTCCTCCGGACAACACAACTCACTTACGCAACCCATGTATCAACTATGGAGTATAATTTTATTAGGCTACTACTCCCTCATATTATATTATGATATAGATGGGAGAACTATTTTTTATTGTATGATTTTTCATGTACTTATATGCGTACTTATATACGATTAATCTTTTTTCGCCATGATTTCGCTCCATTTCCGTTCCGATTCTGCGACCGGATATATCCGCCCCTGAATCTGCTACTGGTCATTATGCGCTCAACTTCGAATCCAATAAAAAATGTGGAAAGGATTCGTATACATCCCTATGTCTAGTGTGTAGTGTGTCCGAAATCTGACTACTAGTCAAAATAAGTCGTTGTGTATAAATAAGGCATCAACGAACGAACGTACCAAGCAACAAATGGGAAAAAGATCCACGAAATCAACAACTAGCCAGCTGGGTTCTTAATCGGTTAGGTTAATCCTATAAGCCCTAGATCCGGTAGTCTATTTAGATGTACTACGGGAAGCCTTAGGGCCCGGTTTCAATCTCATTGTAATCGCATATGTTGCCTTATAGTGAATTACAGAAGCATGTAGGATCTCGCCGATGTTGTGAGATCCAAAGCTGGGTAAACTGTGTGATATCCAGTCACCGGAATCCTCCACGCCCTATCCCATGTTCTACCGTCGGTGTATGGCACCCTCGTTCGTGCTAGCGATATCGATACCTCAATAGCAAGCCTACAGATGATATGGTGTCGGTGTGTTGCTCCCCGCCACAAAAGAAACACAAAATAAACCATTGCACACATATATGAATTAAGAATCAATTTTACTAATTTTCAGCTAGGCTAGTGCTCAGTCAAGTCATTTACCCTCGGATTCACCTTGCAATTTCGTACACTATGAGTTGCAACTCAGATTTCATTAGTTGTAAGTGGGGTTACAATTCAGAAAAATACTCCACCCCGTTAGATTTGCTTTCTGATTCGTGCTAGCCATGAGTTGCAACTAATATTGTTAACTTAATTCTCAATCGACTTAGAATTAGTAACACCCATTAACAGGCTCTGGCCCACAAAAGTGTGGCCCGTGCAGCAGCACAGGGCCCCAATTTTTTGGGGGCCGAAAATATCCAGTTTCCTCTATATAAAAATACTTGAGAATGATATCACAAAATTAATTCAGTCCTATTGGTAGTTGGCATGAGTTTCAGTAGTTGTACAAGGTGGAGGTCTCAAGTTTGAGTCTATAACGCGGCAGTTATTTTCTTTATTATCCGATTTTATACTGTTCCATTTGATTATGCATTCTATTAGCATTAAATAAAACTTACAAAAGATGTTTTCCATTCTATTACTCCTGAAACACACTATACATACTCCTGAAACAAATTTATAGTTTCAAATGTTAAGCATGTCAGAAAAATTACAATAAGATTCTTTCAGATTCAAATTTCTCATGACTTCTCATATTCAAATTAAATAGTTATCACTTTCATTTTTATTTATAAATTGTGAGGTAAATTTAATATAGTGTTTTTATATTTCCCTCATTGGGATAGTTCTTACATGTACGTGTTGGGATAACTTTACATGCTACATGCCTTTGAGATTTTGCAAGTATTTTTCTAGGTTTTAAGTCCCAAAAAATTCAAATATATCAAAACTAATAGATGCAGGTTTTTCCGGTCGGACCGCTGGTCCAATCGGTTTTATAAATTGTGCATGTTTCCTTGTAAAATGGGTTGCAAAACAGTTTTATTACATGTTTAGAATCTAGAAAAGTTGGGAGAAGTTTTTAAACGGGCCTAGACCTATGGAAATTAGACGATTCCCAGTGCGTTGTTGCGGAATGAATAGATACATCTTTACAAAATCATGAAAGTAAAAGTAAACACTGCCAGAATCTTTAAATGGGCCTAGACCTATAAAAGTTTCCTGAGTTTACTCGCAGCGGATTGGAAGACAGATGGTCCGAGTTTTACAACACTGTTCATGGCGAGTGGGGACGTTCGCACTGCCAGAATCCGTTCTTGGTGGTCCCAGTCCTCCGGGGTGAAAACCCTCCGGGCGAACCTCGTGGTTCTATTGGCAATGGTGGCTCCCTAGTCGTTCCCTTGCTGAAGGCATTGTTTAGAGGATGGTGAAGGGGTCGTTGCATAGAAAACAAAAAAAATTCCTACGCAACAAGCGGAATAAACCCCAAGGATCTAGTTCTATTAGACGAAGGTAGCGAAGATGAGATCCAATCTCTTACCCTCGAAGAACGTTCAAAGCGTTTTGTCGATGCAGGGGTTGGTCTGTCGATCCCCGCAACTAGACGCATCTAGTCACGAGGAGATGTATTATCCACGCGATCCAATCCGATGGAGCACCGCACAAGCAGCGCCTCCGCGGTATCCACACGTACGGCTCGATGTAGACGTCCTCTCCTTGATCCCGCAAGCGAGGAGGACGTGGCTAGATGGATCTCGGCACCACGACGGTTGTGGTGGCGTTGATGATGTAGATCTCTCCACGGACAGGGCTTCGCCAAGCCATGAGCGAGGGAGAGAGGAGGAGGAGGTGCAGCAGCAGCCCTACACTAGGGGTGGTGCGGCTAGGAGGAGGTGCAACTCACGGCAGCCCTCCGGGAGGGGTGGCGCAAGAGGTGGAGGTGGAGCAGCAGGGAGGGGCGGCGGCTAGGGCAACAAGTGCCTCTCCCTTGGCCGCACCCCACCTTAAATAGGTGGAGGCCAAGGGGAGGGGTGCGCCGGCCCTAGGGGTGCCTTGCCCCCCAAGGCTCCTCCCTTTCCTTAAAGGGGGATGCGGCCAAGGGGGGAGGCTTGGCCCCCAAGCCAACTCCAATTAGGGTTCGGCCCCCCTTTCCTTTCCTTTGGCCGGCTGGGCCATGTGGGCTGGTGTAGCCAGCCCATTAAGGTTGCTGCACCACCCATTGGTCCATGTGGGCCCCATACTCCTATGGGCCCCACTTCTAGACTCCTCTAGAACCTTCTAGAATATTCCGGTACTCTACCGGAAAATTCCCGGACTTTCCGATACCTCCGGAAACCACTTTCCTTATATGAATCTTATTCTCCGGACTCTTCCGGAACTCCTCGTGATGTCCAGGATCCCATCCGAGACTCCGAATCACCATTCGTTTATACCATTAATTATCTCATCGTTAACCCTAGCTACATCGGAGCGTTAAGTGTGTGACCCTACGGGTTCGAGAACATGTAGACATGATCAAATCAATAATCAATAGCGGGACCGGGATGCCCATATTGACTCCTAAGTATTCAACGAAGTTCCTTATCGATTCAACCATGATGACAGAGATTCTTAATCTCGTATACGATTCCCTTTGTCTCACTGATATTTAATTTGCCCGAGATTTGATCGTCGATATCTCCATATCTAGTTCTATCTCGTTACCTGGCAAATTATCTTTACTCGTCCATAATATAGGATCTCCGTGATCAACACTTAATCACATGGTTGCAACCTTTCTGATGCTATATTACCGAGAGGGCCCAGAGATATCTTTTCCGTCACAAGGAAGGACAAATCCCACTCTTGATTCATGTCACCCAACAAATACCATCGGAGATACCTGAAAGCCACCTTTATAATCACCCAGTTATGAAGTGACGTTTGATGTCCACAAAGTATTCCTCCGGTAAACGGGAGTGACATAATCTCATGGTCTAAGGAAACTATACTTGGCATATACTAAAGCGTTGGCAATGAAACTGTGTGACACGATCAAGTGCAACTCTCTATTATTTGGGTCTTGTCCATCACATCCTTACTCCTAATGATATGACTCTGTTATCAAGTGACTATAACAAGTCCATGGTTAGGAAACTCTAACCATCTCTTAACTAACGAACTAGTCCGGTAGAGGCTTACTAGGGACACCTGGTTGTTTATATTCCACACATGTATTATGTTTCCGATTAATACAATTATAGCATGGAGAATAAACTATTATCATAAACATGAATATGCTAATAAACCATTTTATTATTGCCTCTAGGGCATATTCCCAACAGATGGACCTACTCCAAGGTGAAAACTCCTACTCCAAGGTGAAAACTCTGTATCTGACTATGATGGTTGGATTGGACGACGATGGTAGTTATGCACTGTTATCTTCTTGGAGGCGTTGTTTTGGAGAATCTTTTTCGGAGTCTCAGACAATACCGCACAAAATACCATAATACTGAAATAAAATGGTCTATAATAAGTAAGATGAATTACTCAAATTGCTGAATGAAGAAAGAGGGGAACTAATTCTGCTGAGTTGTATAAAGTGCATTTTCATCGCAATTATAAACAATTATCATCTCGCTAAATAGCATCACTATTTTACTGCAATTTGTCAATCAAATAGCTTGGAAATCATGAACAAACCGAAGCTTGGTAGGAAGTGATGAAACAGACTGTATGTGTGTGTAAACTTACTATAGCGACTGTGAACTACGGAGTACTTGATATGAAAATACATCCGGTTCTGAAATAAAGGGCAATCGAGCACTTGGAAGCTACAAATGCCAGATGGTTATACCTGGTTGCTATTAGGCAACAAATTGCAATTTTAAGCTTCTGATCTCACCTTCTTGAATATGATTCTATATGGATAAGCAAAACCGCAGTGGATCAGTTGAAATAGATAATAAAATAATATCAACGCTCCCGGACAATCAGAAGAATTGTGCGGAGAAATAGCTAAACTTTCATTTCATCTCACTGCATAATCAGATAGGAAGGAAAAATTTCAGATGATACTGAGAATAATTTCACCAAATGAACAACAGAAGAAGGATAATAAACAACTATTGTGAATTGAAGTCTGCAATTTTGAACATACAATGTCACGCCCCGAGATCGGGCCTGGGAGAATGACAGCCGCCGCGCGCCTATAACCCGTGAGGATTATACACGCGCAAGGCGTAAAAAAGCGGGATAAACAAGCACAGTGAATTTCAAGTAGCTTATTTAGTCATATTACAAGATTATTTACATTTAAAAGAATAAATAAAATAGATTATCTACTCGTTTCCCTCCCAGTTGGTCCAGCCTTTGATCATAATTAGTTTTTTTTAGACTTGATCATAATTAGTTAATCATCTCAATAAAATTATGTTGGCTGATCATTTTTGTTGAATTGCGCTTGCCTTACGGCTCCTAGTTTGCTTTAGGATCCAGTAGCAATGCTTATGGACACGTTTTCCTTGTTAATTGAGGTGTGATGCCGTTTAACATGGCTTGACTTCTCGTTGTAGTTTTGGATACATGGCCATGGTATCAACGAGCGTTTGGTTACCGGGTGGGGGAGATACCAACGTCGATTCCGGACATGATACCGACTAATGAATTTTGAATTGCATCCAAAGTCTGACGGAATTGGGAAGAATTTTCCATACATTGAATTGAGCCTCATGCCTAGTTTGTTTAAAGATTCATTAGCAATGATACTTTGCACGTTGAAACCACCATTGGGGCGAAAACGTACAATTCCTCCTTAGCCAACACCCCCTTCGGCGCCAACCACCCGTGGATGCCCTCTCCCAGTGGAGAACCATCGCCACCCTGTTCCTAAAGAAAAACCAGACAAGAAGAGTCAGTAATACTATAGCAAGCCGAGCCAATATGGTCAGCCACAAGTCCAAAATCCGGCGCCGTCATCCTCCTACTCGCATCCGGTCCAGACGCGATTGTCTTTTCCCTAGCCTGCTTGGATTCATTTGTTGATGCCGAGAACAATCGAAACGACTCTTCTTCCAAACTGATCCCCTCAGTCATATGGCGACAGTCCTCCTAGGCCGGTAGCATCAGGAGGAGAACGATGGCGCGATGGAGGGTCTGATCTTGCCGCGAAGACACGCGCATCGGCTGAGGAGCTCCGCTGCTGTTGATGCAAAGAGGAGGATCATACGAGAAGAAGTATTGCCTAGTTTCATTACTTCATTGTCGATTCATTGTTGCCCAAAAGGCTATGGTAACGATGATGAGATCATGTTTTTCCAAATGATGGAAGAGTACGTCAATCTCGCAATCGATGTGGAGCAGGCATTTGGTGCTCAAAGCTTGTTTTGCTATTGATAGAAGATATAGGGCGTGCATTTGGTGCTCCAAGACCGTTTTTCTATTGTATGGTACCCTTCTCTATCAATTGTCGCTATATCAGATGTGGAGATCATAAATGTTTGTGCCATCATGCACAATATGATCATGAAGGGTGGGCGCGATATTGTATGATGTTTGATCAGTAATTTGAGTACCATGACCCTCTTGCCAAGCCATATCAGGGCATCCCTACCGAGTTTTCTGAAATTCTCGCCATGCATCCGGAAATTCGTGATGAAACAACTCACCACCAAGTTAAAGATGATCTGGGGGGCGTTTATGGGCGGTTAAAGAAAACGATTAGTTTGAGTGTCATGTTGTTTATAAATCTTGCTGGTTTAATGTTTTAATTGAATTGTTGTAATAACTATTTTTAATTTGAATTGTTGTAATCAAACTTACAACTAGAGTTCAATAATAATAATAATAATAATAATAATAATAATAATAATAATAATAATACAATTGACATACAACTAGAGTTCAATAATAATAATAATAATTGGAAAATAATAAATAGGGTGCTGCGGAGTAGCCGTACGGCACCCCACCCTGCCCAAGACGGCACAATACAAACGTAGACGTTCACCCACACGTACGCTCACCCTATAAACATACGCAGCACACCCTATCATTATGAGACGCTCACCCTATAAACATACGCAGCACACCCTATCATTATAAGCATCTTTGAGAGACTGAGTTGACAGATCTAATCTTGAATTGATGAAGTTATCATGGGCGCTACCTACGAGATCGTCCCTCTCACTAAAAGAATATTTGTTTTTATATGACACACGGGTTGGTTCGCTTCGCGTTGGCACATCAAGCTCTGGTTTACATGGCCCTATATTCAGAACTGGAGTGGACATTGATGCATGGCATGTCAAAATCGGAAGCACATATGAAGTGTTCGTACACACAGGCAAGGCGAGAATTATCTTCTTTGAGATTAATTCCATTATCATCGAGGCAAGCAAATGTATTGTTGAACGCACGATCGATCCAAATATCGCAAGGACTTCATTTATTCCCAAATCGACAGCACAAAACACACTCAAAACCGAAGCTAAGAGCCTGAAACCCCTCAAAGGCTCGCCGCCGCCGCTTTGTTCTTGATCGGGAAGCAAGTACGCGACGCAATTCTTATTAAATCGATCCCCCAATTTCACAAGGAGTTCCATCCATTATGCCCAATCGACGACAGACTCGGATCCGAAATCAACCTGAAACCTCCCAGCATCATCATCTAGAGGCTGGCCGCGGCCGGCGCGTCGACGACGAAGTCCAGCACCACGACCTCGTCGAGCAAGGGCCTGAGCGCGGCCTTGGCCTCCTCCACCTTGCCGTCCCCCTCCAGCGCGTCCAGCTCCTCGACGCTGTCGAACACGGCGACCATCCCGAACTGGTACCCCTTGGCCCTGGCCGGGGAGAAGTTCTCCCCGAAGCTGACCCTGGAGCCCTTCCCTCCCCGGCGGCCCTGGTTGCCGCGGCCACCCCCACCAGGAGCTTCCCGACCTCCACCCCCTCCTTGACCTTGGCGAGGGTGAGCCGCACGGCGGCGCCGGGGGCGACCGGGGACGGGAGGTCCGCCACGTTGACCCAGTCGACGGCGGTGGCGTCGAGCGCGTTGGGGGCGACGTGCGCCTGCACGGCCGCCACGTGCGCCGGGTGGACCGCGTAGGCGGCGAGGTCGGGCTTGGCGGCGTAGCGGGAGTGGAGGAGGTGGGTGGGGCCGAGCGCCTCGGCGGCGGGCGAGCGGAGGCGGAGCACGGGGCCCGCGTGGATGTAGGAGAGGCCCGGGACGAGGGCGGAGAGGGACTGGAGCGAGGAGACCATGGCGGCGGCGGCGCCCGAGGAGATGGCCTCCGGGCGGACCTTGATGAGCACGAAGTGCTCGATCGGGGCCGCGATGGCGGGGGCGGGGGTGGGGGTGGGGGTGGTGGATGACATGGCGGCGCGGAGGACGGTGGCGGAGGGTCGGAGGCGGCGGAGCGGGGAGGAGGCGAGGAGGGGTAGGTGGAGTCGAGGGGAGGGGATGGCTTTGAGGCAGATCATGGTGCGGGCAGTCGATGCGAGGTTAAAATCGAAATGGGATTGGGAGGACAGTGACCTGTGACCGTCTCACACTCTTGGGAAGATGGATTTTTATAGTGGTGGCGCCGTGGTGGATTTTTTCTTCTTCTCCTGGACGAGGCGCACGGAGTGGCACGGCGCTGCGGTGGCGGCGGCTGCGCTCCGTCGGCTGGTGTGCTGCGCTGTGCTGTGTGCGGGCATCGTGACACCGTCAGCTCTAAAAAGGGTTTTGTGTTTGCGGTAGACGATGCGTGAACCGACGGTGGTGGTGTGTTTGTGTTTGTGCTTGCGTGTTGTGTTGCGTATATTTCCAAAACGACGTCATTACCAGCTCAGGTGTTGTTTCATTTCACTTGCAACAGGGACCGCACGACCGCACACTTGTTTAGAGTCACCCAGCACGGCAGCACAGCACCGAAGCCCGCGACGCGAACAACTTTACTGAAATAGACAAATGACAGTGTACCCTGACGGAAGACTGGCTAAGCAGCACGTGTCACCCACCGTCAGAGCAGAGAGGGGGCGATCTGATAGGTTTTCCGCTCCCTTCACCAACGACGTATGTGGTCCGTCTCGTCTCCGGCGGTCCTTGGGGTTTTGGAGGTGTTTCCGTTCTTAGTTTTTTAGTCTCGGTGTCTTATTGGGGATGGTGATAGCACGACGATATTCGGATAGGGCGCGCGAAGTTGTCTATCCGGTGCATCTCTGATCGATTTTTGTGTTTGGTGTGTCGAAAAGACTACATACTCTTACGAGTCAGCTTACTCGTTTCAGTTCCATCTGAGGTGAGTCGGCGCAAAGGATGTACTCAAGACTAGTCAATAACATAAATGAGATTCAAGGCCCTAGAGCCGTTGATGTAGATAATGTCTCCATCATAAAGAAGATGTTTTTAGCTCTTAGTGATAAGTTCGACACGTTATGCACTCTCATCAAGGAGAAGGCAGAGTTGACCATGACCAGTGGCGGAGCTTGAACAAAATCCTTGAAAGGGCAAAGATTTTGAAAAGGAAATCGTAGCCAACAATTTCAATCTGTAACCAACAATTTCAATCTCTGTGATTGTTAATGTTTCAGTTTATAAAATCTATGACCTAGCTAGAATTTTCTTAATGATAATGTCTTCATCATAAGGAAGATGTTTTTGGCTCTTAATGATACGTTCAGACACGTTGTGCACTCTCATCAAGTAGAAGCCAAAGTTGACCACGACCAGTGGCGGAGCTTGAACAAAATCCTTGAATGGGCGAAGATTTTGGAAAGAAACTTGTAGCCAACAATTTCAATCTATGTGATTGTTAATATTTAAATTTATAAAGAAAATATATAACCTAGCTAGAATTTTTCCCGATTCTAAGATACAAGAATCAAAACTAACAAAGAAAGAACTACAATTAGGACTACGGTAGGAAAAGAGAAAATTACAAGAGAGTAACTAGGAGACAACGCGCGTGGCCAGGACGAGACAAACATGTCTCCGGCAGATCGCCGCCATCACCCCGGCCCACCGGCGGCCGGTTAGGCCCACAACCACACCGCATACAGCCAGTCAGTCGCCATTTCATGTCACAAATGAGAGACAAACCTGCCCGTTTGTATATTTTTTCTGAGATTTTTTTTTGATAAAGAGAATATATTAACATCGAGAGATACCAATTACACCCAGCCTCTGCACCAACAAGATATCAAAAGATATCCAGGATGCACACAGCCAAAGAAAAAAATAAAAAAGAGAGAAAACAAAAAACAAAAGACCCCGTCAGAGTGATGGAACACTCGCAACAGCAACACTCTAACCACCACCAAAATACAACACCCGGATCGCAAAAAGGTTCTCCAAACAATGCCTTCAGCAAGGCCATTGCCAGGTACAACCAATTAAGGCCAGACCTTGGGCTTTCACCCTGAAGAAAGGCCAGGAGTCCAAAACAATGCCTTCAGCAAGGCCATTGCCAGGTACATCCAATGAAGGCCAGACCTTGAGTTTTCACCCTGAACATCACGACTCGGTACTTAGTACCACCGGAAAGCAGTCCGCCCGTGTTGCCGCCCCCTCTTGTCAAGGCCGCTGCTGCAAGTCCCCGACACCTGACACACATGAAAACCTGTCTCTAGAGTCTTCAGCGCAACCAAACCTCCACTCCGCCAGCACAAGCCTCCGATCCCAGCCACCCTGACTTTCTTCGCTAATTATCAATATCATGGAAATCTATTAGACATATCGCATGACCACGACAAGATAGCGAAGCTTCGCGCCACACCCACATGAAGCATCTCTGGCCATAGATGAGGGTGCGCACGACCGGATCAAATCCGATCTAGATATCCAATGACGCAATGCGCCAAACCGGAGATCACCGATGGGAAGACCGGAACACGTCGGCAGCCAGATCATGGAGGACCACATGTAGCAGATAGGCGACATGGCGCTCGAAGACCAGCTGGGTGAACCACCTTTATTCATGGCCCGAGCCTGCAGCCCCCACGCTGCCGGTCCCGCCGCAGGCTGGAGGCACCAACGACGAGGTCGGTGCCACCACCAAATCCGATCCGCAGGCCAAAAGGGCTACGAATCTCCCGCATCCAGCGCCGTCGACGCCGGAGAAGGCTCCGGCCGCCAAGCGCCTCCTGCGACGAGCTTGGGTTTGGGATCCCGAGATCCGCCGCCCCCAAGCGCCGCCACAAGGATCCGCCTCCTGGCCAAGCGTTCCCTGTGGATAGGATGCCGCCGCCGCCATGAACGGAGCCGCTGCTCCGGGATCCTTGCGCAGCAAATCGGAGAGCACGTCATGGCGAGACCGTTGTCCCCACGAAGCCGCCAGAGTGGCTCCGCGCCACCGGGAGAAACAGCCACCGGAGATCGCGCTGCCGATCCAACACGCTGCTGAGCACAGTCCCTCCCAACCGTGACATGGCCGTGATGCGCAAGAGTCCCGCCGTCCCCTTCATGGGCGGCGCACGGGGATCCCCGGCGGCTGCCTCTGGGGACGACGAGAGGAGAGAGGAGGGGGAGGCGTTGGCGGTGGCTGGGGCTAGGGTTTCTCCCCCGGTCGCCTGGGAGGGAGGCGACGCGAGGGAGCAGCCTTCGTCTTGCAGATTGCTCATTTTAAAGCTCACATGTAAGAGAAAGGGGACAAATGGGCCTTTTATGGCCTTGTGGGCTGAAACAGACTATGGACAAATGCTCGATTCCTTGTGACCACGTGATACGTGTCAAACGTATCTATAATTTTTGATTGTTTCATGCCACTTTTATACCTTTGACACTTGTTTTCATACTATGTTTATGATTTAATTTGACTAACCTATTAATAGTTGCAAAAGTGCACAATGTTCTTGTTTTACACTTTGACGTGTAGGAATCACTTGGAAATTGGCAAAAACGCAAAAGGAGCCTTGTTGGAGGTGGACTCTGACTTTCCTGAAATCTGTCCTCCTCACAGATTTCAGAGATTGATAGTTTGAGACCAGAAGATAACGTCAAATGAAAATCAATTTGCGTGCAACGTTGTGGGAAATTTACATAGCTTTAATTTAAGCCCAAGAACAGCCCAATCGGAGTTCCGTAGCTCCGGGAATCCCCGTTTTACTGAAAGCCAAATATCTAATTACGGGATTTCGAAAGTTGGTACGTGATTGACTCCAACTCTTACCAAACTTGGAGGATTCGACCAAGCCACGACTTTGGTACCTCATTAAGGATATGAGGGGTCCCTAGGAAGGTTCTAGAGGTGCCCAAGAGCCATTGGATCAAGGAGCCATCCATCGGAGGGTCAGGAAGTATTGCCTCCACCTATGCGCGCGGGTTGTAGGGAACGTTTCGTCCCGTCGCTCCCGCGAGCGACGGGCGAAACCCTAGACCCCGCCTCTCCTTAGCCCTCCTCCTCCCTCCTCTCCCCTCGCCGCCGCCGGAGGGCGTCGCCGGGCTAAGCCCGGGCGGCGCCGGCGGCGGCGGGGCCTTCCTTCTCTCTCGCGGCGGGGGCGACGCGGGGCGTCTCGGCCGGGGGGGCGCGGCGCTTTCTTGCGGGGCGTGGCGGCGTGGCGGCTCCGGCGGCGGCGCGGTGGCTGCGAGGTAGGCGTGCTCTGGTGGTGTGCGGCGCGATGGTGGTCTCCGGCGGAAGCGGGAGGAGGGGCTCGGGCGCCCGCGGCCGGGCGGCGTGGCGAGGGCTGGCAGGGGCCGGCCCCTGCCGTGGGGGAGTCGGCTCGGCGGCCGGTGTGCCGCGGCCGGGCTCTTCCGCGTCGCGGCCGAGCGGCCCTCCTCGTGCGCCGACTGCGTGGGGCAGTGGGCGCGATGTGGGCTCAGATCTGGGCCGACGGGCCCGATCTGGGTCGTGGGGTCTGGGCCGTGTGCTGCTGTGGGGTGTCGAGGTGACATCTGCAGCGCCATGGCCCGGCCGAGGATCTGCGGAAGCTTCTTCGCCGGAGTTGTTGGTGGTCGGTGGTGGTTCGGGTATGCCGGGGCGGCGGCCCTGGGTGGTGGGGGTCCTCTTGGCGGGCGGGCGTGCCAGGGGCCCAGGTGCTGGCCGGCGACCACTGACCGTGTGGACGGCGTGGTGGCCGGGAGCTGATCGTCGTGGCGGTGGGGTGGGCGCCGTCCTGCGGCGGTCCATCCCCCGGGTTGGAGGCAGAGTGTTTGCCGAGGGGAAACCCTGCCCTTTGGGCCACGACAGCGGCGTCTTCGGACGTCGTTTCCTTGTTGAAGGTGTCGTTGCGGTGCTCTCTCGGTCTCCCTCGTGCTCCGGGTGAATACCCAGATCCTCGGATTGGGCGGTGGCGGCGCTCTGGTGTCGTACTCTTCTTGAAGACACCGCCTTGGAGCACTCGACGTGTGGTTCTTCGACGGAGGTTTGGCGGAGCTGCGGTGTCTTCGGATGGTTGGAGCTGCGGCGTTTCTCCCTCGGCCAGGCTTGACGCGGGTCGACACATCCAGGTCTCCTCCTCCCTCGGTGCTCCCTGGTGTTGTGCGGGCAGTTTGGTGTGGTTCCTGGGGGTGGTCGGCCCCTGGTGGCGTTGCTACAGCGGCGGCAGGCTCTCGACGGCGCGCGTGAAAATGGCTCCTTCTTTGGAGGAGCTCCGGCCCGACACTGTAGACGTTTGGCTCTTGCCTCCCATATGTGTAGTTTCTGTAATGGCCGCGCCTTTGCTTGCGATCCCAGGTCTTGCTCCGGTGGGAGTCATCTTGTGTGGGTGTGTTGTGTTCTTCCGTGTAAGCTGGTTGCAGCATCATGTACCCTTTCGCCGTTTTGGCGTTATTAATTTAACGTCGGGCCTCTGGCCTGGTATCTAAATATAAAGAGAGGAAACCTTAGTTTTGGGGGCAGCCACCAAAAGCCACGAATTTGCCTCTCCCTTGGCCCTCATCTACAAGGGGGAGGGCTCCTCTACAACACCAAGAAGTCATAGAGGAAGGGGGTTAGGGGGCGGTGCTCCCCCTTGGCCGGCAGGCCGCCGCCGCCTCCGCCTTGCCCTTTCCTCCATGGCCACTGCCTTCACCGCCATCTCCATCGCCAATTCCTCATAGCTACATCAGTCCACTCTCTCACAAACCTCTGTAACCCCCTATGTAAACATGGTGTTTGATGCTATAAAATATTATCCTATGATCTATATCATGTTTATGTAGTTCCTTGTTGTCTTATGGTTGAATTATTGAATGTATTTGGTTGATTCGAGTTGTATGTTGATATGGTACAGTCCTATGGTGCCCATTATATACTTGCGCGCGTGGATAAGATTACAGGGTTTGTAGTATGTGAAGGAGGCCGGGGGGTAGGGCTGCCGGAGTGACAGAAACCTAAGCCCCATCCCGGTTTTTGACATTGTATGGGATAAAGAGGACCGTATGATCTTAATGCTATGGTTGGGTTTTACCTTAATGAATATTAGTAGTTGCAGATGCTTGCTAATGTTCCAATCATATAGTACATGTAATCACAAGTAGTTGAGAACGTGTATGCTTTGCCTCTCCCACATAGAAAACTGCATCGAAGACAATGAATCGAGTAGCTTCACTAATTAATTATGGACAATTCCGCTACGCCTTCCACCACTTTTCCACACTCATGGTTCTGTTACATTATGTCACTTTATGTTACCTTATTGCTGCAGCAACTAACATTTATTTTCTTATTCTTTATTATCTTGCAAAGCTATCCTTTCATACCCGTTTTTATTCCTATAGTTTTATTTCCTAGATAGAGCAAACGTTAGGTGTGCGTAGAGTTGTGTCAATGGTTTATAGAACTTGAGAAGATATTAATCCTACCTTTAGCTCCTCGTTGGGTTCGACACTGTTACTTATCGAAAAGGCTACAAACGATCCCCTATACTTGTGGGTTATCACCACGACACCATCACAATTCCCTCAATAGAATCCAAACTCATGACATGCTGAAAGGAGATTCTTCGTGACGCTAGTTCCAGTTCGACAAGAGACAACACTTTTAAAAAAGCGAAAAAATTCACTGCCGCTGATGAAGCCTCGGGTAGTGAATCTGATGATGAATCAGACACTAAGGATAAGATGTACAAGGACATAGCCCCACTGGTTAAGCACTTCAGCAAGTTCAACAAGGACATTAGATACAAGATGTTCGGAAATATCTCTAATCAACCTTCAAAAGACTCGAGCGAAATAACCTGCTATTGGTGTGGCGAAACTAGACACTGCATGTCTAGTTGAGAAGAGGGACATAATACGAAGAAGAGACGAGGATAATTTGAAGGAATCGATAAGAAGCACAAGAAAGAGTGCCACCCTCGCCAAAGGTACCACAAGAATGACAAGTACAAGCCACACAACTACATTGGTCAAGAATGGGACTAAAACTCCGATGCTTCATTGTCAACATCTGATTCTGAGTCTTCATCCTTTTCAAGTGGTGATTAGAAGAATAAGAAAGTGGCAACTAACATTGTTGCTTCACCAAGAACCACAAGATCTTTCTTCGACACCTCGAGCAACGAAGAACGGCGTTATGCACATCTCATGGCTAGGCACTATAATGTATCTTCTAAGTCTTCAGATCTTGATGCTAATAGAATTGTAAGGTGGTTATTTCTCAGGATCACTCCATAGTCAATGTGGTGCATGTGAAATCTTTATGATTCAATCTTTTATCTTAACTGACCTTGATTTGAACATGTTGTTTACTAAGTATGATTATCGAGTTTTTCATAGTGACAATGAGTCCTAGTGTTCATAGGCTACTAGAAAGGAAATCTCTATGTGGTGGATTTCTCCAAGGGTTCTCGAATCACAACATGTCTAGTGGGGCGAAGTCTTCAAAAGAGTGGCTTTGGCACATAAAACTTGGCACATTTGTATGAGGAACCTGGCTAAGCTAGTGAAGGACAAACATGTTCTAGACATTGAAGAAGTCAAGTTCGACAAGGACCGGTTGTGTAGTGCATGTCAATCCGGGAAGCAAATCAAGTCAGAGCATCCAACTAAGAACATCATGACTACTATCTGTCCATTGGAGCTTCTTCATATATTTTTGGTCCCAACACTCACAAGAGTTTCGGAGGTAATGTATATAGCTTTGTCATTGTTTATGACTTCATTGGGTACAATTTGGTAATTCTTCTTTGAAGACAAACCCAAGACTAATGATTACATCAAAAAGTTTGCCATCTGTGCACAATATGAGTATGGACTCAAGATAAAAAAAGGTGAGGAGTGACAATGGCATAGAGTTCAAGAACGAGGGTGTTGATGAGTACCTCATTGACCAAAGCATCATGTACAAGTTCATTGCTGACTACAGTCCTCAGTAAAATAGTGTTGTTGAAAGAAAAAAAAACCTCATCGATATGGCACATACAATGTTGAATGAGTACAACACGTCAGACCAATTTTGGACTGATACAATCAACACCGCATGTCATTCTATCAATCGTCTATATCTCCACTAATTTTTGAACAAAAACTCATATGAGTTGTTGACCGATAAGAAGCCTAACATTTCAATATTTTCGAGTCTTTGGTGCAATATGCTTCATTATGTTATTGACAAGCACAAGCAGCCCAAATTTGATCCCGTGCTCACAACCAGAAAATTCGGCATATTGACCTGTCATGTCTTGTCTTGGGCTTCCCCCTTCTTACTTACGTACTACTGTACCGGAATGAATATGATCTCTCCGAAGCCCGAAACAAAACAATTCACTCTCATGAAAACTAATTTTGAGCCACGATAATCGTTCGAATGGTGACATTATTAATTTCAGTTTTTAGCCTTTGAGGTTGTAATCCATATGTCATTTGTATATTGAAGGATAGTAGTCCACCATCCACTAAGTGTGAACTACCCATCAATTTGACCATATACATTTGCACACTCTATCATGACGACCAACATATCAGTCATTATGTAAATAGTATGGCCGATAATAGATCGTATTGCTTTAATATTTTTTTGTTTGGAAATAATAACCAATATCATAGTCGTTGATTTAAATGGCCACAATACCTTCCGTGACAAAATTCACAGTACACTTTCCAAAATTCATCTCATTCTTAAAGTTTGCTGAAGAAAAGACCATTGATACGTCTCCGACGTATCTATAATTTTTGATGTTCCATGCTTGCTTATATATATCAGTGCAACATGTTTTTATAATGGTTTTATATCATTTTGGCATGATTTATGGAACTAACCTATTAACAAGATGCCCAGTGCCAGTTCCTATTTTCTGCTGTCTTTTTGTTTCAGAAAAATTGTTCTGTCAAGTTTCTCGGAACGCGCTGAAAATTTACGTGATTTATTTCCAAGTTGAAACAAAGAAGGAACCCGAAGGACGCCCGGAGGGGAGGCTCCCAGCCTCCAGACGCCCTCCAGGCGCGGCCCCGCCCTAGGCCGCGCCTGGGGCCCACCTGGCGCCCTCCTTCATCGCCTCGAGTCACCTCTTCGCCTATAAATTTGTCTTCACCCCGAAAACCTAAGGACCCGATCATATTTTCTAGAAGACGTCTGAGGCCGCCGCCATCTCCAATCCAAGTTCAGGAGGGTTCTACAACTCTTCCCGGCACCCTGCCAGAGAGGGGAATCTACACCGGAGGCATCTACACCACCATGCCTGCCTCCGGAGTGATGCGTGAGTAGTCCACCACGGGACTACGGATCCATAGAAGTAGCTAGATGGTTGTCTCTCCTCCTTGTACTCCATTGCTTAGATCTTGTGAGCTGCCTATCATGATCAAGATCATATTATCTGTAACTGCTACATGATTTTGTTTGCATGGATCCGATGAATTGTGGAAGTCATTACTTTTGTTCATCTATGTGTTGTGTTTTATCTATGATCTTGCATGCTCTCCGATGCTAGTGGATGCTTTGGCCAAGTAATTATTAGTGTTGTGTGAGGGAGTATTTATGCTAGATAGTGGGTTCATGCCTCTCTTGTCTGAGCTCGGGTTGACAGAAACGGTTAAGACAAGAGATGTGCTGTTGCCACTAGGGAGAAAAACTGTGGTGTGATTTCCTTGTGTTTTACATTGCTTACATTATGAACTTTGCTTATTGCAATGATCTGTTGCTTGCAACTTAATACTTTTGGGTGACATGCTGGATAGCGATCCCGGAGTGGATTATTAGTCATAGATGCAGTTGGATAACAGTCTAGGTATTTTGACGTAATGCTGTAATTATATTATTTTATGATAGCCTTGTTGTGCGCCCACAATTCTGTCAATTGCTATGCTGTAATTTGTTTACCCATCATGTATATCTTCTGGAGAGACACCGCTAGTGAACTGTGGATTCCGGTCCTATTTTCCTACATTGTTTACACCCGTTTTAATAGCTTTTCATCATCATTTGCTCGCTGGTCATAATTCACTCTCATCATATTTTACATCCACACATTTAATTCTGTGTGTTCAGCAAGCGGAGAGATTGACAACCTCTCTGTTTCGTTGGGGCAAAGTAGTTTGTTTGTGATTGTGTACAGGTCCACGTCAATTGTTGTAAACGGCGCCGTTGACACCTTGCTAAGTGATACGTGTCAAATGTATCTATAATTTTTGATTGATCCATGCTAGTTTTGTGATGTTGTCACATGTTTTTACTATCATATTACATCATTTTTATGCATTTTGTCGGACTAACCTATTGATAAGATGCCCAGTGCCAGTTCCCTGTTTTTGTGCTGATTTTGTTACAGAAAGTTAGTTTTGTAAATATTCTCGGAATTGGACGAAAATTTACGACAATTTTTTATTGGAGAAATAAGGACTGGGGCCAGAAGGGCGACCCCGGGAGGGATCCATAGCCCTGGCGTGGGTCCCACCCGCGGGTGACAGGTGGGCCGTGGCCGAGGCCCGCCTGCGCCCCTCGGAGACCCCCTCGCGACGCCCTTTGTCCTATAAATCATCCCCGTCGAGAAAACCCTAACCCTCGAAGGATTTTTCCAAATACGATACAGAGCTCCGCCGACATCGCCGACAACTTTCGGGGGTTCAGAAGGTACTGTTCCGGCACCCTGCCGGGACGGGGATCGACCGCCCGGGCCATCTCCATCAACGCCGCTGCTTCTCGCGATGAGGAGGGAGTAGTCCCTCACCGGGGTTGAGGCTTATACAAGTAGCTATGTGGTTATCTCTCTCCCATGATGTGATCTTCGTTGTGATCATGAGCTTTATTAGTATAGTTGAATACATGATGTTTCCCTATGTGTAATGGATATGATGTTGCTCAACTGGTGTTATCTAGTATAATTTGCGGAGTCACCGTTGTGATCACGGTACCTCGGTGACAGTGTGGGTGCCGTGTGTGACTCTATGCATCAAGATTAGAGGGATCTTCATCATGAGTTTGTTCTTTATTATTGTTGGATTGAATAGATCATGAGGTTTCTTGATGCTTGTGTTATTGAAGAAAGAGACTATTCAAGAAATAGGTTGTGGTGTTTGTTAGTACTGTATTTGGATGCGGATAGTGACAGCATGAAGTGTCCATAGATGTGGAATACGAACTTTAAGGTGTGCTTTTCGTAGCCCTACGCAATTCTCATCCTATTTGATCCACGAAAGAATGATCTCCGAGTAATGTCTACCATGCATGTGTTTTTGTGGAAACTATCATGTGTTTAATTATGTTAATGATGTTGAGAGTAGTCACTAGTGAAAGTATGAAGCCTAGGCCTTGTTTCCAAGCATTGATACATCGTTTTTAGTCACTTTTGTCACTTGTTTGCTTGCTGCCATTTTTATTACAGAATTACAAAATCACCTTTTACCATCCATATCACTTGCATTTTACTATCTCTTCGCCAAACTAGTGCACCTATACAACTGACAATTGTATTAGGTGTGTTGGGGACACAAGAGACTTCTTGTATCTTAATTGCAGGGCTGCTTGAGAGAGGATACATGATACGTCTCAAACGTATCTATAATTTTTTAGTGATCCATGCTAGTTTTGTGATATTATCACATGTTTTTACTGTCATTTATATCATTTTTATGCATTTTGTCGGACTAACCTATTGACAAGATGCCAAGTGCCAGTTCCCTGTTTTTGCTGTCTTTTTTTGTTTCAGAAATTTACTTCTGGAAATATTCTCGGAATTGGACGAAAATTTACGGGGAATTTTTATTTGCCACGACGAAGTACCAGTCTGAAGGAGAGCCGGAGGGGAGGCCCACAGGGCAGAGGCGCCCCCCTACCGCGGCCTGGGGGTCACCCGCGGGTGGGGCCCACCCTTGCCCATGGGACCTCGCCTCGACGCCCTCCGACGCCTATAAATTGCCTTTTACCCTAAAAACGTCGGGGCGGCCATTATTTTCCAGAAACTCGACCCTGACGCGCCGTCACCGAAAACCCTAGTTCGGGGTCCAATCTGAAGCTGAACCCGGCACTCTGCCGGAGGGGAGATCGATCTCGGAGGGCTTTTCATCGTCATGCCTTCCTCCGGGATAATTTGTGAGTAGTCTCACCTTGGACTACGGGTCCATGGTAGTAGCTAGTTGGTAGTCTCTCTCTCTTGTGCTTCATGTCTTATGATCTTGTGAGCTGCCTAACATGATCAAGATCGATTATTGTAATGCTATGTGATGTGTTTGCTGGGATCCGATGGATTATGAAGTTATGTTCAGATTGTGCATGATTCTTATATGAGTAATTTATGTTCTTGCATGCTGATGACGGAATTGATGAGAGTGTTTCTCCCTCAACTACGCCACCAAGCACTCTTGATACCCTGAAAGGAAAATAATATATGGGATAGGTTTAGCCTCCAAGTGCAGAGTATGTAGAAGTGGAAGTCTTTTCCCCAAGAAGGTGACTCGAGGGTTTAATATCGAACTCTCGGGGAATCAGTAGTGGGGATTTTATCTCCTTGTCCTTCTCTAGATTTCCTGCAAACAAAGTAGATTGCTTTGTGCCCTCAACCTCACCAAGTGGTTGTCAAGCACAAGGTGTGAGAATGATATTAAGATAATAATGAATGCAAAACAGTAAATAAATATGCAATGGTGGTAAGTAGTAATGCAAGGATGATAGTAATGACGATGGATGATATTTTTGGGGTTTTTATATGTGTATGCAATGAATAAAAGTGTTTTTGTATTTTCTGATTTTAAAATGGCTGAATGTAGAAAATGCTTAAAAGTGGTTGGAAAGTTGTTTCTTATGATTAAAAATGGATCCGGGTTCATGGTTTCACACATGCACTCTCTCTTTAATATAGTGTGGCAAATAAGTAGACATAGGATTAACATATGAGATTGCAAACAAGTTTAATGACATGTTACTAATTATATGGGCATCACGTCCTAACATAGAGACCTTTTGATTATTAGTCTCACTTATACTCCACCAAGATGCGAACTAAATCATACAGCTCAGTAATTAAGATGACTCAGAGTATAGCTTTAAGATTAATGACATGAAGTGAAAATAAGAACATGCTGGATCTAGTCATAGGTAGAGGCTTGTCACTCCTCAACCTTGCAACATGGTATTTTGGTTTATCCCTAGTGAGGCAACAAAGTAAGGTAAACACCCAATGGATCGTGATATTAAGTTGTCAGCTTATCACATCACCACCCCCGTTACTCCAACTACTGCACACGTTCCCCCTCACATGCTCTCATAAACATGCTTGATTAAAACAAGGATACAAGAACGGGGTACATAATATGCATCTACTTTCATAACTGAAATAAACATTGCAATCTCAACATATATTAACTCATAAAAAGATCCACCACAAAGGTAATACAATGATGACCGTAATCATGTTCAGCAGCTCATACAGTGCTAATTAGTGAAGCTCAAGAGAGAGATACATATGCTACTGCCACAAATCCATAGTCCAGAGGTGGACTACTCCCTCTTCATCATGGAGACGGTGGAGATGTCGATGGAGAAGAAGGAGACCCCTCCGGCAGCGCTCCGCCGGAGTCCCCCCCTCCAATCTGCAGCCTCCTGGTCTCTGTTTCTTGTTTCTCTCGTGTGGCGGCTCTCTCCTCGAAGAACGTCGGGGGGCTCTTTTTATAGGCATTTTTAGGTCACGAGGATGCTTCAGGGCGAAGGATTGACGCAAACGGGGCCATGAGGGCTGAAATAGGTGGGCCCATGCGGCCTGGTACTGTAGCCACGTGGGGCACCCCCTTTTGCCCCTCCGGCCTCCGTTCGCCTGCTTCTTTTGCTCCTAGGTCTTCCTCCTTCCAAAATAATGATCCCCGTAAATTTATAGCTCATTATGACGTCGTTAAGGCCCTGAAACAAATAAGGAAAGAAATAGGGGTTTTCTGCCTGCGCAGGATTAATTCCATAAAAAGGGGAAATCATTATTAATTACCAAAAATCATTAAATAACAGTAATATACCCCTTATATGATGCAAATATGAATGGAAAACAAGTATTATAGTGCAAAGTTCATGTATGCATTTTACATGCATCACATGCTCTCCGATGTGCGTAGTTAATTTGGCCAAGTGATTGTGTGTATCTCCAAGAGAGGGTATTTATGCTAGATAGTGGGTTCATGCCCCCTTTTATTCTTGGGCACGAGTGAAAGAAACATCTAAGGGCGAGGGTGTGCTTTTGGTACTAAGGGTAAAATAACGGTGTTAATGTCTCTTTTGATATTAGTATTGCTTACTTCATGCACTTTACTTAATGCAATTGTCTGTTGCTTGCAACTTAATACTGTTGGGTGACAGGCTGGATAGCGATCCCACGGTGGACTTGTTAGACAAAGACGCAGTTGGACTCAATGGTCTTTGTTCCTTGTCGTGATGCCTCCATAAATATTATCATGTCCTTTTTGTCATAGCTAAATTGGGTTTGTGTCATGATCTTGTCAATTGCCTAGCTGTAATTCGTTCACCCATCACATGCATATTTTATTTACTTGAGAGACTCCACTAGTGAACCCATGGCCCCCGGTCCATCTTTTTACATTGTTTACAACCTCATTTACTTGCTTTTAATCATCATTACTCCTCTGGTCACTTTTCATATTTCATCCATTTCATCATACAATTAACCGCTTTGTTTTCTGCGAGACCGGAAAGACTGACAACCTTTCCGCCGTTGGGGGCAAAGTATTTTGGTTCAGTGTGTGCAGGTCCACATCTGTTGAAGGTCAAGCGCCAGAGATTTTCAACATTCACCTCGTTGTTGATTTCAAAGTCCTACTGGTTCGATAACCTCGATTCGTTAAACGAGGGAAAACTGCTACTAGCTGCAATTCCGCCTTCGCTTGGGGCACCACCCAACTTATTTTAATACAGCAACAAGCTCTTTTCTGGCGCCATTGCTGGGGACTTTGGAGCTACAGCAAGGGTAGTCTCATACTCTCAATCTCTTTACTTTGTTTTTGTCTTGCTTGCTTTATATCTCGTTTAGTTTATTTTCCTGTTTCAAAATTTTAAAACCCAAAAAAATTAGTGTATTCTTTATTCCTGTTTTGTTATTTTATCTTATCGTTATGTATTCTACTGAAAACACCAAGTTGTGTGACTTACTAGCACTAATAACAATGATTTCATATGCTCTCCAATTGCTCCACCCGCTACTAAAGCGGAATCTGTGAAATTAAACCTGCCTTGCTAAATCTTGTTATGAAAGAGCAATTTTCTGGTGCTAGTACTGATGATGCCGCCTCTCATTTAAATAACTTTGTTGAGTTATGTGATATTCAAAAGTATAAATAGGTAGAAAGTGACATCATAAAACTGAAACTTTTCCCTTTCTCTTTGAGAGGGAGAGCAAAAGAATGGTTATTGTCTTTGCCTAAAAATAGCATGATTCTTGGATTAAATGCAAAGATGCTTTTATTGGAAAATATTATCCACCTGCTAAACCATACAAATAAGGAGTAACATTATGAACTTTAGACAATTTGATAATGAACATGTTGCTCAAGCTTGGAGAGAATGAAATCTATGGTTAAGAATTGTCCCATGCATGGATTAACTATGTGGATGGTTATCCAAACTTTTTATGCGGGTTTGAATTTTTCTACAAGGAACCTTTTGGAATCGGCCGCGGGAGGCACCTTCATGTCCACAACATTAGGTGCAGCAACTAAACTCTTGGATGAGATGATGACAAATTATTCACAATGGCACACCGAACGAGCTCCAAGTGGTAAGAAGGTAAATTCTGTCGAGGAAATCTCCTCTTTGAGTGATAAGGTTGATATGATTATGTCTATGCTTGCCACCAATCAGTTCAATATTGATCCTAATAATGTTCCACTTGCTTCATTAATTGCCCAAGAAAAGGATCAAGTTGATGTAAATTTTCTTAATAGAAACAACTTCAACAATAATGCTTATCGAAATAATTTTGGTAGTAACAACTATAAGCCTTATCCTCCCAATAATGGCAACTTTTATGGTAATTCCTATGGTAATTCTTATAATACTAATAAGAATGTGTCCTCTTATCTTGAAAATGTTTAAAGGAATTTATCACTTCGCAGAAAGCTTTTAACAAAACTGTTGAAGAGAGTTGGAAAAACTGGATAGTCTAGTCTCTAAGTAGACGTCTGCTCTGATGTTGAAATTTGAAATTAGAACCAATCCAAAGCAAGACAAACATATAATCTTTAAATGCTATCTCTTTCAAATTAATGAAATGAAAGGATGATGGCTCTCTTGAAGCTAGGTGGCTAGAGAGGCTTGAAGAAGCTAGATAGAATGTGCTGAAATGACTAGGAAACTGTTAAAGTTATACTATCCAAACCACTAAAGAGGATCCTCCTAGTTTTATATTAAAGATGATGAAATTGATTTTGATAATTTCAATCTACTGAAGTCATTAAGTTCCTACAAAAACTTGGTAAGACACCGGATGCTAGTAAAATAAATCTTGCCTTTAACCAAACACATTACCGATGCTCTTATCAAGGCTAGGGAAGAAAAACTAAAGCTTGAAACCTCTATCCCTAGGAAGTTAGAAGATGGTTGGGAAACCCACTATTAAGATTAAAATAGACTTTGATTGCAATGCTTTATGTGATCTTGGTGCAAGTGTTTCGTTATGCCTATAAGTTTCGATAATATGCTTGATTTAAATCCTTTGGAAGAGTGCTATTTAAATATTCATCTTGTTGATTCTTCTAAAAAGAAACCTTTGGGTAGAGTTTGATGATGTCCTTATTATTGTTAATGATAATTATGTTCCCGTTGATTTTATTATTATGGATATTGAGTGCAATGCTTCTTGTCCTATTATTTTGGGGAAGACCGTTTTGAGAACTGTTTGGTGCTATTATTGATCTGAAGAGGGAAAATATAAGGTTCAGTTCCCCCCTTAAAAAAGGGATGGAACACTTACCTAGAATAAAAAGAAGTTTCCTTTTGAATCAATCATAAGGTCAAGCTATGCTCTTGATGTTGCAAAGGCCTCCGAAAAAACTTGATATTTGGCATTGCGCCTAGCTAAAAGGCGTTAAAGAAAAGCGCTTGTTGGGAGGCAACCCATCTTTTATTTTCAGTTTGCTTTTTGATTTTCTTGAGTCATGAAGTTATTACCTCTGTAGCAACTTCATTGTATCTTTTTCTTTTGGTTTTTTGTGCCAAGTTTAGCCTCTAATGCATTGAAAGTGCGAGGTATTGTGTTGCTGTCCAAAAACAGATTTTGTGCGCCTGTTGCACGAAAATCCTAAAATCGCCAGAATTTTATATTTTTCTGATAATTTTTACAGCAAGCCTGATGCTTTTATCTATCTTTCGTTAGTTTTAAGTTTTTTTATTTGAGCTGCAGAAGTGCCTCGAAAAATTCGATCTTTACAGACTGTTCAGATTTTGACAGATTCTGCTTTTATTTTGCATTTGTCTCTTTACCATCGTCATATGTGATACTCTAGGGGTAAGTGCCACATTGAGGCTTAGTAAACAGTAGCTAATGTTAATGAAGTTGTTTGCAATTTTCATGAGTTGAACACATGTGCATTTTAATTTATGAGCACTAACCCTCTAATCAAATTATGAGAAGTTTTGTGTGAAGGGAGTTTTTAAGTTCCAAAGGAGAGGAATATGAAGAAATCGAGGATGGATCAAAGCTCAAGCTGGGNTTTATCTTTTCTGATAATTTTTTACAGAAAGCTTGATGCTTTTATCTATCTTTCTTTAGTTTTATGTTTTTTATTTGAGCTGCAGAAGTGCCTCGAAAAATTCAATATTTACAGACTGTTCAGATTTTCACAGATTCTGCTTTTATTTTGCATTTGTCTCTTTACCATCGTCATATGTGATACTCTAGGGGTAGAGTGCCACATTTAGGCTTAGTAAACAGTAGCTAATGTCTAATGAAGTTTGTTTGTAATTTGTCATGAGTTGAACACATGTGCATTTTAATTTATGAGCACTAACCCTCTAATCAAATTATGAGAAGTTTTGTGTGAAGGGAGTTTTTAAGTTCCAAAAGAGAGGAATATGAAGAAATCGAGGATGGATCAAAGCTCAAGCTTGGGGATGCCCCCATGGCACCCCCTCTGAATATCAAGAACTATCAAGAGTCAAAGCTTGGGGATTCCCAAGGCATCCCCTCATCTTCATCGACTATCATAAGGTCGTCTTCATTGAACTTCGTTTTTATCACTTTACATATTATGTGCTATGATTGGAGTGTATTTTTACTTTCAGTTTTGTTTGTTTGTTTGTTTGCTAGTCATATATTTGTTGGATCCTAGCTTTATGTGTGTGGGAGAGAGACACGCTCCGCTTTTTCGTTAGAATAATCCTTTGCTTCGCTTATATCTTTTTAAGTATTCTTAGCTACTGTCTGTTTTCTAGAAAGCTCTCGCTTTTACCTTTTGTCTTGTTTAGAGCTGCTAGTTGTTAAGTTAAACTCTCTTGTTCTTCACTTATACTTGTTGGAGAGTTGTTGTTGAAAAATTGCTGAATTGTCAATGCGACAAAATGTTGTTTGTGTGATGATAGAATAAAATGAAAAGCCTGCATAGTTTTGTAGATCATGGTGTGGATACTTGATGCTTCTCAATTGTTTTGAGATGTTAGGTTGAATGCTTAAAGTTGTTGGTTATTTGAGTGGAATTGATTAGTAAAGAAATATGGTTGAAAGCTTGAAATTATGTGGTTTTTCACAGTTGTTAATTCATAGTGCTAATCTTTCCATCATCAGAATTGTTTGGTCAACAAGGGAGACGGTGTAGAGTTTTTATGGTTATGACCGGTAAATGTCTTATGTTGTTCTGTTACCGGTTATTGTTAGATGTTTGCTTCAAACACCCTTTTTGCTAAGCCTAAAAATTCGTACTGAGTGTATGGTTCACTCGTGCATCCAATCCCCAAAGCCAAACTTTCTTGCCAGCTGAGTCCGCCATATCTACCTATGCATGGTATTTCCTACCATTCCAAGTAAATTTGTCATGTGCTACCTTTAAAAATTCAAAATACTTCTTCTTTGTGCCTCTGTTTTTAAGCTCATGAGGGAGCAGTAGAGAGCTAGATATAACTTGTGACAAGCGAGGTCATTTCCCCCCTTTTCACCCGGTGTTGATGGATTACGTCTTCACTTGAATCAACCCGAGAGCAGCTTAAGCAAAAATATAAATATAACTCACAATTCTCCTTCGCGCAATGCAAATCTGAGAAATCAGCCCAAACATTGGACAGTGGTGAAACCAAGGAGAAAGAAGAGCGTACTCGCTCTTCTAAGAACTAGCTACTCTCACAAGTATAAAAACCTTGCTTGTCATGAGGGACTAGATAGTTTCTCTGTTGTGAAGTCGTTGACGAAAGCATGCATACCTCAAAATCATTTTACTTCTATTTTAAAAACCAAAAAGCTCTAGCACATGACTAATCCCTACTTCCCTCTGCGAAGGGCCTTTCTTTTACTTTTAATGTTGAGTCAGTTTTCCCTTTTTCCTTCTATCTCCACAAAAGCAAACTTCTAGCATTGACCCTGGGTATCGTTGAGCATATTACATTATCAAGATTAAACATGAATCTTTATATTGACTTTATCTATAAGATAAGCCGTTGGAAGTTGAAGCTCTTTGCTAATGCTTACATCTTCCTTTGTGTTGATTCTCAAACACTTTTGTCATGGAATTATTATCCTTGTGAATTAGTCAAATATGTTGATCACATTGTTTTCATGTCTTTGACATACTATTTATGAAAGGTTTTGCTTGGATGATTCAACTTGTTTATTCATTGCTTTCTTGCTATCAATTATAGACAATTATTTTGTATCTCTTCATTCACATCCTTTGATTTGCATCACTTTCTTGATCAAGAATGTGTTGGTCGCATGTCTCATCAAAAATTATTTGTTATCACTTACCTACTCGAGGACGAGTAGGAGTTAAGCTTGGGGATGCTGATACGTCTCAAACGTATCTACTCCCTCTGTTCCTGAATGTAGGGTGTATAGTTTTTCTGGCATGGATATTAAGACATGAGAATTTTGTACATGGTGAAATTATTTCACATGGAAAAAATCGGGGAGAGAGGTGTTCCTAACAGACACAAATTAAAAACAATCCGTCAAATCTCACCGTGGAGGGATTTAATTCATCTTTGGAGGGGTAAATTGTCTAAAAATAGTAACACCTTATATTTTGAATTGTTTCTCAAAAAACTATACACCTTACACCAACGAATAGAGGGAGTATAATTTTTGAGTGATCCATGCTAGTTTTGTGATATTGTCACATGTTTTTACTGTCATTTATATCATTTTTATGCATTTTGTCGGACTAACCTATTGACAAGATGCCAAGTGCCAGTTCCCTATTTTTGCTGTCTTTTTGTTTCAGAAATTTACTTCTGGAAATATTCTCGGAATTGGACGAAAATTTACGGGGAATTTTTATTTGCCACGACGAAGTACCAGTCTGAAGGAGAGCCAGAGGGGAGGCCCACAGGGCAGAGGCGCCCCCCTGCCGCGGCCTGGGGGTCACCCGCGGGTGGGGCCCGCCCCTACCCCTGGGACCTCGCCTCGACGCCCTCCGACGCCTATAAATTGCCTTTTACCCTAAAAACGTCGAGACGGCCATTATTTTCCAGAAACTCGACCCCGACACGCCGTCACCGAAAACCCTAGTTCGGGGTCCAATCTGAAGCTGATCCCGACACTCTGCCAGAGGGGAGATCGATCCCGGAGGGCTCTTCATCGTCATGCCTTCCTCCGGGATGATTTGTGAGTAGTCTCACCTTGGACTATGGGTCCATGGCATTAGCTAGTTGGTAGTCTCTCTCTCTTGTGCTTCATGTCTTATGATCTTGTGAGCTGCCTAACATGATCAAGATCGATTATTGTAATGCTATGTGATGTGTTTGCTGGGATCCGATGGATTATGAAGTTATGTTTAGATTGTGCATGATTCTTATATGAGTAATTTATGTTCTTGCATGCTCTCCGATGTGCGTAGTTATTTTGGCCAAGTGATTGTGTGTATCTCCAAGAGAGGGTATTTATGCTAGATAGTGGGTTCATGCCCCCTTTTGTTCCTGGGCACGAGTGACAGAAACGTCTAAGGGAGAGGGTGTGATGTTGCTACTAAGGGTAAAACATCGGTGTTAATGTCTCTTTTGATATTAGTATTGCTTACTTCATGCACTTTACTTAATGCAATTGTCTGTTGCTTGCAACTTAATACCGTTGGGTGACAGGCTGGATAGCGATCCCACGGTGGACTTTTTAGACAAAGACGCAATTGGACTCAACGGTCTTTGTTCCTTGTCGTGATGCCTCCATAAATATTATCATGTCCTTTTTGTCATAGCTAAATTGGGTTTGTGTCATGATCTTGTCAATTGCCTAGCTGTAATTCGTTCACCCATCACATGCATATTTTATTTAGTTGAGAGACTCCACTAGTGAACCCATGGCCCCCGGTCCATCTTTTTACATTGTTTACAACCTCATTTACTTGCTTTTAATCATCATTACTCCTCTGGTCACTTTTCATATTTCATCATACAATTAACCGCTTTGTTTTCTGCGAGACCGGAAAGATTGACAACCTTTCCGCCGTTGGGGGTAAAGTATTTTGGTTGAGTGTGTGCAGGTCCACGTATGTTGAAGGTCAAGCGCCAAAGATCTTCAACATTCACCTCGTCGTTGATTTCAAAGTCTTACTGGTTCGATAAACCTCAGTTCTTTAAACGAGGGAAAACTGCTACTAGCTGCAATTCCGTCTTCGCTTGGGGCACCACCCAACTTATTTTAATACAGCAGCACAAATCAACCTTGAGCAGAAGAAGGCTGCTGCAGGGGCTGTGGGACAAGGGAAGAAGTCTGTTGCCCGGAAGCCCATTTCCGTGAAGCCTTTCACCAAGATGTCCGTCAAGGAATATACCGATTACCGTGAGCGCAATCCCTATCTTATTCCTCGTCAAGCAAATGTTGGTAACCCTCGCTTCTACACCAACGACCAAGAGAAAGTGTATGATGAAGTCTATTTGAGTCAGCGCAATGCCGTGGTCAAGCAACATTTTCTGAATCTCCCTCATCTGACTTGTGATAAGAATAGGGAGTACTTTGCTGAAGCATATGCCATGTGTGAGGAGTTTGGGTTGCTACCAATCATGGTGGCTCATGAGCACTATGATGAAGAGTTGGTTGGCCAGTTCTATGCCACGGTGCATGTTGGAAATGAGAAGGACCCTATTCTCTCTTGGATGATAAGAGATGTGCCCGTTAAGGCTAAGTGGTCTGAGTTTGGCACCGTTCTGGGCTATAAGGCCGGCACCGGTTGGAGAGTTCATGATGGCGATCGCCCAAGTGGGAAGGAGGTGCTCACTCCTATGACTATGCCCGGTGGGTCTCCTGGGCAAACTGAGGATCTCATCCCTACCTATGAGATCATGCATCGTGTCTTTCGTGAGACCATCACACCCCGTGTTGGCAATTGGGATCAAGTCCATGGTTATCTGATTGACCTTCTGAAGCTATGTCGTGAGAAGCAAGGTACCGGTGAGAAGCTTGATGTTATGGATGTCATCTTTCAGGAGTTGTGGTTCACTATTGTTGATCAGCGTGCCCCCGCTTATGGCCCCTACATCATGAAGCTTATTTATGCCACATGGGCCAAGTATCACAATGGCGCTCGTCTTGATCAAGAAGGGCAAGAAGGCGTCGGATGCTCCGGTTGATGAGCCTAGTTGGTTCAAGCGGTTCCAGATTCAGCTAAAGAAGACCTTTTGCCTCTCGTTGGACCTACAGGAGCGCATGTATGATGCGCATGTGCAAGAGAAGAAGGCTCACCTCTGTCAGAAACAGATTTTGAGGGCCATGCAGCTTCCTGTGTCAGATGGATCTGAAGGCACCATCACCCCCAAGGAGCAATGGATCTCTGAGCACAGCACATGGTCTGATGGTGAAGCTAGTGGACAGCCTGCGGGACAGCAGGGCGCTGCGGGAGCGGAGTGATGCCTTTTGGGACGTTTAGTTTTGCTTCTATCTTTTTGGTGTCTTGACGCCAAAGGGGGAGAAGTGTCTAGTCTAGCTTAGGTATCTCGGGATTTGCATGGGTGGGAACCACGAGTTTGTTGCTTTTCTTTGACTTTCTATCTCGTGTTCCCGGTTTATCTATCCTATTGAACTTCTATGCGCATGATGTGAGCATGTATGGCACTCGTGAGACTTTATTTGTTATCATGTCTTTCTAACTCGTTTTTGCTATCTCTATTTTTATGCTTGCATGGTCTCCAAAATATAGGGGGAGCTTTTCATTGTGAAAGCCCCGCTTATATTTTGGAAGCCGGTTTGTGGTCAATGGTTGTATTGTCGTCAACACCAAAAAGGGGGAGATTGAAAGAGCATGATCTACCCCAAGTGGTTTTGATGTTGACAACAATGCAACTAAAGTGCTCTAATGATGTGTTCCCAGTTGTGCAGGAAAACATAGTCAAAAAGGATAAGCGAAAAAGTTGCTTGTTGCTGTGAAAACAACAGCCGTCGGAAGTACCGGGCCTATTGCCGGAAGTACCGGTCAGGCTGGTAGTACCGGCCCATGTTCCGGGTCACTTCCGACTAAGGTTTCTGGGTACTGGAACCCGTGGAACCTAATCCGGAAGTGGACCGGAACTCGGCCGGTAGTATTGTGCCGACCGGAACTACCGGGCTACAGGCCGGAAGTACCGTCCTTACCGGTAGTATCGGAACTTGTTCCGGTCTACTTCCGACGAAGGATCTGAGGTACTGGAACCTCGGGACCTTCTCCCGGAAGCATACCGGAACTAGGACCGATAGTACCGGTTTGACCGGAACTACAGTGCCTCCGGCCGGAAGTTCTGGACGCTGGTTCCGGGATCTCTACCGGACTCTCTTCCAGGTTAGAAAAAAGGGGTACTGGATCCTCAGCGCCCCTTCGCGGAACTGGACCGGATATTTTTGCGGAAGTACCGCGTGTGCCGATACTACCGGGCCTTGCGCCGGAAGTACCGGTCAGGCGGGTTCCGCAGAAAGAAGCTGAAGACCGTTGACGCTCGCAGAAGAGCCTGGCCGGCAGTACCAGGCGTTGGGCCGGGTACTACCGGTCAGGCGGGAATCTTTCCCCCCAACGGCTGGTTTGGAGGAGGAGAGTATAAAAGGAGCTTTTCCCTCCTTTGTCTTTAAGGCTCTAGACTAAAGTTCATCTCTCTCCTCCATTAATGAGCTCAAGCTAAAATCGCCTAGATCTCCCACTCCCTTGCCCCAACTTCGTTGATCTTTTAAGGAGTGAAGTAGGAGACCTAGATCTCGCCTTCCACTGAAGGAATTTCAAATCCCCCCCACTATTTGCTAGTGGATCTTGGATCTTGTAGGCTCTTAGGGTTTCTTGGGAACTCTAAGAGCAAGTGCGGGTTTCGGCGCTTCATAGTTTGTGAGAAGCTCCAGGACATTGTTGGGAGTCTCCAACTCATTGTGGAGAGCCCCAACCTTGGTGTAAAGGTTTGGTTAACGCCTTCAAGTCGACCTCATAGTGGAAAGAGCTATTCCCTCATGGGAGTAGCACATGGAGAATAGGGTGAGCACGGACGTGCTTGTAGGAGGGCCAAGGAGCCTCCACACCTCTCCAACGTAGACGTACTTCCCTTGGGAAGGAACTACGGGAATCATTTCCTCGTGTCCACTTGCGGTGACTTCTATCCTTTACTTTCCGTTGCGCATTTACTTGTTCCTTGTATCTTATCACTTAGGGTTGTTCATCTAGTTGCACATCTAGATAACTTGTTTTTACTTTGTTAAAACCCTAATTAAAAGAAAAGGAATTAAAATTGGTAGTCGCCTATTCACCCCCCCCCCCCTCTAGTTGACCATACGTTCTTTCACCAAGGTTATCGAACTAGTAGGACTTAAAGAAGGCTTGCTAGGTATCAACGACGCCAAGAAATGAGCTGCTGACGTGGGCCTGCACACAATCACAAACAAACTACTTTGCCCCAACGAAACAGAGAGGTTGTCAATCTCTCCGGCTTGTTGAACACAAAGTATTAAATTTGCAGATGTAAAATATGATGAAAGTGAAATGGGACCAGCGAGCAAATGAGAACGGAAAGCTAGCAAAACAGTTGTAAACAGTGTAGGAAAATAGGACCGGGGTCCACAGTTCACTAGTGGTGTCTCTCCAAAAGATACACATGATGGGTAAACAAATTACAACATGGCAATTGACATAATTGTGGGCGCATAACAATGATATCATAAAATAATATAGTTCACCGCTTCATCTAATATGGGCATTACATCAAAATACATAGACCGTTATCCAACTGCATCTATGACTAATAATCCACCCTGAGATCGCTATCCAGCATGTCACCCAGAAGTATTAAGTTGCAAGCAACAGATCATTGCAATAAGCAAAGTGCATAATGTAAGCAATGTAAATAACACAAGAAAATAACACCGCTGTTTTCTCCCTAGTGGCAACAGCACATTCATGAGCATAAGCGTTTCTGTCACTCGCACTCAGCACACAAAGGCATGAACACACTATTTAGCATAAATACCCTCTCTGAAGATACTAACAATTACTTGGCCAAAGGCATCCACTAGCATCGTAGATCATGCAAGATCATAGATAAAACATAACACATAGATGAACAAAAGTAATGATTTACACAATTCATCGTATCCATGCAAACACAATCATGTAGCAGTTACAGATAATATGATCTTGATCATGATAGGCAGCTCACAACATCTAAGCAATGGAGTACAAGGAGGAGAGACAACCATCTAGATACTTCTATGGACCTGTAGTCCCGTGGTGGACTACTCACGCATCACTCCGTAGGCAGGCATGGTGGTGTAGATGCCTCCGGTGTCGATTCCCCTCTCCGACAGGGTGCCGGGAAGAGCTGCAGAACCCTCCTGAACTAGGGTTGGCGATGGTGGTGGCCTCGGATGTCTTGTGGAAAATATGATCGGGTACTTAGGGTTTTCGGGTCGAAGACGAATTTATAGGCGAAGGGGCGACTCGAGGAGGTGAAGGACTCGGCAAGGTGGGGCCCAGGCGCGGCCAAGGGGTGGGCCGCACCTGGGGGCCGTCTGGCCCCTATGGGGCCCCTGTAGGCGTCCTCCTGGCTGTGTCCTTGTTTCCTCGTGAAAATAATTTACGTAAATTTCCAGTGGATTCCGAGAAACTTCCCCGAACAACTTTTCTGAAACAAAAAGACAGCAGAAAACAGGAACTGGCACTGGGCATCTTGTTAATAGCTTAGTTCCATAAATCATGCCAAAATGATATAAAATTGTTATTAAAACATGTGGCACTATTATATAATCAAGCATGGAACATAAAAAATTATAGATACGTCTAGGACGTATCAGCATCCCCAAGCTTAATTCCTGCTCGTCCTCGAGTAGGTAAATGATAACTGAATAATTTTTGAAGTGACATGCTACCAACACAATCTTGATCAAGTAATCATGTAAAGCATATGAACTGAATGCAATGATCCAAACAAAGGTTTATTGAATGAAACAAATAATGATTAACCAGGTGCTAGATCTAAGCAAGAATTTATTAGAAAGAATACTTTGAAGATCTAAAAGTATAGCACCTGACAATGATTGATATCTCACAAAGCAATATTCTTTCGACAAAGGGGTTTGGCCAACACAAAGGAAGATTTAAGTTTTCAGCATAAAGCTTCAACTTGCAACATATTTATCTCAAGATAAGGTCGACACAAAGTTTTCATGGTTAGACACAAAGATAACATGAAGTAAAACTTGAACCAAAGTTGACAGCAAGTGATTGCTTGGGAGGTAAAGAAGGAAGAGAAAAACTGACTCAACATAAAAGTAAAAGAAAGGCCCTTCAGAGAGGGAAGCACGGATTAGTGATGTGCTAGAGCTTTTTGAAAAAAATTAGATACAGAAGTAAAACCGTTTTGAGATATGCATGCTTTCGCAACGAATCCACAGAAGAGAAGGTAGATAGTCCTCTGTAAAACAAGCAAGGCTTTTAGACTTTTGAGAGCGGCTGGTAATTAGAGGAATGAGATCACTCCTCGTTCTCCTTTGTTTCACCACTAACCAATGTTTGACTGATTTCTCAGGTTTGCATTGTGCGGAGGAGAATGGTGGGTTATATTTATATTTTGCTTAAGCCAGCTCTCGGCAAATTCAAGTGAGCACGTAATCCATCCTCACCGGGTGAAAGGGGGAGAAAAATGGCCTTGCTTGTCACAGAATATATCTAGCTTGTCTTTCACTGTTTCCTCATGAGCTTAAAAACAGAGACACAAAAGGGAAAATTTTGAACATTTAAAGATAGCACATGAAAATTTTACTTGGAGTGGCAAGGAAATACCACATGTAGGTAGGTATGGTGGACACAAATGGCAAAGATATTTGGCTCAGGGATTTGGATGCATGATAAGTATTCCCTCTCAGTACGGAATTTTTGGGCTTAGCAAGATATCAAGAAATCTCATAACATCAACTTGGTCAAGGATGACTACATGATATACATTAAGCAAAACCACTAGACTTCACACCGTCTACCTTGTTAGCCAAACCAACTCTTTGCAAAAAGAATATCTAGACTTTGAGAGCTACCAAGCAGGACAAACATCATAATTTTAAAGCTTCAAGGCAGTTCTTTACTAATCTATTCTTACTAGATGTTCCACAAGTTTAAGCATTAAATCTATTTCATATCTCTAAACAATTGACAAGTATCAAATATTCAAAGACAATTATCTACAAGATTATGCAAGCACTTTTCTCACTTCCTACATGATAATTTCCATTCAACCAAACACCAATCAACCTATTTGAAACAAAACTAAAAGGGTGAAACCACAAGGGAAAACTTCCTAACTACAAAAGCTAACATCTCTGAACAAGAGATGCATGAAAAACAAGAGCTAGAAGCAACAATAATAAAAGCTAAACACTCAACACATATAAGTGAAGAACAAGAGTGTTTAATGAAAAAGCGGAGCGTGTCTCTCTCCCAAACAAGGATGCAAGGATCCAATTTATTGCAGAGACTAGAGAAAAAACACAAACAAACTGAAAGTAAAAACAATTGACGCTCCAAGAACATCACATAATGTGTGAATGAATAAAAATATAGTACCATAAGTAAAACCGATGATTGTTGATGAAGAAGGGGATGCCTTGGGCATACCCAAGCTTAGACGCTTGTGTCTTCTTGAATATTTCAGAGGAGGGTCCATGGGGAGCCTACCCAAGCTTAAGCTTTTGTCCCTTCTTGATCTTCATTCATCACCTTGCACTTGGATACTTGAAAACTTCCTTCACGCAAAACTTATAGCAAACTTCATTAGAGGGGTTAGTCCACAAAAACAATATCTTCCTTCAGTTCCAAAACACAAATCATGAACTTATTTTTTAAAATATTAACTACTGTCACAAAGGTCTAAGTAAAGCTCTTGACCTCGAAAGAAATTCACTTTGCCCGTAAAAGAAGCAATGCAAAACTAAGGACAGAATCTATCAAAGATAGAACAGACTGTAAAGATGAATTTTTTCAGGGTGAACCTCAAATCAGAAAACGTAAAATTAAAAAAAGGTAGATAAAACCCTGATGCTTGCTGTTAAAAAATATCAGCCACAGATGGCGTTCTGTGATTTTTTGGATTTTCGAACAGTGAAGAACATAAATCTGTTTCTAGACAGCAAATTCACAAATTAGTCTTCCTCTCTTTATAGGCTATTCTTGGCACCAAAAACCAAAACAAAAAGATACAAGGGAGTTGTTACTGAGGTAACATCACCAAAACAAGAACAAACCAAAAAGAAACAGAAGGTTAAAATGGGTTGCCTCCCATAAGCGCTTTTCTTTAACGCCTTTTAGCTAGGCAAAAAGGGCAAGTTCAACTTTTATCAATGGTGCCCAATTCAAAACCACTCTTTGGCTTACCAATGCAATCAAAAGATTTCTTTATCCTCTTCCTAGGGAAATGTTCCATCCCTTTTTTTAGTGGGAATTGAAATTGGATATTGTCCACTCTCATATCAATAATAGCACCAACAATTCTCAGAAAAGATCTTCCAAAAACAATAGGACAAGGAAGCTTAAAGTCAAGATCCATAATAATGAAATCAACTGGGACATAATTACCATTAACCAAGATGAGAACATCATCTTTTTTACCCAAAGGTGTATGCGAAGTGGCATCAAGAAAATTCACATTCAAATCACAATCTTCTAGTGGTCCAAGATCAAGAGCATCATATAACTTTTTTGGCATAATGGAGATACTAGAACCAAGATCACACAAAGCATTACACTCAAAATCATTAACTTTCATCTTAATGGTAGGTTCCCAAGCATCCTCTAATTTCCTAGGAATAGAGAATTCACATTTAAGCCTTTCTTCCTTCACTTCAATGAGAGCATTAGTAATATGCTTAGTAAAAGCCAAGTTCATTTTACTAGCATTAGGTGTTTAGCAAGCTTTTGTAAAAACTTTATAACTTCAGTAAGGTTGCAATTATCAAAATCAAGATCATTGTCATAAAAAATAACAGGAGCATTATCACCTAAAGGAACCATATCACCAAAACTGATTTCAGCATTTTTATCAACAACAGTTTCAGTGTTGACTGAAAGTTTTGGGTTCTTTTTAGGTATGGTGGAAATTTTCCCAACTCCAATTCTTTTACCATTAGCATACTTAGGTGCTGTAGATGACTCTTGAGCATTTATCATTTTAATGTCTTCATTACTGTAAATGGTGCACACATTAGTAACCTTACTAATTTCAGCAATTTCAGCTTCTCTTTCTTCTCTTTCCCACCTAGCATGTAATTCAGCTAACATTCTTATATTGTTATCAATTGTAATTTGTATGTCATTTAAAGTTTTATGTTCCTTAACATCATGAGGTAAAAAAAATATTTTAAGAAAATCAACTTCATGAGAGAGATTATCAACTTTAGCAACAAGATTATCAAGTTTCTCAAGCTTCTCTTCAACAATTTTATTGAAAGACTTTTGTGAAGTGATAAATTATTTAAGCATGATTTCGAGATCAGAGGACACACCTCTATTATTGTTGTAATAATTACCATAAGAATTGAAATAAGGATTACCATTATTTGGAGGGTAAGGTTTATAATTATTATTACCAAAGTTGTTCCTATAAGCATTGTTGTTGAAATTATTTTTAACAAAATTAACATCAACTTGATCCTCTTGAGCAAGCAAAGAGGCTAAAAGAACATTATTAGGATCAATAGGAACCTGTTTGCTAGCAAGCATAGACATAATCATATCAACCTTATCACTTAAAGAGGAAATTTCCTCGACAGAATTTACCTTCTTACCACTAGGAGCTCTCTCGGTGTGCCATTGCGAATAATTTGCCATCATTACATCCAAGAGTTTTGTTGCAGCACCTAATGTGGTGGACATGAAGGTGCCTCCAGCGGCCGATCATTACATCCAATAGGTTTCTTGAAGAAAAGTTTAATCCTGCATAAAAAGTTTGGATGACCATCCAAGTAGTCAGTCCATGAGTGGGACAGTTTTTAACTAGAGACTTCATTCTTTCCCAAGCTTGAGCAACATGTTCATTATCAAATTGTTTAAAGTTCATAATGTTACTCCTTAATTGTATGATTTTTGCAGGTGGATAATATTTCCCAATAAAAGCATCTTTGCATTTAGTCCAAGAATCAGTACTATTCCAAGGAAAAGACAATAACCAATCTTTAGCACGTCATCTTAAGGAAAAAGGAAAAAGTTTCAGTTTTATAATGTTGCCCTCTACTTCTTTATATTTTTTCATATCACATAACTCAACAAAGTTATTTAAATGAGAGGCGGCATCATCACCACTAACACCAGAAAATTGCTCTTTCATGACAAGATTTAACAAGGCAGGCTTTATCTCATAAAATTCGGCTGTGGAAGCCGGTGGAGCAATAGGTGTGCATATAAAATCATCGTTGTTCGTGCTAGTAAAGTCACACAACTTAGTGTTCTCAGCTGAACCCATTTCAACAATAAAGAAGCAAGAAACTAAGCAAAACAAAAAGAGACTAGTTGCTGGAATTTTTAATTTTTTGTGTTTTTCAGTTTTAGAGCAAACGAAAGGAAAAACAAGACTAACAAAAATAAACTAAGCAAGACAATAACAAAGTAAAATGAAAGGATGTGTAAAACTCCCCTAGCTGAAGCTTCCAAGTCCCAGGCAATGGCGCCAGAAAAAGTATGTTGGCGTGTTGACGGAAGACTTGGTCGTTGCCTTCTTCAAATCCCCGGCAATGACGCCAGAAAAAGAGCTTGATGACGTGGATCACACGTTCGCTGGGGAACCCCAAGAGGAAGGTATGATGCAGTAAAGCAGCAGTTTCCCTTGGTTACAAAACCAAGGTTATCGAACCAGTAGGACTTAGAGAAGGCTTGCTAGGAATCAACAACGCCAAGAAAAGAGCTGTTGACGTGGGCCTGCACACAATCACAAACAAACTACTTTGCCCCAATGAAACAGAGAGGTTCTCAATCTCTGCGGCTTGCTGAACACAAAGAATTAAATGTACATATGTAAAATATGATGAAAGTGAAATAGGATCAGCGAGCAAATGAGAACAGAAAGCCAGCAAAACAGTTGTAAACAGTGTAGGAACATAGGACCGGGGTCCATAGATCACTAGTGGTGTCTCTCCCAAAGATACACATGATGGGTAAACAAATTACAGCATGGCAATTGACAGAATTGTGGACGCATAACAATGCTATAATAAAACAATATAGTTCACTGCTTCATCTAATATGGGCATTACATCAAAGTACATAGACCGTTATCCAACTGCATCTATGACTAATAATCCACCCTGAGATCGCTATCCATCATGTCACCCAGAAGTATTAAGTTGCAAGCAACAGATCATTACAATAAGCAAAGTGCATAATGTAAGCAATGTAAATAACACAAGGAAATAACACCGCTGTTTTCTCCCTAGTGGCAACAACACATTCATGAGCATAAGCGTTTCTGTCAATCGCTCTCAGCACACAAAGGCATGAACCCACTATCTAGCATAAATACCCTCTCTGAAGATACTAATAATTACTTGGCACAAGCATCCACTAGCATCGGAGAGCATGCAAGATCATAGATAAAACATAACATATAGATGAACAAGAGTAATGATTCCACAATTCATCGGATCCATGCAAACACATCATTAGCAATTACAAATACGATCTTGATAATGATAGGAAGCTCACAAGATCTAAACAATGGAGTACAAGGAGAAGAGACAACCATGTAGCTACTGCTATGGACCCGTAGTCCCGTGGTGGACTACTCACGCATCACTCCAGAGGCAGGCATGGTGGTGTAGATGCCTCCGGTGATGATTCCCACCTCCGAAAGGGTGCCAGGAAGAGCTTTAGAACCCTCCCAATCTAGGGTTGACGATGGCGGCGGCCTCAGATGTTTTTTGGTGAATATGATCGGGTATCGAGGGGTTTCCGCGTCGAAGTCAATTTATAGGTGAAAGGGCAATTCAAGAAGACGTTGGAGGGCGCCAGGTGGGGCCCAGGCACCGCTGATGACGTGGATCACATGTTCGCTGGGGAACCCCAAAAGGAAGCTATGATGCAGCAAAGCAGCAGTTTCCCTTGATTACAGAACCAAGGTTGTCAGATCCAGTAGGACTTGGAGAAGGCTTAGCGAGGTGTCAATCTACTCTGGCGCTTGTAGATTAACGCGGACCTGCACACAATCACAAACAAGTACTTTGCCCCAACAAAACAGAGAGGTTGTCAATCTCTCCGGCTTGCCGAACACAAAGGATTAATTGTGTAGATGTAAAATATGATGAGAGTGAAATATGACCAGCGAGCAAATGATGATAAAAAGCTATTAGAACGGTTGTAAACAATGTAGGAAAATAGGACCGGGGTCCATAGTTCACTAGCGGTGTCTCTCCAAAAGATATACATGATGGGTAAACAAATTACAACATGGCAATTGACAGAATTGTGGGCGCACAACAATGCTATCATAAAACAATATAGTTCACCGTTTCATCTAATATGGGCATTACGTCAAAATACATAGACTGTTATCCAACTGCGTCTATGACTAATAATCCACCCCGGGATTGCTATCCAACATGTCACCCATAAGTATTAAGTTGCAAGCAACATATCATTGCAATAATCAAAGTGCATAATGTAAGCAATGTAAATAACAGAAGGAAATCACACCGTTGTTTTCTCCCTGGTGGAAACAACACATCTTTAGTCTTGATCATTTCTATCAACCCGATCTCAGACAAAAAGAGGCATGAACCCACTATCTAGCATAAATACCCTCTCTGAAGACTAACAATTACTTGGCCAAAGCATCCACTAGCATCGGAGAGCATGCAAGATCATAGATAAAACATAACACATAGATGAACAAAAGTAATGAATTCATCAGATCCATGCAAACACAATCATGTAGAAGTTACAGATAATATGATCTTGATCATGATAGGCAGCTCACAAGATCTAAGCAATGGAGTACAAGGAGGAGAGACAACCATCTAGCTACTGCTATGGACCCGTAGTCCCGTGGTGGACTACTCACGTATCACTCCGGAGGCAGGCATGGTGATGTAGATGCCTCCGGTGTCGATTCCCCTCTCCGGCAGGGTGCCGGGAAGAGCTGCAGAACCCTCCCGAACTAGGGTTGGCGATGGCGGCGGCCTCAGACGTCTTCTAGAAAATATGATCGGGTACTTAGGGTTTTCGGGTCGAAGACGAATTTATAGGCGAAGGGGTGACTCGAGGAGGTGAAGGAGCCGTCCAGGTGGGGCCCAGGCACGGCCAAGGGGTGGGCCGCGCCTGGGGGGGGGGGGCGTCTGGAGGCTGTGGCCTCCCCCTCCGGGCGTCCTTCTGGCTCCGTCTTTGTTTCAGCTTGGAAATAATTCCTTTAAATTTTCATCGGATTCCGAGATTATTTCTTGTACAACTTTTCTGAAACAAAAAGATAGCAGAAAACAGGAACTGGCACTGGGCGTCTTGTTACTAGGTTAGTTCCATAAATCATGTCAAAATGATATAAAAACATTATAAAAACATGTGGCACTGATATATAATCAAGCATGGAACATAATAACTATAGATACGTTGGAGACGTATCAGGATCCCCAAGCTTAACTCCTGCTCGTCCTCGAGTAGGTAAGTGATAACAAAATAATTTTTGAAGTGACATGCTACCAACACAATCTTGATCAAGTAATCATGTAAAGCATATGAACTGAATGCATTGATCCAAAACAATGGTTCATTGAATGAAACAAACAATGATTAACCAGGTGCAACATCTAAGCAAGTATTTACTAGAAAAGAGTAATTTATAGATTTAAAAGTATAACACTTGACAATGATTGATATCTCACAAAGCAATATTATTTCGACAAAGGAGCTTGGCCAACACAAAGGAAGATTTAAGTTTTCAGCAAAAAGCTTCAACTTGCAACATATTTATCTCAAGATAAAGTCAATACAAAGTTTTCACGGTTAGACATAAAGATAACATGAAGTAAAACTTGAACCAAAGTTGACACCAAGTGATTGCTTGAGGGGTAAAGAAGGAAGAGGAAGACTGACTTAACATAAAAGTAAAAGAAAGGCCCTTCGCAGAGGGAAGCAGGGATTAATCATGTGCTAGAGCTTTTATTTTTTTATTTTTTTGATAGAAGTAAAACAATTTTGAGATATGCATGCTTTCATCAACGACTTCACAGTAAAGAAACTAGCTAGTCCCCCATTTCAAGCAAGGCTTTTAGACTTTTGAGAGCGGCTGGTTCTTAGAAGAATGAGGTCACTCCTTGTTCTCCTTGGTTCACCACTAACCAATGTTTGACTGATTTCTCAGGTTTGCATTGTGCGGAGGAGAATGGTGGGTTATATTTATATTTTTCTTAAGCCGCTCTCGGCAAATTCAAGTGAGGACGTAAACCATCAACACCGGGTGAAGGGGGGGATGACCTTGTTTGTCACAGGTTATATCTAGTTTCCTACTGCTTCCTCATGAGCTTAAAAACAGAGGCACAAAAAGGAGAATTTTGAAAGTTTTAAATATAGCACATGAAAAAAATTACTTGGAGTGGCAAGGAAATACCACATGTAGGTAGGTATGGTGGACACAAATGGCAAAGATATTTGGCTTAGGGAATTGGATGCACGAGAAGTATTCCCTCTCAGTACGGAATTTTTGGGCTTAGCAGGATATCAAGCAAACACATAACATCAACTTGGTTCAATGAATGACTACATATATACATCATGCTTAATCACTAGACTTCACACCGTCTACCTTGTTAACCAAACCAACTCTTTGCAAAAAGAATATCTAGACTTTGAGAGCTACCAAGCAGGACAAGCACCACAATTTTAAAGCTTTACGGCAGTTCTTTACTAATCTATTCTTACTAGATGATCCACAAGTTTAAGCATTAATCTACTTCATGTCTCTAAACAATTGACAAGTATCAAAGATTCAAGACAATGATCTACAATATTAAGCAGCATTTTTCACACTTCCGACATGATAATTTCCATTCAACCAAACACCAATCAACTTATTTGAAACAAAACTAAAAGGGTGAAACCACAAGAGAATTACTTCCTAACTACAAAAGCTAACAGCTCTGAACAAGAGATGCTTGAAAACAAGAGCTAGAAGCAAAAATAACAAAAGCTAAACACTCAACACATATAAGTGAAGAACATGAGTGTATACGAAAAAGCGGAGCGTGTCTCTCTCCCAAACAAGCATGCATGGATCCAATTTATTGCAAAGACCAGAGAACAAAACACAAACAAACTGAAAGTAAAAAAAACTGACGCTCCAAGAACAACACATAATGTGTAAAGGAATAAAAATATAGTACCATGAGATAAAACCGATGATTGTCGATGAAGAAGGGGATGCCTTGGGCATCCCCAAGCTTAGACGCTCGTGACCTCTTGAATATTTTATATGAGGGTCCATGGGGGAGCCTCCCCATGCTTAGGCTTTTATCCCTTCTTGATCTTACTTCATCACCTCGCACTTGGATACTTGAAAAACTTCCTTCACGCAAAACTTATAGCAACTTCATTAGAGGGGTTAGTCCAAAAAAATAATATCTTCCTTCAGTTCCAAACACCTATCATGAACTAATTTTTTAAAAGATTAGCTATTGTCACAAGGTCTAAGTAAAGCTCTAGCTTTGAAAAACTTCACTTTCGCCGTGAAAGAAGCAATGCAAAACTAAGGATATAATCTGTTAAAACAGAACAGACTGTAAAGATGAATTTTTTCGGGGCACTTATGGACCTCAAATCAGAAAACTTAAAACTAGAGAAAGGTAGACAAAACCCGGATGCTTGCTGTAAAAAAATTTCAGCCACAGATGACGTTCTGTGATTTTTTGGATTTTCGAACAGTGAAGAACAGAAATCTGTTTCTGGACAGCAAACTCACCAATTAGTCTTCCTCTCTTTAGAGATTATTCTTGGCACCAAAAACCAAAACAAAAAGATACAAGGGAGTTGTTATAGAAGTAATATCACCCAAACTCAAAGAAACCAAAAAGAAATAGAAGGTAAAAATAAAATGGGTTGCCTCCCATAAACGCTTTTCTTTAACGCCTTTTAGCTAGGCAAAACGGCAAATTCAAGTTTGATCAACATCCTCAATATCAAAATCATTACCTCCTTCAATAAGCTCATCTTTCACCTTACAAGGGATAAACATCTTTCGATTAATAGAAGAATTGAGCTTCATAAATCCGTACTTAACATTAATAAAGCACTTAGCAGCCTTAAGGAAAGACCTCCCTAAAACTATATTCCCTTGAAACTTTTCTAAGATAATAAAGCCAATGGGGAACATTTTATTTCGGAAAACAACAGGGATTCCATTAGCTCTCCCTAAAATCTTAGAAATAGTTCCATTAGCATGAGAATGATAAAATGGGTAATCTATCATATTCTTATAAGTAAGAGAATCATACACCATTTTTAGCATGATTGAAGCAGTGGAACCTAGATCACAATAAGCTAGAAAGTTTTGGTGATTAATTTCAATTTTAATTAAAGGTTACCAATCATTTTTCATTATAGCAAGGGGTTGTTTAACTTCTGAAGCGCTCTCTTTTTCATTTATGGCAAGATCTTAATTAAAGGTTACCAATCATTTTTCTCCATCTTATCTAATTTTTCAATAACCTTATCAATTTTATCCATCATAGGGAAAATGGCTAGCTCATTTAAAATTCTAAAAGCCTTAATTTCATCATATTCAGAGAAGGTTTCTCCTACCATAACATCTAAAGCGTGTTGATACACAGATGTAAGACCAAAGTAGAAAATTTTTAGGAGAACTCCCAATTCAATTCTGGGCTGCATTTTCTTGTAAGGTTCTGAAATTCTTTCCCAAGCATTTTTAAAACTCTCTCCAACCTTTTGTTCAAAGGTAAGAATCTCTCCCAAGGATGTCATATCCGACGGACTAGTCATGATAACAAGGTAAAACCGAATTAAACAAGGTGCTGGAATTTTTAATTTTTTTTGTGTTTTTCAGTTTTAGAGCAAACGAAAGGCAAAACAAGACTAACAAAAAATATACTAAGCAAGACAATAACAAAGTAAAGTGAAAGGATGTGTGAAACTCCCCTAGCTGAAGCTTCCAAGTCCCTGACAATGGTGCCAAAAAATAGAGCTTGATGACGTGGATCACACGTTCGCTGGGAACCCCAAGAGGAAGGTATGATGCAGCAAAGCAGCAGTTTCCCTTGATTACAAAACCAAGGTTGTCAGATCCAGTAGGACTTGGAAAAATGCTTAGCGAGGTGTCAATCTACTCTGGTGCTTGTAGATTAACGCGGCATGCACACAATCACAAAAAAGTACTTTGCCCCAACGAAACAGAGAGGTTGTCAATCTCTCCGGCTTGCCGAACACAAAGGATTAATTGTGCAGATGTAAAATATGATGAGAGTGAAATATGACCAGCGAGCAAATGATGATGAAAAACTATTAGAACGGTTGTAAACAATGTAGGAAAATAGGACCGAGGTCCACAGTTCACTAGTGGTGTCTCTCCAAAATATATACATGATGGGTAAACAAATTACAGCATGGCAATTGACAGAATTGTGGGCGCACAACAATGCTATCATAAAACAATATAGTTCACCGTTTCATCTAATATGGGCATTACGTCAAAATACATAGACCGTTATCCAACTGCGTCTATGACTAATAATCCACCCCGGGATAGCTATCCAGCATGTCACCCAAAAGTATTAAGTTGCAAGCAACAGATCATTGCAATAAGCAAAGTGCATAATGTAAGCAATGTAAATAACATAAGGAAATCACACCGTTGTTTTCTCCCTAGTGGCAACATCACATCTTTAGTCTTGATCGTTTCTGTCAACCCGAGCTCAGACAAAAAGAGGCATGAACTCACTATCTAGCATAAATAACCTCTCTGAAGACACTAACAATTACTTGGCCAAAACATCCACTAGCATCGGAGAGCATGCAAGATTATAGATAAAACATAACACATAGATGAACAAAAGTAATGATTTACACAATTCATCGGATCCATGTAAACACAATCATGTAGCAGTTACAGATAATATGATCTTGATCATGATAGGCAGCTCACAAGATCTAACCAATGGAGTACAAGAAGGAGAGCCAACCATTTAGCTACTGCTATGGACCCGTAGTCCCGTGATGGACTACTCACGCATCACTCCGCAGGCAGGCATGGTGGTGTAGATGCCTCCGGTGTCGATTCCCCTTTCCGACAGGGTGCCGGGAAGAGCTGCAGAACCCTCCCGAACTAGGGTTGGCGATGGCGGTGGCCTCGGACGTCTTCTGCAAAATATGATTGGGTACTTAGGGTTTTCGGGTCGAAGATGAATTTATTGGCGAAGGGGCGACTCGAGGAGGTGAAGGAGCCGGCCAGGTGGGGCCCAGGTGCAGCCAAGGGGTGGGCCGCGCCTGGGGGGGGGCGTTTGGAGGCTGTGGCCTCCCCCTCCGGACGTCCTTCTAGCTCCATCTTTGTTTCTGCCTGGATAATAATTTCTGTAAATTTTCAGCGGATTCCGAGAATATTTCCTGTACTACTTTTCGGAAACAACAAGACAGCAGAAAACAAGAACTGGCACTGGGCATCTTGTTAATAGGCTAGTTCCATAAATCATGCCAAAATGATATAAAAACATGGGGCACTGATATATAATCAAGTATGGAATATAAAAAATTATAGATACGTCGGAGACGTATCAGCGGCCAAGGTGTGGGCTGCGCCTGGGGGGTGCCTGGCCCCTGTGGGGCCCCCCTGCAGGCGTCCTCCTGGCTCTGTCCTTGTTTCCTCGTGAAAATAATTCACGTAAATTTCCAGCTGATTCCGAGAAACTTCCCCGAACAACTTTTCTGAAATAAAAAGACAGCAGAAAACAGGAACTGGCACTGGGCATCTTGTTAATAGGTTAGTTCCATAAATCATGCCAAAATGATATAAAAACATTATAAAAACATGTGGCACTGATATATAATCAAGCATGGAACATAAAAAATTATACATACGTCTGGGACGTATCACTTGGTTCTCCGGGATGTAGGGGCGTACCTTTTGCGTAGACCATCCTAGTTGTCGTAATGGCGACAAACGCACGACCTCCAAAGAGCGGAGGCGACGTTTCTCCTCCTCGTCGCCGCCGCCTGAAGGCGCACCCCCCATGTACCCTACCTGTCCCCCATGGTCGTGGGAGGATCCGTGAGCCATTGATCTGGCGGAGGAGGGAGAGAAAAAGAAAGCGATAGAGGAGGGGTTTCACGCTGGAGTAGGAGGGGACACGACGAAGGGGATTGGGGCGAACCCTAAACCGACCTTCATCCCCTTGATATGGCGGGATCGTGGGCCAATATCGAGTACCGCTGAAAAACTTTTTAAGGCCGACCGATCAGCGGTTTCTATTCGGGCCATAAAAGTGATCCAAAACCGCATATCAGCCGGAATTTTTAAAGGTTGAGAGGGGGTTCCGAGATCTGTAGTCTGCTATAGATGCTCTTAGATTGTGGATAGGCAAAACACAGAGGATATGTGCGAAATTGAAAAGGAAATTAAGGTTCAGAAATAGAGGGCATTGCTGGCATCGAATCCAAATTTGGGGCTAAAATACTTTTTTTTCGTAGAACTTGGAAGCTTTTATTCAACAAAAACAATCATGGGACAATCAGCCAAAATGCTACTGATGAGAAAGCTAGGAGTACTATCCAACCAACTCTCAATCCCTCTTATAGTGCAAGCAAATTTTGCACAGAGGTGAGCCGGAAAGTTGGTAGATATTATTACATGTTGAATTACAAAAACTAATAAGAAAATAAAAGAAAGCTCTCCAATTTCATCTAGCAGCGGTGCAATTACCGACCGCGAGGCCTCTGTCGAGTGCCAAAGATTGACCACCTCGAGGCAGTCTGTCTTAATCGTTACCTTCCGAAAACCACGGAGCTGAGCGAATCGTACAGAGTCCCGGAGAAACCTCCGTAATAAGAGCATGTCTAGCAGGGCCCCTATTCTCGCGATCCGTATTGGGCGTGTGAGGGGCCCTGTATTCTCATTTTTGCTCCGATTTGCACAAGTCAATTACCAGGACCTGTATTCGGACCTGTATTTTCAAAATCTGAAGACGCGCGAGAAATTCTTCCATTTCTCACGTACGAGTTCATCATCATCTGCTGCTTATCTACACAAAATGGCGCGATCATACACTGGATCGCGACTTTCTACACCTAAACTAGGGTTACCTAGATCTACCGCCGCCGCCGCTGCAGTCGCCGGCGCGCCTACTCGAGGATGACCACCCCGGCGAAGGTGCGCGCCTCCGCCGCCTGCTCCGCCTCCCGCGCCTTGAACGCCTCGACGGCGGCGATGGCGCGCGCCACCTCCTGCGCCTCCGCCTCGTTCTTGGCCTCGAGCTCGGCCTTGGACTCGGCGATGGCGGCAGCGAGGGCGGCGGCCTCCTCCGCGTCGCCGCGCCCTCCTCCTCCGCTCGAACTCCCCTCGCCCGGGACGGCCGGCGCTCCTCCTCCTCCTCCGCTCGAACTCCCCTCGCCCGGGAAGAGCTCGCGGCCCGCGACGTACCTGGGGATGCGCGGCGCGATTCCCTCCTCGCGAGCGCGCGCGTACGCCGCGCGATCTTCCTCCTCCGCCACGAACTCGTCGAAGAAGGACGGCGGCATCGGCTGCATCGGAGGCTGCGCTTCATAGTAGGCGCCGCCGGGCTGGTACAAGGAGAGGCTGCCAGGCGCAACCTGTTCCCTGTTCGTCCACTTCTTCGCCGACCGCCGCCTCGCTCCGACGGAGCGGACGAATGCCAGCCGCCACGCCTCCTCCGCCCGGCTACGGAGGTCGCCGCGTCCCGCGCGACGGGCCGCCTGTGCGCTACGGGGTCCGCCGCGTCCGCTCATGGTGGTGGAGGAGGGCTAGGGTTGAGCTACGGGCGACTAATTGCTCGCCGGAGTTGTTGGCGGCGGGCGGCGGAGCTAGGGCAGAGCGTGAGGGTTTTAACCCTCACTCGCGGCCGGAGCCTGTACTTGTACAGGTTGAGACGGGCCGGGGACGGGGGCCTGTATTCGGGGCGAACGGGTCGGGCCGTTTACGGGCTCTGCTAAATGGCCAGAACCCGTAAACGGCCGGAAATACACGGGTCCGACGGCATTTAGGGGCCTGCTAGACTTGCTCTAAGAGGGTCAGAAACCCCTTCATATGATTTACTCCAGGCTCCAAGAAATGCAGAATCGGAGCGAGCCACACCTCCTGCACCCCCAACACCAGCCAGAGAATTAATTGCACCATCAACATTAATCTTGATCATCCCAATTTGGGGCTAAAATACTTTTTTTTGCAAGGTAATACGTCTTATTGATAAATAAAGAACAAATACTTGGCCCTGTATTTGGCGTACAACCGTCTTCGGTACAGTATCCGTATATGTGTACAGGTAGTACACACACAGCTCGAAGGTCTCGTCTCCTTTTTTTTCCCCGGGCGGCGGAGGTTCTCTGCCTCCTGACACACCCGAACCTGAAACGAACCCACGCGAGCACATCAGCGAGCCACCGCCGACCCGTGCACTGCTGCTCCGGCCAGCCATGAGGGTCCTCGCGCTCCTCCTAGTATGGATCTCCACCGCCGCCGCCGCCGCATCCACTCTGCCGCTTGAGACCCTCGGCATCCCTCCGCAAGGTTCCCCCGGATCTGTCCGCGCTTTGCTCTGTTCATCGCCTGTCTCTGCCTTTGCTAGGTAGACGCGGTTCTTGATTTAGTGTTGCTCGGCGCAGATGAGGCGTACTACAGGGGAGGCGTGATCAAGTGCAGGGACGGATCGGGCAAGTTCACCAGGGATCAGCTCAACGACGACTTCTGCGACTGCCCCGATGGCACCGACGAGCCAGGTACCGCCTCCTTCTTTTTCTTGCTTAAAAGTATGTTTTTTTTAATTGCGTGTGAGGTGAATTCCCCGAGATTGCTGTAGAGCCAGGCTCCCTTAGTTCCATGGCATGTCCAAGTTGGTTTTGAACTGTGGGAGTCCTGGGAATCAGTGTGTTGCATAAGACATGTGAAAGTTGGGATATTTTCTCTGTTAGGCTGATGTATTTTTGGCAATGTTGGAATGTGTATTGCAGGAGAGCAGTTAACTGAATCATGATTCCTTTCACCTGTGCAGGGACATCTGCGTGCCCAGAGGGGAAATTCTACTGCCAGAACGCCGGCCATTCTCCAATCACGATCTTCTCGTCGCGGGTGAATGATGGTATATGCGGTAAGAGGCTAATAACCGATGGGTTTTTACTTCTGGTCTCATTCCTTACTTGTTTTGGGCTAAAATTAAAGACACATATACAACAAGGCTATAGACCGAGGAACTCGGTGGAGCTCCTATGCCCACTGTGATTGTTAGAATTCCTGCAGTATTGTTCTAACTCCTTCTACCTGTTCCTCATTTTCTGCTAGATTGTTGTGATGGGAGTGATGAATACGGTAGCAACGGCACTTGTAAGAATACGTGCTGGGAAGCTGGCAAGGCGGCAAGGGAGAAACTGAAGAAGAAAGTAGCTACATATAAAAGTGGTGTCGTTATTCGGAATCAGGAAGTTGAAAAGGCAAAAGTGGCAATTGCTAAAGACGAAGCAGAGTTAACAAAACTGAAGGGTGAAGAGAAGATAATCCAAGGACTTGTTGACAAGCTCAAAGGTGAGAGCCTTGTAGCTACTGGTCCTTTTCTAAAGAGCAATATGTTGAGAAAATGTTATTGAAGATGTTAATTTCAGTGGTAAGTTTTTATGTTAACGCAAGACTGTCCATATATACAGAGCAAAAGAGATTAATAGAGAAGGCAGAGGAAGAGGAGCGCCTAATAAAAGAGAAGGAAGAAAAGAGAATTAAAGAAGAAGCTGAGAAGCAAGCTGCCGAGGAAAAGAAAGAACTTGATGCCTCTCAGGAAGCAGATTCTCAGGACACGGATGGGAATGTGCAAGAAGATGAAAGCAAGGTTGGCATTTTATTCTGTATATTGGTTGACCTCCTGACCATCTATTCCATGTTGGTTACTGTCAGCCTCAGTTTCAAGAACTCATCATCCATAATATCGGGAATTGACTTGACTTGATATTAGTATGGTTTTGAACTTAGTAAGTTGTTATTTTTGACAGGAACTGCCATCAATCAAATAACTGAATTATTCTTATTAAAATAACCATTCACACAAGTAATCATGAAACCAATGGTTCCTATAGTTTTATATTTCCTCTATCCTTCAGTGTGTCCCCGTACCAATTAAAGACTTAAATGGTTGGTTTAATTTAAGGGTTTTGGGCTAGATGAACTGAATTGTTAACATCTAAAGAAAACTATCTGTTCACTTCCATATAGTCACAATTTTCACAAGCAAGTACACATCAAGAAACAGATACTCCCATGTACCCTGGAGGCTGAAGGTTCCAGTAAAGCTATTAATCAAGCAATCATGAAATCAATGTTTCCTGTACTTTTTATGTTTCCTCAATCCTTCAACATGTCCTCTTACCAATTAAAGTCTTAAATGGTTGTTTTAGTTTAGGGTTTTGGGGCTAGATGAACTGAATTGGTAACATCTATAGAAAACTATCTGTTAACTTCCATATAGTCGAAATTTTCACAAGCAAGTACACATCAAGAAACATATTCTCCTATGTACCCTGGTGGCTTAAGGTTCCAGTAAAGAAATATTTTTGAATCGTGGTCAAGGTTATTACAGCGATAAGGGGAGGCGAGGTACCTGACCACCGCGGCACAAGTGCCCGATGCGTGTGCAAGACAATGCGACACTAGATACTAGCATCATCATTTGTATGACAGCAAATCTGAATAATCACCGTCAACCGCCCTAACAAATCCACCAGACTGAACTCCTTCCCATAAAGCTATCAAGAACTATTTTTGTATTGTGGTCAAGGTTATCATGGTGTTAGATGAGGCTAGGTACCTGAACACCGCCATACTGCCTAAGTGTCCGATGGTGGTGCCTTTGTATGGAAGCAAATTAGGTAATGCAACCTCCCTGACCTTCCCCTTTATTGAATGATTAATCACTATCAACCTACCTGACAGATCCAACAGATTGGACTCAAGATCAACTTCTCAAAGCTCCAATATAGTCAGGAAAAAACAGGCAGGTGAAAAAAATCCGAGAAGAAACATATAGGTGGGGGTGGATGGGGGGGGGGGGGGGTGTGGGGGTGGGGGGGGGGGGGGCGTGGGAGAGAGAAGAAACAGGAAACACACCAAGTCAAGGCGAATACTATCACGAGAAAGGGAAGTTGAGCTTCTGCTATGAGCCTTCGACAACTCGGAGCCCCTTGACGCCTCGGTGGCTACTTTGCTTGAGCGGAACCTAGGTGACACCTTAATAGCAACAACCACGATCAACTAAAAAAGTCCTTATGAGATATGACTGAAGTATATAGAAATGACAACCATTGCCTAATATAGTGAGGTCCTCACTCCTACCATAGGATATCTATTGCACACCGTGTTATTTCACTGATGTAATAGGATATTTATAATTTATTACTTCCGCTTAACATAGGTATCTGAACATCATGATGGACATGTCACAAACCATGATGATCACTCACCAGAAAGCGATACATCCGTTGAAGAGGTATAGTTTATCTTCGGTATTATGAAATCAAAATTATACTTGCTTTCATTATGAAAATTGACAGTTTCTGTATGCTGGGTTTCTGTGTCAGCATGACATTATGGCTGGAACTGGAGATGATGCACCGCCGGAGACATCTGCAGTACCTACAAAAGAGCAGGTAGTGTACTAACTGCTTGGTAGCTGACTCGTGTCACTGAACTTGTTTAATATATTTTTCTTTGCTATTTGGTACTAGCATTATAGAGATTTATATGGTTATATCTTCTCCCTTCCAAATATTAAACCTGTATTAATAGGCAACTGCTTATTCTCCCTCTTATGAATCAGACACTGACATGTTCATATTTTCTCTTCAAACATGTTTAACTCTTTTCGTTCTTCCATCAAGTAGATCCAATTGCCAAAAGCTATTTAGCTATTGTGAGCTCTCTTAATCCAGCATGAATTAATCAAAGTTAATCTATCTCACTAACGGTCTCCCCTCTCCCCTCTTCCCTAACCAGCACTGGCCATCCTCTCAGTTGGTCCCCACAATGATCTTCTGATTGTTAGAAGCCATATGACCGTCCCCGCAAAAAATAAAATACATATGACAGGAGATGGGTCAAATGCATCAACTCAGTGACAATTCTTGTAATCTATGTTTTGGAATGTTGTTTCACTAGTTCAGTTTTGCTATGCAATTCTGTCTAGCAAATGATCCCGAGTCTGAGATTTCATGACAATCTACATACCATCCTCTTTGTATCCAAGTACAGTCAATAAGCTCTGCAGTGTACTGTCTAGATTTCTGATGTCCCATAACTGATAAGCTATACCCACCAGCACTTGCTTGTCTTTCCACATTGTTGTTGTCCTTATATCCAATTATACTCGGGGTAAGAAAAGGCAACATTTTTGGGAAATTTATTGCTTTGACCTGTACTATTAGGATACCCAAAACAATACTCAGTGACAGAGCCAGATTTAGGCTTGGAGGGGGCAGAGGGGTCAAAATGGCTTAAAATTACCAAGTCGAAGCATGAGTATTTAGTGAGTTAAAGAACAAAATCAAGTTATTGGGGGTGGCTCAGCCCCTGCTCGTCCCCCCCCCCTTCCCCCCCTTCCTCTGTCCCTGACAATACTCGTATGAGCACTCAGTTTTTGTTGGTCTCTTGGGAATGTTGCATTTCAAGTTATGAAGCATTCTGGTACGTTCTGCAGGACCCTACTTCCGTTAACTCTGAAGGTTTATCAAAGGAGGAATTGGGTCGTCTGGTAGCTTCTCGCTGGACTGGAGAAAATGTAGACGACGTTGGCAAAAGTGATAAAAAGGGCCATGATGATGATCTTGATTTGCCAGAACCTGCAGAAGCACTTGAAGATGAGCATGGTATTCCAGAACCCGCAGAAGAGAATTATGCTGGCTATCATTCAGAAATTGAAGATGATAGGCACAAATTCGAGGATGAAGAGCTATCTAATGCATCAGATGATGAGTATGTTGATAATCATGAAGAACCTGATGAGTCTTATAAATCTGATGATGACCAGAAAAGTGATGACTATTCAGGTATAATATTTGTATGACTTGACAAGTATTCATGTCCTATCGTATGAATTTTGATTATTCTTATTTGATCTGTTCCTTCAGATTTAACTGCCTCCGGACAAGCATCATGGTTGGACAAGATACAGCAAACTGTACAAAATGTTTTACAAAAATTCAACTTTTTCAAGACACCTGTTGATTTATCAGGTCAGTCGTTCATACTACTTTTGCTGATCCTTCACGAGTTATGTGAGGATCTTGTAACACTTACACATCTATGATTTTAGAGGCTTCTCATGTTCGGAAGGAGTATGATGATGCCAGCTCAAAGCTGTCCAAAATTCAGTCCAGGATAACCTCTCTGACAGATAAGCTAAAGCAAGATTTCGGTAAGTTAAAATTTTGTTCCCTTGGTGCTTGAGTGCACCCCTCAGTTCTATATTTTTGTAGCTATTAATTTTTGTGGGGATGTTTTTATCAATTCTTGTGCTTGCTACTGATGAAAATACTGCTCAAGTTCAACCGATTAAGTTTTTCTCTTCTCATTGTTAAGATCAATGAAAATTGTGCTAACAGTGTTCCTCAGCAAAAGCACCCTGTCAGCATGATTCGTCCCTAGACTGGAGCATTTATCGATGTTCCAGTAAAATAAGCTGTTTTTTAAAGTGACTAAAAAATAACTTAGAGAGTCATTTTACGATAGTGTAATCCAACCATACAAGTTCACGATAACCCTTTCTATCTGTTTGTCAAATATATTGTCTGCCTTTTTGTTTAGCCGAGTTCATTTACAAAACTTGCATTTTGATTCTTGGTGCCATTGAGACATTTTTCACTATTTGAGGCTTCATTTCTGTAGAACATAATGTTGCTCTGTATTACAAGTTAACTGCTTCTCTAGATGCTGGCTTCATATGTAGTCTTGTTAATATGTTACCTAGGTAAATTTCTGGAAAGTTGTACTTAATTGAAAGAACGCATTCTTGTTAGGCAAGGAGAAGGAGTTCTATTACTTTTATGACCAGTGCTTTGAGGGCAAGGAGGGCAAGTATGTATATTTTGGGCATCCAATCACACATGTTTTTCCAAACATTTCCATTTGTTTCATATTAAATTTTGTTTAATTTCACTAATTTGTGAATCTTGATCCTCGTTGACAGGTATGTTTACAAGGTCTGTCCTTACAAGAAAGCTTCACAGGTTGAAGGGCACAGTTCCACTAACCTAGGGTATGTTTCTTGTACTCTTGTCAGATTTAATATTTTTTTGTTATTCCTAAATGTGATCTATGGATTAAACTTCATATGTAAGTAATGTAACCTTCAGATTTAGTTTGTTCCACATCATAGTGATATGTTGTGGACATTCTCACATTCATGCTCAATATGGGCAAACATTTGAGTAATAGTGTTATTAAGAAAATTCATTGCGTAGCTTAATAGTTGTGTTTTAAAGAGTGTGAGCTGAGATCTTGTTCATTCCTTATTGTTAACAAACTTAACATTTTTCAGTACAATAGCTTGACGAATATAGGATTTTAAAAAGTTGTGCTGAGCTGGCTTTCTCTTGAAAACTGGCTGAGGTTCTAGAGTTTATACTTGATAGTACTGGTCGAACTTAGATTAGGGGAGTGCAACCTTTTCTTCTTTTTTCATTGTGTTGTCTATCAGAATTTCTCCTGCTTTACTGTCATTTTAGCTTTGAACATCAGTCCTCTTCTAGAGTATTCCTTGCTCAGTTCTGGCTGGGAGAGATACCAACTAGCTTTACAAGTGTCACTCTGAGTCTGAGGGTTGTATCCGAGATACTTGAAAGAAAGTTATAGATTCTACTTTTCCTGTGTGTAAAGTCCAGGCATATATATCCAGTTATGTGCATGGAAGCATGTGAACAATGCACATATTTGAAGTTATATAGATACTTGAATGAAATTTTATGTGGTCAGGCGCTGGGACAAATTTGAAGAATCCTACAGAATAATGCACTTCTCAAGCGGAGACAAATGCTGGAATGGCCCTGACCGAAGCCTGAAGGTATTCTCTATCATTGAGGGTTGCATTCTCCTTTGAAATAGTTTTCTCCATTTGCAGGTCTTAAAATATAACTGTGTGGCCTAACTTGTATGCAGGTTAGGCTTAGATGTGGGCTGAGCAACGAGCTTAATGGTGTTGATGAGCCCAGCAGATGCGAGTATGTAGAATTTTCATGATACACCTCTTATCTTTACCAAATGCACGTTATACCATCTTATATGCATGTGTCCATTTCTTATGGCAGGTATGTCGCTGTATTGTCAACTCCTGCACTATGCGTTGAAGAGAAGCTGAAGGTTCTTTCTCACCCTATCACGAACATATTTTCTTTCTTTGCATAAGCTAATGGAGTTTTTGGGTTATATAACAGGAGCTGCAAAAGAAACTCGATGCCACGTCCTCAGACCTGCCCGGCCACGACGAGCTCTAAACTGCCACCGAGGAAACCACTATTACAACCATATATAACCATAAGAAAGGCTAATGAGGAGTACATGGATAGAAAAGCCTGGAACTGGAGACCGGTCTTGCGAGTGTAGCCTCGAGGTTACCGCCAGAGCACCATTAGTTTGGCTAGGGAGGGTTTTTGAGCAAAGTGGTCACCCTGATTTGCTAGTAGAGGCAAACTGCAACTGGACATGCTTCTTTTTCCTTCCTTTGATGTTTTCTCTAATTATTTATTTAGATCATCTGAAAGAGACTTGCCAGTTATTCATAGTGTGCCTGACTTATCCTGGACGCTTGCTGGATGCAACTTTGGTTACACGCTGTTGCTTGATATGCCTCTGCGAGTCGTGTGAAGCATACGATGTTTTAGCGAGGTTGTACGGACTGAGATAATCGTGAATTTATGGATTCGACTGAGAATGCAGATCGACGAGATCCACAAGGGCATTATAGAAGACTAGATGACCCGTTGCGCCGCTGGCGCAAATGCCAAAAGCAAGACTATATTTTAGCCATAATTTTTATATGTTTTGCATGCATATTATTATACGCGTAGCAAATTTCCGTGACTCTCCTGCCGCTATCATGGGTACCCATAGGGACCATGGAGGTTGCCCATTAGGATTTTTAAGGCTCTTCTTGATATGCCCATGATCGGGATCTTTTCACTCACGCCTCTTTTTATAAGGCATGTTGTTATTTATCCTTCTTGTCCCGTGTCCGGTGTTGCAGTGTTCTATCCATGTCGTCGGCTCGATCTAATTTGTCCCCACCACGGACCCGCTCCAATCTGACGTAAGAACGTGTATCATGCTTGAATTTATTTATGTATGAATAATATTTGTGATAATCATGGTAAGTTTTCAGTTATATAACCCATTTAGCTGGATTGCAGATGAGCATACCGGCCTGTTTCGATAGTTTTAGCCATATGTTGTATGTGTTTTACAAATGTCGGAAGCGCGAATATATTTTAGCCATATGTTTTGCATATTTGTTTTTGTCCGAGTTTAAGGTTATGTGACGCTCATGCCACAACCATCGATAACCCTACGGAGGTTGCCCGTTAGGGTTTCGTCGGCTCCTCACATTGTGCCCACCGTCGAGTTTTTTCCACCAATGCCCCCTTTTACAAGTTACATTGTTCTCTGCCCTTGTTGTCCCCTATCCACTATTGTCATGTTCTATCCCCATCGTCAACGCGATTCATCACAGCCTCTACGGATCACTCAGTTTAAAAAATGGTCATTTAGTCATAGATCCTTCCAAATATGTTCTTGTCATTGTTCTTGAGAGGTGTGATACACAAATACATCAACCATTATCCATAAGGCAATAACACTATGTCCAAACGCTAAAATGTCAATAAGGATGGCAAAGCAAACAAATAGCAATTGGTAATAAACACATGCAAGAACCATAAAGACAGTGGTTTAAGCATGAAGATGAATCCGTCACAAAAGGAACCATGCACTAAGTTTCCACGACTGGAACAAACTCAGTTTTTTAAAGGAGCCATGCACTAAGTTTTCACCATTTCTGGAATTGTCAATTGAAATGTTTATACTCTGATGAATGTTTGATTTTTTGCTAAGGGTAATTATATGCCATCTCTTTCCTAATGATGTTGATCCTGCTTACATACAAAAATGAATATGCAATCCAAACATCACAAAATTAGAGAATGTACAAACACAGTGTCCTGTTTTACTTGATGCTATTATAAATAGGACCAGGACAATAAGAGGGAATGAGAGAGGCGCTAATGCAAAGCACCCGCTAGTAAGTTAACAGTCATGAGCCACAATCAAACATAAGTATTTACAGTTTTAGGACACCAGCTGAGAAGGTATACAACATTAGTTTGATGAATTACATCTGCTAGGATAGAGAGCCAATATAGTCTCAGGCCTTCGACACAACAATTCTATGAATATAGTCTCTTATATGAGTTATGTAGCAAGTATAGCTTGTTTAAGAGTAGGACCAAACTCTTATGTGAGTTCTCTAGCCAGTATAGCTTGTTTAAGAGTAGGACCAAACTCTTATGTGCATTTAGTAGCCAGTAAAGCTTCAACTATGTGTCCCAAAGCTATCTGCCATTTTAACTCTGCCGCTGGACATCCCTCAAATGACGACAGCGGCTCACCTGTATCCCGAAACCTACTCCATCGATTGATACATCGCCACTTTCTGGGCACCAGCCATCCTCGCCATGTAATCAGGTCCTGGATGGAGAAGAATAAGATTAATGGACAAGGAATAATATACGACTAAAAGGCAGCAAAGGACAGGAAGAAACCATAAAGGATAATTATGCCAAGCAACATTAAATTTGCTGGTTATTTCAAGTTAGGAAACAGAGAGCCACGAACAGAAGAGGTGAATAGGCATGTCCGTGAGAGAAAGCAACTGAGCAGAGATTCAGTTCACAATCTCCTACGGGAGCAAAGGTAGGATGAAGAAACATATTAAATAGCACAGGACGGGAGCACATATGCACCTGTGTGTCATTTCTTTTCCATGTTCCAAACTACTAATTGAAAGCCTAGTGGCAGGAAGATAACCAATGCTAGATTGATTGTGGGTCAAACATGGTAGCCTATACGAGATTAAACTGGTTGGCAATGATATAATTGAAAAGTGGAACTACCAAACATTTGAAAGCTAGGATATACCTAACATATAAAAAATCTCGTAGTGAAATGGTACCAAAAAATCATGGCAGGCCTGCCAAATCAAAATGGAAGCTCTAAGCCAATGTTTCTGATTAAACCCTGCAACTTTTTGGCAATAAGATGCATGTACTAAGATTCAGTGTAATGGTAGTCCAATTTTCACCTCCTTTGTCATCAAAGGTACACTGCTGAACCACATTTTAAGTGACAAAACTACATTAGAGATCATGCATTTTCGTCAACGACACAAAGCCACTAATGGAAAAAAAGTGTTGTATATACAGAACACATGAAGAACACTTGTCGGCACAATAACAATTTAGTTCTGGATGTCGCTTCACTACATAGTTAATTAACAAGGAAATAGAAATTACGCAAAAGGGAAATCAAGTGTTGGTTTACATTTTTTATTTTTTATTAAAAGAATTTATAGCAAAGAAGAAAAAAGGTATGGTGGCACAATCGTTGCTACTACTGCTGTAAGAACAAAAATTAGTAAAATAGAGCACAATAGTAAGAATTTTGGATCTGCAACATGAAAAACTACTTAGTCCAGAGCATATAGCATCTTTTGTCAATTGCCTGATGTATAGCTTCAGGATCATGTCCATCAAATGGCATCTGATGTGTACTGAAGTTGGAATATATCCGAGCTTACACAGCTTAGTTATTTTTTAATACAACATGGAAGTGGTAATATATATATATTGAAACAAGGTAGATAGGTTTTGCATTGAAAAATACGTAGTGGCTAAATGCATTGATTGGAAAGAGCTACAATTATACTGAAAAAAGGTACAATTCATTTTCCATGAGACCAAACCGGTACCACAAGTCCACAACAAATATGTAAATCCTTTTCTCCCTTTTTACACTAACATAAACTATCTTTATATATATATTACTACATCTGTTCCACAATATAAGACTTTTTAGCAAGCTAACTAACTTGCTAAAAAGTATATTGTGTAACAGATGGAGTAGCATATATACACAGAAGGCCTAGCTTGCTAAAAAGTCTTATGTTGTGGAACAGAGGGAGTAGTATATATACACAGAAGGCCTACATTACATCTTTTTTATTGAACAAAAAAACCTATCCACACGAACATTTTTTTTCTAGGAAACATGTAATTAGTAATCACTCTAGTATTAGATGAGTACAAGTAGAGGTTTTATCTAAACAAAAGGAAAGCTTGTATATCAAAATAATGAAGCAAAATTATCGGAAACATGTCATGAAAGATACAAAAGTATGTCCGCATGATCGCCCTAGAGAACAATTCTCATCTCATCGCCTCTACACAGGCATATGCAGGAAATGGATCAGATAAATGAAATACTAACACATAATGTGAAGGAAAACAAGTAATAGCCGCCGCAACTTACAGTAGGTCCATCAATCCCCTTGACATGTGATGTCTCAAGCTTGATCTCCTACTTACTACCTATAAAGTGTATTGCTCATTAAATCATTTCATGACCTATAATTTGGTACCACCACACAAATTATAGCATAGAAAACACATGCTTCCCAATGGTCATGCATAATACATCAGCCAACTCGTGTTTCTGTCCTGAAATCAGCCAAACCACAGCTAACACATACCAAAATCACAAATAATAATTATATTCTCGGAAGTGCAAATTAGTTGTGCTTTGTACTGAACTGAAGCCTCGGAAGTGCAAATTAGTTCTGAAGTACCGAACTCATTCAGTGAACTATGAAGTTACACTATGATTAAAGAAATACATCCCAGCAACCATTGCAGCAGGTACAATAGCCATCCTGAGCGTATAAGATGGAGGCTGAAATGCTATAGAAAAAGAGAATGCTAACAACATAGCAGAAAGATGAAAAACAAATACCAAAAAATTAAATCCTTCCTAGCTTGGACTCATAATTCTGCCCAAGCTCTCTCTTTTACCAAATAATAACAACATACCACTCCGGTAATTAAGTGTCTGTATATCTTAGCACGTAGGAAGCACATATTTGTGGATTAACATTATCTTTGCCAATATCTATAATGATTAAACCAGCATAGTTCCCTGGAAGAAAAAATACAGATTCTTTAGCTGTTGCCCAACTAAACAGAACATGTAAAGAATATCTACAGATTTCTCAGAAATGAGCAGTGGATGAAAATAATTACGTCATACACAGAATATGACCAAAGCTAGCCAGCAGCAAGGCATAAAATTACACGCGGAAAGAAGTTCTGAACAGTTCTAACCTATATTTAGATCTAGATAATAACAGTAGAGAAAATACATGAACCTAAGTAACCATTCTTAGATTCCACAGTTTCAGATTTATCCCTTGTGTTTCTTCCCTGAAAGAATACCTCATGGAAACCACTCAACACCTGTTCCGTTCCATATTTTGTAATAACCATGAGCCCTTGTTTTCGACCAAAGGAGTGGGGTCCTCTTTTGGTGCAAAAAGACCATAATAAACAGTTAGATCGACCAAACACCAAACTATCCAACAGGCAGAGCACTTCATCATTTCTATGCATTAATCTCAACATAAACAGGAAGGGGCACAAGTCACTATTAACAGAAGCATCACATTTAGGCGTGCAGAGCAAGTTGCCAGATAATTGATCATGTTAATGCAAGAATTAAGATATGCATAAGCGACTATAAAGCTCACCAGGCAATGAAGAAAATCTTGCTTTTCTGCACATTCTCACAGTAACAAAGTCAAAATCATAAAGCTATGAAATCATCATAACTCTTAGTAGTATCCCCTGTCTTCTTCACAACAACCTGCTTTTGCCTCTCCTCGATTTTGAAGATAACATAGATGAATGCCTTCTTCATCTGAAGCTCAAGGAATGTCTCCCTGCTATCAGGAGCAACGTGCATTGGATTGCAAAAAGAGTATACATCTGAGTAAAATCAAGGAAAACAAGTATTAATCACCTCAAAGAATTTGGTATGACAAAAGTATTGAACCTGATCTTATGGTTCAGTTGTAACTCTTATCTACACTCCTAAATAGAGCGAAGATGAAATGAAAAGGACAACTGGTAGAAAATAAATTATCTTCCATTGGTTCATATTCTTAAGAAACAAAGACATAACTGCAAGCTACAATAATGCGCTATAGAAACAGAAGCTTTGTATGTATTTCGTCTTTCATCGCTAAAAAGTATTTCTGTGTGACTCATGTTCCCATTATCAATTTGGATCAAAACTACTTCAATCTTTGCTATAAAGTCAAAATTACCAGAGTATTGGTCTTGAACACTTATATTTGCATTCAAATTTATAGCACATTGAGGGCAAAATTGTAATACATTATAATACTGGGATTGGTTCCAATTGGCTTGCACAGACAGAAAAAAATCTTTAAAATCATTATAATACATTGAGGGCAAAAAAGTCTGCTCTACAGATGCATAGAATATTAAACAATGCAGCCAAAATAACATGACCATCAGGCAAGCAAATAGGGAAAGGCTAGTGAGCAACAAAATAATACCTCCAAAAGAATATCATTTTCACCTGAAGACTCGCTCATCAATGTCATTTGCAAGTCGTATATGCACAGCAGATAGTGTGTACCTTCTCTAGCATACCTGCACATCATAGTCACGACCATAAAGACTTAATGGACATGATTAGGAAGAGCAGAGTCCAATATAGATGGAAAGAAAGAACAAAATAAGACAATCTAAAGGAAATCCAAGTGGGATTTTATGGAACTGTACTTGGTCATTTAATAAGGAAGTGGCCTCCGCTTGCAATCTGCACGCTGACATCTCTGAGAAATTATATAGGGTATTGTAAGCAAGAGGAGGAGGAAAATGCAAGGCCACAACTTTGTTAATATGGCTTTCAATCCAGCCTTGTCATTATTATGAGGTTTAGAGACATAATATGATTTACGTGCGATTATTCATTTTGGCGCAGATGCTTTCTCAGTATAAACTGCCATTAACTTTAGTTTCTTTCTGTGCAAGCCAATTGGAACCAATCCCAGTCATAGCAATTGAATAAAATCCGTTAACACACTTGATCACTACATGGGTTAATAAGCTTCATTCACTAAAAAGGTAACAAACATGTGGTGTCTTGATTGATCAGTGTTGTTATGCAAATTCTACTCCCATCCAATCAATGTTTAACCGCGAGGGCTCCAAACCAAGCAATGCTAAATTTGTGAGGTAAACCATGTCAAATATAGCCACAAGAAACATTACGCACCAAAGTGTGTGAACTGAAACAAAAGCTATAGTGAAACTCAATGCATAGGAAGAAATTAATCATGGTATACCTGCAAGCCACTGGTTCACAAAGCATTCTTCCTTTGTACTCCATCTCACTATATGAGGAAATAAAATCGAGATCACCAAACAGAAGTTGAGCAGCTGAAGCACAATAATAAAAACTAAAATTATCAAGCCAGCTAGCAAGGAAGACAAATTTCATCCCCTTGTAGCAGCAAAACACACCATTACCTTCGCCAATTCAATTAGAATTGCTTGCAAGAGACGGGTTCAGCAGAACATTCTTTTTCCTTTGGTACTCTCACCACATATCACTGTACGAGGAAGAGAAAAATTATATCAATGAGTTAAAAATTATCTACCAAGCCAACCAAAAATCAGGATCCTTGGCTCACACTCCCTCATCCTCTTATCCCTGTAGACAGGGCAGGGAGAGACAAGATTGAGTAGAGAGAGGAGGGATGTGCAAACCTATACAAACCCTAGTGTTGTGCTCCCGCTTGAGGCCCAATGGTATCCGCATCTCCCTGGCACGCTGGAGCCATCGCTGCCGTTGCTCCGTCCGACGGTCCTGACCCCCACTCGAAGCAGAGCGGTGGGCAGCAGAGCAGCGACACATCGGCTACCAAGTCGAGGCAGCGCTGCATCGGTCGTGCTTGTCGTTGCTCCGCAGCCTCACCTCTCTCCAAGCAGCGCCCGTGGTGACGGATGAGGTGCTGGACAAGGGGCAAACTCCGATGTACTTCGGTGTTCGGTCCCAGCTCAGGTCACGGCGGACGAGGAGGCGATGCTGCGGCCAACAAGGATGGAGATGGAGTCGACGAGCGCCACGAGGAGCCGGCAGTGGTCCTCACCTCATCCTCTGCCGACAGCCCACGATCTGTCCGTAGCGGCTGCGCGAGACCAGCGGCGTGGCGGCCACCTCGCCCGGCTCTGCCCGCTCGCAAGTCGAGGTCAGGGCAGAGGAAGCCGCCGCCAACGGCTGGTGCTCGGCCACCCAGCCTAGTCCCCCTCCTCCATGGTTGACACCGCCGCCAACGAGGCACAAGCGGCCGGACGCTGCAAGACTATTGGGGAGGGGAGGGTGAAGTGGAGGCGCGCAGATGCATGTGCCTCGCTGCTGGCGGCGCAACACGAGAGAGGGGAATTGGGATTGGCTCACGCGAGAGAGAGGAAGGAAGGGGATTGGGTCTAGGTTTTCACCGCAGGATTCGTCGCCCTGCGACGCAGACGAGGTGGTTTCGCCGCCTGATTCGTGGCCCCAACTGCGCTGCGAGCCCCACCAGTCATTCACCCATCCAGGCAAGTAAGAAGTGAAAACTAAAACCACCATATCGGACGGCTGGGGTGAAAAGTGGGAGAGGTGAAAGAACTGTTGACTCGAATCAAACGTAGGCGCTGTGTTTCAGCTCTGAGATGGCCTGAGAGGCCGGGTAGTCTCACGACATTTATAAAGTAAATGGGATTTGTGTGTTGACGATGCACCTGCGAGCTGTGAGTAGGTTAGGCTTGGTAGCGACTAGCGAGGGCCACAAGGTTGACCTTTTTTGTTTTGTTTTAGCTGGTCCTGTTTGGTTAGACTGATCGAGGCTTTGTAATTTGTGGGTGAGCGTGACTGTGTGTCGGGAGCTGCATTGTTCCCTTTCTTCTCCTGGGGGTGGAGTTTCGATACCTGGTAGCATATGCTTCCGATTTTAAAAATATAATTTTAAAAAATTTAAAAATGTTCCGTGTGTACATTCTTGATGTTCAATATGCTTATGAAGTAGTTTCACCGAAAATGTCTGTCGTGTGTAAAAAAGATAAATTTTGATGTAAAAAAAAGCTTTTCACGAGATATTTTTTAACCTTTTTTACATAGGATACAAAAAATATCAATTTTTACGAAACTTGTCGTGTGCATATAGAATGTTGAGATGTACGTGTTAAAATTTTGTTTGAAATTCTTAATATACTATTTTTTTGGATGGTAGGAGCATGTACTCCCACGTTTCAAAATGAATTTCCCCTACTCCAGCTGTTGCTGTCGGAGCAGATGCACCCCGTGCGGCCTCCACAAACCACGAATAGTGCTGGGCTATACATCTAGAAGGATGTCGCACCGGCCAGCACGTGCCCAGAGTGAGACCATGATGACCACACAATATAACCCGGACCACATGTGGTATGTTCGCACAACTGCATTTAAACCAACCGTATCGTGCCGTGTGTGTTTCGTCACTCTGTTGTGCCCTCGATGAAGTTTTTTTTTTCCGAGAAGGTCAACCAATCTATTAATCATCAAGAATCTTAAAAGTAACAAAAATTACAAATAGATCTTTGGACCACCTAGCGACGACTACAAGCACTGGAGCGAGCCGAAGGCGCGCCGCCGTCCTCACCCCTCCCTCACCGGAGCCGGATAAAACTTGTCATAGAAGAGCTTGTTGTAGTAGACAGACAGAAAGTCGTCGTGCTAAGGCCCCGAAGGACCAACACACCAGAGCAGCAACCATCGCCAATGATGATAATTGTAGATCAGAAGAGCCAGACCTGTAACCACACGAACGAACACAAAAACGGACCGGATCCCAGAAGATCCGCCGGACACATAACTCCACGCGCCCTCCGCCGATGCTTGACGCATCACCAGAGCGAGGATAGGACGGGGAGGACCTTATTCTGACTTTAGGATGTCGTCGTCGCCACACCATCCTGAAGAAGACACTCAAAACCTGAAAAAAAAGAGGATGAAAACCTTCCTTCCGGCGAGGGGCTGCGGTCCACCGCACCTCCGAGGCCCCAAGGGCCGCCAGAGGCGGGAGTATATTGTTGTTCTTGAAGATACAAAATTGCTTTATTGTGTCCTCGATAGAAGTTGTCATGGAATATCTTCTTTTCACGAAATGTCCGGGTATACACCTATAATGTTTGTTCTGAATTACTTTGACATACATTTTAATGTATTTTTCATAATGGGTGCATTTAGACCAATGATGTAAAACACCGTATCCGGAAGTTGGTGTGTATTCGTGTTTGTACGAGAGAAAGAGATAGATAGGCAGAGAGGGAATGCTAGGAAATATTCACATTGATATCTGTTCGGTAAGTGTATCTTTGATTCCTTGGATTATGATTCCATTTTCGCTTATTGAACCGCGTTGCATTGTGCTTATTTGATAATCTTTTGTTGAATACTAGTCATGAAGTAGCCAAAAATTAGTAAAATAAACACCAGACTAGTAAAAAGCGGGTTAGGCAAACTAGATCATGACAATCCATCACAATGCCAAACGTAACCTAAAAGACACATGAAATGCAAATATCTTATTACAATACCATACTTACTATATTATTTTAGTATTTTAAATCTACTATTTGTTTAATCAACTGAGTATTCAACTATATACCCTATAAAAATTCATCTAGAATTTTAGAATAAGTGCATTTTTCATATTAGCTATAGTGCCAAAAATATATTGGTTGCGGTTTTCAAACCAAAAATTAGCTTACTTTTGTAATGGTCTCTTTGATTCAAAGGATTTTCACAGAGATTCCGAAGGATGAAAAATCATTAGAAAACATTCTATTTTGAATTCTTTTAATTGCATTATTGAACTCTATTTGATTTTGAAGGGTTTTGTGTACTACATTGATAGATAATCTAATTTACTCAAAACTTGTTGAAAAATACGCTAGCCAATTACGGAGCAAACAAAATGAACTTTGGCACAAACATGACCCCACGAAATTCGGTTGCGCATAACATACAAACCAAGGAAGAAATAGCGCACTGAGTGATTTAGCGACGGCCTCCTCCAGACGATATAGCGTGCCGCTAATTGTTATGCCACATAAGTATTCCCTCCGTTCTATATTACTTGACTTCTAAATGGATTTATCTAGACACAAAATGAATCTAGGGACATCCATTTAGGAGTCAACTAATATGGAACGGAGGGAGTACATCTTTAAACCACAAACATCAAGAGTTGTAGGGTAGCATACTAGCACGCAAATGGCTGCATCAATGTGGCCAGCCTCCTAGCCGTGGTTGTTTTTAAAGTAGGGCAAGTGGCGAAGTCCACGGCGCCGACGAGCTTGCACACAAGCGCCCTTACCAGCTCCATCGTCACTCTTAGAAAAGTATCCGATTTAGAGCATCTCTACCGATGGGTCGTAAAAGGCCCCGTGGAGCCTCATTGGGGTGCCGGACAGAAAAACGGCCACACCAGGAGGTCACAAAGCTCTCGTCCGGTCCAAAATCTGCCCGGCACTGCGAATCGGGCCTCCAACTTTGGGGGCTGGCTTCGCAGTGCCCGACACTGTCCGGGCATGTCCACTGAAAGGCTTGGTCCTCCTGTCATCCTCACACCCGTCCCTTTGAGGGTTTAACGACAGAGCAGCCTTACGAAGCGGCGCTGCAGCCGACGCGGCGGAGACGTATCGCCAACATTAAACCGCATGTCGCCTCACCGCCCACCTGTCGCTTTCCGCGCGTGCCACCGTTTCCTGCCATCCTTTCCCGCCGCTTCTCGCCGCTTCCCGCCTTGCTTTCCCGCTGAGCCGGCCGCCGGCTATAAGAACCTCGCCGTGCTCACACCTCGCCGTAGAGAATAGAAGCACACCGCCGCCCCACCCACCAACATGACACGTACCCTCCTATGGGCCACCCTCACCCAGACGGCGCGACGTCGTTACGCGGCGGAGGGGGGAGCTCCTTCTCCTCCGTCGTCGGCAAACGGCGACGAGGCTGTGGACTTCGAGTGGGAGGAGGAGGGTGAGGAGGACCCTTTGGAGGATCCGATGCCGGCATCGGAGGAGGAGGCTCGCGAGCAGGTGCAGGTGCCACCGATCTGGCCGGAGCAGCACGCGGCGTAATCCTCATTCGTTACGGTGCGCGAGGAGGACGGGCGCCGCCAATTCTGAGACTTTGCCATGGCCGTGAACGACGCGGCAGAGGCGCGCCGTGGAGCTGTCGCTCCAGACGCTCGTCGAGGACGAGTACGACCGCTCCTTCGCCGAAGCCCAGCGGCAGGCGCACGAGGAGCTGAACACGGCGAGGGCGCTCGCCCACAGCCGCCTGATGGATGACGCCTTCCGTCGGGCCGCCGAGGCACGTGAGCTGGAGAGGCTGAGTCGGTAGGCCGCGGCGCAAGACGTGCGGGAGGAGCGGGCGTTCGCGGAGCAGGCGGCGGAGGCGGAGAGGGAGCAGATGGCGGAGCAAGCCCGGCGGGCTGCGGAGAGCGCAGGGCGCGTAGAGGCGCCGGTGTCAGCGGGGGCACAGCCAAGCGGCGGAGCAGCACCGGCAGATGCTGGCAGCTAGGTCGGCGAGACGCTTGCGCGACCATGTTGGCGGCCTCAACATGCCTGGCTCCCCCTCTTTCGACGAGGAGGCGAACGACGACGAGGCTCTCGCTTGGACGCCGGGGAGATCCATAGATCTGGATAGAGTCTTTCTCGCTCAGTAAAGAAGAGTACGCACGCTATGGCTGTAACAGCCCAGATTTGGTACCCTAAAATTTGAGCCAAATTTGCACTTTGCATCATGGCATACATATTTAAATTGCTAAATTAAATATTGCAAACAATGGAAAACATTAAAAGGAAGCAAAACCCTTCCCAAATTTCCAAACCAAGTGCATTTGCTCAAATTGGCAAAACAAAATATTCTTGAGCTTCCATATTTGTCCAAGAAGTTCCAAGAGTACAAAATAATATTTTTGCTTTGTGCTTTTATAAGGCTATAACAATGATAGTTGGAATTGATCAAAATTGCATTATGTAAACCCTATGAACAAATGTTATGCAAAACTTTTTATTTTGCAACACCAATTTTTGTGGAGCTTCTACATGTCATGGGGAGGCTACATGAATTTTTGCAGATTTTATAAAAAGGTTTAAAGGACTCAATTAAAAATGAGGACTTCAAATAGTTGCAAATCAACTTTGGAATTTGAAACCAAGTTAAAACCTTTCAAAAATTCAAAACAAAAATATGGTGAGCTCCCTTATCTTATTATGAGCCTCCCTGAATAATTTCATAATTTTGGAGGATGTTTTGGTCCCTCAATTAAATTGCCAAAGCTTCTGGTTTTAAAAAGAAAATAAAATCAGAAAAGGAAAAATGGGCCGGGGGGTTTTCGGAAGAATCCCATCTTCACTGTGGCGACAGCACTGCCACTGGCGCCATGGCCGCCGTGGCCACCTCTGCTGCTCCCTCGCTGCGGCCCCCCCTGCGTGGATAAGTCGTGCACGCCGTCGCCCCCTGCTCTCTCCTCTCTCCCCTGCTCTCTGCCCCCCACGAACCCCAACCCTAACCCTAATCGTTGCCGAGCTCCTGCCGCCGCCGCCATGCCCCCGAATCGCCGCCGTCCTGCGCCGCGTCGAGCTCGCCGGAGGTGTCCCTCCGGACCGCCTCGTCCTCCTCTTCCTCCCGGTGCAAACCTCCCGTGCTGGGAGGCCCGAAGTCGCCGCCGCCGTCCCGGTCTTCTCCGACTCGGCCGCCGCCGTCCGAGCACCATCTCGCCGCCGTCCGGCCTCCCCCGTCCTCGCCATCCGCACCAACACCTCTGGGGTGAGCTCCTCGACCGGATGGTCCTCTTCTCCCCCTCCCCCGCGTTCTGTGCCGTCGTCCCGCCATGCTCCGCCGTCTGCCTCCGCTCCGGTGGTCACCGGAGCTCGTTCCGGTCCAATCCGCCGCTCTCCCTGCTCCTCTCGGCCTCCTCTAGCTATTAGTGCACTTTCCCGCGACCAATTTCGATCAGAGGCGACGGATTCTTGATCGACATGCCGCAGCCTCCCCTGTGACGTGTGATGACGTCAGCAGTTCATCTGTTTTATTTTTCCAGATTTTAACAGAGAGTTTGTATTTGCAATATTTTTTAATTGGTGAATCAGAAAAATTCAAATAAGGTATCCACATGTTTAGAATTTCACAACCTATTCAAATATGTAACTCACACATGCAAATGAATTGTTGAATTTGAAATCAATTGTGAAATGCAAATCATATGTGAGTTATTCAAATTTTTGGAAATTCATATCTAGAGTTTTACAATTCAGAAAAATGCAAACAATGTGATAAAATGCTCAGCTACATAAACTCTACATGTTACTGCCCTTAGTTAAATTTTTTTGGTTAAATAAAATTGCCTGCTTCGATTAAATATAAAAAGGGAAGATTTAAATTACTATTTGGGAAATTCATAACAATTTGAATATTGATCCAAAAATTGCAAATAAGATCTCTAAATGTTCAGAGAATTAATATCTACATGTTAGTTATAATTACATGTTAAAATGAATTATCTAAATTCTGTTAAAATTGAAATAATTAAAATGGTAGATTTTGAGATGAATTTGTAAATTCAATATCTTTTGTTTTATAACTCAGAAAATTACAAATGATATGTCAAAATGTTCATACAAATCATATCTATCTTTTAGTATCATTTCTATGATCAACTAAATAGTTTATTCTGCTGTTTATTTAAATTTACTAAAATGGCAGAATTAATAACAATTTTGGGAAAATCATAACTTGAGTTTTGTTTACTCAAAAATTATGTTTAATAGCTCAAAATGTTCAGTATGTCAATGGCTACATGTTAGTATCTTTTTCCACTCATGGCAACACATTTTCATATGCTTCCCTATTAAAAATGCTTAATTGTAGAATGTCAATTTTGAAACAATCACCAAATATTCATCGTTGATCGGAAAAATGCGAACGAGGTATCAAAACGATATATTCGGGATCCCATTTAACTTGTGGGTCATGTTCAAGACCTTTCCAATGCATAATTTGTCATTTCATCATGTGTATGCGCATTGCACTTCTATATGTGTTGATTGTTCCTTCTTTCCGGTGTTTTGTATCTTCTCGATAGAACGTGATTCGAGATCGAGACGAGTCCGATGTGAAGATCGACGACACCGATGAATGACACTGGAGTATGGATCGACAAGTCAATCACTTGTTTCCTCGAAGCTCTATCTTTCTGTGCATTGCCAACCAAGGCAAGAGATAACCTAACCTTCTTGGCATCTAGCATCCAATTGTTTTACAAACTTATTTTATCCACCATAATATTGCATGCGATTCCAATGTCTCTTTTGATCAAGATGTAGAGTATCCTATGAATGCATGTTTATCCCCTGAACCATCACATGCTTCCCCTCCTATAAACCCTAGGTTTGATGTGTTGGCCGGAGACAAAGATATAATTGTTGTTATATATGCTTAGCTATGCTTAGCCATGCTTAGTCAAATGATATATTTTTGTCCGGTGATTTAATTCCATTATTATGAATGGTGGTGGAATGTTCGGACATGATGGTTACTTGTGGTGGATAATTAATTTGCTAAAAGGCTTGGATGAGTTGCCATCGGGGATGGTGTTTTGCCTCATTCTTGCCGCCTAGGATGAAAGTGCTTTTAGCTAGAACCAAGAACCGAGAGTGCTGCCATTGGTGGGTGTATGGGCGCATTACTAACTGAATAACTTGTGCGGGCGTATCCAAGGGTCCTCTAGTTCGGTTTTCCATTTGCGTGTGAGTGGAAAAGAAGATGTTGATGAGGATTTGTGTTTAGGACGTGGCGATGGGGCAGGGGCTGAAATAGGCTGGGTAAACTTGCCCTGTGGCCACAGATGACTCTTGGATAGTCTCACGCGAGGTAAAGGTTTAACCGCGCCTGCTCGCCGGCCTTCCCCGGAAGAGGGCCAATCAGGTGAGCCGGACGGTACCAATGGGTAAAATAGTACACCCCTGCAGGGTAAATATTTTCGAAAAGCCGTGTCCACGGTTATGGACAAACTGAAAGAACAACTATGCCCGAGATGTCGCCTAGAGGGGGGTGAATAGGCGATTAAAACTTTTTCTAATTAGGGGCTTGAGAATTGCGGAATAAAACTATGTGTTTAAATTAACAAGCCAACAACCTAATATACGAGGTTTGCCTAAGTGCACCGACAAATTACGCTAATCAAGGCAATTAACAAGGTGAAAGCTAGATATAGACTTCAAGCACGATGGCTATCACAATGTAAATTTGCATAAGTAAAAGCTCGGGTATAGAAATAACCGAGGCATACGGAGACGAGGATTTATTCCCGAGTTCCTCCTTGTTAAGGGAGTACGTCTCGTTGGAGGGGTGTGAGCTCGCCACAAAAGGCCTACTCAAGATGCCACAAAGGCCTCACCCTATTCTCCGATGAACCGCACCCAAAGGTTTGGTTCACCTTCCACTATCGGAATCCTTCGGGGCGGATTCCGGAGCCCTTTACAACTTCTCTTGGGGCACACACCCACAACTCAATTGGGGGCTCCCAAACCGTGCCGAAGCTCCACAAGCCGAAGTCTTCACGGCACCACCGTCTAGGGTCCAATGACCCAAGAGTAACAAGCTCCCAACCTTCAATCCCACGAATCACCGTGGGGAGCACAACCCGATGCAACAAATGCAAAAGGGCAAGAACACACCAAGTGGTCAAATTCTTCTCCCCAAAATCCAACCGAAGCAACTAATGCTACAGAGGGATTTAGGAGGAAGAACGGAGGAGAAACACAAAGAACTCCAAAATCTAGATCCCACAAGTTCCCCTCACTTAGAGGAGATTTTGTTTGGTGGAAAGATGGATCTAGATCTCCTCTCTTGTTTCCCTAAATTTGGGCAAGAATCATCGGAGGGATTAGAGGGAATCGAGCTCTCAAAATGTTGGCAATGGAGGAGAGAGAGCAAGGGATGAGATCTACAGAAAAAATGGGGAAGAAAACCCTTTTATAGGTGGCTCCAAAAAGGAGTCGTTGGAGAGGGAAAAAAAGGGGAAGAAGTGCTGGCCAGGCGGCCCGGCCTGGGGCCGGCCTGCTGCCGGCCTGGCCGGCAGAGAGCAGACGAAGCGAGCACACACAGCGAACGGAAGCAGGGCAGCCGGCCTGCTGCCCCGGCCCTGGGCCGGCCGGCGCGGGGGGAAAGGCCGGGAGGCCAACAGAGAGCCCCGGCCTGAAGATGGCCTTGGGCCGGCCTGGGGAAGCTGCGAGGCCAGCGGCCCACCCGAGCGTCCCGGCCAGAGGCAGAGGCCGGCTGGCCTGAACCATTTGTTTTTTCTCTTTTATAATTTTTTTGAATATTCTGTCTAAAAAAAGATCGGAGATAAAAACGCAATAACTTTCACATACGAACTCCGTTTTCGATAATCTTGGACTCGTTGGAATCGTCACAACGAGCACAACAAGAATATGCAGGGAAACATCATAGTCCAAGAATATAATATAAAAATAAATGGGGAAAGGTAAAAGCTCCCATTTGCAAATCGGAAATGCAATAACTTTCACCCATGAGCTCCGTTTCCGATAATCTTGGACTCGTTGGAATCGTCACAACGAGCACAACAAGATTATGCATAGAAACATCATAGTCCAAGAAAATATTATAAAACCAAATGGGGAAAGTTAAAAACTCCTTTTTGAAAACCGGAAAAGCCGGATCTTTTGCAATTGAAGTCCGAATTGAGTAAAACCAATTTTGTTGGAAAGAGGACGACAAATGCAACCTTTGAAAATGGAAAACAAGTAGTGGAGATTTTGCAAAGAAGTGGAAGAGATAAATCTCCCGCACGGATGAACCGGCAAAATCTCCAATACCGAAACCGCAATAGAAGACGCATATGAAAACCGTTTTCGGTGAACTTAGCTTTGTCATGACGAGCACGACAAGCACCAAGACCACACCACGATTAGAGACAAATAAGAACCAATAAAGATGAATGAATGGATGCAAAGGTTTGTGCTCTCTACGGCGATACGATCACGATATTCGGTCGAGAGCCCCTCTTGATAGTACGGTTATCTATCCTATAATCCGGTCTCTCACTAAACAATATGAGACCGGTAAAATAGAAAACCCTATCAAGATCATACCTTTGCCTTGCGCATTAATCCACTTGAGGTCGATGAAGACGATCTTCATCTCCTCAAGATGCACCACCTCGCTTCGGTGAAGATTCACATGATGCTCCCCCATACACCAAGATGGGAGACGCTCTCTTCGGCATATCTTCACTTGGCCTTGAGTGATCAACCCGCACAAAGCCTTGATCAACACACACTTTTCTTCTTCCCTTAACCTTGACTCCAACAAATGGAGAACAAGCAAACAAATGGACAACCTACAAATATAGCTTAATGCAAATATTAGTCCATAGAGATTGTCATTAATTACCAAAAACATGCATGGGGGCAACCATGCACTTTCATAAACTCTTGGGAAAGACGGATTAGCTCATAGAGAACTTGAACCTAATTAATAAATTTGGCAGCTAGAGGTTGCAATCCAACGTGTGATAAAAGGTTCATTTCCTCGAGGGTGATTCGAGGGAGTGCCTTGGTGGAGATGAGATGCTTCTGGTTACAAATGGTTCGTTGAGAACCAAAGATGAAAGTTTACTCTCTTATCCCTTTTCGGAAAACATTCTGAGTAGACGATGCAATGGGTCTTTATGTCTTTTTAAAAAGGAAAAACTAGCTTTATGCAAATTAGCTACATTATACAGCATTAGAGCCACCGTCAGCATTGGGCCTATATCGTCCTACTAAACTTGCGAGTACGTCGTACTCAGTCTCTCTTTGCTGCTGTATAACTTGTTTCAGAGGAGGACGACACTGAGCAGACAGGTGGGTTCTTCGTGGACATCGACGAATAGTCTGTGGTTCCCAGGTGGCAGCTTGGGACGTCTCGGAACAGGCTGGCTGGGATATGTTATTTGTATGCCTCTTAGGCCATAATTTGGATCTCATTGTTAGACAACTATATTTGCTTCCGCATGATGTAATGATGGGTCTGTGACCTCTGATTGTGATATTTGTATCTTCCTCATATATGAGTTGCTATATGTTTTCTTGTGTCGTAGAGTCCGTGAAGTGCCAGTTGTTCCGCAGTCTTGGTCTCTCTACTATACGTGATAGCGATGTCTGAGCTTATGACATGATCGAGGTGTTGTGTGTCGATGATCCATTCCGAGCACACCTGCCAATGGGTTTTGGCCTAGGATTGGTAAACCCAGTAACCTTTGATTGTGTAGCATGACCGGTTGCACAACGCTTCACTGTATAGTTCTGGGGTCGGGGCGCTACAACGGCTTACACAGACATGCCACCTCCGTCCGGCATGTTCTAGAGTAGTAGTTTAGGTAGTTTTAGTTTAATTTTTAGTTGTAATTTTGTCAGAATACAATGAAATCGCCTCTTTTACAAATTTTGATCAATTCGGGTCTGGCCGTTTAGGGGGTGCCGGCGTGGGAGGAAAAAAAGGACCGAACAAATGTCCGACACTCCAAAGGAGCCTCCAATTGGGAGATGACAGACACATTTTAGACGCCCCCGGTGGAAACGTTGCACGCCACGACAAGCACATCTTATCGTGTTATGAGAGCGTGGAATCGAGAGGATTTAGGCAGGTCGGGACTTTGGATCTCTTGTGTTTGGTCCATGGAATCAAGATGAATGGGTGGGATGGTTCCGTTTTTCTATGTCTTGGTTGTAACTAGTACTTTGGATGGTTCGGCCCACTTTGAGGAATATGCTGCCCAGATGCCTCTTCGCCCACCTTTTCCTAATTGCATGTACCACTAGCTAATAGTCTTCTTCCTTGGGCTAATACCAACCTAGCACCAGACCGGCCGGCCGGCGAGCTCTAGCTGGGAACAAGAAAGGAGCAAGGTCGGTAGGGAGGCCGCATCCCACTGTTCCGCCCACGAGCTGCTGGGCTTGTACGGGAAAGGAGCAGGGCGGGACGAAGGCCGGGGACGCAGCAGATCGGGTGGACTATGGAGTCAAGGCGGTTGGGGCTCGAGCTCCGCCATGGGGTGCCGCAGCATCTGTGAAAATTGACGAAACTGATCACGTGGGCAAACTTTAGCACAAAATGAATTCAATTCGATTTTTTTTTCGAAACTAACCTTTTTGGGCAGCGCCTTACAGCAGGGCGCTACCCTTAATAGGGTAACGCCCCAGGCCGTGGTGCTGCCGCCCCTGCCAGCGTGGCAGTGCGGGCCCATGTTTGTTTAGGTAGCGCCCCAGCGTGGGGCGCTACCCTCTCAACGGTAGCGCCGGCGACGGGGGCGCTGCCCTCCCAGACTTGACCAACCAGCCCGGCTGCACCCGACCCCGACCCATACCCGTTCGTTCACTGGAAGAAGAACACGAGACAAATGGCAGCCGCGACTCCTCTCTCTCCCCCTCTCAAATCCTCCTCCCAAATCGGCCAGATCTGAAGACTTTCTTCATGGATTTCGTGCTCTACCACTTCCCCAACGTATTCTCCTTCGATCCCCTAAATTTCATCCGGAAAATGTGTCACATTTGGCCTATTTTTGCAGTTTTAGGTGAAACCCTAGTTCATCCTAGATTTCGAATTTAGGCCGGAATATTGCGAATATTGTTCTTGCTCTAGCATCTGTACAACACTTGCAATCTTTAGGCTTCTGTAATTATTTTTTTAAATTTTATTAATCCGGTTAGCTTAGCTCTACTAGATACACGTGAAATATTAGTGCAATATATGTGGTAAAAATATTAGTGCAATATTAGATTAGCTCTACTAGTTGCACCGAAGGATAGATTGCATATTAATGTTGGATTGCATATTATGAGAATTTATATAGATTTGCTCTCTCATATTCATATTTCTTGGATCTATAAAAAATATAGGATGGAGCTAATCGATGCAAGATATGATAAACACCACCGTGCGCGGTATATGGCGGATGACCAGCAGGTACATGTATAGATAATTGTGTCATACGAGAATATTATATGGACTTGTAATGTTCTAAGTTGTGATTTTGTGTAGGTCTTTTCATCTCTGCGGATGAGGTATCATGAGGTCTCGTCCAATGTGATGCCATATGACGAGCGGTACACACCGTACATTTCTCATCTAGGACTCCTTCCGTTCTTCAGCCTAGTTAATCGGTCGACGCCGAACATGAACCCTGTTGCCCTCACCGTACTTATTGACCGGTGGAGGCTGGAGACGCATACTTTTCACCTTCGCACCGCGGAGATGACCGTGACTCTTCAGGATGTCTCGATGATCCTTGCACTCCCCATCGACGGAGATCCTGTGTGTTTTAACACAGATTCTGCAGGTTGGCGTGAGTCGATGTTTGGTCTTATTGGTAAGGTACCTCCATTGAAGGTAGATCCAACTAAGGAAAGAAACCCCTCCGGTGCCACATATGTTTGGATAAAACAATAGTTTAGCTAGTGCCCCGCTGACGCTAATGAGGAGACGATTCTGCAGTATGCACGTGCATACGTGTGGTATGTCATCTCTAGGTCTTTGTTTGCTGACGACGGTGGTCGGCACGCTCCGTGGATGTGGTTGAAGGCGTTAAGTGGTAGGAGGAAACTAAGTTGGGGTTTAGCTGCACTGGCCTACTTATACCGTCAGGTAATCAATTTTTCATATTTTCTCCACCTATTACGGTAAACAAATTATCTAATTGTGCTTCCACTTGTGCAGTTGGACGATGCTTGCCGTAGAATCGGAAAAGAGGGTTGTATGGGTGGTTCATTGCTCCTACTTTCGGTTTGGATGTGGGAACACTTTCCGGTAGGTCGGCCGACAATATTGCCTTTCAAACCTTGGGAGGACCATGGAAACCCGCTGCGTAGGCCTACGTGGGCATACATGTGGGACGTGGTTTCCGATTATAGTGGGAACTCGAAGATGGACTATGTGCGGTACACCAACGAGTTTGATGCGCTAACCCCTGAGCAGGTAAAAATGGTATGATACCATTCATCCCTCTTAAATCAAACCATCTACTAATTGATGTATTATGTTCTAGGTGAACTGGCTGCCATATGGTTATGGGACTAACTTCGGACGCACATCGGGATTCGAGTTGAACCCGAAGTGCATCGAGGAAGAATACCTTTGGCTGTTACAGTGCCCAATGATATGCGTGTGGGCTGTTGAGTACCACCTGCCACATCGTGTGATGACCCAGTTTGGGTTATGTCAAACTACACCGCCAAAGTATAAGGACACGAAGTACTCGCTTCATATGTGAGTAATCTTCCAATTCTGTTATTGCCATGGTACTATATATAATTGATGTTACTAATAATTTGTATTGTTAAATGTGCAGAATGGAGAGAAAATATCAGCAGAAGGTTAAGAATTGGGATTCATATCATTCCGATTACGTCGATAAGTGGAATGCCCGTTTGAGACAAGCGAAGGAGAATGTGGTCCACATCGAACAGCACCCGTCTTTCGACTCAGTTGCGTTCGACCGGTATCTTCGATGGTTTGTGCCACGGACTCGTGTGTCCTTATGTCCACCTGCTTTTGATCCTGAAATCATGGAGGAGCATAGTAGCAGTTCTGCAGAAGATCTTATTGCAGTCGAGTACAACAAACTCGTAAGGGAGGGCCACCAAACTAAGTTCGCTCCTCTTATCAACTTTATGGTAAAATTTTATTCTTCTACGTTCGTCAACATAATTAGAGTATATGCTATATTGACATGTTTATGTTCGTAGCGCACCGAGATCGACAACCAAGCAAACGAAGCAACCCAAGCACTCGCGCAGCCTACCACCAAGAAGGGAAACCGTGTTGTACGAGACTTCGGGGTTCGTGCATACTATGTGTTTTGTTTCTCTAACATCTCGATTTGTTAATGTCACAGCGTAGTGCCACCCGGTTACGCACGTTAGCTCTTTTGCTTGGTTGCCGTGGTTCCGGGGACACCATTCAGACGGGGTCAACTTCAAGGGATGTCCGTGGCGAAGCTTCAAGCTCTAACCCAACTCATCTCGAAGATGAGGATGACGAGGTAAGAAATCTGCCCATTTCTTCAACTTTTGCGCATACACGAGACAAAGATCAGTGGCATCATCAATACTAATAATCGTGTAGGTTCATGATGATATGACTTTACAGCAGTATCAATTTCAGCGGCGTGAGTTCAACATCAGGTCCAGAAAGAAATTCACACGGTACACACCATTTCAGTGGGAGAAGAAAAACAAGGAGGTTGATCCAGAGGCTGAGACAGAGGATGAGGAAGAGTGGGAGCCAGAGGCTGAGCAAGAGGCTGAGCCAGAAGATGAGCAGGCGTTAACACCTAGGAAGGGTGTTAGGCAACGGGTTAGGAGGGGTGTCAGGAAGGCACCCAATTCGGCTTTGAGGATGATTCGGACCGAGGGGGCCTCATCGCCGGAGGAGAAGGAACTAGTTGGGGCTTTATTGTAGTTGTCGTCTATCTATCTAGCTATGGGACTTGTCGTCATTTCGAGACTTGTGGTTTTATTGTCATCTATGTAATATTGTGGGACATGTTGAACTCGTAGTTGTGAACTTACTCTATCTTATTAAACCTATGTAATGTTGTCATCCTGTTGTTTGATGTATCCTGTTGATATCCAAATATAATTCCTGCTCCATTAATGGTTTGCAGCTTGTTGCAATTTTTTAATACGGTAGCGCCCCAGCTTGGGGCGCTACCCTCTTTATTGCAGTGCTATTAGCCGGGGCGCTGCCAATGGTAGCGCCCCCGTCTGGGGCGCTACCCTATTCAGTGCAGCTCCACACGTCGAGGCGCTGCCCTCTGTTCCTTAGCCATTTTCCTCCTCCTCGAGCTGCCCCAAGTCTGCACCCTCTCTGGACATGGTAGCGCCACGGACAGCGGCGCTACCCTCTACATGGTAGCGCCACCGTCTGGGGCGCTACCCTATTCAGTGCAGCTCCACACGCCGAGGCGCTGCCCTCTGTTCCTTAGCCATTTTCCTCCTCCTCGAGCTGCCCCAAGTCTACACCCTCTCTTCGTTGTTGGCCTTGGTCCAAGCAATTTACTCATGCCACCATCAACCACGGCTTTATCCGCGAGACTAAGATCATGAAACAATGATGTCCGATGATCCCGGCCCACCACCTTCTTGAAAAGCTCGGCTTCTTTAGCCGTGAACCCTTCCTCATCAACATCTTCCAACGACCATCGTCCTCCGAGTCCGATGCGTAACCTCGGGTATAAGGAATGTCATGGTTCATGTCCTCTAGTGTAACATATGCCTCCACATCACCAAAGCTCAATCTCGCCCTCATCGTCTTCATACTCATCAATCTCCTCTTCCGGTGCTTCATAATGGTCATTTTGAATAGGGCTTGGAGGTTGGCTAGCATCTTGTTGGGTAATTGTTGGTTGACTCATTTCATGTTGGGTCATACGAGGTGGACTCGACGTTGTGTCGCACTTCATGGGAAGCACACCGGTTCAAATCAAAGTGAACTCGAGAATCAACCTTCTTTGTGACAAATAACTCGAGAGCCTTATCTTGAGATACCGACACCATCTCCTTGTATAGACTCCAACACGACTCGGAGTTGAGAGGCATGATCTTCCAACGAGAGTGCATTCCAAACCCTACATTATGCCTCCCCTCCAATTCAACTAAATCATTTGGATCCATCCATTCCAACGCAATCCTTTTTTTTTCCACAACCTCCACATAGTTAGGACTACGGTCAAACACCACCACAATCTCGTCGGGGTCATGCTCGACATTGCCTTTTAAAAAGGCTTCCTTGTCCACATGATGAACACTAACTAGCCTCTCCATCTAAAAAATTATTATGCCAACACACACACGTTAAAAATAACTATATATGACACTAAGCTATGCATTTCAAATAGCAAACTAATATCAAACTATTAAGTTAACAACAAGCCATTAACTCCAAACCCTAAGTAAATCTAGCATATTAACAAAAAGTGCTAACCATAACCTAGAAATCATAAGCAAACACTCCATAGCCATAATACACACAAGTATTGAGCAATATAATAAAAATAAACCATACATTTAGCCTCACATTCGAAATTTAGGGCTTCTTAGATCTACACAAATGCCACCAAAATGCAAGATTTGAATTGGACAAAATCATTAAGGATGGAAGAGAATACCTCTTTGCACCAAATGGACCCGAAATCCACCAAAAAACACAACCCAAATGGAGAGATTTTAGTGAGGATTGAGTTGGGAAATTGAGGGGGAGAGAGAGAGCAGCTCGGGCAGTGAGGGGATCCAACAGGTAAGTGAAGACTCGGGTGCCTGGGCGTGGCGCTTAAGTGGGGAGGGTAGCGCCCCCGGCTCTGGCGCTACCGTAAATGGGGTAGCGCCCCCGTCTGGGGCGCTACCTAAACGAATTTGGGTCCCGCTTTGCCACGCTGGCAGGGACGCTAGCGCCCCAGACAGGGGTGTTACCCTGTGGAGGGTAGCTCCGCGCTGTAAGGCGCTGCCCAAAAGGGTTAGTTTTGAAAAAATTTCGGAAATGGGTTCATTTTGTGCTAAAGTTTGCACACATGGTCATTTTCGTCAATTTTCACGCAGCATCTCAGCCGGCCGCCGGCGGCAGCCCGTGTCTGGTCCGTCTGGTCCGATGTGGCGGCGCGTGCATCTCGGCCCGACGGCGGCGGCGCGTGCGTCTTGTCCGGCGGTGGCGGCGGCTCTTGTCTTGTCCGGCCGGCGACGGCCTGTGTCTCGTACGCGGATGTGCGTCTGTCTGTCTGGTCCGACGACGGCGACGCGTGCGTCTCGGCCCGACGGCGGCAGCGCGTGTATCTTCCCCTTTTGTTTTGTTAAGCTAGCTAATGGTTTGTTAATCCGGTTGAGTTAGTGCTTTGTGAGCTGATTCTGAACCATCCATCCTTGAACCAAACAAAACCTCGAAAATGAATTAGGAACCATCCCACCCCGAAAATCTGAGCCAGCCCATCTCATCCTTCTTAGTCCACCTACCAAACACACCGAACGATCGGGGTCTCAAATTTGGGCCGTGGAAAATGAACGAGGTTTTAGTTTCGCTCGCCTGTGAAACAGCGACGCTGCGAACTAAGCGGCTGAGTTCAAAATATTTTAAATAAACAAGTTCTTTGGACACAAACAAAGACGTTGTCCTGGGTTGAAGTTAGAAATTCCGTTTTTAGAGAGAACCTACTGTATGTTGCAAGTTTGTATATTTGGAAATCCGTGAGGTGAAACGGAGTTTGACCATCCATACCCAACGTTCCGTCATACCCATGCCAACGTCTCTCACGGGAACACGGTCTAGCTGCGGGCCGGGTCAAATCCAACGGGCAGCCGAGGCTCCAGTCCCGACGCAACGCCCGTGCACGGAGACCGGAGACAGAAATCCCGTTTGACCGACATCGGAAACAGGCTGGAGCCAACGGAATCCGACTACGTTGAACGGCTGCGTGTTGGGTTCCTCTCAGCTCCCTCCTACACTATTCTTTCTTTTCGACGTTGGAAAAGCGAGCTTGGCTTCATCTTCTTCAGAAAACAAAAAACTGCAATCGTCTCTCTCTCTCGCCGTCCATGTCTCCGACGACGTACTGGTAGAGTAGTACGGTACAAAAGCAGCAAATTACGGCACGCTATACGTGTGTGTTCCCTGGAATTTGGAGAAACGGACCAATTGCCCAAATTTCATTTGTGTCCGGACCCGACCCGACAGTTGGGTGAACCCAGTCGTGACGACTGGCAACGAACGTCACCTGCGTTGATCCTTAGGGTGACGTTGACGGTGGTAGACGGGGTAACGCATTGCACGAAAATTGGAATATTCGATATGCTTCGTTTGTGACATCTGAACAAGCATACATACTGATTAGTGAATACATACACGTGTCGTAGGCTTGTACCAGAACGTCAAGCGGAGAGAATTTTTTTCTCCCTCTAATAAGTGGGGAAAGACTTGCATAGGATCTCACCTTTAGGTGAGATCGTAGGATCACGCAAAAAAAACATATTTACGAATTGTTAAAAAATCTGAAAAAATTGACAACATGCATCTCGGTACTTTGCACAACGTCAAAAAATTTCAAGTTCAAATTTGACCTACAGCGTGAGAAACAAAAAAGAGAAATTTCGGTGTGAATAGTGCAAAACACTGTGTACTCAAATCTAACACTATTCACAGCATGATTTCTCTTTTTGTTTCTCACGCTGTACATCGAATTTGAGCTGATTTTTTTTGGAGTTGTGCAAAGTACCGAGATGCATGTTGTCAATTTTTTTCAGATTTTTTAGCAATTCGCAAATATGTTTTTTTTGCGTGATCCTACGATCTCACCTAAGAGCAGATCCTATGCAAGTCTTCCCCCTAATAAGTGATCCGATCTGGTGTTGGCTTTTGGTGAACGCTGCAAGACAGGTGTTGCCGGTCAGGTGGAGCCGCTGAGACCTGTGTATTTGTAGCTGCAGCGCAAGGCACATGGTGGCGCTTTTGAAGAGACAAACAAAGCTACATACCTCGGTGCTGTTGCCCCTTCTCGTGTCGGACCGTCTACTTCCTCCGTTCACTTTTTTGGGGGGGGGGGGGGGGGGGGGGGGTTGATGCCCCTGTATCACTCATGTCAAAGTATGAGCTCATCTAAGAAAAAAAAGTATATGCTCAATATTTCAATGTACATAATTTTTTTTGAACGCAGTCAAAAGATTTTTTTTGAGACAACATACACAAAATATATACTACCTCTGTTCATAAAAAATATCACAAAAGTTTATCTAAATTTGGATGTATCTAGACGCTCTTTAATGTACAGATACTTCTGCAGGTGGAGGCAGTACATTTACAATCTCGTGAGAGGCGTACAGGATTACAAGAGTATAATGCAATGCAAGCTGTTTCTACGGGGGTGCTCTCAAAACGGAATATAACAACAGTTTTAATGGCGTAGATTTTCTCAGGAGAAAGCTACCCGCGTGGGCCCTGGCTGGCATAGGTTCTTTCTTCTCCCCATGGTTTTGACCTGGGAGACTGCACACCCGTTCTTGGAGAGCAAGAAGCACAGCACCGAAAGGAAACACTTTCTCCTTCCCCCTTTCCATTCTCTACCGTCCGTCCCATTCTTGGAGAGCAAGAAGCACGCCACCACCCCGCCGAAAGCCAGACAGACAGCACGAGAAGAATCCCCACCCCACACCCCCGCCGATCCCCCCTCCCCCTTCCCCCGCCCGCAGATCCGGCGAGCCATGGTGTCGAACGGGGAGCTGTCGCAGCCGCAGGCCGGGGAGTACGGCGCCGCCGTGATGCGCCGCCGGCCCAAGACCAAGATCGTCTGCACGCTCGGCCCGGCCTCGCGCTCCGTCGAGATGATCGAGAAGCTGCTCCGCGCCGGGATGTGCGTCGCCCGCTTCAACTTCTCCCACGGCTCCCACGAGTACCACCAGGGCACGCTCGACAACCTCCACGCCGCCATGGAGCGCACCGGGATCCTCTGCGCCGTCATGCTCGACACCAAGGTCCGCTTGCTCCGCCCGCCCCCTTGCTTGTCGATCTGATTCTGATCTGTACCGCGGACCTCTCTGCCTGTTGTTTAATTTTGTTGTCGGCCTAGGTCTTGTGCATTTTTTTTCTCTCAGCGCAGTTTTTTTTTCTCCGATTAAAATTTGTAGATCGGGTTGTGATAGTCAGGCTGCTGGCCTTTGCCGAGGTGGGGTTTTGCTTTCTCCCGCGGTGGGCTTTGGTTGGGGTTCATCGCTCAACCGTTCATCATGTTTACTTCCACGCGAACGATTTCGCTATTCCTGGATGCGATCTCTGATTTCTGATTAAAATTTCACCCTTGACCTTTGTTTTTGGGGGGTCAACTGCTTCTTCTGCATGTAGTAGTACTCCCCGTCACGGCTCTCCTAATTCTGCCAGCAATTAAAGCGACAGATTGTAGACGATATTTTTTGGTAGCTGAAGATCCAGCCATAAATTGTCTGCATTTGTCATCTAGCTTGACAGTTAAACCGTTGTGCTCGGATCCCTGAATTTCGGTTGGCTGCTGAAGTGTCGATTTCCTTCCGTTGTCGAGTTGTGGCTTTCGCTGCTCTTGTGTTGGGCGGGTTTGGTTGGGGGTTCGAACGAGTGTTGTGTCTTCTTTTATGCTATTATTATTAGCAACTTCTAGGGTTATTGCTCGTTTTTTAATCGTGTTCTTGGATTGATCTCTGATCTTTGCTACCTTGCACAGTTTTTGTGAACTGCTGCTTTCTCGTTGGCTGCTTGTGCATGCTAATACCTTCTGTTACCACTATGGTAAATTTTCCTGCAATTAAAGTGACAGATTGTAGACGATATTTCTAGTGTCTGAAGATGTTAGACGTTAAATGTAGGTTGATTTCCCTGTGGATTTTGGAATTGAATTAACCAATGGAGCAAACTGGTAATAGTACCAGCCTAACTGAATTTTGATTCGTTGTCGAGTTTTTCTAACACACCCACTGTGGTCCTCATGCTACAGCCAAAGTTCCTGTCTATTAATGTGTTCTGTTCTGGTATGTTTGTGCCAATGGAGAATGTGTATTATGCACATTGTGCTAGCAACTAAAATATGATTAAATTGCCAAAATGTTAATAAAGAAATTGTAGTATGCTCTATCATTTTAGAACTTTAACCTTATCTTATAAGCTGAAGTGTAATACTACCTGTAGTGTCTTAGCAATGGCCTCGCATTTTCCGGACAGATATTTTGGTTATCATGACCAAGTTTCATATACACCAAGGATTATTATGCTGCCGTGTAACAAATTTTTATGAATTGCGTGATTACAATCTTCAGATTTCCTTTTTGCTTGTACATCACCTGTATTAAGATGTCCAAGCAGTATCTAAGTAACTACCATATCCTAGGAGTAGGATATCGCATGCTCCCTTGAAAGTTTATTATGCATTTTATTTTAAAATATCCCATTGGAGAAGTTTTTTTTTTTTTGAGGGAATCCCATTGGAGAAGTTGTCTGAGAGGCGGTACTATTAGTATGGAGCGATAAATGAGAACGATTCCATTGTGAACATAGGTATCCTTTCCGGTTGCTAGAGTTTGCTATACCCCACCCCCAGGGTGACCAATTGAAGGAAAAGGGCTTTTACTCTCCCTATCTCGAGTAGGATCATTGAAAAGAAAGAAAACGAATGGTTTCATTGTTTTTGAAACTCTCAAATTGCTCGTCAATCCTAAAATCCTTTATGCCGAATTCACCGACTTCAATAGCCAATTGGACCACTGCCTCCTTCAACAGGAGTAATAAAAATGCTTTCTACCGTCGCCTACTTCTCCGGGAGACCAGTCTAAAACCAACCAAAAGGTGAACAAAATAAGTCATAACAGAGGTTTCGAGAGTGCCCAACTTCACCACCCGCTCGTAGATTCCAGAATTCGTGGCCTGAGCTTCATTCATTGATTTATTCGGGTGCATTCCTTTCGATGCATATTGGTATCATGAAGTGGTTAAACTTACCTGGCGCAAACATATTGTGAAACAAACATTAACATATCAGATAGTTATCTTCAGTTGACTTGGTTCTCCTTATCAGGGATTAGTTGCCCATACTCTTATATCTTGGTAATATCGTAAATGATGGGCATAACCTTCCATGGTTTGTGCCATGGAAATTGTCCCGTATCCTGCTATCCCGTGCACAGTGTAATATGATAACCTACATTTTAGAACTATTGAAAGATATAGTATCTTCTGAAAACATTACCAAGCGTTATCATGCATTTCACAACACGAACATAGTAGTTTGATTGTTTTTGTTGTAGTAGTCAACTTGAGTTCGCTTGATTGCAATCCAGGTACCAAACCGTGAAACAATACTAATGGTACTTCTCTTAAGAATTATTAAGTAAATGCTCCTAAAATCAGTACCTAGATGATTGGTTCGCTAGATGAAGCACCATCAAGCCACATGACATGGAGTGATGGAATCATTTTGGAAGTTGCCTTTTTTGGTTGTCTTTGTTTTACCTTTCATGAATTCATCAGACGGGGATATGATTATTTCAGTTTTGTCATAGATTGGAGGGAACTCCAAATTGTCCCCCATCAAAATTTATGCAAGTTTTTTCCAGCTTCAACCCCCACAAAACAGGCCATTCATTTATCACATATCTTGCTTGGTACAACTCTCAGTAGACCACTTTCATATGATACCCATGTATAGTGGCTCTATGTATGATATCCAGTTATCTGCATAGCCCGTGTAATATAAGGAATTTGCAGAACATCAGAAGCAGACCCGCCCGGTTAGATCAACTTGTAGTTAATGGATTAATCATTACTTATTCCAATTGTGCTTCTCTTACTTGTAGCAGCTTTGTGGTATATATGTGTCTTTTTTCTAGCAAAAGCATATTGCGAAGTATAGAGTGCTAATGGAATTTCAGCAACATACCATAAGACTTGTCCTTTTTAGTATTACATGCAATTGGTTCACATTGCTGTTTTTTGTCACGACCGAGGATTTATAGGACATAAAGAGATATCGACATCATAGCAATATGTGGCATCCTAGTTTGGATGAAGAAAGTTGCAAACTATGTTCGACCATATGTATGATATGGCGTTCTTACTAGAGGTGCTTGTCATGGAACAATTGGCCCTTTTTTTTCTATGTGTTGTGAGCAAACTGTGTTTGGCCAAACGATTATGCCAAATTTGTATCTGCATGATCAGCTTGATTATCTCAGAAATTAAAAGTTTTCTTGTTTTTTATGTATGTGCATGGATATGCGTGAGTGATCATATGATTTGTTAAACTCTCTAATATGAACAATCATTTACCACATTTTGCTTACACTTGTTTGTTTGATGAAAGCTTATTGATCAGATATTCATTTGTTTGCTACATTGCAGGGTCCTGAGATCCGTACTGGATTTTTGAAAGATGAGAAGCCTATTCAGTTGAAGAAGGGTCAAGAAATCACAATTTCCACTGATTATACCATTAAGGGCGATGACAAGATGATATCGATGAGCTATAAGAAGCTAGCAGTTGATCTGAAGCCAGGCAGTGTCATATTATGTGCTGACGGTACCATCACTCTTACCGTGCTTCATTGTGACAAAGAGCAAGGCCTTGTTCGCTGCTGTTGCGAGAACACTGCTATGCTTGGTGAGAGGAAGAATGTCAATCTTCCAGGGGTTGTTGTTGATCTCCCAACACTCACTGCAAAGGACAAGGAGGATATCCTTCAATGGGGTGTCCCGAACAAGATTGACATGATTGCTTTGTCATTTGTCCGCAAAGGTTCAGATCTTGTGGAGGTCAGGAAGGTACTTGGGGAGCATGCAAAGTCAATTATGCTGATGTCAAAGGTATGCCATTCTCTTTATGAGTATTGCACTTCTTTACTTCACCGTGCAGATTATAACAATTAACTTGAATGTGCAGGTTGAGAACCAAGAGGGAGTAGCTAACTTTGACGAAATCCTGGCACAGTCTGATGCTTTTATGGTGGCAAGAGGTGATTTGGGAATGGAAATTCCTGTAGAGAAGATCTTTTATGCACAGAAGGTGATGATTTTCAAGTGCAACATTCAGGGCAAGCCAGTGGTGACTGCAACCCAGATGCTGGAGTCTATGATCAAGTCCCCTCGCCCTACTCGAGCAGAAGCAACCGACGTTGCCAATGCAGTTCTTGATGGCACTGACTGTGTCATGCTCAGTGGTGAGACAGCTGCTGGGGCTTATCCAGAACTGGCAGTGCAAACTATGGCCAAGATCTGCTTGCAGGCAGAGTCATGCGTCGACTATTCTGCTGTTTTCAAATCAATCATGTCATCAGCCCCAATTCCCATGAGCCCATTGGAGAGCCTTGCATCATCAGCCGTGCGCACGGCGAACTCAGCTAAAGCGACGCTTATCTTGGTACTTACTAGGGGAGGAACAACTGCAAGGCTTGTAGCCAAGTATAGGCCATCGATGCCGATACTGTCTGTCGTGGTTCCTGAGCTGAAGACCGTCGAGTTTGACTGGATCTGCAGCGACGAGGGGCCTGCCAGGCAAAGCCTTATTGTGAGGGGTGTGATCCCTATGCTGAGTGCTGGCACTGCGAAGGCGTTTGACAGCGAAGCCACGGAAGAGGCACTCAGGTTTGCCATGAAGAGCGCGAAGGAGGCGGGGCTTTGCAACGCTGGTGAATCCATCGTGGCCCTTCACCGCATCGGGAATGCATCTGTCATCAAGCTCTTGACCGTGTGAGCTAGTGGAAGCAACAGGACAACACCATTTTGCCTGGGGAATATTTTTTTTTGTAAGGCTACGCATGCCCACAGCGCTTTGCTGCCAGGATTTTGCACTGTGGCTGTTTAAACCTTATATGCTATCAGATTGTGGCTCTTTACTCTTAAAAATTAGAGGCTGGCCACGGAAACAGCAAAACTATTATTGGAGCAGCTTGTTTTGCTGCTGCTGATGCTGCTGCAACGATTAAGCTACCTGATATTTGCGTCACTTTCCCCTGTGTGCTTTATATGTTCTTGTTCTGTTCATTATTTGGTATCTGCTGAGTTTGTCTGAAAGTGTAGAATTACAGTAGCATTCGGTCAATTATGCCCAGGTTTGTTAATTCAAGTATCTAGTTGATCACTGTAGAGTTTGAAAATCAGTCATAATTGACCATATGTATCGAATGTTAACTGTACACAGTACAACCCTTGATTTTAATCTTACACCCAAATGACCCAATGCACACGTGAGGCCAGTTTCGTACTGTATTACACAAAGAAGAGACAGAGGAAAGCTCCAGCGCACCAGCAACGTGCTTCTTTCCGAAGCAACCGAAGGCAACCCCAGCAGTTTAGTCCTCATAGTACCGCGAGCTGCTGTCGGGCGTCGAGGTGGACGACGGTGATGGCGCCTGTTGGGTGAAGAGGGTGTTGAGCCACTGTATGGACGCCGGCAGCCGGCTCACGTTTCCTTCAGCTTCCGCACCGCCATCATCCTGCTCCGCGGCGGCATTGCCTGCTGCCTCTCCTCCGCCATCGCCACTCTCATTGCCATGGTCATCGCCACTGTCGTTGACATCAGCACTAACATAGGTGACATAGGTGGTGGTGGTGCGGCTGTTACTCCCACTGCCGCTGCCGCATGAGTTCTTCGGGTCGTCGTCGGCCGGCAGCTGGAACCTGCAGACAGGGCACGAGCTGTGTATCTCCAGCCACGGCACGATGCACTGGGAGTGGAACATGTGCCTGCAGGGCAGCTCCCGAGCGCGCTCGCCGGACGCGTAGTCCTCCAGGCACACCGCGCAGCTGGCCGCGTCGTCCTCGTTGGAGCCGCCGCTCACCTCCACGGTCGGCAGCGCCTCCACGGCGTCCTTCTTCGCCGGCGGCGTGCCCTGCCGGCCCGCCTCGCTCTCGGACAGCTGCTGCATCAGCGCGTCCAGCCCCGGGCCAAGGAAGTAGTCCCCCAGCGCCATGCCGTGCTCGCCGAGTGGGGCGGCGGCGAAGATGCTCCGGCCCAAAGGGTTGTAGTGTTCTGCTTCGAGGCCGACGCCGCCGCCGCCGCCGAGGAGGCAGCGGACTCGAGCCGCTGGAGCTGCCGCTCCCGGATCGCCTGCAGGAGCCGCAGGAACGCGGTGGCGCGCCGCCGGCGCCGCGAGAAGTCGACGTTGTCCAGCTCGTCCTCCGCGGCAGCGACGGCGTCCACAGTACGTCGGTTGCTGCGGCGGCGCCGGACGGGGTCACCGACCATGCTGTCGATGATGGGCGCCCAGATGGAGATCGCGTTGTCGGCGCCGGGGTACGTCCCGCCGTGGCCGTGGCCGCTGCCATTGACGACGCTACTGCGGGCGGTCTCCATTTCCTCGAGGAAGCCGCCGCTGCAATACGGGCACTTGATCTCCACCCCGGCCTCCGCCGCTACAGGGCTCACGGCCGTGGCGCACATGTGGCACCAGTACCTCCCGGCGACCACCAGCTCCCCCATTGCTGTCGATCTCGCTGCGCCTTACCCCCGTCAATGGAGCAGCTGGCTGCGAGGATTCAACCAGGAAGGGAAGATCAATTAGAGCTCGACAGAGCAATGGTTGAGGAATCTAAGGAATCGGAAGCCAATGCAGCCATGGACTGCACCAATTCTTGATGGGATTCATAGAATCATCCCCTCCATCCGTACAATGCAAGCTAACCAAATTACCCTTTTTGTTGGTCACCGGATCGAATAATCGGATGCATTTCTTTCCAGGCTCTCCGAAAAAACAACAGAAAATTTCATTGCTGTTGACATATCATCAATCCAACAAGAATCCAATTTCATAGGGGCAAATTCAATTTAGAAAACAAGAAACTGCAGGATGAACAGGGCCGGGCATAGATTGGGACAGATAACCAACCAACAAACAGGAAACGAAATCGGAGGAGAATGATAAACACAGAATTTAGCAAGTCACATGCTGAATCTTCTTTTGTTCTATAAGCAAAGCAATGGGGGAAAACATCCATGAATGGTTGAATCAATCACCTTGGGCAGGGCATGTGGGGGGAGAGAACAAGGCCAGAGGGGGCTGGCCTGTCCACCTCCTCTATATTAGCAGTATCCTGGGATTAATTACTGTGGGCTCCTAATATATATAGGACACGTTTACAGGTAGTAGTGATTAAGGTTCTGCTTGTTCAATTATTGCCTGGGGGTGATCTGGCATTCTAATTTTAAACTGCCTTATTTGCCTTAAAGGAAACTTTCCTCTTGATCCCGCTAATCTATTTCTGCTCTCTTGTTTTCTGCTAAAAATACAGCTGTGTAGCATTGGGTTTCCAGCCAACCCACATATAGAACATCCCGAAGAGAGAAGGAAAACGATTTAGAAAGCGGTTGCGGAAATTCAAAACAGTTCCCAAGCTCACATACTCCTGACAAAGTGGGGAAATAAATAAAAAAAGTAAGATATTTCTTTTTTGAAAAAGTGGCAACAAACATATCCAAGTGTTCTACACACATGTAAAGTTTCGTGATGAATGGCAATATGGCATATGTGGTGCTCTGTGCAAAAAAAAAAACAAATTAGTTGCCAACATTGGATTTAAAATATTTTATAGGGGCATTGATTCCGGTTTTTGGCACATAGCACCACAAATACTCAAGAGAGGAGCCGCCTAATACGGCGAGTTCCACCATGAACATACAGAGTAAGATCTAGCCACAAACATCACGTAGGGATATTACCGGATGATGTTTCCCCGGTCCCGAAGCTATATAAATCTTCTCTCTCGTGTCTTAACCCACATCGACGATGTCCAAACGTACATAGTCCCGTATAATCGTCGTTGATTAATACCATCGCAGGGGGTGTGGTATATATATACCATCAATATTAACGATAGTTGCAGCAAATTGATGTTGAGTTGCTAGAAATAAGCAGCAAGACAACAGTACACTTTTATTTGACTGGGTAATAACAAGCATTTTCGTAAACAAAATACACAACTTTGACTAAAATTATCATCCATATTCCGTTCCACCGAAAGTGATTGTTCTTACAAGAATGTAATTATGATACTAACCATCAAGTGCATATAAATTGTCTAATGTCTAGAACTGCATGCATTCGTAAACAAAGAACACAACTCCATCTAAATTATTGTGGAGTGCAACAAACTCCTGCAATGATCCCACAATTGAAGACAAAAGAAGTTGCTTCAGCTGTCAACATAATCATACCAGTTCCGTCTGTAAACCATTTCTTCTTCTTGAGGAATCATGTACGAGGGCTTCTCTTGCTTTCTCTTGCATATAAACTGCCTTATTTGCCTTAAAGGAAACTTTCCCTCTTGATCCCGCTAATCTATTTCTGCTCTCCTGTTTTCTGCTAAAAATACAGCAGTGTAGCATCTGGTTGTTAATATGCTATCGCATCTAGTCTAGATGATCACAACAAGTCTTTAGGGTTTCCCCTCTTTCTAAGTGAATAACCGAGAGAGAGAGAGAGAGAGAGAGAGAGAGAGGGGTGTCTACCTTCACCGGGGAATGGCGTCGAGCTCGAGCTGCCGTCGGCCATGGAGAGTGATGGCAGTGGTGATGTGCGTGGGTGATGGTGGCGAGTGTGGCGGCGGTGCTTCCTGTGACTAGGGCTAACCCTAGATCGGATGGGCTTATCGGTGGGGTGCTGGGCAACGGTGAACCTCGTGACTCGTGCCCCCGGTCCCCACCTGTCTTTATAGCGCTACCACAGGGGCCCACCAACCATGGATAAGGTTGGGCGCCCCCGATCAGGGCGCGTTGACCATGGGTGCGGTGTGACCGTTGGGTCACACCGTTGGAGATCATCCCAACATTCTCCCCCATGATCTCATCTTTTCTTTTACCTTTCACTTTACTCGTTTCATCACTGATCGATACATAGAGCATGTTTCATCGTCTCAGCTCAATTGCCGATAGAATCAGACAGCCACAATGTACCTCTCTGTTTTGAAACAAAAACTTTTACTTTTGGGCCTCTTATAATCCAGGAATCATAGGCTCTACCTTAAACCCATGCCGGCTAAGTGTTCCTTGAACACATTGGGTGGTAAGCCTTTCGTTAGCGGATCCGCAAGCATATCCTTTGTCTTTATATGCTCGAGACTTATAGTTTGATCCTGGATTTTATCTTTCACAACATAATACTTTATTTCTATAGGCTTTGTAGCATTACTCGACTTGTTGTTGTGAGCATAAAATACTGCGAGCTGGTTGTCACAGTACATCTTTAGTGGTTTGTGAATACAATCTACCACCTTCAAGTCGGGTATAAATTTCTTTAACCATATCGCCTGCCCCGTGGCCTAATAACATGCTATAAATTCTGCATACATCGTTGATGATGCAACAATTGACTGTTTGGAGCTTCTCCATGAGATAGCTCCCCCTGCAAGGGTGAACACATATCCAGACGTGGATTTTGTATCATCTTTATCCCCCGCAAAATCTGCGTCTGAGTACCCTCTTATCTCTAGGGAATCAGATCTTTTGTATGTTAGCATGAGGTCCTTTGTGCCTTGCGCATAACGCAAAGCTTTCTTTGCCATAGCCTGGATTTGATTGATATCTACCCAGTACCCCGGTAACAAATGCTAAGTCAGGGCGAGTGCACACTTGTGCATACTGTAAGCTTCCAACAGGCGAAGCATATGGTACTGACTTCATTTGATCGATCTCATATTGATTTTTGGGACATTGAAATTTCCCAAAACTGTCGCCCTTGACTATAGGAGCAGGTGTGGCATTACTCGCATGCATATTATATTTCTTTAGAACCTTTTCTAAATATGCCTTTTGTGAGAGTCCTAACACTCCATTTGTTCTATCTCGGTGAATTTCTATGCCCAAAACATATGATACTTCACCAAGGTCTTTCATGTCAAAGTTTGAGGACAAGAACTTTTTCGTCTCTATTAGTAGACTAACATCACTGCTCGCAAGCAGGATATCATCCACATATAGGATTAGGAAAATGTATTTCCCACTTTTAAACTTTGCATAAACGCAGTTGTCCTCAATATTTTCTTTAAATCCAAATCTTTTAATAGTCTCATTAAATTTCAGATACCACTGTCTAGAGGCTTGCTTTAATCCATAAATGGATTTTTTTAGACGGCATCCCATATCTTCCTCCCCCTGCATGATAAAACCCTTGGGTTGTTTCATGTAAACAATTTCTTCTAAATCTCCATTTAGAAATGCCGTCTTTACATCCATCTGATGTAGCTCTAAATCAAAATGTGCAACTAGTGCCATTATGATTCTGAAGGAATCCTTACATGGGACTGGAGAAAATGTCTCATTATAATCTATTCCTTCTCTTTGTGTAAATCCTTTTGCCACAAGACGCGCTTTATACTTTTCTACATTCCCATTAGAGTCATACTTTGTTTTGTAGACCCATTTGCAGCCTACTGTTTTGGCTCCTTTAGGAATCTTTTCTAAGTCCCAAACATCGTTGGAACTCATCGACCTCATCTCATCTTCCATAGCTTCAAGCCATTTCGATGAATGAGGACTTCTCATGGCTTCTTCATATGAGGTGGGATCACCTTCCATATGACCTATCTCTGTATTATATACATAATCACTAGAGATAGCTGGCTTTTTAATTCTCTTAAACCTTCCAAGGTTTTCATTCTCTATGTTTGGCTGCTGCAGCTCCCTTTCATGCTCAACAACGGGCTCAGTCGGCTCCTGAAGGACAGGTTCCGAAACTTCACCCATAGTTGTCACGTGTGGAGTTACAACAGGTGCTTCCACCACAATCTCAGGGATTGTTGATGTAGGCACAACAGGTAGCGAGAAAAATGGCTCTTGAATGATCGGATTAGGTGGGTGCACCCTCTTCTCCTCAAGATCAATTTTTCTAGCTACCATGCTCCCCCTCATCAGTTCGTCTTCTAAAAAGACTGCATGTCTCGTTTCTACAAATTTTGTGAATCTGTCTGAGCAGTAGAAACGAAAACCTTTTGACTTTTCGGGATAGCCAATGAAGTGGCAACTGACTGTCTTGGGGTCTAACTTTGCAATATTTGGATTAAACAATTTTGCCTCAGCTGGGCACCCCCACACCTTGAGGTGTTGAAGAGAAGGTACCCTTCCTGTCCACAGTTCGTACGGTGTTTTGGGCACCGACTTACTTGGCACTCTGTTGAGAATATGAATGGCGGATTTAAGTGCCTCCATCCATAAACCCAATGGCAGTGTGGAGTAGCTCATCATACTGCGCACCATATCCATAAGAGTACGGTTGCGCCTTTCAGCTACTCCATTTTGCTGAGGATCGCCCGGCATTGTATACTGAGCGACTATTCCTGTCTCCTGCAAAAACCTCGCAAAAGGTCCAGGGACTTGACCATATGGAGTGTGCCGACCATAGTACTCCCCCCCCCACGGTCGGATCTCACTATCTTTATTCTTTTATCGTGTTGATTTTCAACTTCAGCTTTGAATATTTTAAATTTATCCAAAGCTTCAGACTTTTCTTTGATTGGATAAATATATCCATATCGGGAGTAATCATCTGTGAATGTTATGAACGAATCATAACCATCCACACTTTTCACCGAAAAAGGTCCACAAATATCAGTGTGGATTATTTCTAGTGTCGTTGTGCTTCGAGTTGCACCCTTTTTAATTTGTTTTACAAATTTTCCTTTTATGCAATCGATGCACTGTTCTATATCTGAGAACTCTAACGGCGGAAGAATATCATTTTTAACGAGTCTTTCTATTCTCCCCCTCGAAATGTGGCCCAAACGACAGTGCCATAATCTCGACGAGTCTTGAGTTCTCTTTCTTTTCTTTTGTTCTTTATTCGACGCAGAGACAATTTCATTCACTTTATTCACAGAATAAATCTTTTCACGCAAGGATAATAAATAAAGCTCATTGTGGAGGAATGCAACCCCCACACGAATATTATTACACCAAATGGCACACTTGCCATGTCCAAATAACACTCATACTGTTCTTTGTCCAAACGTGACACACTTATTAAATTTCTTTGCAAAGAAGGAACAAATAAGACATCTCTAAGCAAAATAGCGAAACCATCAGCCAACTCCAAGGAGATATCGCCAACAGCTTCAACATCAGCTTGCACTCCATTTGTGACTTCAATGCATCCTTCGTTTCTTTGCATAATCCGCGTCGAATGGAACCCCTGTAAAGAATTTGCAACATGAACAGTTGCACCTGAGTCAATCCACCAAGTAGATTTCGAAAACTGTGTATACAGGGATTCATTAACGAAGGAAACTATATTTTTACCATTCTTTGCCATTATGGACTTTAGGAAAGCAGGGCAATCCTTCTTGTAGTGCCCAGTCTTCTTGCAGTGGAGACATGTGTCTTTGTCCACTGGGAAGGACTTTTGCTGACTCTGATAGGGAGCTTTGCCATGTGGCTTTGAAGGGGAACCAGTGTTACCAAAGTTCCTCTTCTTACTATCCTTCACGTAGTTGATGGATCCACCACGTGCTTCTTTTAGCCTGTCCTCCTCCTGGACACACATAGCAATGGTCTTTTCCATGTCCCACTTGTCAGGGGACATGTTGTAGTTCACAACAAAGTTCTCGAACTCTTTTGGCAGTGATGCCATGACTATGTGGATGAGGAGAACAGACTTGATCTCAAGATCAGGATCAATGGCCTTGAGCTTGGCAGCCATGTTGCACAACCTAAGGATGTGCTCTCTAATGCCATGCCCTCCCCCAGTGTACTTTTCTGTTACCAGTTGCTTGAGCAACTGGGTGCCATAGATCTTTGAAGAACCAGTAAACTGGCTCTTTACTTTGTCGAAGAACTCCCCGACAGTGGCACACTCTGCAATTGAGCCCGCAATGGCGTTCTCAATTGTATTCTTTAAGAAGGCTAAGCTCTTCTTGTTGGTTGCATTCCACTTTTGCTTATTTATGGAATAAGCCATTTCCAATGGACCATAGTCCCTTTTCTTCTTTTCCCAGTCATCGTCAGTGTCTTTTGCCTCTCTTTCAGGCTCTTTTGGCATGACTGGTGGTGGGGTATCCACCACCCAGTCCACCTCAGCACATGCAAGTGCCAAATCCACCTTTTTCCTCCACTCGGAGTAGTTGTCACCTCGAAGGAGGGGAACATCCTTTAGGAAACTCATCAAGTGGTACCCTCCTAAAACAATCAGAATGAGGTGAGAACTTTCAACAATTTTCAACATTTGCATGAAATAATTCAACGTTGGTCAAAATATGACATGCAAAAGTTATGCAATTTAAACTAAATCACCGTTGGGCAGAATTAGAAATAAATGCATTTCACTATAATAAATCATAATTATGCTATTAATAACATTGGTTATAAAAATAACATAATTATGACTATCTCTTTAATATGCTCTTTTCTATTAACACTTTTAATTCTATTAACTTTTGAATTTTCTAAAAGAGCATATCACTTTAATTTGCAGCGGAAACAATTAACAAAAAATCTATTGACTTTTATTCTTTTTCAGAAGCAATTCTGTTACTTTTATTTTTACTAAACAAAAATTTCGTTGGATAATTTTTGTATAGCAAAAACTAGACTCAAAAAGCCTAAAATTAGACAAAAAACACCTAAAACAGCTTCTGAAAAAGGAAAAACAGAGAGAAAACTGTGATTAAAACCGCGCGGCCCAACCCACGGTTTCAGACTTTCGGCCCACGGCCCATTAACTTGCGCAACGCTCGCGCGCGGCACGCAGACACGCCCGGCGGCCCACGGCTACCTTTCTTTCGGCCCACCTGGCCCGGCCGCATCTAGGGTTTCACTGCTGGCCGTCGGATGGAGATCCGACGGCTCAGCGTCCTTTTCGCCGGAACAAAACCCGGGCCTGTCATGGGGGGTCAAACCCTAATTCATTCCCCCCCGGTCTTGCCACTCTCTCCTCTCCTCCCCCGATCTGGCGATCTAGGGTTAGGGTCCCGGCCCGCCGTCGGCGGCCGGCGACGGCCACGGAGACGACGACGACAGCGCGCCGCCCAGCTCTATTCCCCCTTTCCCCTTTCTGTTCTTTTCCCTCCGCCGGAGCAGATCCACGCCAAGAGACGATGGTCGCCCCGTTGCCTTCCCCTTCGCCGGTGGTGCGTCCGCCTTGCGGTGAGCGCGCCGCCGTCGAAAGGTTAGGCTTCGGTGCCCTTTTCTTTGCCCCCCGAGGGAGGTGGTCCTTCTTCCGACGCCTCGGCTTGCCGATGCGCGTCGGATCGAGAGGGAATGGGGCGGCCTTGCGGCGGCCCCCTTTGCCGGCAAGCCCGAGGGCAACCGGTAAGCTTTCTTTGCCCCTTCTGCCATCTTTTTTTCGATCTGGCATTTTGGGTTTCGGGGAGGGGATTTTCTTTTGATTTCTTTCTCTTTACCGAACCAATCTAGACATAGAAGTCGCTCTGATACCAATGTTAAATCTATTGCATCTAGTCTAGATGGATCACAGCAAGTCTTTAGGGTTTCCCCTCTTTCCAAGTGAATAACCGAGAGAGAGAGAGAGAGAGAGAGGGGTGTCTACCTTCGCCGGGGAATGGCGTCGAGCTCGAGCTGCCGTCGGCCATGGGGAGTGATGGCAGTGGTGATGTGCGTGGGTGATGGTGGCGAGTGCGGCGGCGGTGCTTCCCGTGACTAGCGCTAACCCTAGATCGGATGGGCTTATCGGTGGGGTGCTGGGCAACGGTGAACCTCGTGACTCGTGCCCCCGGCCCCCACCTGTCTTTATAGCGCTGCCACAGGGGCCCACCAACCATGGATAAGGTTGGGCGCCCCCGATCAGGGCGCGTTGACCATGGGTGCGGTGTGACCGTTGGGTCACACCGTTGGAGATCATCCCAACACTGGTTTCCGGCCAACCCACATATAGAACCATCCCGAAGAGAGAAGAACCAACCCACACAAACGTCGTACGTAAGGCACTTTCTATCCGTTTAGAAAGCGGCTGCGGAAATTCAAAACAGCTCCTAACAGCATCTTCACCGGGAGTGACTAAATTGTGTCCGGCACATCTCCATTGGAGGCCTTTTAGAGGGTGCCGGACGTTTGTCCGGTTAAAATAAAAGTAGTGCCCACACCGGTGCCCCCTAAACAAAGCGGACAACTTCTCTATTTTCATCCAAACATTAACACAAACACCTTATGTGCGACGAGGACAGCATGGTGGCCGAGGACGACGGACCGGAGCGGCGGACGACGAACCGGAGCAGGTGACGGTGGTGGCCGAGGACGACCGTCGCCGAGCTCGAGGCCAACCTCGTGCGCCTCAGGGACGACGTCGCCGTTTCCAGCTAGCTCATTGTGGCAGGCCGCATGATCCAGCAGCTTGCCTGCTTGGTTATTAGCTAGCTCACTGTGTGGCTGGCCGATCGATCCAGCAGCTTGCCTGCTTGGTTATTAGCTAGCTCATTGTGGCCGGCCGCATCGATCCAGCAGCTTGCCTGCTTGGTTATTGGCTAGCTCATGTGATGTGCGGCGTCACCAGGAGCGAGGAAAAAATGTGAGATATGTTGGTTGTTTGACTGACTTGTGGGCCAGCCATAGTTTATTTCGTGCCGGACACTGTCCGGCACCGCGAAGGGAGCCTCTAACTTTAGGGGCTGGGTTCGCGGTGCCGGACAGAATTTTGGGCGGACAAGCCCTTTAGGACCCCTCGGTGTGGCCTGTTTTCTGTCCGGTGCCCTAATGGAGATTTAGGGACCTATTATGACCCCCGGTGGAGATGCTCTAAACTCACATACTCCTAACAAAGTAGGAAGTTCAAAAAAAAACGTAAGATTTTTTTTTTTTTGGAAAAGTGGCAACAAATTTAAATGTTCTGCATACATGTAAAGTTTCATGATGAATAGCATATGTGGTGCTTTTTGCGAAAAAAACATATTAGTGGCCAACATGAGATTTAAAATATTTTTTAGAGTACTGATTTCATTTTTTGACACATAGCACCATAAATAAAATTTCAGTACGAAACTTTGCACATATATAGAACACTTACATACATTTGTTCCCATTACTTTAAGAAGAATATTTTACTTTTTTTCTTTTCAATTTCATACTCAACGAGATGCGTATACGCTCGGGAGCCAAAGCTACATTACCGGCTGCTACCCTCCGTCTCTGATCACCAAGCATGTAGTGGGTACCATGTCAGCTAATTTTTTTTTTCGAAATGGTGCATCGAGCGATGCACACAACTTTTATTGCATTGTTTTCAGCAAGTATCAAAGTTTACAAATCACGGATCACATAGGGTTGAAACATGAATCAACCAACGAAAGAGTAGCAACATGAAGTGATTAGGCATTCCTAATACGATATGCTGCCACGAAGCCTAACTTAAGATATCCTGAGCGACCATCAAGAGCCGAGAAGACCCAGCAACCATAAGCTCTCGCTGGTCCTGAGTGAGAAGGAACGCCCATAGCTGAATCCAGTGGGCCGCCGTACGCATAACCTGCATATCATGAAAGGTTTTTGATCTGTTAAAGATAAGGTTGTTCCTACAGTTCCAAATAGCCCAACAAATAGCCGAAACGCCATACGAATACGAGCCTTTGTTTTTTTATTAACCTCATTTAACCAATTATCAAACATATTAGTAATATTAGTCGGAGGAGTGATATTAAAAGTACTGTATACAACCATCCATATAATTTTCGCAAAAAGGCATTTAATGAACAGATGCTCCACGGTCTCTTCTGAACCGCAAAAGGAGCATTTCGTGCATCCTTGCCAGCGTTGTTTTGCAAGATTGTCTTTTGTCAACAACACTTTATTGTTGAGAAACCACATGAAAATCTTTATCTTAAGTGGCATCTTAAGTTTCCACAAGTATGGGTACCATGTCAGCTAAATATTTATTACAAATAATAGTATCTATTAATTAAAATTGTTATTTGGTATACTTTTCAGGAAATACATACCGCACTAGCTTCAACTTTAACTCACCGTGATTGTGTTCTGCGTGTGAAGTTGAAGTAATAATTTATACTATATTTTTTGTGAAAAAATATTCACCAAAGAAAATATGAGTAAATGAGCATGAGTTAGCAATCGACCCTAAGAGCTCAGGTGAAGCCTTCATTGCTCAATATATGGAACCCAACACAAATGTGCACATAAAATCCAATGCCATGATATCAGATTACATTGAATCCACTTTTGCCAAAACTCTTAAACTGAATTCAGAACCTAAGTTCATCAAATAATTTCTCAAGTGTTGGGCTTGGCCTAAATGGAAGGAGATAATTGACACATAACTGCGTACCCTCAACAGGAGAAGTTATTTTCCTAGTAAACCCACTCCTCGCAAAGTATCCCCTCTTGGAGAAAAATACATTTTGGCAATAAAGTGGTGAGATATATAGCCCTTGTAGCATAAAGTTTACTCAGAGGCTCGGCATGAAGTTACTATGAGATATACACTACTAGGAAAACGCCTAGCCGAGGCACGCCACTACTAACATGTTAGCCGTGGCGCATCCTGCGCTACGGGTATATACCTTGGCCGTGGCGCACTACCTTACACTGGCTCACGGCCATGGCGCACTATCTTACCCTGCGCCACGACTAAGTGGCTTCGTTCCTTCTGTGTTCAACGACGCGCTAGCTCGCGGGGGCTCCCGATTTGATCCACGACGGGGGCGGCGGCGGGGGGGGGGGGGGGGGGGGGGGGGCTTCAGATTCGGTCCACGACGGCGCCGGGGGGCTTCGGATTTGGACGACGATGACGCGGGGACGTTCCAACTCCGGCGCGCCAATCTGCACGAGGACGACGACGCGCGGGGGGCTTTGGACTTCGACGAAGGGACGTGGACGCCGCGGCGGCGGTCGACCGCGCCGACCTGCAGGAGGACGACGATGCGCGGTGGCTCCGGACTATGACGACCAGACGAGGATGCCCCCGCGGGGACCATGGCCGGGGCGGGCGGCCAGCATCCACGCGCGGGTCCGACAACGCGTGGGGGGCTTCGTCGACGCGGCCTCCATCGGCGACGCCCAATTGGCGTATGGCTCCGTCGCTGCTCCCGCTTCATCGAGGTTCCGCCGCCCGTGGTCCACTCGCGTCTGCCGCCGCCTACTCTCCTACGGGGAAGATCCACGGGGGGCTTCATCTGTGCCGCTCGGGCGGGGTGCGCACGGTGGATGAAGCAGGTGCCCGCACGGTCGATCTGAACTGTGATTGACTGTGGAGACATGGATCGAGTGCTTCTTCCAGCGAGTGGGAGCTGTCAGATCTTGGCCACGAAGCCCCCCGCGACCGTGAGATGCGCAGCACACGGATCGACCGCGATGCCAGCTGGAACGAGCAGTCTCCGCGAGAAACGAAGCCCCCCAGTGCACGTGACCCGACCTGACACACCGCAGTACATGTTTCGTATAGCCGTGGCGCACCACCCTAACCCGCGCCAATAGTAAGAAATAGCCGTGGCACAGGGCTACACGGTGCGTCACGGCTATGTGTGGCACCCGGGACCACATTTAGCCGTGGCACACGGCATGTGGCCTGCGCCACTACTATTACATTAGCCATGGCGCAGGGTTTGGGGCCTGCGCCATGAGTATGTGCACGCACCCGGGCCGCCCACACCCCAAGTTAGCCGTGGCGCAGGGTCAGGGATGGTGCGCCACGACTAATCCTCTAGTCGTCGCGCGCCTCTTTTCTGTGCGCCACGGCTAATAGCGGTGGCGCACCAAAATGTCGGTGCGCCACGGCTATGCCGTCTACCTATAAGCCTTTTTCTACTAGTGATACTCTCCTATTATGAGTGGAATAATGTTTCTATATTTAAAAACATTGGCAATATAAATGAATTGATGGATTTAGTGACTGCATAGGGCCTCGAATGTAGATATTCATATAAAAACCCCCCATGGACTTTCATTCCGAATCAAAATTAATTCGCCAGATGTCTTATGCAAGAGCAAATACCACTCTACGGCTTAAAACAGTCACGAGTAGAAACCGGTATAAGAGACTAAGTGAGTCCTTGTTTACAAAATGCTACTCAAATAATTATAATTTTCCATGTGTATTTACGAACAAATCCTGAAATGGACTTTGAATCATGTTAGTACATTGACGACCTTAATATTATTGGTACACCATACATGAATGGTGCACACAATAATAAAATGCATGAATTTGAGATGAAAGACTTGGAATTTTTCCTCTCAGGCTTACAACTTGAGAACCTTGTTTCAGGAGTACTTGTTTACGAACCTTCTTATAGCCATAAAATTTTCAAAAAAAAAAATCAATATTTATAACAAAACACTGAACGCCGCTAAATCTCTTGATATAAATCAAAAATATTTTAGATACGGGAACGATAAAGAAGCGACATTGGGACCTGAATCTCCATAATTCAGTAGTATTGGCGCATTAATGTACCTTACAAGTTGCGTCAAAACTGATATTGCATTTGTGTAAATTTACTAGCTAGACATAGATCAATGTTAAGAAAGTTTATTGGGCATGAGTTAAGAATATATGTATATATCCACATGGCACAAATGATAGATCTTTGGTCACTTCAAAAAAAAAAAATCAAGATGTAACACTGACCATCTCTTCCGCATAATATTAAGTCACAAACTAGTTTTGAACTGTTATATGGTGGATCCGCGTTCTGACGAATTAAGAGAAACATACTTCAATAGCAACATACACTAATCATTCTGAGCTAATCACACTGAAGCATCACATGAATATATGTGTATGGCTTCACAGGATGATTAGCCATGTTTGCTATTGGTTCATTATGTTGAATATATAAGCAATTTTGCATATGATTTAATCCGCGAAAACAGTAAACATATTATGACTAGAATAACAAGAATTAAACTAATCATGCGATCTACTAAAACAGTAGAAAAACCGAACGAATCTAGAGAAACTACTATAAGAAGAAACTCTAGAAATATCTCCAACAGAAAGATCAAGAGTTCATACAGTGTGGCAGCAGCGGAAGCGTTGGCGTTCACGTTGTCACCCATGTCGTTGATGAAGAGGCTGCCAATGTCGGGGAAGAAGTCGTCGTTGGGGAAGAACTCGATGCCAGTAGTCGCGCGAGTGCGCTCCCCAAAAACCTGATCGCCCCTCTCCCGTACAGGATCACAAGAGGCGGGGTTCCGGAGGCCTACTGTCCCTTCAACCGGTGCACGCCGGAAGACGGGATGGAGAAGACTTGGAAAACGGCGGCGCAAGGGTTTGGAACTGGAACGGCGAGAGACCATGTGTTGCTTACATTAGCCAAAATTGGCTTGGTTCGGTTTTATATAGTGCAGGTTGGGAGTCAAAGCAGCCCTCATAAACGCGTCCATTTATGATTTAGAAACTGCCGTATTAAACACATCCGTTTATGAATTAAAAAGGGCACAATAAACGTGTTTGTTAATGAATCAGAAACGGCTGTATTAACCGTGTCTGTTAATGAATTAGAAATGGCCGTAATAAACGCGATCGTTACTAATTAATCAATGACTCATTAATTTTCCCAATTAACAAAATATAATAATATGCCAATGAGAATTTCTGAATTTATCTTGGGCTAGTAAATACTAGTAAATTCCAACAATCCCCCACAAAGTCTCATTGGCTCATATCTCATCATTCAGTTCCAAAACATTGTTTTATATACCGGTACTCAGTGGAGACTGTTAAGTTGAACTTCCACTTAGAAACTTATGCTACACTAGATCACAACTTGGATAGTGGACTATGCCTTGAACTACAAGTTTGCTGCGACTTAGTTTCACACAAGCCCTTGACCAATACTGAGCTGCCGCAAGGCTTCCCCGCGGGTGGAGCTTATGCGTCATACTCCAAGACCTTTCATGAGTTTATTAAAGAGCATCCAACTCTCACGGACTGCGACGTTTAACAGTCAGACTCATATAGGTGTATTCCTCAAGAGATGCTCTCCAGGACAACATCTCCGCTTATAAAAGTAAGCCGCTTGGAACACATTAAGATAAAATATCAACCTGCCATGTAGATCATGAGAGTATTGCATCTTCACGGAGTGGGAAAATGATTTAAGGGATACTCTCCTCCCAAGCTGACTGATGACCCACAAGTGTAGGGGATCACAACAGTCTTCGCGGGTAGCTTGACCCTAATTTATTGATTCGACACAAGGGGAGCCAAAGAATATTTATAAGCCTTAGCAGTTGAGTTGTCAATTCAACCACACCTGAAAAGGATTTCTCTCGAAGCAATTTATCAGTAGTAACAGTGATTTGATGGCAGCAGTAGAATAGTAACAGTGGTAATAAAATAAAGACAACAATGATGACCGTAAAATTAATGATTGTAAACAGCGGGATTAAAATACCGTAGGCATAGGGACAGATAGACGGGCGTTGCATGAATAAGATAGCTCATGAAATGAACCTAACTAAGCACCAAGCAAATAAATATATAAATAGCATCCAAGTATCAAACAGTCATAGGCATGTATTCCTAATTTAGCCATACTTGCTTGCAATAAGAACTTGCATGGCATCTTTTGTCCTGCCATCCGGTTTCAGCCGGGCCAATTAAGGAACAAATGGCAATTAAGGTGTTCCTTTAATAGAACACCGGATCAAAGCATTAAAACACAATGAATACATGTAACCCTCGAGTTGCCAACCATTCCCATCGATGTCCCCGTTTCTGTCACTCGGGGTCTCCGGTTCCGATTGACAACAAGTGCATACAACTAGTAGATACGATCCAAACAACAATTATACTCATGCAAACATAAGTGTTCAGATATGAAAACATGGCACCCGGGCCCAAAGTGACAAGCATTAAGCATAACTAGTTGCACCAACGATGATTAACACAAATAGAGGATACTAGGCATCGTGCCCTAACAATTTGGCATCGAATTACATGAGCAATCTTATTCAATCCCTTCCATCCCCTTGCCTACAGCAGGGAACTACTCACACATGGAGGGGGACGACATGGATGGTTGATGGAGAGGCGTTGGCGGTGACGATGGCGGCGATCTCCACTCCGGCAGGGTGCCGGAACAGCGATCCTGGACCCCGAATTTAAGGTTCGTGATGGCGGCGGAGCTCCGTAAGGTTTCTGGAAAAATGTTCGGGGGCTCGTCGTTTTAGGTCGAGAGGGAGCTTATAAGCGTAGGGGGATCGCCAGAGGAGGTCCCAGGGGCAGGGGTGCCCTCTTGCCGCGGCCTAGGGGCCACTCGCGGGTGGGGCCCGCCCCTGCTCCTGGGGTGGCCCCCCTTCGGGGTCTTCCGCTTCCGAGGCTTATTCTTCTTCAAAAATCTTTTTTATAATTTTTCTGGAATTTTCCGCGAACTTCTGAACCCTGTACAAAAAAAAGACACCAAATGCAATTCTGCTGAAAACAACGTCAGTTGGGGTTAGTTCCAAACAAATTCATTAATAACCAGAGGCAAAACAATAGCAAAGTGTTTGGAAAAGTAAATACGTTTGCGACGTATCACTGACCAACAGCTTGTCTCCCACTTCTAATTCACGGGATCTCCGATCACATAAAGTGGTTTACCACTATGGACAACTCATACCGTGGGTCTCAAACCCATCTCCCTCGATGCACTATCTATCACGTTACGTGATAAACCCTTTGTGAAAGGATCTGCCAAGTTTTTAGACGTTTGAATATAATCCAACGCAATAACTCCGGAGTTTCTCAATTTTCTGACAGATTTCAATCTCCTTTTCACATGCCTTGATGACTTCAAATTATCCTTAGAACTTTTAACCTTAACTATCACAGTTTGATTGTCACAGTTCATAAGAATAGCGGGTATTGGTTTTTCAACCACAGGCAAGTCCATCAAAAGCTCACGAAGCCACTCTGCTTCAACAGTGGCTGTGTCTAACGCTGTGAGTTCTGCTTCCATAGTTGACCTCGTTAAGATGGTCTGCTTGCAAGACTCCAGGAAACAGCGCCACCACCGAGTGTAAACACATAGCCACTCGTGGCCTTAATCTCATCAGCATCAGGTATCCAGTTTGAATCACTATAACCCTCTAGTACGGATTCTCGGAGTAGTGAATTCCATAGCTCGCAGTGCCTTTTAAATAACGCATAACTCTCTCAAGAGCATGCCAATGATCATCTCCCAGATTAGAAACAAACCGGCTCAACTTGCTCACAGCAAAAGAGATGTCAGGCCTCGTGGCACAAGCCAAGTACATAAGCGAGCCAATAACCTGAGAATATCTCAGTTGATCTCTAGCAATCCGATTATTCTTTCGGAGCATCACACTAGGATCATATGGTGTCGGTGAAGGTTTGCAGTCATCATACCCGAAGCGACTCAAGACCTTTTCCACATAGTGAGACTGAAGCAGTGTAATCCCACCATTACCATCTCTCAGCAGCTTGATGTTCAAGATAACATCAGCTACTCCTAGATCCTTCATCTCAAAACAACGAGATAAGAAATCCTTAACCTCCTTAATTAAATCAAGGCTGGTTCCAAAGATCAGTATGTCATCGACATATAGACAGAGAATAACTCCCTCGCCCCCACCATAGCGATAGTACACACACTTGTCAGATTCATTTACAATGAATCCTGCAGCAGTTAAAGTCCTTTTAAACTTTTCATGCCATTGCTTAGGAGCTTGTTTAAGGCCATATAAAGACTTCAACAACTTGCACACCTTTGCTTCCTGACCAGGTACTACAAAACCATCGGGCTGATCCATGTAAATTTCCTCGTCTAACTCTCCATTCAGGAAAGCCGTCTTAACGTCCATTTGATGAACGAGAAGACCATGCGAGGCAGCCAACGAAAGTAGCACTCGAATCGTGGTCAGTCTAGCCACAGGTGAGTAAGTATCAAAGAAGTCTTCACCTTCTTTCTGGGTATAACCCTTGGCCACAAGTCGCGCCTTGTACTTCTCAATAGTACCATCAGGCCTAAGCTTTTTCTTGAACACCCACTTACATCCTACAGGTTTACACCCATAAGGACGATCAGTGACTTCCCAGGTTCCGTTAGACAAGATGGAATCCATCTCACTACGGACAGCTTCCTTCCAGTAGTCAGCATCAAGTGATGCATAGGCTTCTGAAATGGTCCTGAGGGTGTCATCGACAAGGTACATAATGAAATCATCACCAAAGGACTTTGCAGTCCTCTGTCTCTTGCTCCTAATAGGAACTTCATTGTCTTCCTCTTCAGGATTGTCAGTGTGTTCTATCGAAATGGTTGGATCAGGAATGTCATCCAGTTCCTGAATAGATGTATTAGGTATCTCCTGATTTGATGAGCTAGGAATATCCTTCATGGGAAATATATCTTCAAAGAAAGTCGCATCCTTTGACTCCAAAATCGTACCAACATGAACGTCAGATATCTCAGATTTTACTACAAAAAATCTATAACCAATGCTATGAAAAGCATAGCCGAGAAGAACACAATCCACGGTTTTTGGTCCAAGCTTGCGCTTCTTGGGAATTGGTATATTGACTTTGATAGACAATTTGCTACCCGCATGGGTAGCTACACACCCATGCGTTATACGGAGATGCAAGCCGTATGTATCCGTTTTAGCTTGTTTTCCTAGTAAAACACGCATATTTGGTGTACAAAACTGGTTTCAGAATTTTCTAAAAAATATTTTTTGGTCGTCATTTTTAGCTTTTTTCATAGTTGACTTTTTGTTGACTTTTGGGTCAAACTTTACTAAAAAAATCACAGCGGATGGAAAAAAATTCGAAAAAATTTCAAAATACTTTTTAATAATTCTATCAACTCTACTAGTGACATCCCCCTTGTCTACTTGAGAAATCTCATTTTACCGTTGCATATATGTTTCGGTCAAACTTAGGGTGTGTAGCTACCCATGGGGGTAGCAAGTCTTTTCTGTATTGATTTTTGCCAAACAACCCCAAGTACACAAGTAAGAGAGTCTCATTTTTTCCTTTCCCATTCCTCAAATGGAGAAACGGTTTTTGTCTTTATGGGAACTCGGTTTATGACATGACAAGCTGTCAATAAAGCCTCCCCCACCATGCCTTGGAGAGACCCAAAGTGTCTAACATGGCTTTAACCAAATCAGTTAGAGTTCGGTTCTTTCTTTCAGCCACACCGTTTGACTGAGGTGAGTAGGGAGGCGTCCTCTCATGGATTATACCATGTTCCGCACAAAACGAATCAAACTCATTGGAAAAATACTCTCCACCACGATCAGACCTTAGCCGTTTAATCTTTCGATCGAGTTGGTTTTCTACTTCAGCTTTATAGATTTTGAAGAAGTTTAAAGCCTCATCTTTTGATTTCAGAAGATACACATAACAGTATCTAGTGGAGTCATCAATAAGCGTCATGAAATATTTCTTTCCGCCTTTTGTCAACACGCCATTCATCTCACAGAGATCCGAGTGTATAAGTTCCAGAGGTGCCAAGTCTCTAGCCTCCGCAGTCTTATGGGACTTGCGAGGTTGCTTAGCTTGCACACATACCTGACACTTGGAACCTTTGACAGTTGTGAATTTCAGAATTAACTCCAAACTAGCTACCGCGTCATGCAACCAAAGTTAATATGACAAAGTCGTGAATGCCAAATATTGGACTCAACCTCATGAAAAATATAACTTTAGTGCAAATATCTGACAAAGATAGGCGGAACAAGCCTCCACACTCATAGCCTTCACCAACAAATTGTCCATACTTAGATTTACAACTTTATTGGACTCAAAAACCAACTTAAAACCATCTCGACATAGAAGTGATCCGCTGACGAGATTCTTATTGATGGAGGGCACATGATGCACGTTCTTCAAGCGCACGATCTTTCCCGAAGTAAACTTCAGATTGACTGTGCCAGCACCACGAACAAAAGCATGTGACTCGTTGCCCATCAGCACGGGAGAAGTCCCAGTGACCTGGTAATAAGAAAACATGGAGGCTTCAGCACAAACATGTACATTGGTACCGGTGTCAATCAACCATTCAGGGGAATGACAAACTGAAAGAATGGTAGAAAATATACCGTACCCAGATTCCTTCATCTCAGTGTCGCCCATGACAACATTGGCAGTCTTGCCGTTGTTGTCCAGTCCGCGCAGCTCATGGCGGTTGGGACAGCGAGGTGCCCAGTGACCCGGATCACCGCAAACATGGCATGATCCCTTCCTCGGCTTGTTGTTGTTCTTCTTGAAGTTGGTAGGCTGTTTTGGCTTGTGCCTATCATCAGACTTGCCTTTGCCCTCAGATTTGCCCTTGTTATGTTTGGGATACCAGGTGGGCACTAGAACCAGCCTCAGCAACTCGAGCACGAGTGTCCTTTGCTCTCGCCTTCTTAAGGGCGAGGGTGTGCTGTTGCTACTAAGGGAAAAACAGAGGTGTTAAAGTCTATTTTGATATTTAATATTACTTACTTCATGCGCTTTACTTAATACAAATTTCGGTTGCTTGCAACTTAATACCGATGGGTGACAGGCTGGATAGCGATCCCACGGTGGACTTTTTAGACAAAGATGCAGTTAGACTCAACGGTCTTGCCTAATTAAATATTATCATGTTCTCTTTGTCATAGCTAGATTGAGTTTGTGTTATAATCTTGTCAATTGCCCAGCTGTAATTTGTTTACCCATCATATGAATGTTCTATTTACTTGAGAGACTCCACTAGTGAACCCATGGCCCCCGGTCCATCTTTTTACATTGATTGCAACCTTATTTCATCACTTTTTACCATCATTACTCCTCTGGTCCATTTTCATAATTCATCTATTTCACTATACAATTAACCGCTTTGTTTTCTGTGAGACCGGAAAGATTGACAACCTTTCCGCCGTTGGGGGCAAAGTATTTTGGTTGAGTGTGTGCAGGTCCAAGTTCGTCAACGGGACGCGTGACACGTTGACGTTCACCTCGTTGTTGATTTCAAGGTCCTACTGGTTCGATAAACCTCGGTTCGATATCGAGGGAAAACTGCTGCTTGCTACATCTCCGCCTTCGCTTGGGGCACCACCCAACTCTTCATCAGTAGCAATCAAGCTCTTTTCTAGCGCCGTTGCTGGGGATCTTGGAGCTACAGCAAGGGGAGTCTCACACTCTCAATCACTTTACTTTGTTTTTGTCTTGCTTGTTTTATTTCTCATTAGCTTATTTTTCTTGTTGCAAAATTTTAAAACCCAAAAAAAATAGTGTAGTCTTTTATCCTGTTTTATTAGTATTCTTAGTTCTTTGGTTGTTAATGGCTACTTTCTTTGAAACTAGATCTTGTTGTGGTTTCATAGAAGATCAGCAAAAATACTATAAGGAACACCGCTTGTCGCAAAAAGGGAAACAACTATGGGAATTTCTGAAAAAAGTGAACTTGTATGCTGAAAATATAAGTTTCCTCTATGATATAAAATGTTCTTGTGGGAGGCGCACTCCACACCTCCCCTTCCAATGTCTGGACAATGAAAATGAAACTTTAGCTTCTTATGTTTGGGAAAATTTTGATTTCTTTGATGTTGAACAGATTGAAGAATTTGTTGCTTTTAAGGGTGCCTATGAAATTGCTTCTTTGCTGGAGAACATTGATAATGCTCGTTATCAAACTAAGAATTTTACTGTACTTAAATATTGCATGGATAATTACAAATATGATAATGCTTATATTACTGAATATCTTAAGGGTTTATCTCCCCCAGAGGAAGAGACTAATGCCATGCAAGAGCCTATGGAATTGGAAGCTCATTAGATGAAAAAGAGGAGGAGAGTGACGAACAAAAGGAGGAAGAATGGAGTAGATACCCATCTCTACCTTCTAATAAGAGTAACTCTCTAACTCATACATTATTTAATTGTCCTCCTTCTTCACAAAAGGAGAATGAATGCTATGATCCCATTGATTCATTTGAAACATCCCTTTTTGATAAAAATGATTTTGTTATACATGATAATCCGTGCTATATTGATAAATCTTATGATAATCCTTTATTTTCTACAACCAATGAGATTCATGATAATGAGGAGTTGTGTTTAGAAAGTTCTTATGATAAAGCTCTTGATGATGGTCCTAGGTTACTTGATGATAAAAATTATAATGCTATTGAAAGTGAGTTTAATCCCACTATTTTTGAGATGGACCGAAATTATGTGCTTGTAGATCATGAAAAGCCTGTTTTAAGTGATAATTATATTGTTGAGTTTGTTCATGATGCTACTGAAAATTATTATGAGAGAGGAAAATATGGTTGTCGGAGCTCTCATTTTACTAAAACACCTCTCTTTATGCTAAAAGTTTTGAAGTTGCACTTGCTTTACCTTCCTATACTTAATGCTTTATGCTTCATTGATTTATTTTCTTACAATATTCCTATGCATAGGAAGAGGGTTAGACTTAAATGTATTTGATATTTGCTTCATGATGCTCTCTTGTGCGTTTCAACTCTTATTCTTATGTAAGCATCATTGAAAGTACTGGGCCAAGCTAAAAGGCTTTAAAGAAAAGCGCTGGTTGGGAGGCAACCAATCTTTTACTTTCAGTTTGCTTTTTACTTTTCTTGAGTTTTGAAGTTGTTGCCTGTAGAAACTTCATTGTATCTTTTTCTTTTGGGTTTTTGTGCCAAGTTTAGCCTCTAATGCATTGAAAGTGCGAGGTGTTGTTTTGCTATCCAGAAACAGATTTATGTCCTTTACTGTTCGAAAATCCAAAAAATCTCTGAACTTTATCTTTTTCTGAAATTTTTAGACAGCAAGACTAATACTTTTATCTATCTTTCTTTAGTTTTGAGTTTTCTGATTTGAGCTACATAAGTGCCTCGAAAAATTCGATCTTTACAGACTGTTCAGATTTTGACAGATTCTGCTTTTATTTTGCATTCGTCTCTTTACTATCGTTAAATGTGATACTCTAGAGGTGGAGTGCAATGTTGAGACTTAGTGAACAGTATCTAATGAATAATAAATTTGTTTGCAATTTGTCTTGAGTTGAACACATGTGTATTTTAATTTATGAGCACTAACCCTCTAATCAGTTTATGCGAAATTTTGTGTGAAGGGAGTTTTTAAGTTCCAAAGGAGAGGATAATGAAAAAAATTGAAGATGGATCAGAGCTCAAGCTTGGGGATGCCCCCATGGCACCCCCTCTGAGTATCAAGAACTATCAAGCATCGAAGCTTGGGGATGCCCAAGGCATCCCCTCTTCTTCATCGACTATCATAAGGTCGTCTTCGTTAAACTAAGTTTTTATCACTTTACATATTATGTGCTATACTTGGAGCGTCTTTTTTACTTTCAGTTTTGTTTGTTATTTTTCTGGTCATATTCTTGTTTTATCCTTGCTTTATTTGTGTGGGAGAGAGACACGCTCCGTTTTTTCATTTGAATACTCCTGTGCTTCGCTTATATTTTGTTGAGTATTCTTAGCTACTGTTTGTTTGCTAGTAGGCTCTCGCTTTTAGCTTTTATCTTATTTAGAGCTGCTAGTGGTTGATATTAAATTCTCTTGTTCTTCATTTATATTTGTTAGAGAGTTGTTTTGGTTGCTTGGTTAATGTGTTAGATCGGTAAAATGCTATGCATGTGGTAGTGGTATGAAGTAGAAAAAACCTGCATAGTCTTGTAGATCACTATGTGGATAATTTGATACTTTTCAATTGTTTTGAGACATTAAAATAACTAATGGTTAAAATGTGTTGGTTAATGGTGTTAGAGCTGATTAGTGGAGATGTGTTAGTAAAGTGTGGAGCCATACTTTTCTGAACTAAACAACCTAAGTCAACAATGCTAATGTGTCATGAATTCTGCTCAGTTGAAAATAAGTTCCTAGTGGGTAGTTACTGCAACGGTCGGGGAAGCCAACGGGGCACTTGTGTCGCCGCCACGATCCCTCTCGGGGTGTCTCTAACCATTTGTGGAACATTGAAACTGCTAGTTGTTTGCAATATACGGAATGCATTGTGAGTTTTGGTTTTTTGGCACTTCCACTTCCATATTTTGCTAGCCTCTTTGGTGATGCGCAATGCCCTCTCTCACATTGAGATTGGTGCATACTTTGCGAGTACATCCAACTCCATGGGAGAACTTCATCCTGTTCTCCTACACATAAGCCAACTATCTCCCTCAAAACAGCCACCATACCTACCTATCACGGCATTTCCATAGCCGTTCCGAGATACATTGCCATGCAACATCCATCATTACATTACATGATTTGATGTCATTCTTCATTACCATATAGTTTGCTTGATCATTGAGTTAGTGTGCTGCGTGGCTTGCCACATGTTCTACATTTTTTCCACACTACGCTCGATCATGCATATCTCCTTTTATACATCATGTATTATTCTTATGAGTTATGAGTACCAAAAAGTGTGATGATCCAATTGTAATATAGAGTGTTGCTCCTACAGTGAGGTATAAAAAAAGAGAAGAATAAAAAAGCCCAAAGGAGGCCAAATGAGAGAGTATTTAAAAGAGCCAAGGAGGCCACCCAAAATCCAAAAAAATAGAAAAAGAGAGAGGGAGCAACACTACTATCCTTTTTACCACACTTGTGCTAGTAGCACCTACACTTCATTATAAAGAGTTCTCATGTTGTTTTAGTAGTATAACTAAGTGAGGAACTAACGTTATAGAACTTGGCTTGTATGTTCCAAGGATGAGCCTCCTCAAGTGAGCTCTAGGTCTTCATGAGCAAGTAAGTTGGATTCACCCCCACTAGTTCCATTGGAGAGCTTTCATACACTTATAGCTCTATGTGCATCCGTTGCATGGCAATCACTACTCCTCATACAGTGTCAACTACGGGACTTCCTTCTGTCTTGTGGTTACCTTCTCCACTGTTTGAACCTTTCTTTTTGACCTTCCAAACCTCCATCATTGTTCTCTTTGCCATAACATCTTGGTGCCAAAGCCACTTCTTACTTGCACTAGTTGAGTAGACTTCGAAACAGTTGATTTGTGAAGTAGATGGATTAGGATACTTGACTTGAGCTTGGCTATTTTCATGAATGACTAATTTGATGCTTTGAAGAATGATTGATACTTTACATTGGAGACATAATTTGCAATTCTTCTTTCTAAACCTTATGTATGGTTCCATGTCTCCAACGCACTTATTCATGAAAAGTTTTAGCATTTGTTAGCTAGCGCTTGTTAATCATTGTTTGCTTAACGTCAACTATAGACAATTGTTTTGGATCACCTTATTCACATCATATGCTTTGCATTACTATCTTGATCAAGATTATGTTGGTTGCATGTCTCATCAAAAAATTATTTTGTTATCACTTACCTACTCGAGGACAAGTAGGAGTTAAGCTTGGGGATGCTGATACGTGTCAAACATATCTATAATTTTTGAGTGATCCATGCTAATTTTGTGATGTTGTCACATGTTTCCATTATCATATCACATCATTTTTATGCATTTTGTTGGACTAACCTATTGACAAGATGCCCAGTGCCAGTTCCCTGTTTTTGCTGTTTTTGTATTTCAGAAAATCACTTCTGGAAATATTCTCGGAATTGGACGAAAATTTACGGAGATTTTTTATGCGAAATAAGACACCCGAAGACCAAAGGGGAGCCTGGGGGCCACCCAGGGGCCACAAGCGGGTGACTGTCACGGCCCTTGGACCTGTGGGTGGGGCCCGCCCTGCCCCCTGGGCACCGCCTCGGCCCCGTCCGACGCCTATAAAATCCCAATTAACCTAAAAACGACGGGGCGGCCATTATTTTCCAGAAAATTCATCCCGAGGCGCTGTCACCTCAAACCCTAATTCGGGGGTGATTCTGAAGCAAATCCCGGCACCCTGCCGGAGGGGAGATCGATCCCGGAGGGCTCTTCATCGCCATGCCTTCCTCCGGGATGATTTGTGAGTAGTCCCACCTTGGACCTTGGGTCCATAGCAGTAGCTAGATGGTAGTCTCTCTCTCTTGTGCTTCATGTCTTATGATCTTGTGAGCTGCCTAACATGATCAAGATCGATTATTGTAATGCTATGTGATGTGTTTGCTGTGATCCGATGGATTATAAAGTTATAATCAGATTGTGAATGATTCTTATATGTTGATTTATGTTCTTGCATGCTCTCCGATGTGCGTAGTTACTTTGGCCAAGTGATTATGTGTATCTCCAAGAGAGAGTATTTATGCTAGATAGTGGGTTCATGCCCCCTTTTGTTCCTGGGCACGAGTGACAGAAACGTCTAAGGGCGAGGGCGTGCTGTTGCTACGAAGGGTAAAACAGCGGTGTTAAAGTCTATTTTGATAATTAATATTGCTTACTTCATGTGCTTTACTTAATTCAATTGTCTGTTGCTTGCAACTTAATACCGATGGGTGACAGGCTGGATAGCGATCCCATGGTGGACTTTTTAGACAAAGATGCAGTTGGACTCAACGGTCTTTGTTCATTGTCATGATGCCTCACTATACAATTAACCGCTTTGTTTTCTGCGAGACCGGAAAGATTGACAACCTTTCCGCCGTTGGGGGCAAAGTATTTTGGTTGAGTGTGTGCAGGTCCAAGTTCGTCAACAGAACGCGTGACACATTGACGTTCACCTCGTTGTTGATTTCAAGGTCCTACTGGTTCGATAAACCTCGGTTCGATATCGAGGGAAAACTGCTGCTTGCTACATCTCCGGCTTCGCTTGGGACACCACCCAACTCTTCATCAGTAGCAATCAGCGGCGGCAACCCAACCAGGAGGAGCTGTGCCTGTGACTCGATTCGCGAGAGAGGAGAGAGTGTTTTTTTCTTTGCTACCTTCGGGCCTAGGGCGGGTCCACACGACAGTGTCAGGGAAGCGCAGATGGCCTAGTTAATGCCCACCTCCCATCATCGTCCCGCGCATGCCTCTCTCCCTTGATCCCCTTCTCTCACACCCGTGATGCGCCATCGCCGCCGCTTGCTCCGGCCGTCGCCGGCCCCCTCCGGCGCCGGCCGTCGCCGGCCTCCACTCGCGCCACCGCACGCCAGCGAGGCTACGCCCAGGTTCCCTCTAACGAATCCAGCTACCGCGACGCCCTCTGACACCCACGCGTGAGCGCCCGCAGAACTCTAGCCGCGATGGCCTGGTTCGCCGGTGTGGCTCCCTGGCTCCCATGCCTCCGGCTGCTTTCCCTCTTTGACCTCCCGTGCTCACGCCCGCAACAACGCTCTCCGCGGTCTATTCCAGGGCGCCCAGGGCGTGGAAGCCACCCAAGACGCTCCGTCGGGCCGTCACCGACCGCCTCTTGCCACCGCCGCGCAGGTGATGTCAAGACCAGGCCTTCTATTTTCTTCAGCGTACTGGTTCACGCCATCTCCTTTCAAGATGAGCCGTCGATCTTCGATCCGACGGCTCGAAGTCATCGTCAAGCCACTGTGAAGCTTCCGGCAATGCAACTTTACAACTCAGGGAGCTCGCTACCTGCTCCCTCGCTTGTCGCGTTCTACCTATATATGTAACCCGTCGGGATCACTAGAACCATCTCTCGTTTTAGAATTTATCCCCTTTGCGCCGTCTCTGTTCGGGGTTGGCTCTTGTTCTCTATAATCGAATACACTAAATTAATAGAGACTCCACAATTCGGCGACTTTCTGTGTGTTGTTTCCAGTTGAATTCTCTGTGATGTTGCTATAGATAGATTGATCCTATCAAGTGGTATAAGAGCCATCTGATTCCTCGGAGGCGATTGGATCTCGAAGCGCGGTGAGGCTGAGCTCTCTTGTAAAATCCCTCTTCCAAGCTCGGGATTCTGGCGGCGGTGTTGAGACTCCGGCCCATCAGAGCGTACGGCGGCGGCTTGGCAGCGGCGGCACAACTCGGGTGCAGATCAGGCGAAGGGGGCGGTTACTAGAGGACGCTCCTCTGGTCGTAAAATCCCACCACCCAACCCAGATCTGTCCATCAATTGGAGGCGCGGTGGCGAAGGCGGCGGTGTGGCAGCGGAAGAATAGACTCTTGACTAAAGGTAGCATCTTTGCTTGTCGGAATTCTTCCCAGTTGTGTTACTTTCTTCTGGTTTTTCGGCTTGCTCAATTTTCCGGTTAAAACATGGGGAACACTGATGAGTCCACTGACACCGGCATGCTAGAACTGCAGTCTCTGCAACTTGATGTGCAAACCTTGCAGAAGCACAGAGAAGTGGATAGACATGAGTTTTTGGCCCTCAGCGATACTGTGAAGAAGAATTTCGCTAGCATCCAGAAGAACTTCATAAGCATTCAAACAAATTTTGAGCGCCTGTTTACCGATAGGAGTACAGCGGAAGGAGAGGACTCTTTAGCTGGTCAGTCTAGTACAATCCCACATACACCACCCAACCCAATGCAGTTGTCAGCACCTTCAGTTCACCAGCCACAGAAAGCTACTGGTAATGCAACACTCCAGGATGGACAAGGCAAGGAATTGAACCTGGATGGCACACCTAAGATACCATATAGGCATCCGAACTTTGGGCATGCGCAACAGCCAGTGGAGAACAGGGATGCCTTGTCCTTGCAGATGGTAAACCAAGAAATACAACACATGACCTTTGGTGACAATGGTAACAATGAAGATGGTGATAGGCAAGTAGGAAATCAGCGTAACAGAAGACTCTTTCAGCACAATGATACAAGGAGAAACTCCCCTGCTGTCAAGCCAGCCAAAATGCATATCCCTGAGTTTGAAGGCATGGATGAAGATTCTTGGATACAAGTCATTGAAAAATACTTTGATGCATCAATAACACCTTTAGAGCAACGAACTGCAATTGCCACTACTTATCTGAAAGGCGCAGCAATACAATGGTGGAGAGGTACAGGCATACAAGTGGGAAATCTTCCTTGGCACAGGTTTTGCAGGATTCTCAGTGACAGATTTGCAGAGTCCTCTATCTGTGATAATGTGAGGTCCTTTCGTGCTTTAACTCAGACATCAATAGTGGCACAATATATACTACAGTTTGAACAACTCCTCCATCTTATGAGAAGAGACAATCCAGCCTTACCTGATGATTACTATCTTAATAGCTTTATCTCAGGGCTTTCTGATTATATTCAACACCACTTACAGTGCCACAAACCCAGAGATATGATAGAGGCAATGTGGATGGCAAGAAGAATTGAACAAGCCAACACTTCTAGAAGGAGTTATTCCCCTCAGTCACAAAGTTATGTGAGAAAACAAACAACAGTTGATAACCTGAAGTAGCTCCCCCCTGGCAACTGTTATTCAACAAGCTAAACTCAAAGGTGTTTGTTATAGGTGCAAAGAACCTTGGTTTCCAGGCCACAAACCACTCTGTAAAATGAATCAGAAGGCACAGATCCAAGCACTGCAGGAAGAAAGTGTTCCACACAAAGACACTATTTATATAATTGAAACTGATGATAGGGATATTGTGGAGACAACAGAATTGCCACCAGACCAGGAACTTTCAATATCAATGCATGCTATTCTGGGAATGTCAACTAACAAATATACATTCCCCTTGAATGTATTAGTTGGTAACAAATTTGCAACTACTCTTGTTGATACTGGCAGTACAACCACCTTCATGACTCCTAAATTTGCAGAGACAGCAACCTATGTGCTGGTACCAACCAAGAGAATAAAAGTAAAGGTGGCAAATGGTGAAACATTATATACAGACTTTGCTTGCAACAACTGCAGCTACACCATCCAGGGAAATGAATTTAAATCAGATTTTCGCCTCTTGCAGCTAAAGGGATATGATCTCATCCTAGGAGCAGATTGGGTTTATAACCATAGACCAGTGTAGTTGGACTACAAGAAAATGCAAATGCAAGTTACACTTCCTAATGGCACTCACCATACATTTCATGATGAAAGCTTGCCAGTGGACCACAATATTCTAGTGAGCAAGGAAGTCACTAAACTACTGCATCAAGCTATCTGTGGGGCTGTGCTCTCTATTCAAGAAAATTCCTTGAACAATGCCACTACACAGTCAGTTCCCCCTGAACTGCTGCCAATACTCCATGAGTTCCAAGAACTATTTGAAGAACCTACTACTCTGCCACCTAGAAGAAATTGTGATCACACTATTCCCCTAACACCTGAGGCGAAAATAGTGAATCAAAGATCTTACAGGCTGCCTCACCACTAGAAAAATGCAATGGACAGCATAATAAAAGAAATGCAGGAGAAAAGTGTTATCCAAGATAGTAGCAGTCCTTACTCCTCTCCTGCACTGCTAGTAAAGAAAAAGGATCCAACATGGAGATTGTAAATGATTTCACGAAACTCAATGCCCAGACAATCAAAAATAAATACCCTATTCCAGTAATTGAGGACCTTATGGATGAGTTGCATGGCGCCAAAAAAAAATTCAAAAACGATTTACGAAGTGGGTATCATTAGTTCAGAATGTGGGAACAGGACATTGCCAAAACTGCCTTCTCAACACACATTGTCCATTATGAGTATTTAGTTATGCCCTTTGGCTTAACTAACGCCCCAGCAACATTCCAGCTTCTCATGAATACAATACTAGCCCCATTCCTCAGAAAATATGCATTGGTTTTTTATGACATATTGGTTTACAGTTCATCCATGTAAGAACATAAGGAGCACCTCAGGAATATCTTCCTGGCCTTAAGGAGCAACAAGTTGTTTGCAAAGAAATCAAAATGTTCATTTGGCCAGACACAAGCTGAATATCTGGGTTATATCATTAAAGGAGAAGGTGTGGCAACTGATCCAGTTAAAGTTGAGGCAATGCTAAAGTGGCCTACACCATCAAATGTGTCTGAACTAGGAAGTGCATTGGGCTTGTTTGGCTATTACAGAAGATTTATTGAAAATTATGGAATTATCTACCAGCCCCTGTTTCAAGCACTCAAAAAAGAAGGATTTCTGTGGGGAGAAGAACAACAAACTGCCTTCTGCGCACTGAAAGAAAAGATGACCAAAGCACCTTTGTTGGCATTGCCCAATTTCAACCAACCCTTTGTTTTAGAGGCAGATGCCTGTGGATACAGACTGGGAGTTGTCCTTATGCAAGGGGGCAGACCTATTGCTTTTATGAGCAAGGCCTTGGGGCCAAAAGCAGCTGCAATGTCTACTTATGACAAGGAAGCCATGACAATTTTAGAAGCACTAAAGAAATGGAAACACTACTTTGCTGCATCTTCAATCATTATCAGAACAGATCAACAAAGCTTAAAGTACATACAAGAACAAAAGCTCACTGAAGGTATCCAGCACAAATTACTTGTCAAGCTTTTAGGTTACAACTATGTGGTGGAATACAAAAAAGGGAAGGAAAATAGGGTGGCAGATGCACTCTCCAGAGTGAAGTTCAAGCTGTAGTCCCTCATAGCCTCTGTTGCTAAACCAGTGTGGGTGACAGAAGTGGCAGAAAGTTACAATCATGATAAAAAATGCAAAGACTTGCTAACTCAACTGTCTATCTCTGATTCTGTAGTTCGGAATTATACATTCAAGAATGGCCTTATGAGGTACAAAAACAAACTGGTCATAGGGATTAATACCCAGCTTAGGGATAAAATCATCTCTGCCCTCCATAATTCAGAATTGGGTGGCCACTCTGGTGAAAGAGCCACCTTTCAAAGAATGAAATTGTTTTCCATTGGCCGGGTATGAAGCAAGTTGTCATTGCCTTTGTGAAGCAATGCCTTGTCTATCAATTAAACAAACCTGAACACTGTAAGTACCCAGGATTGGTCCAACCCTTGCCTGTTCCTGACATGGCCTGGTGCCACATTAGCATGGACTTCATTGAAGGACTGCCTCTCTCGGACAACAAAGACCTTATTCTGGTAGTGGTCGACAGATTCACAAAATATGCACACTTCATAGCCATGAAACACCCAATATCAGTGCACTCTGTTGCAAAGGCATTCCAGGAAAATGTGTTCAAGCTCCATGGACTCCCTTCTGTCATAGTCACCGACAGAGACCGAATATTTACAAGCCACCTTTGGCAACAGCTGTTCAAAAACCTTGGTGTTAAATTACACTTCATCACATCTTATCACCCTCAAACAGATGGCCAAACTGAAAGGGTCAATCAGTGTCTGGAACAATACTTAAGATGCATGGCATTTCAAAATCCCAGGAAATGGCAGAACTGGCTTGCCTTGGCAAAATGGTGGTACAACACCTGCTTCCATACTGCTCTGCAAATGTCCCCCTTCAAGGCACTCTATGGCAGAGATCCACCTCAACTGGCTGAAACCCTTCTGCCACAGGATATGGAAACTGGTGCAATGACTAAGGAAGATATATCCCAGTAGATTAAGCAGAATCTGGTGAAAGCACAAGAGAGGATGAAAAGGCAAGCTGACAAGAACAGGAAAGAAAGGGAATTCCAACTAGGAGATATGGTGTACTTGAAGCTTCAGCCCTACAGGCACACATCTCTCAACATCCACAAATGCCTCAAGCTGCACTCCAAATATTATGGCCCATTTCGTGTCTTGGAGAAAATTGGTGTTGTGTCTTACAAGTTGTTACTACCTGAAGGTTGTCAACTACACCCTTCATTCCACGTCAGTCAACTCAAGAAGCATATCGGTCCTCATGCTATCCCAACTCCTCACCTGCCTCTCATCATCCCGAATGGCACAATCATGATTGCTCCTGAACGACTGTTGGAACGCAAGTTAATTCCCAGGACACAGGAAGACATTAGCATTCCAGTGGTGCAATGGTTGATCAAGTGGGTCAACCTGCCAGAAGATCAAGCCACTTGGGAAGATGCCTCCTTCATCCAGAAGATCTTCCCGGAATTCCAGCCTTGAGGGCAAGTCTGGTCTCAAGGTGGGGGAGTTGTCAGGACCAGGCCTTCTATTTTCTTCAGTGTACCGGTTCGCGCCATCTCCTTTCAAGCTGAGCCGTCGATCTTCGATCCGACGGCTGGAAGTCATCGTCAAGCCACTGCGAAGCTTCCGACAACGCAACTTTACGGCTCACCGAGCTCGCTACCTGGTCCCTCGCTTGTCGCGTTCTACCTATATATGCAACCCATCGGAATCACTAGAACCATCTCTCGTTTTAGGGTTTATCCCCTTTGCTTCGCCTCTGTTCGGGGTTGGCTCCTGTTCTCTGTAATCGAATCCGATAAATTAATAGAGACTCCACAATTCGGCGACTCTCTGTGATGTTGTTATAGATAGATTGATCCTATCAGGTGAGGCGCGCATCCTCCTCTCCATGTATCCATAATCATTCTTCTAGACCTCCCGCGAGCATCTCGTGAGTTTGAATTAAGCTGTGATTTAGGCATAACTGGTTGCGCACCAGGTGTTTGTGTTATTGCCTACCTTAGCCATTGATTGTGGAAAGGGTATGTTCAGTTATGCGGGTGACAGAATGGTCTAGCTTTTTCCAACTACTAATGTGGAGTGGAAAACAGAAGCATGGGCCGTCCATGTACTTGTACACATAGCAAGAGGATTGTAGCTTGTAGGTTAAAGTTAATTCAGCATGTACAAAATCATTACTCTCGATAACCTAATCTGAAATCACATTGTTTGTGCTGACTGTTCTTTTCTTTTGCTATGAAGTTTATTTCCATTGTTGTTTTGAGACTGTGAGAACCATAGCCGTAGAAATGTTGCAAGATTACATAAATATTCAACTAGTGAGGTATATCAGTTGATTAACATGTGTGAGTAAGAATCAGCTAGAGGTACCATCTGGTGATGATCTACGTCCTCTTGCTTTCTTAGTTAGATTGTTGGTCAGCTGAGCTTTCTTTTACATGCATCAAAGTATTATGGCCTGCTCCTCTCTTTCCAAGGATTTAAATGGTCCACCATCGGCCAACTCTCTAAATTTGTTGGTTGGTACTACAGTAATTTTTACTTCAATCAATTTACATATCAAATAGATTGTGCTTGGGATCTTGCTAATGCATGAAAATCATAAAACTCTAGATATTTTGTTTTCTCCAATAAACCTTGGTTACCTTCTATTGTTTAATTAAATCATGAGAACTGTAGTTACATATGCTCAGCGCTGAGTTATTTGTTATGTCACTTAGGTTTCAGTAAGAGTAAGAATGAGGTTCTCAGATGGCTCCTTCGCCGCTTGGCCTCTCCGATGTGATGATGGTATGGTGCTGGTGTGGTGGGGGTGGTGTGATGATGTTGCAGTGGAGATTTGGGGGCACAGTGGTGTCGTTGCTGCTTCTCTAGGTCGACCATGACCTCCTCCAACTCCCCCTTGAGCTCCAGGTCGTCTACAACTCCGGCAAGCTCGGCATCCTCAACGTAACCCACTTAGAGATTTTCTTCATGCATGCAGTGCTCAACTTATCATAGCCTACCATACTGTCATGTTCTATAGGTTTGAAAAACGGTCACTTAACAACATTATGCATAAGTTGACGATGTTGTTTTGACGACCAACCATTAACTCTACTTTGTACAATTTACAGTGGCTTCTCAAAATTAAGATTTTTAAAACTTTGTAAGGTTATGCCAGCTGGATTATAATTTCAACTGCTATGTTTTATAGTGCTTATCAAGCCTAGTTGTTGTATCACATTATTGTGATTAACAACACAATTAAGCATGCCAGTGGAACTCAACTTGTGTTTAAAAACTGGTTCTATAGTTAGGGTAGCTAGCTTAGGCCTTGTTTGTACACTAGCAACGCCATGTGGAGGCGTCTCGAAAAAAAAGCACAATAGAGTGGTGATACACCTTTTAGTCATCTCAATAGGACTAGTCTTTTATACAAAAGAATCCTGAAATATTGTATTGGTCTGTTAGAAGAGCTGGAATATTGTTAGTCTTTTATAAGTCATTTTCTCTTAGCTTAGCATGCAATACATTACATGCTTGTGTTGTAATGCAGGGAAGGAGTTCAGTTTTATAGTGGTTATCAAGCCTAGTTGTTTTATAGATTCTAGCTTATGTTTTTGCTTTGTATGCTGTTTTGTCAACGCTCATTTACCAAGTTGTCTACTTATGTAGATGTTGGGAAAAGTTGTTTGCTTTTGAGGTTCTCAGATGGCTCCTTCACCACTAGCTTCATCACCACTATTGGGTATGTACTGTACGTACCACCGAATAATTGTTTCTGAAATTCGTCTACATGGAATGCTTGTTTGAAGTTATAAATCATTCTTGGTTAGGGTAATTAGCTATGATTTGCAGTCCACTAGATTGTTTGGTACAGATCCTAGGCTCAATTGGTCACTAGAACAATGGGGTGGCATTGTATGCACATCAGTTTTAGTTCCTTGTTAATCTTCGAACATGTGCATGATTCTGAGTTCATACCTTGGTATGAACAAGCTTCTGCTTCAGGGTAATGAAAATTCTATAATGTTCAGAACTATACCACCATGACTATCTGTCCGATTTATTTTTAGGAAAGTTTCTAGTGCATGTTAAGTCTGCAAGCACGAGTTACTTTCTTTGATGTTGCCACTTAGAGATTTTCTAAATACACAAGTTACTTCATCTTTCTTCTATGAATCATGCATGTTTCTCCAAGTAGAGACCTCGTGTTCCATGTTTCTCAATAATTGTATATCACTTCGAGCTGTACCATTCTTAGCGAGACTGGAAATCCACCAAGTATTGTGTAGGTTGATAAATATGATATGGTTCCAAACATGCTGGTGCTCCCGCCTGGAACTGATATGGATAAATTTAATTGTGTGTATTCTCTGTTTTGAGTTACAGATTATTAGAGGTAAATTTAAGTGTATGTACTCTCATGTGTGTACTCTCTGTTTCTAATACAAATTATTAGAGGTAAATTCAAGTGTGTACTCTCATTCTCATATGTGTACTTTCTCTTCCGAATTACATATTATGCAAGGATGTGCAGCAGCAACATCTTGGGTGTTGGGTATGAATATTGCATCCATGTTAGAAATTGCAGTATGTCCATAATGCATGATCTGTTGTCATATTTGTAAACCAAATATATGTTAAACTCGGCAGCCATCTAAGGATATATTATTGATATGAATAGGCGAACATGATGATAGTATATTGATAAGCAAGGAAAAGAAGTACAGGGAATAACGTTGTTATATTTATTCCATTTGTATCTTTTGTTTACCTATTCTTATTTGGGGCACTTTCTCAAAATGCCACTATTTTATTTTGGGGCACTTTCACAATGTGCCTCAATAGGTAATGACCCAAAGTGCCACAAAAGGTTTTAGAGACACAAGCAAAGGTGACACTTCTCCAAAGTGCCACAATATATAATTAGGAGCACTTAGACGAGGATGGCGTTTTGGTGCCCGGGTGCACCTGCACCCGGTTTTGTTTTCGAAATTTGAAAAATATGAAAACGCTTCAAAAAAATCTAAAAACAATTGGACAGAAACATACGCAAGTGTCGAACACTCGTGAAAATTTTTGACAGAAAATACCAATTTTTCTGCTCTGTGCAAAAAAGACAAATTTCTCACAACTTTGTCTGAAGCATTTTCAAATTTTGAAAAATCAAAAGGCAAACCGGGTGCAGGTGCACCCGGGTGCCAAAGTGAATTTCCGCACTTAGACCACATTTAGTGGCACTTTGAATTGCCCCGGAATATTAGCCGTGTTGTAGTGACGGGGCCTTCGCCTTTCCGTACCCCCGCCAATGTTTGGGCTGCGACGCCGATCGTGGACGATGAGGAGGAGGACTTGGCCGAGTTCGTCCGCGAGCTGGAGGCTGTCTTGGAGGCCAGCGGGAACGTGGAGGAGGGACCTGCTACCGATGAAGACGTCTTCTTCAGATTTGCCGAGATGGCCCTCGCGCTCGAAGCCGCCATGGACGAGGACGGTGATGAGTACCAGGATCAAGAACCTCACGACGTCGAAGACACGGACGAGACCTAGCCGGCGCCAAGATCAAGAACACCTGACGACGTGCAAGACATGGACGAGAGCTAGCCGGCGCCAAGATCAAGATCAGGAACACCTGACGACGTCCAAGGCAGGGACGAGGAGTAGATAGATACTGCAATCGTGATCGACCGCGATCGCTACGTCCTTAAGCGAATACACATCCACGGCAGCAAGATCTTGGTTCTTTATTATTTTAGATATGTTGATTCGTTGCAAAAATTCCTGTGGCGCTGCTTGTATGATACTGTCCACCCTGTAACTCTTTTCTGTATGTGAAGAAAATTTAAGTTCTCAGGTTGTGTCCTTGACTCTACGTTCCGTGTTCATCAATATTGCTCCTGATTAGACACTTGCAAGAAACATGGCTTTTGATTTACAGATCAGTTAACTGAGAATTTTCTAGGCTCGTTTGAAAATGCTAGAATTTCGTACAAATTAATTTAGATGACAGGACTAGAATAGATCGGACCGTTTAATTCTCCCCTCCATCCATCGCATACCCTTTGATAAAACCGTATGCAATAGAACAACACACAAGGTTGAAAAAAATGGTGTACAGGCAACCACAGACAGTTCAAATAAAAAGTGTATACGATGCGATTGCACAGAGTTTTTTCAAACAAAAAATGGTGTGCGATGTAGAAGGCAATCACACACGTTTTAAAAATAAAAATAATGTGCGATGTATCAAAAATAAAATTGCATAACAATAGATCCAATTTTGGCACAAAGGAATCTCTTACCATGCCAAACAATATATTTTTTTTGACTATGACTACGGCGGGCTCTTAGAGCCAGCCTGAACTTCATTACTCAAAAAGTTGCCTATGAGGCTTTGCGGTCTCTACAAGATAGGTTCAAATGAACCAGAGTTTACAGGGAGATACAAGAGAGGAGAAATAAAAGTAAAAACGCACACCAACAACACACAAGAGAGGGTCACTCCGAGAGAAAACTCGGAGACAGTTGAGTGATGAGAAGCTCATCACGACCCAAGCACTGCGATCACAGAGGAGGATCCACGGGACCTGACAGCGGAAACCCAGCCAAGACACTGCACCATCGACGTAGTCGAACACCAACGCACATCCGAGGCCACACAGCGCGCCGACACCACCTGTGTCGGGGGCATGGCCGAAAGGTTGCGCGCGGCAAGACGACGCCACGACGCCTATGTGTCGCCGGCTGAAGTTGAAGGGCATCAGAGACACCCTCACCGCACGAGGGGGTCACCGTCGTAGTCGCAGGGCGTAGCACCACCGAGTGCAACCCCAACCCCATCTGGGTTCGATTACCCGAAGGGTGGGCTAGCCTAGAGCACGCACGAAGACCACCCACGCCAGTCACGCCACGGGACTTCGACAAGGATCCGACGCGAGGGCCAAGCAACCGACAAGGAGAAGCTACCACCACCACTACCACGGCTCACCTCGCATCGGAGAGAAGACCGCATCCATGGCCGCCATCTGCAGAACCATGGAGCACACCAGCATGACACTGATGGCAAGACAGAGGTGGCTCGACACCCAGCCACGACGGCACCCCACGTAGGGAGCACGTCACCGCCATGGCCGCCATCTGCGAAGCCACGGCACCAGTCCTCCCCAACGATGCCCCGCCGTAGGAAGATGGCCGAGTGTAGAGGTTGCAACCCTTGCAACCTTCGGAGGGCACGTCCTAGCGCCGTCAAAGCCGACGGCGCCCCCGGGGCCGGGATCAACAGCCGGACGACTGGGGCACAGAAGCGAGAGCAGCACCACAAGGGCGCGACACCGGACACCAGAGGACACCCCGCCAACGAACGGTAGGACAGCGCCCGCCAGGCCCGCCCGGGGCCCAGATCGGGCCCGAAGAAGCCCGCGCCGACAGGGGCAGCCCTCGCAGCCGCAGCGGCATGGCTGCGGGCGGGATACGAGCGGGGAAGCGAAGGGCGGAGGCGGCCGACGAGGAGGCGAGGGCGGGTGGCGGCGGCGAGCTCCGGCGATGGGTTCCTCCATTCCACCGAGAGGAGCTGCAGGGGGCGAATCCCCGCCGCCCCCGTCACCGGCACCGGGCGGCTTTTGTCCGCCGACGGCCTCGGGGGGCGACGAGGGGAGAGGAGGTAGGGGAGGAGGCGGCGGCAGCGCGGGCTAGGGTTTCCGCCCCCCGGTCGCCTGGAGGGGCGACGCGAGGAGGGGGGGGGGGGGAAATCCCATGCCAAACAATATTGTCAAATAAGTTTGAAGTTTTTAATTTTTGATATTTTCCATTTTGAAAATGCCGGAGGAGAGGGGGTATTTTATGAAGAAAGTATAAATAATATGGTGCAAAATCACAATTTCCAAAAACATTTTAAGTTACCTATAAGTAGGATTCTATGAAGTAGCCACAATTTTGTTTTGAAACATTAAACCACTTTCTATGTATAGCCATACCGGACATTTTGACTATACTTAAAAAAAACTGCAGTCCTTCTACATGGGGTGCTTTTATGTGTACTAGTTGTGAAAAAAATACCAATCTTCAATATGATATTTGAAACTGTGTTCTAAAAATGGACTATTATGTATTAACATTCGTGACTTTCAAGCCAAATAACCGAATTTATGACCATATCCACGAATAGTTCATGATAATATGGCCATATTTGGCACAAAGGTGCATCTTGTGAAGGATATTTTGTGAAGCAAAGTTTCTCAAAAAATGATTTCCCATTTTCTATGTGCCAAAAGGGAGTATTTTGTGAAGCAAGTACAATAATATGGTGCCACAAGGGTTTATTTTGCAAGATCATATTTAATGCCTATATTCAACTATTAGAATTCCATGGTAGGTCTAGAAGGGTGTCGAAAAAATTAAGCCCTTGCTATGGAAAATTTTGCTCACAATTTACACTTCGGCATCGCCCGTACAGATGTTGTGGAGCAGCAGGACCAGTCTGTTTCGCCAATCCCGTGTGTGCCGACAGCGATGACGCCAACTTCATCATGGTGGAGCCTACAGCAACACTGCTACCCCCTATAGCGATGACGCTGCGACGGAGTGGGAGACAGGCTGTGGCTTCAGATGGATCATCCTGTACGGATGAGGACACCATGACGAAGGCCATGCGGCGCAAGGCAGAGCAGAATCTTGAGATCACTGGTATGAATAAATCCTCAAAGTCCTTTCTCGCTTTTTCAAATTCAAGTATTTCAACTAAATTGAACAAAGTAGGAGTTTCCTTTGGTAATAATGCTACACATATTGCAATATCGACTAAAGCACTAAGCGTGTGTTTGGTTGCATGAGTTAAGAGGGATGGAGTGGGATGGTTCCCGTTTTTGTTGCGTTTGGTTCTAAGCTGAAGTGCACGGTTCCGCCCACCTGATAGAATATTCCTCCAATATGCTGTATCAAAAGAGTCGTCCGAATCGGCCGCATCAAATGATCCATGTCTTTTAATCTCTCTTTCCTGCAAATCTCGTTCCTCTCTCCGTAAGCCGAGAGGCGACGTGCGCGAGCGGCGGCCGTTAGACGACGAGCGCGACGACCAGGATCCGACGTCGGCGAGGTCGCGGGAGCAGGCGCCCGCGCCGACGACTTGGGAACCGGCCGGCGGCGGCGCGAGGACGTCGGAACCGAGCGGCGGGATCGCTAGTCCAGGACGCCAACCCCCCCACACTAGCCCCCGCTGAATGCCTCGCCTCGCTCCCAACCAGCCTCGTCGAGGCCGACTCGCGCTCCGACGAGCGCATCCAGACCTTCCCGTCACTGGCCCCGCCTCTGCAGTAGCCGCCCGAGCCTTGCCGCAGTAGCCGCTCGAGCCCCGCCAAAATAGCCGCCCGAGCTTGCCGCAGATCGAGAGCATAGAGCACGATGGAGATGCTGGAGGGGGCGCGGTGTCGCCGGAATCAAAGGCGTCGAGCGGCGAGCGGCAGCCTGAGCGGATGAAGATGAAGACCTCCCGCGCTGCCGTCGTTCCCCCTCGAATCCGTTGTCGACAACCACCACGTTGAATCCGTGCGGTCTCCACCTCCGTTCCCCTTTTTTTGTTATAAGCTAAGCAACTAATGGTCTGTTAACCCGTTGGGCCAGCCCAATCCCACCCATCTCAATCCACGTACCAAACAAAACACTAAAAATGTATTAGGAACCATCCCACCCACAAAAATCTGGGCCAGCCCATCCCACCCTTCTACATCCACATACCAAACACACGCTAAGACATTTGGAGTTCGACCGGTTAACAGTCATCCCAAAAGTCTCGTAAGTCGAATACTTCCCATATGGATGAGGATGAGACGCATGACACAATTGATGTTCAGTTTCTTTCTCATCTAGTTGGTGAGGTAACTGAGGGTGGTTTGGATGAGGCGATGCTCAGCTCATTGTACGACCTGAAAGCTTCCAGCCGAAAATCTAAAACCGACACTCTAAAAATGAATAAAACGCCACGTAAAAAGGCGAATATGTCAGAATCTCTAATTGTTTCCCAATGAATGACATGTTTTTGAATAACAGAGGTTTCGAGACTTGGCTAAACATTTACACATTGCTGATTGTGTTCGGGATCATAATTAAGATTTTGTTGGCATTTCGGAAACTAGTAAACGCGATTTGTCTGCGAGTCTACTTAACCGCCTATCTGGTGGTATAGATTTTACATGAATTTCTCGTCCGCCACGTGGTAGATCCGGGGGCCTATTACTTGGCATCAGAAATGACACCATGGATGTTTTGGCAAGTTAGGATGGTGACTTTCATATAAAGATCCATATCCGCAACAAAGTTGACAATTTCTCATGGAGTCTAGTCGCCATGTATGGAGCAGCCCAGGATGAACATAAAACTGCTTTTCTCCGCGAGTTGGTAAACTTGGCAGAAGATAAACCCTATCCTATTGTTATAGGGGGCGATTTTAATTTGCTAAGGTTCCCGCATGAGAAGAGTAGAGGTAGATTTGACAACCATTGGCCTCTATTATTCAACGCTGTGATTGACAGTCTTGATTTACGAGAAGTTACAATGATTGGGAGGTTGTTCACTTGGGCTAATAACTTCCCAGAGCCGACATACGAGAAGTTAGACCGTGTACTGATGGACTCAGATTGGGAATCTAAATTTCCAATGGTCTCAGTAAGGGCTAGCTCTTGAATGTATCGAGGCGTTGTCAGATCATGCTCCCATACTAATAACCACTGGAACACCCAGACCGCAGTGTAAATGCCGGTTCAAGTTCGAATTGGGATTGTTACATCAGGAGGGCTTCTTTGATATGGTTAAGATGGTGTGGTTAAGGTCTGTAGCTGGCCAGAGTCCGATCCAAAGGTGGAACAATAAAATGCGTGCAATGCGCAAACACCTGGGTGGTTGGGCTAGGCATATGGCAGGCCAATTAAAACAGGAAAAGCTTAGATTGTCATCAATTATTGATGAATTAGAGGCTTTTGCTGAGGTTCGACCGCTGTCTACGCAAGAGATCAAATTAAAAAATCAATCCAATGCGCAAATAGCTGGTCTTCTCAGAAAAGAGGAGCTCAAATGGTATCAACGATCAAAAGCCCAATTCATTTTATAAGGAGATTCGAATACGAGATACTTTCATAGTCTTGCTAATGGCAGACATCGGAAGAAACTCATTCATTCTCTTACTCAAGAAGAGGGTATGATTGAAGGACATGAGCAACTCAAATAGTACATTACCAAGTACTATAAAAATCTATTTGGGGAGCCAGAGGAGGGTTACTTTTCGATGGATGAAACCCGAACAGATGACATTCCACAAGTTTCCGATGAGGAGAATGCCCACCTTACAACCCCTTATTCTGAGGAGGAGGTAAAGAAGGTGGTATTCCAAATAGAACACAAAAAAGCCCCGGGTCCAGATGGTTTCCCAGCTGAGTTTTATCAGAACTTCTGGGAGATAATCAAAACGTACTTGCTCGAGATGTTTCATGCTTTGCATGCTGGACAACTCGAACTATTTCGCTTAAATTTCAGTGAGATAATTTTGTTGCTAAAGGTTAATGAAGCAGAAAGGATCCAACAATATAGACCTATCTGTCTTCTAAACGTTAGCTTCAAAATATTCACTAAAACCGCTACTATTAGGCTTAATTCGGTGGCTGATCATGTTGTGCGCTCGACTCAGACGGTTATTATGCAAGGTCGCAATATCCTTGATGGGGTTGTGATCTTACATGAGACAGTTCACGAGTTGCATCAGAAAAAACTGAATGGTGTAATATTAAAGATAGACTTCGAAAAGGCTTATGATAAAGTCAAGTGGTCTTTCCTCCAGCAAACACTCAGAATGAAAGGATTTTCTGACGAGTGGCGCGCTATGATCCATAATTTTGTTTCCGGAGGAAGTGTTGCCATCAAAGTCATTGATGACGTTGGTAGATACTTCCAAACGAAAAAAAGGATTACGACAAGGCGATCCATTATCACCTATACTATTTAATATAGTTGATCATATGCTAGCCATAATCATTGAGCGTGCAAAATTGGATGGGCAAATTGAAGGTGTAGTCCCGCATCTAGTGGATGGCGGGTTATCTATTCTTCAATATGCTGACGATACGATTCTTTTTATGGAACATGACTTGGAAAAGGCAAGAAACCTGAAATTAATTTTATCAGCGTTCGAGCAACTTTCCGGTCTAAAGATTAACTTTCATAAAAGTGAATTGTTTTGTTTCGGCGGGGCTCAGGACGAAGCCACCAAGTATACTAAGTTATTTGGCTGTGGGCAAGGTCAGTTTCCAGTAAATTATCTAGGCATTCCGATTTATTTCAGGAGGCTTACGATTGCTCAATGGAAGAACGTCGAGGAAAGGCTACAAAAGAGGTTGAGTAGTTGGAAAGGAAAATTACTATCCCTGGGTGGTAGATTGGTTCTCATAAATTCAGTCCTAAGTAACATGGTACTATATATGATTTCCTTCTTCCAATTACCAAACGGAGTCTTGCATCGATTGGATTATTTTCGATCAGGATTCTTTTGGCAAGGTGACAATGAGAAAAAGAAATATCGGCTGGCTAAATGGGATATAGTGTGCCGCCCCAAAGATTATGGTGGTCTGGGGATTCATGACCTTGAGGTCAAGAATAGAGCCCTTCTTGGTAAATGGTTGTTTAAACATCTTACCGAAGATGGGGTATGGCAAACTCTCATAAGAAAAAAGTATATTTGTTCAAGTGCGGTATCACATGTTTTTTGGAAACCAGGTGATTCCCATTTTTGGGCTGGCATAATGGCGACGAAGAAATTCTTCTTTCCATATGGCTCTTTCTCCATTAAAGATGGTTCAGAGATAAGATTCTGGGAGGATAAGTGGCCAGACACTACCACGCTCCGAGAACAATATCCAGCTTTATACAACATTGTCGTTGGACATCACAAGAGCGACACGCTAGCTCAAGTGTTGGAGAATACTCCTCCAAATGTGACGTTCAAAAGAGATCTTGTTGGTCCCAGGCTAGCAGCTTGGCATGAATTGCTACAACGTCTGGCTTCCGTCAATCTGACGTAGGGGACTGACGAGTTTCGTTGGAATTTACACAAGAGTGGTAAATTCTCAGTGGACTCTATGTACAAAGCTCTAATCCAACCGGATGTGCCAGTAGATAATAATAAAAAAATCTGGAAGATGAAGATCCCACTCAAAAACAAGGTCTTTGCATGGTATCCTCGTCGAGGAGTAATTCTTACTAAAGATAACCTTGCAAAACACAATTGGTATGGAATAAAAAGTGTGTCTTCTGTTATAAAGACGAGACTATCAAACACTTATTCTTCAAGTGTAAATTTGCTGGTTCCATATGCTCAATCATCCAGATAGGTTCTACCTTATATCCACCAAGAAGCATTGCTAATATTTTTGGCAATTGGTTGAACGAGGTGGATCATAGGTTTAAGCAACTTATTAGGGTGGCAGCGCTTGCGTTATATGGTTGTTATGGCTGTGTAGGAATGACAAGGTTTTTAATGATAAAAATTGTTCTCTCATGTAGGTTATTTACAGGAGTACAGCTACACTCCGTTTATAGTCTCAGTTACAACGTGTGGAGCATCGAGACCTGTTTACGGAGGTGTGTACAAGACTGGAGGATACAATGAGAGACTTTTTATGCCAACATGCATGGCAGAATAATTTGCTAATCAGCCCTCCACCACTTTAGGAGTTTTTACAATTTCTAATCATGATATGTAATTCGTCTTTTTTGCGTTTCGTACTACTGAACTCGTCGGCTGTGTGCATCCTAGTTATGCAGAGACTGGGTGTAATGCTTAAAATCTTTAAATAATAAAATTCACTTTATCAAAAGAAAAAAAATTACACGACACTTTGGAAAATAAAATAAAAGAATATCATAGAAAGATTAAAGAACATGTCTTAGTATTTAATTATTTTATTAATTGGTACAAGGTGCCAGAAAGAAAGTACCCCCTCTGGTCCAAAATATGCTCGTAGTCCTAGTTTTAAACTTGTGTTAGTACAAAACTGCGACACTTATTTTGAATCGGAAGTAGTATCACTTTATTTCAACCATTTTGAACCATAGAACCCGATGCTACTTGGTGACGTGACATCCCGTGCACCTACAATTGTGTTCTCCCATTACAACACATACGTACTTCCCGATTCCGGCCCAGAATACATCCGATGGTGCGCTGTGCACATCGAAATCCACACACTTCCTCACAAAGCAGGAGACGGTTAGTTCACAACTTCTCATTGCGAAACACGAGCAATCGAGTGATCCGAGTTGGATCGTAAGCGTATATATACACACAAAGCCTTGGAGATAAATACAGAAAGAAAAAAGTATAGATCAAACTTGAGAGCTCGCATCGAAACATATACTCACCGTATGTACACCGCCTAAGTGCGGATTGCGATCGCGATGGATGCTTCCGCTTCCTCACATCAGGCGGCCGATGGCTTCCCGCCGGGGTTCCGATCCAAGATATGGGTCGTCCGGTTCGACGGAGTCCGCGGGACACGAATCTTCCTCGACCCCTTCGGTGGCCAAGGCGGCGGCGGCGCTACACGTACTAGTGGAAAACCCCCCTATAGTCCCGGTTGGTTTGGGCCATTAGTCCCGGTTTCCCAACCGGGACTAGCAAATCGGGACTAATGCTAGTCCCGGTTGGGACACGAACCGGGACTAATGGGGGGCACGTGGCCCGGCCGGAGGCAGCAGGGCGGAGGGGCTTTAGTCCCGGTTCGTATTACGAACCGGGACTATTGTCCCGTCAGATTTTTTCACTATTTTCAGAAATTTCAGAAAATTGTTTAAATTTGTAAAATCAATAATGCTTATTCTGTAATTCATAAAAATATGAATAAAATACCAAAATGTTCAGAAAAATAAGACCTATTTGATTATGTCAAATGCATGCATGTTTAAAAAACTTAAATTAAATATTTTTTAGAACTAAAAAAATGCCACTACTAGTTAAATATGGGGAACCAGTATTACACATCATCGTCACGAATATATTACAGACATCTCATTCGTCGTGCTTGGTCAAACATATTACAAACGGTACATGTAGTACACACGAGTTCATTCTTATATATATATACATCTCTTTTACACTCACTATTTAATTTCAACCTAGTTATAGTAGTATTCTCCTTTCGGATCTAGGACCTCTGCATCTAAGAATCCGGCAATTTCCTCTTAATTGCTCGTACGCGATCCTGTGGTAGAAGGCCTTCTCGCAACCGTTCGATCTAATTAAAAAAGGGTCAATATATATGAATGAAAGTAAACACAATTGATAGCAATAAACTAAAATTATGAATATTGCATACGCACTTCAAGTTGTTTTAAGATTCTGCCATTCTCACAGCACGTCTGACGAATGAACTCGCAGACGTAGTATCCACATAAATGATTCCCACTTCCCTGCCTCAAGCACTTTACGGGAACATAGTTCAATCAAAATAATAATCAAGAATGGTAATGGTATTGAACTAGAATCAAAGAGATACGCGGATCTAGTTAGTAATACTTACATTTATTTGTTTAAATGTAAGCTCCTTCGCCCAATCACCCCTAGCCCTGGCGGTGAATCGTTTCCAAGCTCTGCCCGGCAAAGAAAATGAATAAAGGAGTTATATATTAATTACTTGCTATCAGTAAATGAACGGAAAGTTGCCGATATAGTGCCATAATATGATTGAAATTACCTCTGTAGGCATTCCTGCATGTCCGCCCAATACTTAAGGGGTTTATGTAACGAGTCCATGACAAGTACTACTCCTTTGTTAGGCATAATGATTAGCAGAATAAAGTGGAAGCTGCGCACGCATAAGTCATCAATTATACAATTAACATCGAGAAATTAAGCGAAATAGAATGTGTACAAGACAGTAACACTTACTTGAAGTTGTAAGGAAATAGTATTTCTCTTTTGGTTTCGTTAAACCGTAACGCATTTACCAAGTTATTCTCTGTATCGTTGTAAAAATCATGGAGACTTTTTTCATGAACGAAATTTGGGTCAACGAAGCCAATGTCATATATATTTGTCCTCTTTTGCACTGGAGAATCTTCATTCTGCATAATTAATATAGTGATGAGTAAGATTATAAATGCAATGAACAAGGTGAGCTAGCTAGTGACTTAATTACAGAAATAATACTTACAGACAATAGGCACTGATGATAGCTTTGTCAAGGGCGTCTTTTTGGTATAACTGAAATAATTCAGAAAATTCAATCATTACCACGCCAGCTCCATGCCCGTAATCCTCGTTCTTATATCCCACGTAGATCAAATTTCCCCCTTTCTTTGAGTCTACCATGTACCAACTATGCAATCTTCGCATTTTTGTTGGTAGATCTTTGACTAACTCAGGTTTGACGAGAGGATGCCTGTGCCGGTATTTGTATTTTGGAACTATTTCTTCGTGGAATTGTAATTGGTCTAAGTACTGAGCAATAGACATGCCCTGAGCAGAGGCTGCTTCTCCGTACAGTGCAACAAACTCAGGATCGATGCCGACCGCATGTTTGCTCGACCCCACCTCGGTATCGGAAAACACTTTGAGCGGGGGGCACGATTGTTTTTGCTGTTCTCCGAGCTGGGCAACTGATTTCTGGCTTGCACTACCATTCTTCGACCGCTGTTTATTTGCCCGAACCGACTTGAGAATAGAGCGGTCATAGTCTGGTGTCAGCTTTGGCGGGGGTTGTTCAAGGGTCTTCAACATTTTTAAGACGGCGGCTTTTTCTTCTGGGGTGTCGGGGAACTCTGGCGCTTTCAGCTTCTTTAGCTTCAAGTTAGCAAACCACTGGTCCGTTTGGGCTTTTGCGATCGCCTTATTTTCCTCCACCGTACAGTCGTAAGGTCTCTTGGAAAGATTCTTATGAGGTACTTTTGGGAGGGGTGACCTTGTACGTTTCGGTGATCGGTTACCACTCCTCGTAGTACGCGGCGGCGGAGACGGCTGCTCTGGAGACTGGTGAGGCGGCGACGGCGGCGAAGAGGACTGTTGCGCTGGAGAGTGGTGAGGCGGCAGAGATGGCTGCGGTGGAGAGGACTGTTGCGTTGGAGACTGATGAGGAGTCGATGGCCTTGGCGGCCAGTTTGGAAGCACGATGAATTCCTTTGGCCATAGAATGGTCCCTTTCCTGGCTTCTCCAAGTTCAACCACCTCCCCATCTTCACCTGCAGGGTGTTCCAGCTTCATCTCCTCAAATCCTTTACTAACTTCATCCACCCCGACAACAGCGTAGCCACGAGGAACCGGGGAGCAATGGAAAGTTGGTGTAGGTCCAATTGGTACGACATAGCCGACCGCCACCTTCATGGTTAAGTTGAGCACTTTCACATATAGCTCACAAGGTGTGCTCTCCGTGATATCATCCACTGGGTAGTGACGAAGAGGACCGTCGTCAGTGCATCATCATCACCAGCCGGGACCATGCTCGAAGCCACGCTGCTTTTCCGATATGATGGGTCGGTAGCATCGACTGTAGCTTCTACAACGTGCTGCTGAGATAGGCCGGCAGTGCCTTGCAGGCTAAGTCGGTCAATTTGATCCTACTGCCGCTTCATTGTTTCTTCTATATGACGCAGCCGGTCTACAGCAGCGCTTGCCTCCCTTTCCTTTCTCCTCAGATGACTTCTATCGAGAAATATTTTCCTTTCCGCGGGAAACCCATGTACCCACGGCTTGGAGCCTGAGGTGCCTCGTGTTCGTCCTTCATGTTTGGGATTCCCAAGGGCGCGTGCAAGCTCGTCATTCTCTCTATCGGGATGGAACCGTCCCTCTTCAACATCCTTTACTTCTTTCCTAATTTCTTCGATGGGTAGTAGGGGATTATCCTTGTGTCTTCTGTTATATATGCACTTTCCTTCTGCGTCCAATGTGCCCCCATGCCCGTAAAACCAATTTCTTGACCGTTCGATCCATCCTTCTTTTATAGGCTCTGGAACGATCCCTTTAGCCAGCAGGTCGGCCTCAAGTTTTTCCCACTTAGGCACGGAACAGGCATAGCCACCAGGCCCCATAGTATGGTGGTACTTATTTTTAGCAGCATTTGCCTTATTTATTGCAGACTTTGACTAAGCTTCCTCCGATTTCTTGTACGCCACAAAATCTTTCCAGTAGTCTCTTATCTTCTCATACCCGTGATCGAAATCCGGAGTTTTATCTTTCAAGATAAAGTCAGTGTATAATCTTTTCTTAAATTTGTTGAATAGCTCGGCCATCTTCTTAAGAGCCCACGCCTTGACTTTATCTACTAGAGCTTTTTTTCGGGCATCCATCTCCTCCTCATCTGGCTCCCCCTCCTCTGGATCCACCTCTGGCAACGGCAAGGTGAAATTAACCATGACCTTTTCAAAAAGGCGTTTTTTGCCTTCGGGGCCGAGCCAGCTAACTTCAGGATCTCTTGGCTTATTCCATTCTCGGATGGTGATCGGGACGTAGTCCCTAACAACAACACCGCATTGCTTCACAAATTTTGTTCTAACATCAATTGGAGCAATGGGTTCGCCGTCTGCAGCGACTTCTTCGATCCTGTACCGGAGATGGTCCTCCAACTTTTTGGTTGGGCCTCATTTCGTCCTCACAGAGGATTTGCTCAATCCGGATGGCTAAAAGAAGAAAGACCGTTAGTATGTGTATATAGACAACAGAGGCTAAATTAATTAATATAAATATATATGCACCTCGTCGGAGTTTGTAATAATCAATGTTGCACCGGAGCCGCCGGCTTCTGCCTTGTCAGCTTCTCCCTCATCGGAGACGCCGAGTTCCGCCTCTTCCCGGACGTTGGAGACACCGTCTCCTCGGTTGAGAGACTCATCCCCCTCACCGGAGTCGTTCAGAAAGTGACTTGCGTCATCCTCGCCGCAGATCATATCCTCGAGGATATTTTCCTCATTTTCGTCTCTGCCGTGTGGTTCCATAGTTTCTGCAAAATACGAAAGTTATTTTCGGAGCCGTCTCTGCCGTGTAGTTCAGAAAACTTGTAGGAATAGAATGGTACTAGAAGGAAAGGCGCGTGTTGCTGCACCCGTTGTTTCTAAGTGTCGTCATGGTGATATGTATGACAAATAATTCAGCATTTCATCTTGTCTGAACGGAACAAAATTGAATTGTATTAATAATATGACACCTACGAAATAGGAATCATTAACTAACTACACATTTCGATATCATTGTACTTCACATGAACATCACTTGAGCAAAATTGTACACAGCTCCAATTACACGGTGCACCGATTAAAAACATCAGAGTATACAATTCTATCAATTCATACAAATAATTCTATCAATTCCATCAATTCATACAAAACTGTATCAAATCCAAATCCACTTATATTGTAAATAAATAAATAAATAAATAACTGTATCAAATCCAATTCTATCATACAAATAAATATGAAGCCTAAAATTATTGGATTTTGGATAAATATTTATTTATACAAATATGAAGCCTAAAATCATAAATAAATATGAATCCTAAAATTAACTAACTAAAACTAAAACTAACTAACTAAAACTAACTAACTAAATTACTAACTAAAACTAACTAACTAAATTACTAACCCTAAAAGCAGCAGCAAATTCAACAATTTAAATTACTAACAAATTTAAACAACAAATTTCTCACTAACACTAACACTAACATTTCCTAACACACTAACACTAACATTTCTCATGTAAAAAAAACACTAACATTTCCTAACACACTAACAAATTTAAACAACAAATTTCTCACTAACACTAACACTAACATTTCCTAACACACTAACACTAACATTTCTCATGTAAAAAAACACTAACAAATTTAAACAACAAATTTCTCACTAACACTAACACTAACATTTCCTAACACACTAACACTAACATTTCTCATGTCAAACTAAATTTAAACTATGCAAATATCAAAATGGTACTGAAAAAGTTGCATCTAATAAATTTAAACTACTAGTACTATAATAAATTTGAAGCTAATAACTATCAAATTTGCTAATAACACTAACACTAATAACCTAAACTATGAAAAAAAGAATAAGAAAAGAGTACTAACTTCTCCGTAGCAGGGGAGGCGATTCGGCCGGCATGGAGAAGGAGGGCGAGCCGGCCGGCGTGGAGAAGGAGAGGAGCGAGCCGAGCGGTGTGGAGAAGGAGAGGAGCGAGCCGGTGGAGCGTCTGGCATGGTGGAGCACGGCGTGGAGGCGCGCGATGACGGGCCGAGCATCGGGAGGGCACCGTACCGGAGGACGCGGGGAGGCGACGGAGGGCGGCACCGGAGCACGGCGTGGAGGCGAGACGGCTGCGACGGCGGCACGGGAACGGCGTGGAGCAGGGCAGCCTGGCGGCGACGGGCCGGGCGTCGGGAGGGCACCGTACCGGAGGACGCGGGGAGGCGACGGAGGGCGGCACCGGAGCACGGCGTGGAGGCGAGACGGCTGCGACGGCGGCACGGGAACGGCGTGGAGCAGGGCAGCCTGGCGGCGACGGCGTGGAGCACAGGGCCGGGAGGTTCTTCCTTCGTCTTCTCGGGCGCAACTGCGCAGAACAGACGAGCGGCAAGATCTAAAAAGCACTAAAAGGACCTTTAGGTCCGGTTGGTGCCTCCAACCGGGACCAAAGGGTCTTTAGGCCCGGTTGGAGGCACCAACCGGGACTATAGGCCTACCCTTTAGTCCCGGTTGGGGGTACCAACCGGACCTAAAGGTCATTTTCGGCGGCACCGAAAAGGCGAGCGCTTGTGAGCCGTTGGATCAGAGTGTGTTTCTTTCGAGTGCTTGTGAGCTGTTGGATAGTGTGCACACGGATCGTGTGTTTCCTGCGAGCGCTTGTGAGCCGTTGGATCAGATTGTGTTTCTTTCGAGCCCTTGTGAGCTGTTGGATCTCAAGCAGAAGATAAGGCACACATATCAATGCTGCTTTAGTCCCGGTTCCAGCTACCAACCAGTACTAAAGATGAAGATTTCCCCTGATCTTTTAGCTATAAATACCCACCATGAGGAGGATATGAAGAAAAAGAGTACGGCTAGTCCGGAAGGCAAAGACCGAATACAAATCATTCGGATTCCCTGCATACGTCCTACGGTGCATTTGATATGCGGGCACTCTCTAGCCACCGTAGGGCTGTATGCAGGTGAAACCGTGTGTTTTGTTCTATACAGAAATCCTTCAGATAATCGACCGAATACAAATTACATAAAAGGTTTAATGCATTTGGGAACACTCGATCATACATATATTGTGTAATGCATTTGACAACACTCATACATAAAAAGTTTTTGAGAACACTCATGCATTTGACATGATCTCTATGATCGCTTCTTCGGCCGTAACCATGGAGTTTCTTCATTATGTAACGGGATGCTTGGGTCAGTTTTCACTGTGAAGGGCGGAATTTCATCAAACTTATTATAGTCTGCTGACATGTCTGTCTTGTCCTCGACTCCCACGATGTTTCTTTTTCCTGAAAGAACTATGTGATGCTTTGGCTCATCATGTGATGTAATTGTTTCCTTATCTTTTCTTTTTTTGATCTGGAGCTTATGTCCTTCACATAGAAAACCTGAGCCACATCATTGGCTAGGACGAATGGTTCGTATCTGTACACAAGATTCTTGAGATCCACTGTTGTCATTCCGTACAGCTGGTCTATCTTTACCCCTTCTCCATTCATGTTGACCCAACTGCACCGAAACAAAGGGACCTTAAAAGTAGGTCCATAGTCAAGTTCCCATATCTCCTCTATGTAACAATAGTATGTGTCCTTTTGTCCATTCTCGTCTGTTGCATCAAAGCGAACACCATTGTTTTGGTTGGTACTCTTTTATATTGGGCGATCATGTAAAATGTATTCCCATTTATCTCGTACCCTTGGAAAGTCAATACAGTCGAAGATGGTGACGCGGCCAATAAGTAGAGTTGATCTCCAACATCGGTGTCATTCATGAGATGTAATCGCAACCAACTGCCGAAAATCTCCATGTGTTTTTGTTTAATCCAGGAGTCAGGCTTCCCTGGGTTTTTGGAGCGTACAATTTTCTTGTGTAGCTCGATATACGGAGCCACGAAGGTGGAACTTTGTAGAATTGCGTAGTGTGCTTGAGTGAAAGAATGCCCGTCCCTACATATCATTGCTTTCTTTCCTAGCGTGCCTTTTCCACTAAGTCTCCCCTCATGCCGCGATTCAGTAAGACCAATCGACTTAATGTCGAGAATAAAGTCAACACAAAACTCAATGACCTCCTCTGTTCCATAACCTTTGGAGATGCTTTATTCTGGCCTAGCACGGTTATGAACATATTTCTTCAAGACTCCCATGAACCTCTCGAAGGGGAACATATTGTGTAGAAATACAGGACCGAGAATTGCAATCTCGTCGACTAGGTGAACCAGGAGATGCGTCATAATATTGAAAAATGATGGGGGGAACACCAACTCAAAACTAACAAGACATTGGACCACATCCTTCTGTAACCTTGTCAGACTTTCTTGATCGATTACCTTTTGAGATATTGTATTGAGAAATGCACATAGCTTCACAATGGGTACTCGAACATTTTCCGATAGAAGCCCCCTCAATGCAATCGGAAGCAACTACGTCATAATCACGTGGCAATCATGAGACTTCAGGTTTTGGAATTTTTTATCTGCCATATTTATTATTCCCTTTATATTTGACGAGAAGCCAGTCGGGACCTTGATACTGCTTAGGCATTCAAAAAATATTTCCTTCTCTGCTTTCGTAAGAGCGTAGATGCTTAAGTAATGACGCCCTTTATCCATATGCTTGTTGTTTGGGTCTTTCATACGCTGCTGGTCCTCTCTTGCTTCCGGTGTATCTTTTGTCTTTCCATACACGCCGAGGAAGCCTAGCAGGTTCACGTAAAGATTCTTTGTCACGTGCATCACGTCGATTGAAAACCGGACCTTTAGGACTTTCCAATAGGGTAGCTCTCAAAATATAGATTTCTTCTTCCATATGGGCGCGTGTCCGGTAGCGACGTCTTTCGGAACAGATTGACCGCTAGAACCCTTTCCAAAGATTAGTTCTATGTCCTTGACCATACCAAATATAGCATCACCATCAGGGAGGTTAGGCTTCTTCCGGTGATCTGCCTCACCTTTGAAATGCTTGCCTTTGTTTCTTACGGGATGATTGGCTGGAAGAAATTGACGACACCCCAGGTACACGACCTTCTTACATTTTTCCAAATATGTACCTTTAGTCTTATCTAAATAGTGCGTGCATGCGTTGTATCCCTTGTTTGACTGTCCTGAAATGTTAGTAAGAGCAGGCCAATCATTGATGGTTACGAACAGCAATGCTCGTAGATCAAATTCCATCTGTTTGTGATCATCCCGCACACGTACACCTGGTATGGCCCACAACTGCAAAAGTTCATCAACTAATGGCCTTGGATACACATCAATGTCATTGCCGGGTTGCTTCGGGCCTTGGATGAGAATGGGCATCATAATGAACTTTCGCTTCATGCACAACCAAGGAGGAAGGTTGTAGATACATAGAGTCACGGGCCAGGTGCTGTGACTGCAGCTCTGCTCCACAAAAGGATTCATACCGTCTGTACTTAGACCAAACCATAAGTTTCTTGCGTCACCTGCAAAGTCCGAGAACTCTTTCTCGATTTTTCTCCACTGCGACCCATCGGCGGGGTGTCTCAACTTTCCGTTTTTCTTACGCTCTTCTTTGTTCCATCGTAACAACCTGCCATGCTCTTTGTTTCTAAACAGACGTTTCAACCGTGGTATTATAGGAGCATACCACATAACCTTAGGAGGAATCCTCTTCCTGTGGGGCTCGTCATCGCCCTCAACATCACCAGGGTAATCTTGTCTGATCTTGTACCGCAGTGCAGTGCATACCGGACATGCATCCAAATTCTCGTACTCCTCACCGCGGTAAAAGATGCAGTCATTGATGCATGCATGTATCTTCTGCACATCTAATCCTAGAGGGCAGATAGCCTTCTTTGCTTCGTACGTAGTCTCGGGCAATTCGTTATCCTTTGGAAGCTTCGGCTTCATTATTTTTAATAACTTCTCAAATCCCTTGTCAGATAAACCAGTCTCTGCCTTCCATTTCAGCAATTCCAGTGTGGTACCGAGCTTTGTGCTGCCATCTTCGCAATTTGGGTACAGCAACTTTTTGTGATCCTCTAGCATGGCCTCCAACTTCAGCTTCTCCTTTTCTGTATCGCATTCTCGTTTGCATCAGAAATGACCCGACCAAGACCATCATCGGGCTCATCTGACGCCCGTTGTTCTTCACCTCCTTCTTTTTCATTGTCTTCCATCGCAGTATCACCGTATTCTTCAGGGAACATAGGATAGTTCTCATCATCCTTTTCTTCTTCATTGTCTTCCATCATAACCCCTCTTTCTCCGTGCTTGGTCCAACAATTATAGCTGGACATGAAACCTCTCCGAAGCAGGTGGCCTTGAAGGGTTCTCGAGGAAGAGTGCTCCTTAACGTTCCGACAGTCCACACATGGACAAGGCATAAAACCATCATCTTTGTTTGGCTCAGCCACATGGATACATTTATGCAGGCCTGCAATAAAATCAGAACTGCGTCGGTCGCCGTACATCCATCGCTGCCGTTCATCCATCTGCATATCATATAATTAAGTTTATCAAATACAATTAGAATAACATATTGAATACTGAAATGACCACCGTACATCGACACATGCAATATTTCTGTATCAATTATAGATGAAAAGGATAAAGTTGCTAACCTCGGTCGAGGATATCATTTTGTGTGAACTTAAGTGTGGCTCGGACATTTCATCGAACACATCTTGTGCGTGGCAAAGGAAAAAAAAACTAGCACCCACTTCCCACCAATCCAAGCAAAAAAAATAACAGAGGAGAGGAGAGAAGAGAGGGGCCGGTTACATATAGGCAGGGGAGGGGTATTAGTCCCGGTTCGAGACACGAACCGGGACCAAAGACTCCGCGACAGTTTTTCGATATTTTTATATATAGGCAGAGGAGGGGTAATTAGTCCCGGTTCGAGACACGAACCGGGACCAAAGCCTCCGCGACAGCTTTGGTCCCGGTTCGTGCCACGAACCGGGACTAATGTTCCCAACCGAACTGGGACCAATGCTCCATGGGCTCCTGGCAGCTCGAACCGGGACCAATGCGAGGCATTGGTCCCGGTTTATCACTCAACCGGGACGAATGACTGGTTCGGCTCTGTCCGAAAGATGGTTTTCCTACTAGTGACGGCACGAAGCGAGCGCGCCGCCGTTCATGCGAGGGAAGCGATGCATCGGCTGGCACGGAGACTGGCTGGTGGAGCTGGACGACACGACGAGGGATTGCTTCCTGGTAAAGAACGACTACTACTCGTCGTCGTCGCCGTCCAAGGAAGAGTTTCTGCTGCCTCTCCCGCGGCTGCCCGCCGGCGACGGCTCGCCGTGGGACCCGCAGGGAGGGGTCGAGTTACACTGCGCGCTGTCTTCCCAGGCGCCGGCGGACTGCACCGTCGTGCTCAGCCCTCGCTCTCTCGCGCCGCTAGATTTGCACGGGCTGCCGCCCCTCGACTCCCTCCTGTACTGTCGTCCCGGGGATGCCGAGTGGTCGCGGCTCATCCCCGTCGAGTTTCAGTCCCGGGAGGACTACTTAAATGGCGCTTTGGCAGGCGGCGGCGGGAGGGTCTACGCTCTGACGTTGTCAAGGAACACCTTCCTCGTCGACGGGAACTGCTCCTCCTCCTCTCGCCGCCCAGCGTGCGATGGAGCGACGTGAAACCATACTGTGGTGGGATCCCGTTCGTGCAACACGTCACGGACCACCTGCTGCTGGACCCGCGGGACGGCGCCGCCTTCTGCGTCCGGTTCCACGTCAACAACTCGCCGCGGGGAGAGGTGGTCGGCGGCGACGTCCACCAATGGCGTCCTGGTGCGGACGGCGGCGGTGGGTGGGAGAGCGTGGACGGCATCGGCGACAGGACGTTCTTCATAGGCGGAAGGAGCAGCTGCTCCGTGGTGTCGCCGGCGACTGAGGCGGGCACCGAGCCCGACTGTATTCACCTCCTGCGGCCGTCGGTCGATCACAACGGCGTTGTGCTGCTGTACACCTTGCGTTTAAGGGACATGACCGTGGAGGTTAATCTGCTCCAGTTCTTCCCGGGATGTGGCGGTGAGACTACTCGACATACTGATATTGACGAAGTCTATTGGACTATTCCCACAAGGTAACCAAGTGATAAATTGATTCCATAAATTAATGAGCATAATTGTGTGCTAAAAAATAAGCATACAAATTGTATGATACATATCAGCATAAGATGGTCGTAGTAGTAGTAGTAGTTTGCATTTTCAGTATATTGATGATTGGGTGCTGACATGCATGCTTTCTCTTGGTTCGTTAAGTCTTAGTTGGTTGAGATTTTTTTTAAGTCCCAATCGATTTAGAAAAGAACAACTTGTGAAAATTTCAATTTACACTTTCCAGTTTCCACTAAACTGAAACTGCATTTGTTCTGAAATACCGAGAGTTCAGAAATCTCTATTGACTGAGATTTGTGCAAGTAGCACTTTGCACAAATTATACCAACATTTTTCTTAGATACCGAGAGTTACGAAAATCCCAGTTGTGTGAGATTTACCAAAACTCGATTCCCTGGATACCAATATGGTATTCAAATATGTTGTTTGGTGATCACTTTTTCGGCTGCCTATGGTAGCAAAGCACTTTTAAAGTTTTCTTCGAATACTATATTTTACAACAATCTATAGTTAAAAATAATTATAGAGTTTGGCTCTAGGAAATAATGAATTTTTGAAAACCATGACATCCTCAAAACTCGTGATCTTTTTAGTACTAGTAATCGTACACGTGCAATGCCCGTGTTGTTCTTGTACCCCAAATAAAGTTTTGTACGATATATATACTGTCAACATTTACCATCAAATATGTACATGTATAGTATAATTATTTTGATAAAAATTTGGACATAAAAAACATGTGATAATTGTAACTCTTCCTCACAGCAATATATTATACAGAAGGATTTTTTCATCGATTTTAAACCATGTAACATTACAATGTCAAAGAATATGACCACCAATTAAAGTATCATCTTTGGAAACTCTCACCTCTAGTCCCGTGATCATGCCATGGTCTATTGATCACACTTCATGATAAATGTCAAGTAACACAACCAATTGATGGGTGAAGTGAGAATATGTCTTGAATATAAACACAATTATTTTTTGATTGTTAACACCTTTATAAACATGAACATAAAGGTGGGTAAACACCTTCTCCTTACATACACACAAAAAATACACTATCAAATGAAAATAACCCGTCAAACTTACATGGCATACTCTAAAGAACTTTAATCTCACTATTAATAGTACTGCACCCCACCATAGCATATGTCTCCCTCATACTCCTTAGAAGTTTTAGTCGATATTGATGCAAAAAAAAGGGTAGAACCTCTAACACATTCCACAAACAGAGCAAGTAGTATGTCAGCAAGTATGAAGAAGCAGGAATTATGAAGAGTTGCGCAATTATGAAGAAGCAGGAGACACAGCTCAAGTGGTATGTCCTTAAGACAATGCAGAAGACAAAGCTTAAGTAGTATGTCAGCAAGAAAATAACCTCTAACAGATTCCACAAACAGAGCAACCACTAACTAATAGCATTTGTTGGAAGACCATAGGAGCACCCATTTTAATTCTCACCACTGAACTGAAACATCAGAGAGGTACTGCGAGATGAACTTATCAGGGGCATAGGTATCCATAGCATGAACCCTATTCAAGAAGTTATATTGTAAGTTCTCAAATTTGGATTACCAACAGTCCAAACACAGCAAGAAAAAAGCTGAGGAACGGAAGCCTACATACTTTAAGCCATTCCTGACAATCTGAAAGGAAGAGGAACATATCCAATCCAACCAATAGGAAGAGGAGAGCCATGAGGGGAAAAAACCTATCATCAGAGTCATACCGAGGGAGTATGAAAAGAAGGGAGGATTCATCCACCAATTAGACCGAAGTTTTCTTATCATTCTAGAATACAAATCAAGCGAAAATCAATTCAATTAGCACACAGTAAGAACATATTACAGTATGTAGAATGATAATTCTAGCAAAAAAATACAACTTGGTATTGAAAGTTTGAGTAAGGAGTTTGACGTGTGCGCACTGATACTCACCTTCTCACGTCGTGATCCAGAGCAGGCAGCACATATAGTCTCTGGAGCATGAAACCTGCACTCATATGATGAAGTGAAATTTGCAGAGCAACAACTAACAATATGCATATAGTATGGAAGCAAAATGCATCTACTAATTATAGCAACAACTAACAATACATCTCAGAGAAACCTACCCAGCAATCAATATTTTTCGAGAATCAATGCTTCATACACAATCATGCAAAGAGCTAAACATTGCAGATGTAAGAAAGAGTAGCAACACAAACTGTGGAGTTCTCTAAAAAAAGAATGCTTTAATTGATTGATATGATCAGATAAGGACAATGGGCTGTAGGGTATTCTCAAAGAGGAGTAGTGTCACTGAATATAAAACAATGTATTAGCACCCATAGGGCTTGGATTTGTTTATATTATTCAAGGAATAGGTCTTCTACCAAACAAAGGAAAGCACACGAATGTAGAAAGATATCCCCCTCAGGTTCCCATATAATCTAGAAGAAAACATTTTTCTTTTCACACTTAAAAGGTGATCCATCCTTCCTGGCTTCATGTAAGAGAAAAAATACAATAAAGGCCATTTGTGTTGGACTAAAATCATGGAAACGTTTTAAAGGTGTAATTTCTGAAGACATTAGCTAGCAATTAGAAAGTTTCAGACATTCGCTTTCAGCAAAATACATCTGACTATGCCTGCAAGTTCCATATCTTACAGCTAAGTGCAACCATCTGGTTTCAGGTAGGACACATAAATTCCTTTTATGCAACCACAAATACATCTCGCTTCTATTCGTCTAGGTTAGAAAGTCATATTCGAAACCAACCATCAGCATCATTTCCCAAACAGCCGACAACAATGACGTTTCTAGTCTGTTGAGGATACAATGAACTCACATGTATACAGACACATTACGACAAATATTGAAACTGCATGATGTTGCCTTTACAATCCACTAAGGATTTTACAAGTCATAAGTCGGTTCAGTTAAACAGACTAAGTTAAATAATAGCACTTCTATATTAGGTCTTTAAGAACAACCAATTTGATTATGTTGGAGAGAGCTTGACAGCAAGATTTTAGGAAAAGTGAAGTACAAATTTTCCAAAATCGTCCACATGTATCTTTTACAGGCCAAACCATGGAGATCTGGGACATTAGTGTAGTAACACAAGACAACTATGGAAAACATACAAAAATAAACATTATGTTAAACTTATACAGACCGGGAAGTAGGATAATTCACTTCAGAATTGCATCTAATCATTCTGAACTACTACCCTTATCTTTACCTACTTACAAACTGAGAAAAAACTTTATCTGCTCATGACGCATGGCTACTAAAGTCCTCCACACGTATCTACAATACATCACTGGTCTAATATCATGGAATGAGTCACTAAGAAAAGTTTATTGGAAGTTTCTTAGTTAGTGGATCAAATTAAAGCTACGCATATAGCAGCTCTTACTAAACAATGATCCATAGATCCATGTTACATGAAAAAAATTAACTACCATGGACCCAGAAGTTAGAAAATTTGGCACACCCCATAAAATTTGGCACTACCATGGACCCACAATCAAGTGCAATGGTAGGCTGTGTGGTGTCATGCCTACTCGATTTCATGAGCTAGCTTCAAAATATGAACTAATTTATTCTCAATCAGAAGTGGATTCAGGTTTTGCGATTTTACATCTCCATATGCATATATGCCAGATGCAAAAATCTAATTTGTACCACTGAAGTTCGGAATATTATCTTTAGTATTAGCAAAAACTTGATCACCCACTGTCACGAATTTTGCTAGAAGGAACACGGTACGGAGTGATGCTAATTGTTTTATGAAATTTAATGCAGTTCAGCTATGCATCATCTATGGCTCAATGCATTTGATTTCTCAAGAGATAACTCATTGTCTTCTTTGGATTTTACCAGACTGATATTTGATAAACTTCATCCATCTGGTCTTGCTAATAATGAGTTGTATTTCAAAAAAAGCAATTGGGTGCCAAATTACATGCTGGTATAGTGCTCATCGCCAAAGAAAAATAATCTAATGTCGTGAGAAAGATGAAGAATTAATTTCAGGTCACATCTTAGACATCTATAGAGGAGTGAATAACCAAGTGAAGATCGATCCCAAGACTTTTCCACGCAGCATGAAACCGAACGAACAGAATTAAAAAACCAACTGACCTTTGATGGTTCCTAGACTCGCAGGTGAAGTACACCCACGGAGCAGAGCTGGTCGGCGGCGACCTGCAGCCCTGTGTCTCCGGCCGGCGCTTGGAACTTCCGTCTGTTTTCTGCAAGGGTTCATCTTGAAGACGCCCATCTTAGTAAGCATTTTATAGCAGTAGTCTCCCAAGAATAAAAGGATATAGGGACATGAGCACAACTGCACAAGCAAAGTGAAATAGAGGGATTAGTCACAGGTAGCACTCGGGCCGAGTGACTTGCTACCAGTTGAGCGTACTTAGAACACGACCTCGGCCCGTGATGCTCCCGGCGACCTGCAAGCAGCGTAGCGAGGGCCCCGCTAATGACGTGCGGAGGCGCGACACAGGGGATGGCCGTAGCGGCGTGGCACTAGTGAAGGCCGTCGGTAGCGCGGCACCGGGGACGTGCGGAGGCGGCGGGATCTTGCGGCAGCGACGCAGCGTGGCGGTAGGGACGGGGCGGAAAGCGGCGTCGAAGTGCGGAGGTGTGGCAGGGCGTGCGGCGTAGGCGGCGGGAAGTGAGTCCGGCAGGGCGGGCGGCGGGGAGGTCGGTGGAAGCTGCCCACAGGGCGCTCCGGGACTACGGCGAGGCGGATGCTAGCTCGGTGGAGGCGAGCTCGATGGTGGCGGCGCCGCGATCTGAGTCGACGGATTGGGAGAGTCTCCCTGGTGCAAATCGATTCGGCGCGGCTCGGAGCAAAGGTGTGTTGCAGGCGTGCGGCAAGGTCGGAGGGGAGGACGGGAGCGTTTGGCGATGGCTGCGCGGCAGGCAGGGCGTGCGGTGGCTTCGGGACTGCGGGCCGGGCGTGCGGCGAGGTCGGCGGGCAGCGAGGGAACATGTGGCGGCGGCAGCTGCGACGGCGGGCAGGGTGTGCGGCGGCGGCGTCGGCGGCTACGACGGCGGGCTTGGCGTGCGGCAGCGTTGGGACTGCGGACATGACGTGCGGCGGCAGCGGGCAGGGTGTGCGGCGGCGGCACACGCGAGAGGCAAGGCCGGTGACGCCTGGTGGCAGGGCTGGGTCGTGCGACGGCCAGTTCGTGGTCAGGTCGTGCGTGAGCAGTTTATGATTTGCGGATGGCTTTCTTTTTTTTCGGGCGTGGGAGTGAATATGATGAGCACCTCATCATTGGGAGGCCCTGAATTGTAAGATTGTGATTGACAGCTCAGATGGTCTGGATCATACCCCCTCTCTCTCTTTTTATATTAGTAGAGATGAGCGTACTTAGAACACGACCTCGGCCCCGTGATGCTCCCGGCGACCTGCAAGCAGCGTAGCGAGGGCCCCGCTAATGACGTGCGGAGGCGCGACACAGGGGATGGCCGTAGGCGGCGTGGCACTAGTGAAGGCCGTCGGTAGCGCGGCACCGGGGACGTGCGGAGGCGGCGGGATCTTGCGGCAGCGACGCAGCGTGGCGGTAGGGACGGGGCGGAAAGCGGCGTCGAAGTGCGGAGGTGTGGCAGGGCGTGCGGCGTAGGCGGCGGGAAGTGAGTCCGGCAGGGCGTGCGGCGGGGAGGTCGGTGGAAGCTGCCCAGCACGGCGCTCCGGGACTACGGCGAGGCGGATGCTAACTCGGTGGAGGCGAGCTCGATGGTGGCGGCGCCGCGATCTGAGTCGACGGATTGGGAGAGTCTCCCTGGTGCAAATCGATTCGGCGCGGCTCGGAGCAAAGGTGTGTTGCAGGCGTGCAGCAAGGTCGGAGGGGAGGACGGGAGCGTTTGGCGACGGCTGTGCGGCGGGCAGGCCGTGCGCGGCTTCGGGACTGCGGGCAGGGCGTGCGGCGAGGTCGGCGGGCAGGGAGGGAACATGTGGCGGCGGCAGCTGCGACGGCGGGCAGGGTGTGCGGCGTCGGCGGCTGTGACGGCGGGCTTGGCGTGCGGCAGCGTCGGGGCTGCGGACAGGACGTGCGGCGGCAGCGGGCAGGGTGTGCGGCGGCGGCACACGCGAGAGGCAAGGCCGGTGACGCCTGGTGGCAGGGCTGGGTCGTGCGACGGCCAGTTCGTGGTCAGGTCGTGCGTGAGCAGTTTATGATTTGCGGATGGCTTTCTTTTTTTTCGGGCGTGGGAGTGAATATGATGAGCACCTCATCATTGGGAGGCCCTGAATCGTAAGATTGTGATTGAACGGCTCAGATGGTCTGGATCATACCCCCTCTCTCTCTTTTATATTAGTAGAGATGAGCGTACTTAGAACACGACCTCGGCCCCGTGATGCTCCCGGCGACCTGCAAGCAGCGTAGCGAGGGCCCCGCTAATGACGTGCGGAGGCGCGACACAGGGATGGCCGTAGGCGGCGTGGCACTAGTGAAGGCCGTCGGTAGCGCGGCACCGGGGACGTGCGGAGGCGGCGGGATCTTGCGGCAGCGACGCAGCGTGGCGGTAGGGACGGAGCGGAAAGCGGCGTCGAAGTGCGGAGGGTGTGGCAGGGCGTGCAGCGTAGGCGGCGGGAAGTGCGTCCGGCAGGGCGTGCGGCGGGGAGGTCGGTGGAAGCTGCCAGCAGGGCGCTCCGGGACTACGGCGAGGCGATGCTAGCTCGGTGGAGGCGAGCTCGATGGTGGCGGCGCCGCGATCTGAGTCGACGGATTGGGAGAGTCTCCCTGGTGCAAATCGATTCGGCGCGGCTCGGAGCAAGGTGTGTTGCAGGCGTGCAGCAAGGTCGGAGGGGAGGACGGAGCGTTTGGCGACGGCTGTGCGGCGGGCAGGCCGTGCGGCGGCTTCGGGACTGCGGGCAGGGCGTGCGGCGAGGTCGGCGGGCAGGGAGGGAACATGTGGCGGCGGCAGCTGCGACGGCGGCAGGGTGTGCGGCGTCGGCGGCTGTGACGGCGGGCTTGGCGTGCGGCAGCGTCGGGGCTGCGGACAGGACGTGCGGCGGCAGCGGGCAGGGTGTGCGGCGGCGGCACACGCGAGAGGCAAGGCCGGTGACGCCTGGTGGCAGGGATGGGTCGTGCGACGGCCAGTTCGTGGTCAGGTCGTGCGTGAGCAGTTTATGATTTGCGGATGGCTTTCTTTTTTTTCGGGCGTGGGAGTGAATATGATGAGCACCTCATCATTGGGAGGCCCTGAATCGTAGATTGTGATTGAACGGCTCAGATGGTCTGGATCATACCCACTCTCTCTCTTTTTATATTAGTAGAGATTAGACAAAGTGGTCCAACAACCCTCTTTTTCTAAAACTGAGAAAACTGAAGCATTTTTTCGGTGGGCACCAAAATACTATGCTTCCAAACTAGGTTTAAAATAGGATTTCACGTTTGTGTGTCCAAACTTGTCGTAATAAGGAATGGACAGGTTAAACTAGATTCATAGTATGTCACGTTTGTGTGTCCAAAATTGTCTACGAACGTAATAAGGGAATAGACAGCCTAATTTATTTATTTTGCAGCTTTAAACGGGAGTCACCGGAAACTACCACAGCAGGTAGTGTGGTATCATCAAGTGAGGTAAGTCCATGCTTCGAACCATGTTTCTGTCTGTATTTTTTGTTTTAGAAATGGGTGATAACTGATAATATGCCATGTGATCCCGCTTAATTTACTGCGCTACCAACATTATGTCCTTCTTTATCTTTTTTTCCTCCTTAGTAACATACGTCCATCCTAGAGACAGGCATTTCCTTCAATTTCCTTCATTTTAATTGTGTATGCTTTGCTTATCGACAACAGTTTTTCTAACTCTCAAGCCCCCTTTGACATTATTGTGAGCTTGAGTGTCTGACGGTAACTCGCTTATTTTTAAATCGCTATTATAAATGGCATATTTTTGGAACATATAATAATGAAATATATTTTTCTTAATATTAATATATTCCCTTTGTCGAAAAAATATAATAATGAAATGTGACATGGAAACAGTTAGTCAACCAAATATTTCGAATTTCATTTGATAAAGAGGAGCATTAGTTTTTGTGAATTATTATCTATGTCAAATTAAAAAATAGGCACAAAATTTATTACAGTCTCAAACCAAGTATTCCTTTATTAAACTTCCTTAAACCTCAGTCTATCAACCGACACATTACCAATTCAAAAACCGCATCAACAAAAAGCAATTGATTTAGCAATTGCAGTAAATATGTAGCTATATTATAGGTTAATAAGAAAAAATGTAGCTATATTTTTTAGGAGTTTATTTATATTAACGATGGAAAAATATTTTGTCACGGTAGTAAATATTGTAGCTACATTTGTAGGTTAATTAGAAAAAATGTAGCTATATTAACGATGATGTAATATGAGGAATAATAGTAAACGATGTTCAATATTTATTTATGTCAGCGGAGATGTCTGATTTAGTGAAGATCTGGTTTTTCTATGGTCCTGTAGAGTCCAAATGTGTGATACGGGAGCTGATCTGAGTGAGTTTGACTACATAGATGTGGACATGCCAGCTCCTGAAACATGGTCTCTAAGTCAGGTAAAAGATTGGTTGGCGGCAAGTTTAGGGCTTGATAGTCAAACACAGATCGTTAGTGTTCATGCTTGGTGGAGCCATTTAAGGACGAATATTTACTTCGTTCTGAGACCACTAATATTTCTTTTCCTTTCACTAATTCATCTAACCGGAACATGCTATGACATATATATATATATATTATATATATATATATATATATATATATATATATATATATATATATATATATACTTTTTATTTCTATTGTCAGGCTAATTTGACACATGAGGTTCAGACTGATATCGCTCAGTATGGACGTTCTCTTCCACTGGCCCTCTTTTGGTGCCACGGGAGGAGCCGATGTCCTGGCTCAGGAGGCTGGAGGGGAAGCTACGGACATCTACGCGACACTCACGTGCACCCGCACAGGAGGACGTTGTTCGCCGCCCGGTGGGAGAACGACCCCCGCGCCCCCGTCACGACACCAGCAGCGACAGCAGCAGCAGCAGCAGCAGCACATGCATCAGGAGCAGCATCAGCATGAGGAGGAGCATCACGACGACCATCAGCAGCACCACGAGGAGCAGCAGCACGACGACCAGAAGCAGCACCATGAGGAGCAGACGCATCACCGACAGGAGCCGCTTCCACGTCTATCACCACAGCCCAGGCCACCTCCTCCTGACCAGGCAGGAGGTTCGTCGTGGCAGGGTACCACTTCCACTTACGGGTATCGGCCACAGTCTCCTCCTCAGTACCGAGGTCCCGCCCCGGAATTCCCAGATTACGGTACGTATTTGTTTTCATATTTCAATTGCGACTGCGTATTTCTTATGTGCTAATGATTCCATCTGTAGGAGCCTATGGCTATCACACGGCTATGTCCGTACAACAGGCGTCAGGATCTAGATCAGGGTGGGGGAGTGACCAGGAGGCTCGGGCCCACGCGGGGGAGGAATTGTCCAACTGGATAGGCCTTTTCGACACTCCAGCATACCCCACGCAGCCGTCACAGGGTCCCATTTATGAGACTCCTCCACCATACCCCACACAGGGTACACAGGCTGACGACGACTTGATAGTGCCTCGTCAACTCGTCGCACCAGCTAGGTTGGGCTGGACGACGCCCGTCCAGCCCCCTCCTCGTGAACCTCGACCATGCAGGGTTCAGTGATATCTTCAGGACATATTCGTATTTAGGATGTATGAGACATATCCGTATTTCTATTTGTATGTGAGACCATATTCATATTTATGTTTGTATGATACATATTATCTACGTTCCAAGACATATTATTATCTATTGATACGAAACATTCCACATTGCATCGATAAATTAATTTAACATACAACTACAGGTCTACGTTACAACTTCAGTTTTTCGAAATACATAGGTAGAACAACTACTTGTAAATAATACATGGAACTCAACGAAAACTAATTCTAATCAACGACTTCACTTCCCTCCGCCACGTGTTCGTGATGGTTGCCATGAAGTCGTCATCCACTATTTTCATCGGCGACAGCCTTCGATGCACCAACACTTTAAACTTACGTCTAAAGTTGCCTCGTTTAGGAGGCATGAAATCATCATCACTATCATCTTGAACGGCTTTCTTGGATGATCACCACTCTTCGCCTTCGATATAGCCCTCTTCATTGCATCAGCGTGAAGAGTATTCTGTGGATGCCCATCAGGACAAGCGCCAAAAAGAATTCCATCCACCAAAATGAGGGATCTCTTTGTTGAGAAACTGTGCGTCGGCGGGCCAGTGCTGGAAATTAACAATATCAGATGAAAATAAGTTAGTACGATAACACTAATTCTAACATAATATAACTTCGGTACTCAGTTACTCAACGTGAAATTCATAGGCCTTCGGCGAAAAATGGATTATATTCGACTTAGGTGTCATAGGCATGTCCCGAAGACCCGCCTCGATATCTTTAGCTCATTCACTCTCTGCCACTTCCACCGCCACCCATTAATTTCATCTAAAATTTCTTCCGGGTCATCTGCGGGATTTTGTATTTTTTGGCTAGAGTTTCTCCCAGCTCACGAATGTTGCCCCACTCACTAACTAGCTCGCTATAACAGCTCTTCGCCCTACCCTCTCTAATACTACCCTTCAGTCCATCTTGCGGCTTCATACAAAATACACCACGACCTATCTAGGTCCAAACCAGGACCCGAACTACCAGACATGGTTGCTATGCGACTAAGAAATTCACCACGCACCACACTGAAAGTGCATGGTTGCCCCCATGCATGGTTTTGTTAATTAATGACAATCTCTATGGACTAATGTTTGCTTTGAGCCATATTTATAGGTGTGTCCATTGAGTTGCTTCATCTCCATTTGTTGGAATCAAGGTTAAGGGAAGAAGTTTATGGGTTGATCAAGGCTTTGTGCGGGTTGATCATCACTCAAGGCCACGTGAAGATATGCCGAAAGAGAGCGTCTCCCATCTTGGTGTATGGGGGAGCATCAAGTGAATCTTCACCGAAGCGCAATCGAGGAAGGTGGTGCGTCTTGAGGAGTTAAAGATCGTCTTCATCGACCTCAAGTGGATTAATGCGCAAGGCAAAGGTATTGATCTTGATAGGGTTTCTATTTTACCGGTCTCATATTGTTTAGTGAGAGACCGGATTATAGGATAGATAGCCGTACTATCAAGAGGGGCTCTCGACCGAATATCGTGATCGTATCGTCGTAGAGAGTACAAACCTTTGCATCCATGCAATCATCTTTATTGGTTCTTATTTGGCTCTTATCGTGGTGTGGTCTTGGTGCTTGTCATGCTTGTCATGACAAAGCCAAGTTCACCGAAAACGGTTTGCATATGCGTCTTCTAGTGCGTTTTCGGTTTTGGAGATTTTGCCGGTTTCAATCCGTTTGGAAGGTTTCACCTTCCAACCCTTTGCACAATCTCCCTTGCTTGTTTCAATATTTGACTTTTTGTAGTGTAAGCTCTTGTCGTCCTCTTTCCAACAAAATGGTTTCACTCGATTCGGAGCTTCCACGCAAAAGTTATTCAGTTTGTGGTTTCGGCTGTTTTTTAGTAACCGGAAGTACCGGCCATGCGAGCGGTACTACCGCTCGGAACTTCCGGAGCTACTTCCGGAGCCCAGTACCGCTTACGAAAGTTCGGTTCTAGACTCAAACGGAAGTAGCACCGGAAGTAGTACCGGAACTTCCGCTAAACCGGAAGTACCGGTCCTCCCAGCAGTACTACCGTTCGGAACTTCCGGAGCTACTTCCGGAACCCAGTACCGCTTACGAAAGTTCGGTTCTGGAGTTCAACGGAAGTAGCACCGGAAGTAGTACCGGTACTACCGCCATACCGGAACTACCGGTCCTGTTTCCGGTACTACCGGTCCCGCGGGCTTTCTCTTCTAGCCGTTGGTGAGTCTTTTTGTATAGGGCGGTAGTACCGCCCTTTGGGCCGGTACTACCGGCCCTGCGGGAATCTGAGCCCAATGGCCAGATTTCCCAGGGCACCTATTTAAATGTGTTTTCTTCCCCAACGGTTCTTTAACCCTTTTGAACATCTTGAGCTCACTTGCTTTCCTCTCTCCTCCATTGTTGCTAACCTTGTGAGCTTGATTCCTCTCAATCCCTCCAATGATTCTTGCCCAAACTTAGGGATTCAAGAGAGGAGATCTAGATCTACCATTCCACCAATCAAAATCTCCTCTAAGTGAGGGGAACCTAGTGGATCTAGATTTTGGGGTTGCTTCGTGTTCATCCCCTTTGTTCTTCCTCTCTTATTCCCCCCAAAGCATTTGTTGCTTGGTTGGAATTTGAGAGTGAAGGACTTGACCACTTTGTGTGTTCTTGCCTCTTGCATTAGTTGCATCGGGTTGCTCTCCCTTCGGTGATACGTGAGGATCGACGTTGAGAAGCTTGTTACTCTTGGGTGCATTGTGTTCCCAAGAGCTTTGTGCCTCTTGGGTGCATTGTGTACCCTAGACGGTTTGGAGGTGCCGCGAAGACTTCGAGTTGTGAAGCTTCGCCACGAGTTTGGGAGCCCCCAATTGAGTTGTGGGTGTGTGCCCCAAGAACGTTGTAAAGGGCTCCGGAATCTGCCTCGAAGGATTCCGATAGTGGAAGGTGAACCAATCCCTTGGGTGAGGTTCATCGGAGAATAGGGTGAGGCCTTTGTGGCATCTTGAGTAGGCCTCTTGTGGCGAGCTCACACCCCTCCAACGAGACGTACTCCCTTAACAAGTAGGAACTCGTGAATACATTCTCGTCTCCGCGTGCTTCGGTTATCTCTATACCCGAGCTTTTACTTATGCACTTTACATTGTGATAGCCTTCATGCTTGAAGTTTATATCTTGCTATCACCTCGTTGCTTGCCTTTCTTAGCATAAGTTGTTGGTGCACATAGGTGAGCCTAATAATTAGGTTGTTGGCTTGTTAATTTAAACACTGTCACATCCCGAAAATTCGTCCCTAATGTTAGTAATGTTTTTCTCCCGCCTGAAAAACTTTTTCTGTTTCCAAACGATTTTCTTCCACTTGTTGGTCTTTGAATTGACTTTGGTTTCGCTCACTTGGAAATTTCCCAAATGATCCTCGAACTTATTAACCCCCACCACACCCCTATGCCACAATTTTCGTTGTCACCTATTGATGCCACTCCAACGTTCTGAAACCCTTCTGTCTACCCCACCAAAAGCCACCGCCCTAAGTGCAACTTTAGATAAACTCTACCAAGCCACAAAATGGTTCCCTCATGCATACACCTCCATCCTATGGAAAAATATTCCATAGTCCAATACAATAATTTTGAGTTTATTCATATTTCCTATTATGCCGTTTCTAATCCAATAAATATTTAGACACCTTCCACTCATCCAAAATTTCTACAATTTTGGTAATAAGACCAATTCCACCTCCTGAACATTTCACTCCATTGGCCCAACCTCATTTGAGCAATATTTGGGGTACTTCCTTTGTAATGCCCTTTTCATGCATAATAGCAATTTCCAAAGCAAACCCTAGATACAAAAATCATTTGGCATTGGTTCTTTGACAAGATGACAAAATCCCATATATAACCACATATCCAGGATATCATGTCAAGATCATTTGAGGAAGTGCATTTAGCATGCCCATGCCATTAGGGCTCTTTTTGAACACCAATTTATTGACCATCTTACATGTACCCAATTGAGCTCAAACTTCACACAAATACTATATATGCCTATCTTGACCTACTATGAATGTTGGGGATTTTTCTGAGATGCGCAAAGCCTCGATCATTTCATCGAACACCTGGTGTTCCCTAGTTTTTCTGGATTTTTGTTCAAACCAAGTTGCAAACCAGCAAAAACCTATAACTAGAAAGTGGTAGGGTTTTAAATTTGGCACTAGATGACGTGAACCGTTTTCATTTTGGTGCTCCGAGTCGGCAGGAACGCGACGATGTCGCTCACGTCGCACTCTGGACGCCCCGAATGCCCGCTTTGGCGTCACCTAAACTCGCTTAGCCCTAAGACGCTGCCTAAATCCTGTACAGTAAGGTCACTGTGGAGTGCTGTGCATCCAGCTCGGCTTCCCTATCCTTTTCCCCGTTCCTATCCCCTTCCCTTACCTCCGGGGCCATGGAACACGTGCGTGGCCACCCTGCCATCACCGAGCTTATCCGCGACCCCGGATTTCCCGTCGTCAACCTTGTACGGTGCCAGCCCGACGACGTCCCACCCGCTACACCGTCGACGCGATACCCATCGTCCCGTCACTGCACCCCTGACACCCCACCCGCCACCTCACCATGCTCATCATGGCGGCCTCCCCCTCGAGCCCTATAAGAGCGCACCCCCGAGCCCCTCGCGCCCGAGCACCCTCACTCTCCCCCTGGAACCCGCCCTTGCCCCTTTAGTTGCGGAACGCCGATTCGGCCGAGGACATCGCTGTCGGTTCATCGACTGTTGCAAGCTCTAGGCCGAGCCGTTCTTCGATTAAACCCGCGGAGGTGTTCCCCCTGATCCCCTCCACCTCCTAGACATCTCGGTTTGCGGAGTGTCGCACCGTAGCCTCGGCATCGTCTCCGCCCGCCGCCGGTGTGCTCGCGGGAAGCTCTCGGGCGGCGCCCTCGGTGCGCCCCGCGCTCGTGGCCACCCGCAACGGAGGTGGCGCGGCGCCGCTGCCCTCCCCACACTCCCGGCGGCCGGCGGCATGCTCCGGAGCGGCGGCGGCAGCAGGCTCCCGTGGCCGGCGGCGCCCGGGAACGCCCGCGTCGGGGCCCGTCCCGCGCGTGGCCGAAGCCGGGTCAGGAACGGCCAGCTGGGCTACCAGCTTGGCGCCGTGGTGCCGCTGACGGGCGGGCCTGGCCTGGCCCAGCAGCCCCGTCAGCTAGGTGGAGGCGGAAACGGCGTTTTCCGTCTCCCCCGTTGGAAGGCGTATTCCGAGAAATGCGCGAACAGTCCGGCCCGGTTCAGAAGCAGCCCAATGCAGTTTTTTTTTTCCGAAGTGAGCAGCGATTAGCTAATCATCGCACGGCCATAACTTTTGAACCGTAGCTCCGTTCGAGGTGATTCAAATTTCTAAATTCATGGTTTGAGAAGATCTATCCAGTGGTACATGTTTCACATTTTTGTAAAATGTTTATATGCTCAGCACCCGCGTATGCATGTATAGGTATTCCGCGGTACCGGCAAATCGAGACCCGAACCCGTGATGTGCCCGTGACCCCCTAAGCCAAATGGTGTCGATCTTCGAAGGCAAGCTAACCACTTGCTATGAACACTCAGGCAGTGTTTGTTTGTTTGCATATTACCCTGTTATATCGGTGCATTTTATTGCTTATTATCATCTGTCAACTGTGCGTCACGAGATATCGTGACTTTGTCTACATTCCGTCAACTGTGCGTCACGAGATATCGTGGCTTTGTTTTCATTCCTGTAATACGATAAACCCATCAAGTGTGGGTTGAGTTCCGGCCGGCGACTAAATACATGTTGGGCACCGCCCACGTGGATTGAATCTCGCCTACTTTCAGTATTATTATTTCATGTACCTTTACTTTCCTGCAATACGATAAACCCATCAAGTGTGGGTTGAGTTCCGGTACCCCGTCTAAATACACGTTGGGTCCTGCCCAAGTGGATTGAAGCGGCTACTTTTCTGTAGAGTTGTGGCGTGCGTTGGACGGTACCATGCACCACTCCCCATTCCGGCGACGATGGACTGGGGAAACCGTCGCAGTCAATGGAATGGTGGAACGGGATCGCGTGGACGCCTCCACTAACTTTTGTAGTCGATCTGTGGCTGCTACTGGTCGGAGGCATCTCCGCCATCGCCCGGTTGACGCTAATTTATTTTCTTTTACTCAACCTGTGGCTGTCACTGGTCGGAGTTATCTCCGCCATCGCCCGGTTGAAACTAACCATTGATTGAACTAACTATATATTGTTTGAAATATTGGGTGCAGTTTGTTTCTGTTTCATGTTGATATGATATTACGATTTTGCATTGGACTAATCTGTTTCATGTTGATATGATATTATATTTATTGTGTTGGACTAACCCTCTGTTGTTGGAATTGTTGTTGAAAGAAACTGGATTAAATGAACCAACCCTCCAAGCTTCGATAGGGTCAGTCCATAGTGCCACCAATCTGATCATTGAACGCACTACCACTGTCGCCCAAATGGGAGAGCCATAGCCTATGTAACCTATCACGCCTCCTTTGATGCTACCCACTTGGCAAGTCTAGTCGGATACCGCATATTTGTGGTCGGGGCTAGTCTTGTGAAGGTTCCGGAGCTAGGCGTCGCTCATGAGTTGGGGACGTGCCGGATTCACTTCGTCATAAGACTTAGCCCGAGTGGTAAGTCGGTAGCTATACAAGGAGTGTCTTGGTAGCGTGAACGGTTATGTAATTGTATCTTGCCGTCGCGAAGCAAGGTGCATTTAGATGGGTGGTAACTGCAACCTCACGAGAGTGTATCAACTAGCAGCTAGCCTTGTTCCTAGGTTATGGAACAGTTCAGTGTCGGTCACACTATTGTCCTTTGTCGAGTCCGGAGGTTAAACTTAAGTTCGGTTTGAAAGATAAACAACCTGATTACAATAAGATGATGCAGGGAATGTTACCTCAGTTGTGAATGGTTACCCGTGTTGAGGGATGGCGGTGCGATCGTTGGGGGCCTAGAGTTAGGCCTGAGCCAACATCGTCCGTGCATTACCAAGTGGATAGATGAGGCCAGTGGGCCTAGCAGTGGAAAGATGTGGTGAGGCCGTTGGGCCTAGTTGTGACAGGTTTGTTATAATACTTATTACCAATGGGTACATCCGTTATTCGTCACAGGTAAGTTCTCTTGTCTGATCGCTGGTGCACGATCCAACCCCACCTGGCTTGGACTCTTTACTGGTGATACCCCATCATCTACTTATGCCATGATTTGTCGTGCTACCCTGTTGCTATCCACTTGGAAGGTCGTGAGTAGACACTTGCCATGTTTAGATTATTTTCTGTCACTAGTTACTTGTTGCCTGATTGCTTGACTGTTCATGTCTTGTGGTTGTTACTTGCGAGTACATCATTGTACTCAAACTGGCTTTTCATGTGGCCAGACGTGGAGAGGATTCATCTTCTACCATTGCAAAGAGATGGAGCAAGAATGTGCTAGGATCAGTAGCCCAGCCAGATGCCTGTGGAATGGAGCCGCACCAAGACGTTGTCGTACCATTATCTTCCGCTGCCGATTAAACTCCGTCCCGTGCCATACTTGGCAATAATAGATTTTCTTGCCTTGATGGCCATGTAAACCATTTGTAGCCCTTTGGGCCTGATTGTGTAATGATATTCCCGCTATGTTGCATTGTCGTAACGTGCGTCCGGATATCCTGGGCTGGCGCACGGGGCGACCGCCTTTCTGACGACATGTGTCAGAAGGGGGTGCCACAGAGCATGGTATCAGAGCACCAGGCTGGCTGTAGACTACCCTAGCATGGAAAGTCCACCCTTGCTTTTACCCGACAATGACCCGATGGATTTGACCCCTTCCTGCCTAACCGACATGGCCGGTGTTGGTCAACAGTTGTTGCAGTGGGGCTTGTCCCAATTTCCTTCCCCAGAAGACGAGCCGGCTCCTTCCATGAGAAGCAGCCGACCTTACCCCGTGAACTTGAGACCCAGTCCTAGTTGCTTTATAAACCACCCTCGCCAGCTCTCCTTGGCAACCCAACTCTTTTGAAGTAGAATCCCATAGAGGAACCATGCATCCTTATCCCCTCCAAAAAAATCTAGAACCCCAAGAAAATCGGATGGCGACCCCTAATGCCATTTTGGAAACCACTGCCGAGGAGCATTCGAGCTTTCGATTGCTTCTCTGGAGGGCCGTCAACCATATCCTTGGTAGCTCCGTTCACCCCGTGTATGTGGTGTTCCAAAGCTCAATCTCGTCGGCCGGAAGTGTATTCCGGGCCGATGTGAGGATCAGCCCGTGTCCCCGGGGCACGAACCGACCCTACTTAATCCACGGAGGCCGCATGCCTACTCTGGCACTGGCCATCCAGGTAGCAGCCTGGGAATGCCTCGTCCGTCTTCGGTCCTCCGAACCTCTGCTGGCTGAGGCTCGGGAGTTCTACTACATTCCGGCCAGACCACAGCCCCGTGGGGAGATGGTCCAAGCTGACGCCTCGAAAGAGTCCGACCCAGCACTAGTCAACCAAGTCGCCTACGCCATCGCAATGACGAACTTCAACAACTTCTTGATGGACGAGCTCGCGACCACAAGGGGAAACCTCAGCCGTGCCCGCCTACATCAATACCTAGGGGAAAGCACGCCTACTCTCTCCCGTAGGCAAGCTCGTCGTAGTGGACTTCCAGATCCCGGCCCATCCCAACAAGTCCCAGAGCAGGGTCCGATCCTCGAAGGTATTCCTGTGTTTCTCGACCCCGTGGAAGAAGGGGACGTGGACACCACTCTCCGGCTAGGCCGCACTCCACCATCTGTGAAGGGCCGTCAAGCGGAGTGAGATCTGTTTAGTTTAGCATGAGCGGCACTCGTAAGTGTTGGATGAGAGTTGTGGGTGGTTTGTAATTCCTGTGTTTGCTTGTACGCGTGTTTGTGTTGTTTCCTTTAGTTATAAAAAAATAGGGGTTGTGTGGAGTGTTTAGTAGCCGGGGCGTGCTTGTTAACCAGTATGGTTGAAATGATTATGCCATACCGATGCGATTGTTTTGGGCCATAAAAATGCAGTGTTATTTTCTAAAATGATTTTGGGGGTGGCCCTACCCCACAATGTCTATAAGCCAATTATTGGCGGCACAGATGTTTTCTTTTAAAGAAAGAACCCTGTTATTTTTTTTCAAACCTGTGTATACTTGAAAAGGTATATACAGCTTTTCAAAAAAAAAAACTAGACCAGGGACAGGTTTAGCATATCTAACCTTTTGTTTTACCAAATTGGAAAATTTATTTGTCCAAGTTAAATCCAGGTTATTGAGTGACGATCTGTGTGTAGATCTTGTTTGATATTGCCATACTTGTGTCTGGTTGAACTAAAAAAAAAAAACCTTAGATTTTGATTTTCTTCATATAACCATAGTAGCAAATCCTATATTGATTGATTTCGTGAGCCCCTGCCATGCCATCCTTAGAATGCATTGTGTGATAAAAATATCATGCTTTGGTAATATTTGTTCTAGGAAAATATCCTGTTGAGTGTTGATCCTTGTGTGTGTTAAAAATCTAGTATTGTGTAGAAAAAGTTTTAAAATATTCTAAATGTAGGGATATATTGGACCGTATAGGAAATATCTTGTATAACCCCGGGAATTTCTATTAGTACCCGAATCTCGGGACGAGATTCTTTTTAAGGGGGAAAGGTTTGTCACATCCCGAAAATTCGTCCCTAATGTTAGTAATGTTTTTCTCCCGCCTGAAAAACTTTTTCTGTTTCCAAACGATTTTCTTCCACTTGTTGGTCTTTGAATTGACTTTGGTTTCGCTCACTTGGAAATTTCACAAATGATCCTCGAACTTATTAACCCCCACCACACCCCTATGCCACAATTTTCGTTGTCACCTATTGATGCCACTCCAACGTTCTGAAACCCTTCTGTCTACCCCACCAAAAGCCACCGCCCTAAGTGCAACTTTAGATAAACTCTACCAATCCACAAAATGGTTCCCTCATGCATACACCTCCATCCTATGGAAAAATATTCCATAGTCCAATACAATAATTTTGAGTTTATTCATATTTCCTATTATGCCGTTTCTAATCCAATAAATATTTAGACACCTTCCACTCATCCAAAATTTCTACAATTTTGGTAATAAGACCAATTCCACCTCCTAAACATTTCACTCCATTGGTACAACCTCATTTGAGCAATATTTGGGGTACTTCCTTTGTAATACCATTTTCATGCATAATAGCAACTTCCAAAGCAAACCCTAGATACAGAAATCATTTGGCATTGGTGCTTTGCCAAGATGACAAACTCCCATATATAACCACATATCCAGAAGATCATGTCAAGATCATTTGAGGAAGTGCATTTAGCATGCCCATGCCATTAGGGCTCTTTTTGAACACCAATTTATTGACCATCTTACATGTACCCAATTGAGCTCAAACTTCACACAAATACTATATATGCCTATCTTGACCTACTATGAATGTTGGGGATTTTTCTGAGATGCGCAAAGCCTCGATCATTTCATCGAACACCTGGTGTTCCCTAGTTTTTCTGGATTTTTGTTCAAACCAAGTTGCAAACCAGCAAAAACCTATAACTAGAAAGTGGTAGGGTTTTAAATTTGGCACTAGATGACGTGAACCGTTTTCATTTTGGTGCTCCGAGTCGGCAGGAACGCGACGATGTCGCTCACGTCGCACTCTGGACGCCCCGAATGCCCGCTTTGGCGTCACCTAAACTCGCTTAGCCCTAAGACGCTGCCTAAATCCCGTACAGTAAGGTCACTATGGAGTGTTGTGCATCCAGCTCGGCTTCCCTATCCTTTTCCCCGTTCCTATCCCCTTCCCTTACCTCCGGGGCCATGGAACACGTGCGTGGCCACCCTGCCATCACCGAGCTTATCCGCGACCCCGGATTTCCCGTCGTCAACCTTGTACGGTGCCAGCCCGACGACGTCCCACCCGCTACACCGTCGACGCGATACCCGTCGTCCCGTCACTGCACCCCTGACACCCCACCCGCCACCTCACCGTGCTCATCATGGCGGCCTCCCCTCGAGCCCTATAAGAGCGCACCCCCGAGCCCCTCGCGCCCGAGCACCCTCACTCTCCCCCCTGGAACCCCCCTTGCCCCTTTAGTTGCGGAACGACGAAGCTCTTCTCCGATTCGGCCGAGGACATCGCTGTCGGTTCATCGATTGTTGCAAGCTCTAGGCTAAGCCGTTCTTCGATTAAACCCGCGGAGGTGTTCCCCCTGATCCCCTCCATCTCCTAGACATCTCGGTTTGCGGAGTGTCGCACCGTAGCCTCGGCATCGTCTCCGCCCGCCGCCGGTGTGCTCGCGGGAAGCTCTCGGGCGGCGCCCCCGGTGCGCCCCGCGCTCGTGGCCACCCGCAACGGAGGTGGCGCGGCGCCGCTGCCCTCCCCACACCCCCGGCGGCCGGCGGCATGCTCCGGAGCGGCGGCGGCAGCAGGCTCCCGTGGCCGGCGGCGCCCGGGCACGCCCGCGTCGGGGCCCGTCCCGCGCGTGGCCGAAGCCGGGTCAGGAACGGCCAGCTGGGCTGCCAGCTTGGCGCCGTGGTGCCGCTGACGGGCGGGCCCGGCCTGGCCCAGTAGCCCCGTCAGCTAGGTGGAGGCGGAAACGGCGTTTCCGTCTCCCCCGTTGGAAGGCGTATTCCGCGAAATGCGCGACCAGTCCGGCCCGGTTCAGAAGCAGCCCAATGCAGTTTTTTTTTCCGAAGTGAGCAGCGATTAGCTAATCATCGCACGGCCATAACTTTTGAACCGTAGCTCCGTTCGAGGTGATTCAAATTTCTAAATTCATGGTTTGAGAAGATCTATCCAGTGGTATAGGTTTCACATTTTTGTAAAATGTTTATATGCTCAGCACCCGCGTATGCATGTATAGGTATTCCGCGGGTACCGGCAAATCGAGACCCGAACCCGTGATGTGCCCGTGACCCCCTAAGCCAAATGGTGTCGATCTTCGAAGGCAAGCTAACCACTTGCTATGAATACTCAAGCGGTGTCTGTTTGTTTGCATATTACCCTGTTATATCGGTGCATTTTATTGCTTATTATCATCTGTCAACTGTGCGTCACGAGATATCGTGACTTTGTCTACATTCCGTCAACTGTGCGTCACGAGATATCGTGGCTTTGTTTTCATTCCTGTAATACGATAAACCCATCAAGTGTGGGTTGAGTTCCGGCCGGCGACTAAATACATGTTGGGCACCGCCCACGTGGATTGAATCTCGCCTACTTTCAGTATTATTATTTCATGTACCTTTACTTTCCTGCAATACGATAAACCCATCAAGTGTGGGTTGAGTTCCGGTACCCCGTCTAAATACACGTTGGGTCCTGCCCAAGTGGATTGAAGCGGCTACTTTTCTGTAGAGTTGTGGCGTGCGTTGGACGGTACCATGCACCACTCCCCATTCCGGCGACGATGGACTGGGGAAACCGCCGCAGTCAATGGAATGGTGGAACGGGATCGCGTGGACGCCTCCACTAACTTTTGTAGTCGATCTGTGGCTGCTACTGGCCGGAGGCATCTCCGCCATCGCCCGGTTGACGCTAACCAACTGAGCTGTTTATTTTCTTTTACTCAACCTGTGGCTGTCACTGGTCGGAGTTATCTCCGCCATCGCCCGGTTGAAACTAACCATTGATTGAACTAACTATATATTGTTTGAAATATTGGGTGCAGTTTGTTTCTGTTTCATGTTGATATGATATTACGATTTTGCATTGGACTAATCTGTTTCATGTTGATATGATATTATATTTATTGTGTTGGACTAACCCTCTGTTGTTGGAATTGTTGTTGAAAGAAACTGGATTAAATGAACCAACCCTCCAAGCTTCGATAGGGTCAGTCCATAGTGCCACCAATCTGATCATTGAACGCACTACCACTGTCGCCCAAATGGGAGAGCCATAGCCTATGTAACCTATCACGCCTCCTTTGATGCTACCCACTTGGCAAGTCTAGTCGGATACTGCATAGTTGTGGTCGGGGCTAGTCTTGTGAAGGTTCCGGAGCTAGGCGTTGCTCACAAGTTGGGGATGTGTCGGATTCACTTCGTCATAAGACTTAGCCCGAGTGGTAAGTCGGTAGCTATACAAGGAGTGTCTTGGTAGCGTGAACGGTTATGTAATTGTATCTTGCCGTCGCGAAGCAAGGTGCATTTAGATGGGTGGTAACTGCAACCTCTCGAGAGTGTATCAACTAGCAGCTAGCCTTGTTCCTAGGTTATGGAACAGTTCAGTGTCGGTCACACTATTGTCCTTTGTCGAGTCCGGAGGTTAAACTTAAGTTCGGTTTGAAAGATAAACAACCTGATTACAATAAGATGATGCAGGGAATGTTACCTCAGTTGTGAATGGTTACCCGTGTTGAGGGATGGCGGTGCGATCGTTGGGGGCCTAGAGTTAGGCCTGAGCCAACATCGTCCGTGCATTACCAAGTGGATAGATGAGGCCAGTGGGCCTAGCAGTGGAAAGATGTGGTGAGGCCGTTGGGCCTAGTTGTGACAGGTTTGTTATAATACTTATTACCAATGGGTACATCCGTTATTCGTCACAGGTAAGTTCTCTTGTCTGATCGCTGGTGCACGATCCAACCCCACCTGGCTTGGACTCTTTACTGGTGATACCCCATCATCTACTTATGCCATGATTTGTCGTGCTACCCTGTTGCTATCCACTTGGAAGGTTGTGAGTAGACACTTGCCATGTTTAGATTATTTTCTGTCACTAGTTACTTGTTGCCTGATTGCTTGACTGTTCATGTCTTGTGGTTGTTACTTGCGAGTACATCATTGTACTCAAACTAGCTTTTCATGTGGCCAGACGTGGAGAGGATTCATCTTCTACCATTGCAAAGAGATGGAGCAAGAATGTGCTAGGATCAGTAGCCAGCCAGATGCCTGTGGAATGGAGCCGCACCAAGACGTTGTCGTACCATTATCTTCCGCTGCCGATTAAACTCCGTCCCGTGCCATACTTGGCAATAATAGATTTTCTTGCCTTGATGGCCATGTAAACCATTTGTAGCCCTTTGGGCCTGATTGTGTAATGATATTTCCGCTATGTTGCATTGTCGTAACGTGCGTCCGGATATCCTGGGCTGGCGCACGGGGCGACCGCCTTTCTGACGACATGTGTCAGAAGGGGGTGCCACAAACACATAGTTTTATTCCGCAATTATCAAGCCCCTAATTAGAAAAAGTTTTAATCGCCTATTCACCCCCCCCCCCCTCTAGGCGACATCTCGGGCTTAGTTGTTCTTTCACACACGCCTCCATCACAAGATCTGCTGGGGTATATATAGGCTCACCCGGGAAAAAGAGCGGGAGAAGAAGGGCAAGAACAAAATCGCGGGAGGAAAAGCGCGGGAGAGGTGAAGAAGGACGGGAGAAATAACGCGGGACATTTACGCCGGAGAAATAAGCACGGGACGTCTACGCAGGAAAAATATGACGGGAAAACAAGGAAAAAGTCCTTGTCGTCCTCGCCAAAGACGACTACGACCCACTCGTCTTCGCCGATGCCGACTACGACCTACTCGTCTTCGCCGATGCCGAGTACGGCCAGTCCTCGTTGACCATCGCCGGCGACGTATGCATGCAGGTACTCGTCCTCAGCAACGACGACAAGCACCAGTCGGTTTTGCCGAAACCGACTGGATATTATTTTTGAAAAAAAAAATTTGCGTAATATTTCCAGAATTAATTATTTTTCGTGTATTATTTAAAAAAAATTAGCTAGTATTTTATATGTTTGCAGTTGGGCAAGATACCAAGGATCGTATTTTCAAAAGAACTTATCTATGCCAATGTAAAAAAAAAAAACTTTTTTGTATACTTTAAATTTTAACCATGGCCGGACCGTCCAAACATTTTTATTCTAAAATCATAGTATTCGTCTACTGGTGCACAATGACTCTTATCTAGTTACTCTTATAGTCTTATAGATTCTCCATTTAAAATTAGTGGAACTTCTAGTTTTAATTTTATCCTAAGTCAAACTTTTCTAGGTTTGATTGGCTCCAGAAAAAATATTACTTATCTACAACATCAAATGTATATAGTTTGTAATGGATACAATGAAATTAATTTCGTGTTCTGGATGTTGGTGTACTTTTCGACAAATTTTTCAAACAAAAAAAAATATACTTAGGAAAATCCTAGATTTTCAATTAACTAGAAAGATACCCCGCACGTTGCAGCGAGAATCCCTTTAGAGAAACTATATTGTGTAAACAAAATGGTATATAAGGTATATACCAGCGTTTGAAGCATTTTCCTTGGTGTCACAAAAATTACTTAATCTTACAGATAGTAGTCCTGTACGTATTCCTGTACTGTGAGATCAATATATCGATCTTTAGTGTGTGAGTACATACTAAATTGACTAATATGTACGGAGTATATCAAATTGTCAATATGGTTTTGCCATGATTAATTGTCTAAAATGTGCTTGGCATGCAGATGAATGAAGAAGAAGGGCCAGGGACGAGCAGCACGATGCAACAGAGTTGTTGGTCTGATCTTCCCATCGACTTGGTGAAGCTCCAAATCATACCCAAGCTCCCATTCCCCGATTTCCTCAAGCTCCGAGCTGCTTGCAAAGAATGGAGCCGAATCCTGGTGCAGCCTACTATCCGGGCGACGCGGCCGCGGCCGCTGCTGCTATCGATCCGTCCGCGAGCAGGAGTGGACCGAGATTAGATTTCGCAATCTCGATGAATACGACGACGTTACGTTCGTCGTCCCCTTCCATAACCCCGTGGTCCTAGACGGAGAGTTCTATCTCCTGGCCAGGGTTTTGGATTTCGGTTTGTAAAATTTACCGCTCCTGGGCGAAATGGACGAATTTCGGAATTTCGGATTTTTTTCGGACAATTCCGGACGAAAAGTCAAAACCAAAATTTGAAATCTGAGACGAAAAATGGCCGAAAAATGGCCGAAATTTGCCCTAATATTTGAATTATGAAGAATGATAATATTACTTCTCCAGAAATCTAAGATTATGTAGCCAGAAAACAATATATAACAGGATTCAACTGAATATAATAGCTCAAGAACTATCAATCTAGGATGATGGATCAACAGTCCAAATTGATAGTCCACAAGTCTAGAATAGCAGTACAGTTCAACAGTCAAGACTAACAGTCCATAGTTTAACTACATCCAGGATCATAGATAATTTAACTACATCCAGGATCACAACAAAAGATCAGCCATCCAGATTAAGTGTCCACAACTAGCCCTAAAGGTCAATATTTCATAGTCCACAAAATAACATTCAAAGTTCTCCACGCAAAAGCAACCAGAAGTCTTTTTCTACTTCACTCTTGCGTCATCGGACAGCAACCTTGCGACTCCATGCGCTGCTCCAAAGGCTTCTACAAATGTAGAAGCATTTTGTATTAAATCAATCTTACAAGTTGAAATGAGTTCACCGCAAGAAAAAAATATATAAAGTATAGATATAATCATTAAGGTTTTAGTTTATTACCTAAATTGTAATTTGTAAGTGAACTTGTAATAATAAGTTGAACCATAATCAAATTTCCGTAAGGAAAGCATAGTCAGAAACTTATAGATTAGATGACATGCAACAAAAAGAACTTTACCTTGTTAATAGTAAAGGCTGTTGACATCCCTGACCTTCTTGCCTTGCCTAGCCCGTTCACATCTCCGGTTTGCCAAACTGGCATCACTTGGCACCTCATTGTCGTTCTCAACTTGGATATCTTTTTCAACCTGCCTTGACACTCCTCCACCAGATTCATCTTGGCTATCTTCATCATCATCCTCATCCTCACAATCAATGTAGTCCTCCTCTTCATCATCATCATCATCATCATCATCACAATCAATGTAGTCATCCTCCTCTTCTTCTGCTGCCCTCTGCCTTTTCCTGCTGCTGTCCTTTGTTCCAAGATGAGAGGCTTTCTTTGTTGAGTTAAGTGAGCGTAATTCCTCAAAGACGGCACTAGCAGCATCAAAACCATCTCGGATAGTTTGAGCTTCATCCTCATTCAACCACTCCATCATTGGATTTGATGCATCGTACATGGATGTATCCAGCATCATTGCACAAGGATCAACTTCCTTCTCTCTATAATTCTCCCTCACAGGGTCTTGGTCTTCTTCAGCACGTAACTTCAAGCCAAGAAAACAAAATCCAAGATTACTTTATGTGTAGCAAAGTAAGAAAATTATTCATACCTAACTAGACAAGTGCAAAGCTAGTACAATAAATACCTTCAGGTTGTAGCGTACAGAAACACATTTGTGGAGCTTGCCATATAAAAGACGGTTTCTTTGCTTTGTGTGGACCAACGCAAAAGCACTCCAATTCCTCTCACAACCACTTGATGAAACACATTGTGAAACAATTCTCAATGCACACTTCTGTAGATTAGGAACTTCCCCTCCAAATTGGAACCACCACTCAGCTACATGGTTAAACCATAGTTATAACAATAAGATAAAGTTGCAAAAATGAGGTAACAGAGCTAACAAAGAGATATAAGTATCATAACTTACTTGGTGACATGTTTTCTGCAGAAAGGCGTGCCAGCCTTTGGCGAAACCTCCCGCGATATTCCCTATAGGTGCTGATTTCATTAATAGCCAAAACAGCGCTGTCGGGGTCTGCTATCTTCTCGATGGCATCCGTTAGTGCAGAAGCATATTCTGGCATGTTGCTCATGTTGATCTGATAATGTGTGTATGGATCAAGGATAGCAGCTGCATCACAAAAGGAGGACCGACAAAAGTTAAAAGCCATAAGAAAAGAGCGAAGAAAAGAGCAAAGAAAAGACCAAGATACTATCAATTTTGTTAGTTTTGTAACTACCTGCAACCAATAATGTGTCTTTTTGCATAGCCTCCATCCTCGGGGATACCTTGCTCATCACTCTATGGAACATCCGTGACCCGCCACCAAGATGAGCTTCCATCTCATGTATGGCTGCCATCATACTCTTCTTGAACCCAGATAGAGTGCATTTCTTTTGCGTATCAGCATATCTCAAGGCTTTATAAAGTGGCTCCAACAAAGCAAGAACCCACTCTAAGGCTGACCACCACATATTACTAGATAGCAATTCTTCGGCAAACACATAATCAGCATCATTTTTCCAAATACTCTTCTTCCAATCATCAGACACCATCCACTTCCTGAACTGATCTTTCTTTTGATAATAACTCTAACTGAGTCATGATATGATATATATAAACAGAAGAAGGCATAAATAGGAAGAATAAACCATAATTACACAGAAATAAAATGCATCATAATATCATGTAAGAACAGAATACAAGTAAAAACTAAACACGAGAAAACTAACCTGAATTCTGAGTCTGACCAGAAGCATCAATGGATTTATGGAAGAACATCCGTGCATTGCAATACACCATGAAATTGATAAGACTCATACCAGTAGGCCCAGTCCATGAGTCACACATGACGGTTACACCATAGTTCTTCCAATCTTGCTTGAACGTCTTCAGCCACTCTTCAGCTTCTTCATAATTCTTGTCCAAATATGTCCCATTAATCTCCTTTCCAGATGGAACAGGAGTTGGGCCAAGGTTTTGAGTGATCTTGACAGCAGCACGAAAATATGGACAATCAGCTTTCCGACCAGCTATGTCATTCGCTTGAAAAAACTTTGCCCAAGCTAGGCCAAGAACGTCTCTTGACTCAAGATCGAAAGCTGTGCTGATCTTTGGTTGCATTGATACTTTGTTGGCCGATAATTCCTTGTCAAAGTATGCTGTGATGCTCCGCTTCCCAAGAGAAACACGAACACCACTTCCACTTCCACGCCTCCTTTCAACTGCACGGGAGACATTCTTGTCCCTTAGTGACTCCCGAAGTGCCATCCGAACTTCTTCCTCTTCATCATCTTCAATATTTATCACCCCATCTCGGTTGTACGCCCTTTCCATAATATCCCGTTCCAATCGAAGTTTACGGGTTGCCTTCTCCCTCTTCTTCTTCATGAACATGTTCCGAGACTTCTTCATTGCAGCACGCACATTGCTTGGAACGTTAGGGCACGCCTGCACCTCACCTGGTATGCCAGCAAGATGCTCCCTAAAGCGGGTCGCACCTCCTCCTCTACTCTTTATGGGGCAGTACCGACAATCAAACCCCCCACCAACCTTAGGGCCATGGTTCCAAATAAAATAGATGTCATTGCTTACAAGCCCTACATTTAAAATTTTCAAACACCATGTTATCAATGCATCAAAATATATAGTTAAAACAGAATAAACAAAATTAACCATGAGTGGACAGAATGAAAATAATTAACACATTTTTTACACTAAATGAATCATAATATCAAATAAAAACAGAATAAGGCATACAGAACAACCAATATTAACCATGAGCAAACAGAATGCATATGATAACCATCAAAAAATGATCAAGCATAAGTCAACAAAATGTACATGAAGTTCACATAGTATTGACCTCTCCAAGTTGTCTCTGTTGTTGGCGGATCATTCCTCATTTGAACATCATCTTCACCGTCAGGGTTGCCATTGCCCCTCCTTCTGGCTTCATCAATGCTCCTATTACCATAGGGTGCACTTCCATCTCCTGTAAATTTTAGTGTTAAATTTCATAATGTAAAAAATATTTGCAGAACCAAGCAGGAGACAAAATTCTATCTTATTTGCAAAAATTAGTAATCTATGTAAACAATGACATGCAAGTTGAGAACAGATGATAAGATAATGACTTTTCTTTAGGAGAATTAATCAAATAAGCTACCACAATTAATCAAATAAGCTAGGACAATTTCTGCCTTGACCGATCAAATCATACACTAGTAGATTAGATAAAGCTATCTTGTACAAGAGATTAGAGCAACTGAACTAGCATGCACACACAAGTAGAGTGTGTATTACCTTGCTCACCATGCGGACGTGCAGCTCCAAAGGCAGCCTTGGTGTTGCCACCGCCGACCCGGTCGCCGGCAGCACGTCCGCTGCCCAAGCCGCCTTCCATAGCACTCGGGGATTGCAAAAGGAGATCGAGGAGGGGTGGCTGCTCGAGGTGGAGGAGGAAGCTGGGCAGAGGCGCAGCTGCCCCGCCTCCCTCAGCTAGGTTGCCTGCAGCCGCCACACAGAGGAGTTGAGATGTGGAAAATGAAAAATTAGGGTTAGGGAGGGTTCGGTTCAGCTATTTATACCACAGGGGGGTATCTATGGGCTATTTGGGACCATGGGCCGGGCTGAAATTTTAAAAAAGGCCGAATTTTTTGGACCGGTAAGAGCTAGTTCCGGGCCCTGACGAAATGGACGAATTTCGGCGAAATTTCGAATTTTTCGGGCGAAATCCAAAACCTTGCTCCTGGCAAGAGATGGCAAGCTCGGCGTCTTCAACCCCACCGACATGACGTGGCGGATACTTGATAAGCCCGGTGCACTACAAGATGGAGATGTCAAGCTCGGTGTCTTCAACCCCACGGACATGACGTGGCGGATACTTGATAAGCCGGGTGCAACACAAGATGGAGGCGATATTGACCGTGGCGATGGAGTAGACGATAGTGATTGCGAGGAAGAGGAGGATGCCAGTGGCTCCAATGAAGACGAAGACAAAGGGAAGGAGGGGGAGTCGGAGGAAGGCAATGAAGACAGTATCAATGAAAGTGAGGAGGAAAACAATGAGGAAGAGGAGGACGTCCACTTACAATACCATGAGATTATACCCTACTTCGATAAAGAGTACTGCTTTCTAGTGGAGAGGAATGGGGAGCTACTAGCCATCTTCAGACAAGACGATCAAGCCATCCGGATATACACGTTAGACTGGTGCAAGATGGAATGGACGAAGATGAAAGATGGATGGGATGACGACATGGTGCTCTTCTGGGACAGGAGGGGCGCCATTGCGGTTACGCGGAACGTTGACACCTGTGGATGCCGTCGGGTCTATTTACCTGCGTTCGCGAAAGAAGACGGTGCGATCTCATTCTATTCTCTGCAAGACGGGCGGTATCATCCTGGGTTTTATGGCGTGAAGGAACAGATGAATGCTATATGGCACCAACCGGACTTTGATTAATCTAGAAAAAATGTGATTGATTATTCGGAGTGTTAATTTTAAATAATACCCACGCGTTGTTACACAATAATAACTAAGTTATATGGAGACATTGTTTAACTTGGTTTTCTGTCTAACCGGATGTGCTTAAGAGCAAAGAGAGAAATGACCCTATGTGATCTTTGACCATGTAGGAACAAAACCACCTATTTTTTTTCTCTATTTATCTTCTATGGAAAGAAATCAGTAAAAACAAATAGGGTAACTATTTTGGAGTTACTTAGTTGTACATAGTTTTTCCCCTATGCATTTAACTTTCCTAACCTTTTTCCTCCCCCTTCGAAGCTAGCCTCGTAATTGCCCACATTGAGTGTTTCCGTCGAGTCAACCCCTTTGATCGTTACTGGAATGAATTCTAACATAAGCAGGTCTAGCAAATGTTGACAGGTGGGACCATGAGACGCGGAAGTGACCGAGTGCGGAAAAATTCTGAAAGTGGAACCAAGTATTGAAAGAAAATGTGCATGCTACAATAGCTATATTTTAATATCAAAATCTCTACCGCGTCACCCAGTAACAATATGCAAGATTTGGATCATGTGTATACCACTTGACGATCGGGTTGACATAGATGACAAATATGTAATCGAAGTCGACGTCGCGTAAGTAGATTTAGTCGATGTCGTCCTCAACGTGGTACGTACATCTGATCCAAGCACAATAGTTGCGGTTATGCCTCCAAGGTATCCACATGTATGAGACGAGAACCCAACACAAGGTAGTGCTAGCAGCAGCGCGTGACAGTGGTGGAGGTGGGGCGCCGGTCAGATCTAATCTGATCGGGTGCGCTGGGTTGGTGTGGCCAACCCCGATGCCTCCATTATATAGAGTGTCGGTCGACCCCTAGGGTATGGCGCCCCAACCCTAATTACGGTTGGATATGGCCAACCCTTTTGCCACTAATGGGCCCTAGGAAAATACGGTTGGGAGGGGTGGCTCCAGATTTTCTTCATGCACTTTTCCTTCTCTCTTATCCGAATTTGATTATGTTTCGTTGTATGTGACCCAATAGTTTCATATATGTAAGGCATGCCTTACAACTCGTTTTAGGTCAATAGTCGGTAGCAGACTTTAGCTAGTCATATCGACTTCCGTACATACACGAAGATCATATTGAACGAACCTTGTACAAGCTTTATGTGATTCCTTTTCATCATAATATATGTGTCGAGCTCAAGACGAGGTTGTCAGCCTTTCCAGATCAACCCCTTTCTCTTTCACGTGTATCGGGATCCCTGAAATATGATTAACATCTTAATCATAAGACTAGCCATGCATTTTCTAAAACAAAAGACTAGAGAGGGTCCAAAGTAATACAAACCCCATCTTGATCAATGACCTACGGCTTGCTTTTCAGTAAGCTCGAAAGCCAGTTTTATAATTACCCAATAAACGAGTAATGTTTGGTGACCCCTAAGTATACCATATGATAACATGGCAAAAAATAGAATACCACATAAACTATATTCTTACCAATGCTGGATCACACGATTAAACTAACATACCCACATCAAACTACATGTCAACGAGTATGTGTCTTCAAATCGGATGGGATCATACTCAATTTTTTCCAGCACCAATTATTCCTCGGTCTACTTGATGTCAAAGAGGATAAAGATCCTCCAAGGATATGTCATTAAGTCTTGTCGGAAACTTCGTGGGTAGACAAAATCTCAACGCATGGTGCCACACAAGTAACTCAATATGAGTTAGTCTATGAACAAGAAGCCGTTTTCCATAGAGATAAATCTGTCTGCCTTGAGATTCGGCAAGTAGAATGGTTTGTCAGCAGAGGATTATAAAAGTATTATAATGGATAGTATTGACGAGGTTGCCCATAGACACATGATGTTTTTGAAGGACATCGAGAAGGAGAAACTGTGGGTAGCCAAAACTTACAATAAGTAGGTCAGAATGAAGACCTTCCAATTCGATTATCGAGTCTGGAAAGTAATCCCGCCAATTGTTTCCAGAGATAAAAAATTCAGCAAATAGTTTTTGAGTTGGGAAGGTCCTCTCAGAATTTTAAGAAATATACCCAACAAGTCATATTTGTGGAATACATGGAGGGGAATCTCAATGGTAGATATCTAAAGATTGTATCCATGTGTAGGAAAAACATGCTAAACCCACGCATAGTACTATCCCTGTAGCATACATGGCCGATGCGGGTGCTCACATAGTCCTTATACTAAGACTCCACATACAATATTTTCTCGCACACAAACTCTACCAGGAAACAAAGAGCCATGTGTTGGTAGTCATTTTAGCCGATGTCCTTCCGAAATTTCTACCACAACAGATGACTCGGGTTGATGTAGTCAAGAAGCACTCGAGGACAGGAGCATTCGTGCGACACAGAAATCACTCGAGCCTGAGAAGCTACGTATAAAGGGACGACCAACTCCTACCAAAAGACCTACGGAGTCCGGTCCGACTCCTATATAAGTTCTAAGAAAAGCCTTCCTACTTATAGATAGAAGTTAGATTCATATTCAGGCCTCCTTTGATTTGTAGGATCTCAAAATAAAGGAATAAGAATAGGAATTTGGTAGGAATGCAGGTGGAAGACTATAGGATAGGAGAACACTTATAATCCTTTTTTCACGAGAAATCGAACCGCCTCATAAATACGTGAGAGGTGATGACTGATTGAAACTAACATCACACAATTAATTAATACAATCTACATTTTTACCTACGCCTGTGTTCGTTGCTTCCCTTTTTCAACAACTTCGTGTAGATTTCTGTGAAAATTGAGATAGAGATGGACAAATCGATACTGTCATGAGTCCTGACGAAGTCCATACCGACCGAACGGGGTTTCGAATCAACCACGCGTGTTGACGACTTGACGTGCATCTAGGTTGGTATCAACTATGTATAAGGTGAGGTTTTGCCATAAGTTGAGTCACACTTGTCCTATAGAATTCTCCACAATGTGTAAGGTGCACTTTAGTGATAAGGTGAGACCCACGTGTCTTGTCATATTGCTATATGCAAGAGAGAGAGTTGGGAGGAAATCAATTTTCTATTTTTTATGGTAGACCATAAGTTTGAGGTGCACCTTAACCTTTTTTTTTTTTTGCGAATCAAGAGCTTCATTAATTAATTAGCGGGCTTGCAATCGTTATGCAGACAATTGACAATAAAACTAGGGACATAATTAATCCAAATACACCTCCTTCTACTTGCCGATGCCTGCTTAGCACAAAGATGTGCTCCTTCATTAGCTTCCCCTCCAATATAGTTTAATCGGAACGAGATAAAATTGCCGCTAAGCTCTTCAACCTCATGGATGATCGACACTATCTCGGATCGATCTTTCTCCCTGTCCAACCATCTCTTGATGACTTCAGCGCAATCAGTCTCAACTATTACGTGAGATATGCCCATCTCGTATGCAAGTTTAACTCCATCACGTACAGCTAATGCCTCCATAGCCATAGCATTAGCTGCATTGCCTGACCTCGACGCATGGCTCCTGCAAATGATACTGTGTCTCAAAAGATCAAGTCTAAATTGCTAGCAGCCACCGGTGACAGGAATTTTCAAAATGAATGTAGATGCTGGTTTTCGGGTGGAAGCAGATGAGGGTTCAAGGGGGGCGATCTTACGAAACCTTATAGATAGGCCTATTTTCTCCACATTGTATAAGGTAAACTACAAACAATGTCACGTAAAATTTAAAGTGTGGTTTTTCACATATTGCGGCTAGGTATTGGCGTGATGGCGTGCGAACAGGACCAAATCCCAGCCACAGCGGATTCCCTGTCAGCCCTCTGCCGATGTACTCGGCCGTTAACCTCCGGAAAGCCCCCAAACCCAATTCAAATTCCAGACCCTGACGGTGGGTTCATAGCCGACGGCGGCCACCCACGCCGCAGCGTCCCCCCCTCCCATCCCCGACGCAGCCGGCGTCCACTCGACGGTCCAAGATCCAGGCTATTCCCCACATCTAGGCCCGACGCCCGGACCCCAAATCCCGGCAATTCCCCCTCCACCTCAAGCTTCCCCCCTCGCCCCGAAACCTCGCAGATGGCGCCGGGGAAGCCGAAGCAGCTCGGGGTGCGTCTCCCCGAGAACGAGGAGGTTGCGCGTCTGCTCCTGGAGAAGCACCGGTCGATGCTGGAAAAGGGCCTCACGGACAACCTCAGCCTCACGCTCTCCACCGCCTATCGCAACGTCTGCGCCGCCAAGGAGCACATCCGGACCCTCAAGGACCTGTTAAAGATCAAGTACGCATCTTTCTTTCCGTACATCTCCGCTGTTTCTTGGATTTTCGTTCTTGACTTCTTGGGGGTAAAGGTCGCATTAAGGCTAGGGTTTGGCCGATTTAGCTCTGGTTTGGGGTGCGCAATGTAGCGCTTTTGTTCCATAAGTAGACGGAAAATCAGGTTTAGTTTGACTGAATGCTTTAAGACGTATGGATCGCTTTGTAATTTTCGTGTGCGGATAGTTTGGTTGCGTTCAACATCAAAGATTTGATTTTGGTTTGGTGAATACTACATAATTAGAGAGATTTGAACTGTCGTGAACTGATCTGATCATCCATGAACCCAACGTGACATCACTTTTAGTTTCGATATGTTATTTCACTCTGTTGTAAAGCATGCGTTGCTGCAATATGTGTGACAAAACCGATTTTAGGTACCATAGGTGGAAGGTACAGATTTTTATATGATATAAAAGCGGTGATTCCCCTGATTCCATCAGCAGAGCTATAGTTGAGAGGGTAGTGGTATGACAAATGACCATTACGTAGACGCGCTGTGCCATTGTCTATCAGTCCCCCTCCCGCAGAAGAGCTCTCCTGAACCTAAGATATGCTCCTCTGTGTGATAGGTCATAGATACAGTATTAGATAAATTGGATGCTGTTTAGCTGGATATGTTAATATATATACACCACACTCCGGGTTGCAGTTCAAATTTGTATTTGCTTATAAGTAGACAATGAGACAACTGCTGTAACAGTATGACTATAGTTTGGGTTCATGTGGATAATTTGCACCTTACTTAGTGAGTTGGATTGAGAGATGGACATGCCTGAACATTTCACTACTATGTCTCTGTTTGTGCTGTGGATTGTTTCTGTAAATTAATATAGTTTGACCACTTTATTTAGCGGGTTCAAAATTTTGGAAAGGTAATGCATCTGGTTTCTCTGTTTCCATTTTATGTTGCACTGAAACTACAGATTTATTCCGTCTCTTTTATAACCTATCATTTCTTGCATCTTAAAGTATTAATTTATCGATATTTTCTTATTGTTGTCAGGGGTGTTGGACCTTGGGTCATCCGTCTCATTAAAGAGTCCTTTCCAGAGTCCAGCCCAGAATTATCCCCTACAAAATGTAAAGCGAAGGGGAACAAGAGTAACTATTTTCATGCTTGACTTCTTTTCTTTTCTGCACCCATTTTTTGTCTCATGGATGGCCAACGGATTTCATCTATTCAATCTTACAGATCACTGTTCATTTCTGCAGGGAAGAAAACAAAAAGATCAGAGCATAGTCCTGATCTTGTTTGCAGCATTTCTGCTAATATGGCATCCCAAGAACTGATACAGTTGACCAGTCAAGAGCAGATCAGCTACAATTGTGAAGTTCAAACTACCGTATGGCCTACATTTAACTGACATTATCCTTACTGTTTCCATGACAAGGGTATCATTGTAGCTATACAATAGAAATGATAGATTCCTCTAGATGCTTAGATATTAAATAGAATGCAATGTTTTGATTTCATTGTCATATTCTGCTGGTGAAATTTTCAGTTCTATGTTCATTCTTTGACTGTACTAATTCATTTTCTTGCCTCCTGGTTTAGTTACTTACTTGGTGCGTTTGTGCAAAATTTGAAAATGTTTGATATAGCATCTAGCACTCACATACCACAATCAGACACCAATCACCATATTGGTACCGTTTAATAATGTGACACGATTTGGAGAGAAGTTAACTTCAGTTCAGTAATTTAGTCCCTTTTGTCCAGCTACTTTATAAACTCCATTTAACTTACTCCAAATTAATAAGCTTCGTCAACTTTCTTTCTACTTTATTGTATAATGTAGCAATATCCACTCATTAAAATATGTGATTGAAGCGTCACATGTACTATCAGTTCTCCCTTTACTAATAGTTGATATTGTTTCGCCTGTTATTGCTTACTAGTTTTAGTCACAATCCTGAATTATGATCTACATTCTAATTTCATTTTTCTCATCATGCTAGATGCCAGAGTATTTTATTGCTAACTCATTCGTTCTCTTGTTCTATTTAGAGTAACTCTTCTGAAAATATCATTCTCAGCGATTCAGATTCTGATGAACCATATAAAGGGAACAATCCTTTGATAGGTACTGACTGTTCATGCTGCATAAATTCTCAAACAGCATTTGTGTAATTGTGTATGTTTTTTTCTGCTGCACTACAATTAATCCTGACTACTCTACTGTATGTTCCAAAATTTCTATTGAAAAGAGGGATCATCCAAAACATAAAGCACACAGTTCGTGTTCCCTTGACATCATTATGCTATCAATTCAGATCATATATAGCTAAATAAAAGTAATGTTGTCTAATAAATTCAATTTATTTGTAGGCAAGGGACAAACTTCTAATTTCAGAGTGTCAGATTGTTCAGTTTCTATTCCAAGGAACATCTGAGCTGCAATCTTCTAGCACAACGGTAAAAATTAACTTCTTTTTTTGGAAAAAATCTGTACTGTATCTTGTTTATTTTTCAAATAGAACTCATTGCTTTTTTCTTTTCCCCTACCAGGGTTCTGCTGAATTCACTAATCTAGGCAAAGATACTGATGGTATGAGCTATTCTATACTAGCTATGCCACCTCGTCAATCCAACGAAAATTTTCTCGAAGCTTATGAAGTGGTGTTGGTCTTGGATGATCGTGAAACTTTTGGGTTCGTATGATTATATCCTACTTACTCAAGAATTGTATCTTATTCTGCAGTTATATCTAATCCTTAAGTGGGATTATAAGCTTGTCTTACCGTATATGTGCTACTCAAAATTGTATGGACTTTGCTGCACATCCTCTGAACTTATTCAGACATATACAACATTTACGGTTAATTTACGCATAAACTATAACTACCTTGATGCAATTTTAAAGTTTTGAACTGTGTGATTGCCCCCTGGTTTCTCAGGGTGCTCTAATATGCTAATTTGAGCATCTGCCTTTGTTCTTTCTTAAATGAGCTGCAAGATGCGCAATGGCATTCTGTTCTGTAGATTTATTTTTTGTGTCTGTTGAAAGAAGATAATAGTTATCAGATGCTTTCTGCTGGTATTTTCCTGAATTTAAAGAAAGTTTGACTTCATACTTGCATTTAGTTTCTATCCTTTAAGTTTTATGTGTTATATTTTATATACATATTCAGTTTATCATTTAGAATAACAGTTTTACTACGTTTCCCTGGTCATTTTAGAAATATCAAACCACCAAAATGAATTGAACTGGTACCTTTTCTCTAGAAGTACTTTCATTTTGATTGCAGGATTACACAATGGCTTCTTATGTGGCTTGGCTACACAGGGCATTGCGTACCTTGTAGCTTATCCCCCCACCACATTGACCGCACACAGTTTCATGTTATTTGGGTCTTCCCTTTAATTGCACATCAGAATTTAGTTCTCATGATTGTTACATTTTTGTGTAGGTTCCAAGGCAAGAGAGTTGTTGGTAACATCCATTCAAAGTTTCATGTGCCTGTAGAGGTTGGTCAAATTCAGACTTATGTGGACTTGCCTTACTAACCGTCCTCTCATACCTAGTATTCAGCTCATTTGTTCTAGTTTTGGAATTATCTTTGAATCTTTGTACACCCTGATCATTAAATGCCACTACTACATATGATTGGAAGTCTAAATAAAATCATTACGTTACGCCGCTCTGCCATAGAGAACTATAGAAAAGATTTGAGTACTCTTTTGTTATATGAGCACTTACAGGGCATCTAATTTGCATAGTGTAAAGCACCAAACCGATTCTTCTGCTAGCCCACAGCTAATAATACACAAATGCTGTTCGGATGGGTGGCTCTGGCTCATATGCTAAATTTGAATCCATGTAAAATACTATGGGCACAGAGTTGGCAGACTTAATTATTCATCATCGCTTGAGAATTATTTTGTGCGGTGTCACTTGAGCAGTTTCCCTGCTGAAATGAAGGATATATGATTTCCAGCGACTTGGCCATTTTTGCCAGATTTGATTAGAACTTTTATTTATAAGTTCATCGTATTCTAGAAATGTACTACAAATGCAACGGAAAGTTGGACAATCGTGTCAAGAGTAGCACTTTGCAAACCATGTGATTATGTGAATGCACCAAATAACATTTCTTTTGTGAGGAGAGAGAATATCTGATATTTTCCGGTACTGCTGGAATGCTTGGCTGATATTTGTGGTCTGTGCCTCTTTTGTCCTGATGCTTGCTGCCTCCAGTGTTTGATTACTTGTGTTCATTGGAATAGCTCGTATAGAATTATTGCCTCTTATCAAATTGGACACAATATCCCAACTTGCCAGATTGTGCTTATATACTTTAAACATTCACAATCTGTTGGATAGTACCAAGGTTTTCGAGTCGATGAGTCGACGAGTCGTTTAGGGGTAGCGACTCTTGACTAGTCGTGACTAGTCGAGACTCATGGTCGACTAGTCGACATGAGTAGTTTAGCAATATGTACTATAGAATTACCATATTATATGTATAATTGTATATAACTATATACTTATTAATAGTGTATAATACAACAAGTGCAGATTAATGAGCAGGACAGATGAGATGATGGCTCTCATTTATTGCCTTGTGGATCCTATAATATAACTATAGGATCCTTGCTCCTTGCTGGCCTCCTCTTAGGATCTTTGAATGGGTCATGGTGCTCATCAGCTTCTTGTGCAGCTTGAGCTGAACGAACAACCTGGGCTATATCTGGCTGGGACATGGTGCTTGCTGTGAATCTGTGGTAGAAGGAAAACAAGTCCAGTTAACTTGTTTGTTCACCTAATCGAGCCCTAAGCCCTCAAGCAGAAGCACTAGAACAGAGAGGAAGAGGATACTAGTTACGCAGCCGGCAGAGCAGAGCAGCAGCCCGTGAAGGAGGGAGAAGCAGATCAGCAGTAGACGGGCAGAGGGAGAAGCAGACCAGGAAGGAGCCGGTGGAGGAGAGGGTCAGGAGCCATGGCCTTGCGGCGGCGGCCGGCTGGCTTGGGGCGGCGGCCGGCTGGATCTTGGGCGGCGGCGGCCAAGGGAGAGAGCCAACGAGCGCCAAAGCAGCTTTTGGCTCGGGAGGTGGGGGGGAAACTGATGCGATTAGGTTTCACGGGGGGCACTGGGAAAACATATTGGAAAAAAAATCTGACAGGCGGGGCCAACTTCAAGTCGTTTTCGACTCAAAAGGCTGGACTAGTCGATTGAGTCGCCCGACTCAACAAATGAGTCGAGTCGAGATGTCGAGTCGACATTTTTTGGCGACTCATCGACTAGTCGTCGACTAGTCTCGACTAGTCGCTCGACTCGAAATCCATGGATAGTACAACTGTACAATTTCTCTGTTTTCATAACATAAAAAGGTTGATGAGACATGGATCTTGTCCTCATTTAAAGTGAACTAAAAATGTTGACATAAGTTATCCATAGGGTTGAACTCTTCATGTTATCTGCCCGAGAATGTGATGTTGATCGTTCTGTTTTAATCATGTCATCCAGATAAAACGCTTGCCTGTTGGAGATGGTATTTGGATTGCTCGTCATAGAAGATCTCACACAGAGTATGTTCTTGATTTCATTGTTGAAAGGAAAGGTGTCACAGATTTAGTTAGCTCGATTAGAGACAGCAGGTACAAAGATCAGAAATTAAGGCTAAAGGTACCATCTGAACTAGTATTATCTTTTGTTTATTTTTATTGTTTTTGCTTTCAGGTTAACTTCCTATGCTCTTATACTTTCAATTTGTGTCTGATGAAGCAATATGAATTCTGTATTTTAAGGCTCTAGTTTGTGTCTTTGTAATCCCAGTCAGTGGTGGCAGCAACCTAAAACGTTGTTTTGTCCATTAGCCAATGACCAGCACAATTTTTTTCTGTTTAAATCATTAGTTTGTCTGGCAACATAGTCGTGGAGGCTTCTATAATACGTCTCATGGTTGAATACTTGAATGTAACTTGCAGTGAATATTGAAGTACCTGCCGCGTCTAATGTTTGTTTTATATATTCTTTAATTCTATCCTTCAGTTGACATCGAATTGTGTTAAGAAATGCTGAATAGGACAAGGAGTTTTGTACTTCAAGAAGTTGTGTCTTTGGCCTGTCTTGTGTGTCCACATGCTTTACCCATAGTGATCGAATGCCGCATGAGTCTAGTCATAGGAGTAATAAATTTCATAAAGCACACATATTTCAGAGTATTTTAACAAGTTTGTGTTTCACATAACTGTACATACTATGCCATAATGTTTCAGTAAACCTCACATCCATATCAATTCATGTTATATACGTATGTGAGGTTGTCAGTGTAACCGGCATGCAGGACCCACCAGTCAGCAGCCAAATGTTGTGTTGTCTGGTGAAATATCAGTACTCTGACATTTTTTATGAAATAAATGTAGTTTTGCAGTTCCAGATTAAATTCTAATCAACTAAAACTTGGAGAATGAACATCTAGATGCAATCATATACCTGTGAACTACTTTTCACCAATCAACATGACAAACTAAAATAAAATCACGAATAGTCCTTATGTTAGCAACATCAATTTACAATATTGAGTTCAAATCCAATATCTTCAAACTTACATATGTTATGAAGCTACACATTCCACAAATCCACAAATAGTTTTTCTTATAAACAGGTTGGTCCTACATTTCATTTGCACTAGCAGTTTTGTCTCACATGTCAGACTCAATTACATTTAACAGGATTCAACCGGTCTGTCATTTATCGAAATTTAAATAGTACGTGTAGTTATGTGAAATGCAAGCTAAGATGTGTAATTATCTGATAGTTATACTAAAATATGTGTAGCTCATGAAATTTACTTTTATTTATCCTGAATCGAATGGCATAAGTAAGCAACCCCTCTTGGGCAATGAGATGATGAAGGGCATGGTTAAAACCTTGTGCTTTAGCTCCTGATATTTTTTCCAAACATTGGGTTCTTTGTTTAAGTTTACAGTTTTGCAAACATGGGCTTAGTGGCTTACTAACTTTCGCTGGAAGATTTTATCTATTTTCACAACAATATGAAATGATGTTTTCGTTTCTTGTACCTTGTAGAAATGTGGACTAAGGAAGCTGATATATCTGGTGGAAGGTGATCCAAATTCTTTAAACGCATCAGAGAGCATCAAAACAGCGTATGCATAGTACTTATGTCACCTTAGTTATCCCTGCATAGACCTTTTCTTGTTTAACACTTTACTGCTCCCCTCCTTGATACTGCGATACATCTAGAATGGTCAGTTAATAAATTTGATATCTTAGGGTAGCCAGTTGTATACCTTTTTAACTGCTCCATGGCTTTAATTTTCAGCTGCTTCACCACTGAGATTCTTGAAGGATTTGATGTTCAGAGAACCACTGGGTATCCCGATACTGAAAGAACATATGGCCACCTCACACGTTCGATAATTGACTATTATAGCACGAATTTCTCAATCGGTGCCAACACTTGTCGAGTTTGCTTGACCTATGACGAGTTTGTGAAGAAGTGTTCTGATCCCAAGAAGTTAACCGTGAGCGACATATTCGCCCTTCAGCTTATGCAGGTAACTGGTCAATGAAAGCGATACTGCTAATTCGTTTTTTGGCGCAAGAGTCACTCCGTCAATTTGTCATGCAATGCAGGTGCCCCAGGTGACAGAAGAAACTGCACTCGCCGTTACCGAGCTCTACCCGACTCTTTTCTCGCTTGCTCGGGCATACTCCATGCTTGTCAGTCCTCCTTCCCCCATTTTCCAATTTTAGTCTCCTTGCCCGAATTCAGGATGCCTGTATCCCTTGCCAGTCAAGTACTATTGCTTCTAATGCTTTAACACGTCTTTAAACTAAATCTTAATGTTTGCCAGGATGGGGATACCCGTGAACAAGAGGAGATGTTGAACAGGAAGACCAAGATGGTAAACGCAGGGGCTAGCAGAAATATCTTCAAGCTTGTGTGGGGTGAAGGGTGAAATCAGCCAGCCACCTACCTGGTTCCTGACTTAACATGGATCAACCGGCGGCCCTTTTGTCACCATCTCGATGATCTTGGCGCCACCTCCCGTGACGAAGCTCCATTATTGTCGGAGATTTCGTCGCATAACCTTCATGTTCCGAAGGCAAAAAAGTAGGGTTCCTTTCTGTGTGCCACCGTGTGTAATCACCTGGAAACCTCCCAAACAGGCGGTTACTTTTATGCTGTGGACTTGCAGGTCCTGCGTTCTAATGTTATTTGGAACTTGTTTGCACGGGATTCGGCTAGAAAGATAAGTTATGTATTGGCATTCTTTTTTTTTTGAAACTTGTAGTATTGGGCATTCTTGATGAGCAGGTTTGTGTATGGGAAATGATTGGGTTCCCTCGGGGGATCGGCGTGCTACCATCCTCCTGATCCTCCGTACGACACGTGTCCCACCGCGAGGCCAAGATCTTATCCCTTCACCCGTCGTTCTCCTCCACTCCTTTTTATTTTTCTCTCACCACGCTGCCGACGACTCGCGCGCCTCTGCAGCCTGGCCGCCGCCGCGCTCCTCCCCGGCCCGCGCCGCCGCGCAGCTTCCCCGGCCCGGTTGCCGCGCCGGCGTCGGCGCTGCAGTGGAGCCGCGCACCTTCGGCCCGGTCACTGCCGACACGCGCGCCTCTGCGGCCTGGCCGCAGTCGCGCAGCTCCCCGGTCCGCCGCCGACCCGCGCGCCTCTGTGGCTCCCCGGCCCGCCGCTGCCACGCGGATCCCCGGCCCGGTCGCCGCCGATGCGCGCCTTCCCCGGCCCGGCCGCCGCCGCGCGCCTCCTTGGTGAGGTCGTCGCCCCCCGCGCCTCCTCGGCGAGGATGGCGGCCGAGACTGCTGCAAGCGGGGGATGGTGGTGCTCCCAACCTCCGCCATGGTGGGGGCGCCCGGTGCTACCGACCGTCGGCGTCCCGCGGTGCTACCGTAGATACATGCCGTTGCTACCATGGAAGGCCGACGGAGCTGCCATCGGCTTGCGGCGTTGCTACCAGCGAGCCTGCGATGCTACCGACGGCCCATGGTGTTGCTACCGACGATGCTACCGGCAGCACACGGCAATGCTACCATCGGTGATCTCCGTGGCTGCCAACGGTGTGCGGAGGTGCTGCCGTAGAGGGGCGGCGTTGCTACCTTCGAGCCGGCGATGGTATCGACGGCCCACGACGTTGCTACCGGCGATGCTACCAACGCCGCATCGCACGGCGATGTAAATTTTTTTTGCTATTATAGTTATGTGGTTTTGCTACCTTGTTATAAGATTTTGCTATCATGTCTCCGGCGAGGTTTTCGTCGATATCTCCGGCGAAGTCGATTTTGCTACAGTAGCACATTTTTGTTGCTACGAGTTCTCCGGCGAGATCTCCGGTGAGGTTCGGCGAGTCCGGTGAGGTCTTCGGCGAAATCGATCTTTTCTTTTCTGTTTTCTAGGCGAATCGTTTTTGCTACATAGGGAGCAAAAACGGATTATTATTTGTTATATGGAGCAAAAGCGAGATTTAATTAGAAAAAAGAGTGTGTTCAGCACGGACACCCGGGGGATGCGAAACTCCCGATCCCCGGGGACGCTCAGCACTGTCCTTTGTGTATATCTTGCACAGTATGTATTGAATTACTCTGGTCCATGGCTAATCTTCGGTGTCCAATCCGACGGCCAGCATCCCATCCCCAACCGCCCCTTTCCATCCTTCTCTCGCGACTCCACCTCCGCCGCCTCCTGCCGCGCCGTCGCTTTCCCCCACCCCCTCCTCTTGCTCGCCTCGCCGTACTCGCTTCTGCGCCTTTATAGCAGCAGCTAGTCGGAGGAACGGACTAGACCCATCCGCCGCGTCGCGCAGCTCTGCTGACTTGGCTCTCATGGCGGCGGCGGCTCCACTGCCTCGTGCCCCTGTCTCCTCCCCCGCGAGCCGCGCCGTCCTCTGGCCAGCTCGCTCCAACCTTCGCACGGCCGCGGCGCCACCGTCGGGGGCCCTGGGATGGCGGCGCAGGCAGCACTTCCCGGTGGTGTCAATGACCCCGGGCTACGCCCAGTCAGTGCTCGCCGTCGATCCCAAGGTTTGTTGATTGATTTTCCCGCAAAATCTGCGTCCATCCTCCTTGTCAATCGTAAAGCCTTAGCACTTAGAACGGGGATGGACTGACTGGCTGCGTGTCCCTTCGGTGGAACTTGTTTTGAGCATTTATCTTGTGCTTAGAAAATAAATTAATAAACCAAGTATCTAACATCAGCTTATCGTCTTCCTGTGATAATTGTAGGTTGAAGCATTACTAGACAGTGTGAAGTGGGACACCAAAGGGCTGGCAGTTGCCATTGCACAAAATGTGGATACCGGAGCCATTCTTATGCAGGGCTTTGCGAACAGAGAAGCCCTTGCAGCGACTATATCAACAAGAAAAGCTACATTCTTTAGCCGTTCGCGCTCTTCACTGTGGACTAAAGGGGAGACGTCCATGAACTTCATCAATGTGCACGACATTTTCCTGGACTGTGACCGTGATTCTGTAAGCATCTTCTGCTTTGGGTTATTGCATCAGACTATCAGAGTAGTATGTTTGGCTTCAGATGATGCTAACTGGGGTGTTTTTGTGTTTTCTTGAAACTTAGATAATATACCTTGGTACGCCGGATGGACCTACATGCCATACAGGGGCAGATACCTGCTACTATTCTTCAGTCTATGATGCCCTACAAGGTTCGAAGGTATTTTTCTTTAATAAACCTTTCTGTAAATATAAGTTTACTTGCAATTTAAATAGGATTATATTCCACAGTCGAATCAAGAGAGGCAGGTTGCCACAACTCTCTACTCGCTTGAAGATACGATCAGTAAGCGAAATGAGGAGATAGTAACTGAGGGAAGTGGTAAGCCATCATGGACGAAAAAACTACTGCTTGATAACCAACTGCTTTGCTCGAAAATACGGTATGTGATGCTTTACTGTTTTCTAAAATTATATAGCATATTAAAGTGCCATATCTGTTCATAAATTGTAAGTGTTTGAAGACAATTAGCACAGTAGTTCTTTTATTTATTTATCTAGCCTGGCTTACGTTGTTCATTTCTAGGGGATAGCTGTGTTTGTTCATTTTTTCCCCTGTTCCACTCTGGTTTGGTCATCTTTAGTTCTCGACTATCTGATGTAGAGATATGCTGATGTTTGGTGGGGTTGCACGCCCTTCTTGCTTAGCCCCAGCCTACAAGAGAATTCTGCTTTTTTCTGGTTGAATAGCGCTATCTGCTACTCTGTAGTGTAGATTTTCTTTGTTCTTTTGTCACAATATTAAGGTATTAAGCACAGAATTATGGAAGTAATTTCTGGACGGATGTAGTTATTCAAAAGGGTATTGTTCAAGGGCCCAAAGATTGACACCTTGGCAGTGATCCTCTCATGGTAAGTATTTCTAACAGGAGGGAGTAATCAACTAGAAAAAACTAATTTTGTAACACACTGACTGCATTTATTTCTCAGGTTTGACTACCTTTATACTGTATTTAGCAAACATTGAACGGGAAGCTAATGCCCAAATTTTGTGCACTGAATCTTTACAGCCAATTTGTTTACCGTTGCTCAGTAATAAGATTTAGAAGGTGCCAGAGGTCTGAATAGAACCCTTTTTTAGTAGGCCTTATTCAGTATTTGATTTACAGGACTACTAATATAACTAGGGGTGGCTTGTGCGATTTGTTTGATGGAAACCATATAACAAAAAGAGGCGGTGACACACTCCTAATTTAATAGAAACAATCTCTCCGTAGTACATTATACTTCTTACATCATCTATTAGACTATTCAGTAGACTGTCCAACTTACTAATTTGCAACTATACAGTATTGTTGTTAATCACTATCTGATCAGCTTTGTTGTCAACCGAAAATTTCTGATAGTATCCCAATAACATTCTTTAGATTTGTTATGTGTATAGTTCCTACAATTTTTCTCTTTGCATTAGTTGCTCCTTTGAACAATTTCTGGTACAGAATACATGCCTAGGAAAAATCACCATGACATAGTTACTCGGAGCATAGAGGACTCCTGTTTGGCTTGATGCATGCACAGTTTGTCTTGCCATGCGATGTTTCTTTACAAACATTGGAATGTTAAATATACATGTACCGTAACATTAAATTTGGCACCATGTATGAGCAAGGACAGTTACTGTCAGAGGCAAACTTAATAAAAGATTCAGTATAATTTCTCCAGTAGATGTGAGGTGCAACAATGCCATTTGGTATAGGCTACTGCGACATGTATGAGCAACCATTTTAACGAACGATTTTCATCAAATAATAAGATGGTCTCTGCTTAGGAGAAAAACACATATAAGATAGATAAGTGGCATATATGTACCTATCTCTTGGACTATTTGGTTTTGAATCATTTGGCCTTGATACAAGTTTGTTTGTCAATACCTCTGCCAATGTATTTAAATTGCCGGCTCAGTGTTTTAACTGTTGGCAAGTGTTTGTAGTGCAATTCATGCATACTTCATACATTTTCTCTTGTTACCACTCCGTGTTTGACCTTTTTTTTTTACTGAATTGACCTTTTCAGTATATCTCTCTCTTAACCCTGGTGCCCATTTGTTTTCGGGTGTTTCAGTGAAGAAGCGGGTGAACTAATTCAAACGCTGCTTGAGAACGAGGACAAATCCCGTACGGCCTCAGAGATGGCTGATTTGCTGTACCACGCAATGGTGCTTCTCAGTGTGAAGGGTGTGAAGATGGAAGAGGTCCTGGCGGTCCTGAGGAAACGGTTTTCGCAGTCTGGCGTTGAGGAGAAGGCCAGTCGCAAGAAATCTTAGCATGATCACAGGTTAAGTTGGATGAATTCTCCATCTGATCGCGCAGCGTGTACCATGGAACAGTTCAGTCTTGTTACAGTGTCACTTGAGATTTATGTTTTTCTCCTTACTCTCTCAGAAGAAGAAGACTCCAAACTTTCATGTGTTCTTCTTATCCCATCATGACCGTAGAGACTGTAACTTGCACAGCTGCTGTGTTGTTCATGCTTTGGCCAATAAAGCGGTTTCTTTGGGATAACTGGTTTTAAGTCAGGTATTTGCTGTGTCCTTTGGTCTCAAATGTAGTGTAGTGCAAACTTCTGTAAAGAAAGGTGGAGGATTTTCGTCTATAGTACGGTCTTTTTTCATTGCGCATTAAAAAAAGTTTGTAAATAGGACTGGTCTACTAGTAAAGCATCAGGGCTTGCTAAATACGAGTACTGGTCTGCATTATCAATTATTTTGGAAGGGTAATTAGCGTTTCCTGTGGACGAGACTTGCACACCGAACGGGTTGTATGCAGAAGAAAAAGTTCTTGTGGGTGGTGGTGTTCATTAGTGATACATGGAAATTTGACTGGGTCATTGTACAGTACTGTACATACGAGCACCGAAAGGGAAAACTACACGGGCGTCTCTTCCACAATAGACCGAACATGTACAGTAGCTTTTATGGTTCCTTCACGCTTTTGTTTCTGGAAGCGAGTGAGCATGTGCAATAATTTCTGGCTCTTTCACGTGTTTGCCTGTGTGCCCTACCACTACCAGCGTGAAAGCAATATCCTTTTACTTCTGCTGAGATAAAATTCTGAATTCTGAGAGAAATTTAGGAACATCACACGATTTTACTCCATGGCCTCAATCGAATGGTCAAACTGCTAATTTGAACTGAGACTCCGGCTCGATTAAGGCGATTTGCAATCAGCTAAATCGGCCCGATTAACTTCCCAGTGACTGTGCATTCGGTAAATTTTCCGTACTGAAAAAGCTCCAAAGATTCTTTTTTGACAAAGATTGCAGATTTCATTTTGTTGACAAAAACATTGCACAGTTTTGCACGGAACGCGTAGCGAGTCTGAAAACCGACAGGGACACCACCAAACGCCCCGCCGTTCCCGTGCGACCAACGCCGGGGTGCGACGGACCCAGTCGAGATCGAGAAATATCACCCCTATCCCCCACTTCCGCTCCGCCGCATGGATCCCGCCGCCGACTCGCCGGCGCCGGCAGCCACATCCACGGCCGCCACCGTCCTCGACACCCTAGGCGAGGAGGTGCTGGCGGTGATGTCCCCGGTCTCCATCTGCATGGCCCTCGTCGTCCTCCTCATCTCGCTCCTGGCGCCGCCCTCCTCCTCCCCCTCCGCGCCTCCGCCCGTCACCCCGCCGCCACGCTCGTCTACCTCGAGTCCCCCTCCGACTCCCCGGGCCAGAAGCTCGTCGGCGCGCTCCTCGACGCCGCCGTCTTCGTCGCGCTCGTCGCCGTCGTCACATTCGTCCTCGTCGCCCTCTACTACTACCGCTGCACCGGCTTCCTCAAGAACTACATGCGCTTCTCCGCCTTCTTCGTCCTCTTCTCCATGGGCGGAGGCATCGCCGTCGCCATCCTCCGCCGCCTCGACGCCCCGCTCGACGCGCCCACCGCGCTCCTGCTCCTCTTCAACGCATCCGCCGTCGGCGTCCTCTCCGTCTTCGCCTCCTCGGTCCCCATCCTCGTCCGCCAGGGGTACATGGTCACCCTCGCCGTCATCGTCGCCGCCTGGCTCTCCAGGCTCCCCGAGTGGACCACCTGGATCATGCTCGTCGCGCTCGCCGTTTATGACCTCGTCGCCGTGCTCGCGCCGCGGGGCCCGCTCAGGATGCTTGTGGAGTTGGCCTCGTCCAGGGACGATGAACTCCCGGCGCTCATCTACGAATCACGGCCGACAGTAGGCCCAGATGAGAGTTCCTCCTCCTATGCTCCGGGAATGTGGTCCGAGGAGATGCAGCCGGCCGATTCTGGCCGATTGGGAGCAAACCTGTATGACAGGGTGGGTCAGCGGGATGATTTTGTTCCTGCCATGGTGGAAATGAGGGATCTTGGTGGAAGCCGCTCAAGAATCCACGATATGGCAAGCTCAACAAGTGGTTCCCCATTCCAAATCGAAGGGGAGGTGCCGCCGTTGGTAAACGGACAGACGTCAATTCAAGGTGGGAGTGCACAACAACATGCTGTCATTCAGATTGAGCAGCCTGAGGAAGAAGAGACGGCTCCATTGGTGTCGGCAGCATCTGCCGGCAGTACAGCCCCTAATGAGGAGCATCGGCAGATTTCTTCATCAGAACCTCCCGATGAGTTTGAGATGTTTGAGTCTAGCAGGGGCATCAAGCTGGGACTCGGTGATTTTGTCTTCTACAGTGTGCTTGTGGGGAGGGCTGCAATGTATGATCTGATGACGGTGTACGCGTGCTACCTTGCCATCATCGCTGGGCTTGGCTGCACCCTTATGTTGCTCTCCATATGCAGGCATGCATTGCCTGCACTCCCAATCTCCATCATGCTGGGAGTTGTATTCTACTTCTTGACACGGTTGCTGATGGAGCCATTCGTGGTCGGCGCTTCGACCAATTTGGTGATGTTCTGACTGCTGACTGATGTTCTGTTGTCATTGTTACATGTGTGGTGATTGAAAACGAAAATGAGAAAATTGCTGTGGGAGTGACTACTACTTTGTTGGTCATGTCTCGTAACAGTCATGTAGTTATGACTACGAGATGTTGCCACCAAATTGGGACTTTAGACTCTAAGGTAGTATCAGTTTATGAGAGATCAACTAGTCCATGACTTGTCGTATAGTTCTATCAACATGACTTGGCATTTGAGAAGACAAGTTTTGCGTTTCAGTTTCATTTTATATTCTTGCGCTCTTCTTGTATTTTGGGTATTTTCTCCCTAAGATAGTGATAACATGATTGATCATATGCATTGCATTGTTAATCAGTCTGCAATTACTTTATCTTCTTTTCCCACTTGTTAGCTTAGATTTTATTGTTATTATTTCTTCTATTACATTAGAGAAAAGAGTTATCAAGTAAAATGTATTATTTTGAAACTATTTATGGGCAATGCTTTACCTACCTGTTTCAGAAGTTGTTTTGAAAGATTCTGGTTACAGTTCTTGGTAAAATCTTAATGTCTCTCATTTGATTCTATGATGGACCATATTCCAGTGTATGAACTGATGAGATCGGGATGAGTAAAGAAAACATATAATGCAAATCCTTATGTTCAAATTCTGTGACATAGTGTAGAGATTTCAATCAACTCTACCATTTTGACTGAGTAAAAAAATTAAGCTTTGTTAGTTTGAGTAGATCATGTAGATGTAGGTGCTTCTTTTACATTATGCTTTGTTTTTTGTCATCAACGCTCAAGAAAGCAATCATCTAGCTTGATTTACCCGTATGAGCAGAACTACATGACATCCTTCAGTCTTTGTGTGCCCTGCCCTTGCATATGTTGCGCACTCTCCTCGGCAAGTATACTTAAAAGTTTTGAAATGGCATGTGCAACTTGAGATGTACATATACTTTGCACTTCAGTTGCGCTGACTGTTGAATGTAGCCTCAGTGTCACATGCTTTCCATGTAGCTATAAATTTTGTGTTGGTGTAGTTTTGATATAGAACTTGATCTGTTGCTCACAACATTTTTTTACAAGATGTGGCTTGTGTTGATGATATTTTGATGTATAACTTGCCAAATACATAAGTATCCATGGGCAGAGTCGCGGTGATGCCCCCACAATGCCAGTATGGCAGTATGCACGTAATGAAGGTGTAGCAGCAGATTTGCGATGTGGATGAGCTGACGATGGGCGCAGCCATGTCCAGCCCAAGAATCTCCCATTTTTCAGCCTGGCTTGAGTAGGGAAGCGGTGTGCAAGATATCCTGAGGAGGTAATTGACTCTGAGTGGCTGGTGCGGTTGGAGTCTTGGAGATGGTCTCCGTGGACACTGCATGGACGGCGAGCAGCGGTTTGGACAAAGACTGAAGGATGATAGTGCCTGAGATTGCAGGGACTAGAATTTTCACAGCTCCACCTCTCTCAACTGACAGTTTTTTTCACAGCTGCATGCAGCCACTGAACACTGAACGATGCATCTAAGCGCAGCCCTTCACTCCCATTCAACACAGGTGACGATCAACAGGAAATGGCTAGAGCTAACCAAGGAGGCACAGCAACAAGACACAGTTAAGCATGGAAAACCGATCAATTGCAGGAAAGTACAGCAGCAGCCAATCAGTGAAAGAGGATCACAATTTCGCAGTTCAAATGGTCACTGGAACCAGCGACCATGCACCAGTCACACTTCCAGTAATACAAGTTTTCCATCCAAGGAGAGATCAAAACAAAGTAGCCGATATTGTTCACCCAGCATTTGGATCAAACCATCCGATATACCAGGAATTAAAGACATATGTTAAGCTACTTATGCGCGAAGATGCCAAAACATGCATATCATCAGGACGAACCATATCATGTCCCACTCCATAACTTGAACCTGGATCAGAGGAAAAAATTGACACATGAACGTTAGTACTACTAATACTACAGCCGCATGATCATACAAGTACGTTGGGGACAATCTGAGCTTACCTAGGAGACTGTTAACCCTAAACACTTGCTTCATGTTCCTCCAATTCATCCTATGAATGTCTGCCTGGTTTCTCCCACCAAGTGGTAGTCCGCTGGTGATGGCTCGTACGGTCGCGTGAAAGTTTCTTCAGCCAAGTTGATGCCATCAGTCCAGTTCCCTTCAGAGGTGAGAAATGTTAGTCAAAAGCCTATCGATAAATAAGGCTATGTGATGCATCAATCAAATGAGCGTTAACATTATTTTGCTGGGAAACCATTTACAATTTGTTACAACTAATTTGCTCATTTACTAATCAAATGAGAAAAATATGCAGTGTAATGGTTGTCTGGTTCTTATGCAATCTGTTCCAACTAATATTCTCGTATGAAACAATAGTGACTAGCGAGCAAGAACATTTTATTAGCTAGTAATCACATATCTCACCCATTAGCTAGTAAGCCATCGGTGAAAAGTTAGCACGTTTAACGTCCTCTAGTCAAGATTACTACTATGTCAGCATCAACTTATACACATCTACAAGTTCTGAACCAGTTAACACATTTTGGCAAGATCGACACCTCCATCATGAACCCCAATTAAGTTGAAATGTTTTTGGACACTATGTGGCCATACAATGGAGCATAACCATCCTGAAGTATTCCATGCAAGAACTATAGTGACGAATACTAAACAACTAGCCTTAAGAAAAGTTGGTAAGTCTATCACACTAAAAAGTCACATTACATTGACAAAAGGCTCAGAGGAAAACTAAAAATGGTAGAATGGGTCTAGCCAGACTGCCAGAGGCAAGAAACCAGCATAACGTCCAAACGAACAAATATTTTTGGGGCAGCATTTATATTACTCTTATGCTGCACACTACAAGCTGGAGAGCAGTCCAATTAGAAGGGCGAACAAATATTGTTGGGGCAGCATTTATATTACTCATATGCTGCACACTACAAGCTTGAGAGCAGTCCAATTAGAAGGGAATGAATTGGACATACATCACACACAATACGTCAAGATAAGAAACATAAAAACACATGTCAAAAAAGAAACATAAAAACAAGAGAATATAAAGCAAGCACATGCCCACATTCTGTTAGTAATTGCACTCTCACCCATAAATTATCAGTGAAAAGTAGTCACTTTAAAGATTACAAAGCATTTACACCTCCACAAGTCGTAGAGCCAATGATTAGTCCAAAGGCAACAAACCTGCATAATATCAATAAAACAGTATTCTTTTTCTGCATCACTCCTATAGCAATTGAACACTACAGCACTATAAGCTAACGGACCACCTAATTAGAAGGGGAAACAATTGGACATTCAGCACAACTATCAATCAATAGAAACACAGACGTAAAAAACCAGAATAATATCCAGAGGCAAGAAACCAGAATAAATATCCAACAGGGTAATATTGTTGGGGCAGCATTTACATTACTCATCTGCTGCATACTACAAGCTAATTAATGAATTGGACATACAGCACACATTACATATCAAAATAAGAAACGTAAAAACAAGGGAATCTGAAGCAAGTACATACCCACATTCTCTTAGTAATTGCACTCTGACCCATAAATGATCAGCGAAAAGTAGTCATTTTAAAGATTACAAAGCATCTACTCCTCCACGAGTTGTAGAACCAACTAACATGACTAGTATGATCTTCTCGTGCATCATTTTGAGGACCCCAAATCAAAATATTAGTGCAAAACTATCCTGAAGCAGCTATAGAAAGTATGTTGAAGAACTAGCTTTCGATATTCTTTCTGATAAAAGGAATACCACAGATACAACTTAGTTAGATACACGATATATGTTACCTGCAAAGTTGCAGGTGTGTCACAGTAGGATGCTAAGTTTCGGAGGAAACCAGAAATGATGGAACGGGACTAGTGTAGGCCTAAAGGAAACATATGGCAAATGGGCATCAGGAAATGATCATGATCGTCCAAAGGCAAGAAACATGCATAATATCAATAAAACCGTACTCTTTTTCTGCATCACTCGTATAGCAATTGAACACTACAGAACTACTTAGAAGGGGAAACAATTAGACATTCAGCACAACTATCAAACAACAGAAAACAGACGTAAAAACAGGGGAAATTGATGATGGTATCATTACCTGAGGAGAGTGCCCGGGGCAGCTCCCAAGCCCGAACAAAGCGATTGGCGATGCGCAAGCTCGGCGGCGCAACCAGCCCATAGACCTCGCACTCCACGACCTTGCGAGCACGCAAGCTAACACCGAAGAGGTGCTCTTCCAGGAAGAAATACACCACGTCGGGGTTCTTGGGGTGAATCAGCGCGAGCGTGGGGATCTTTTTGGGCAGCCCGGTCGCCTTGTAGCTCTGATCGGCCCAGATCTCTGTAAAGGTGGCCTCGTCCTCCAGCGTCCACTCCGTGGAGTCTGGATCGGCCAGCGTCCACACGGCGACCTTGGGAGTGCCGCGGCCGCGAGTGTACGTGTCCACGAAACGCAGCTTGCCGGCGCTCACCCCCACGTAGCGGTACTTGTCGCTGACTCCCCAAGCTTCCCTGCATTTCAGCACCCTCTCCGGCGGGAACGGGGTGAATCTCAGGACCGGCTCGTCGGCGAAGGGGTCGCAGGTGATGACGCCCCATGTGAGGTCGACCCACCAGAGCCTCCCGTGGTGCGAGAGCACGCGGATGGGTGCCCATGGCCGGGGCTCGAGCGGGTAATGGACGCGCTTCTCCACCCACTCCCCAACCTCGGAAGAGAAGCAGATGAGCGTGGCTTTCTTGCTGCCGATGATGGGCTGGAGCTCCGCGACCATGTAGTGGCCGCCGCCGCCAGGGGACATGACAAGGCCGAGGAGGGCCTGATGCATGATGGTTGCCTCGGGGTCGGGGAGCTGGAACGCCGAGGAGGTGGTCGGGTCGAGCACGAAGTAGCGCCGTTTGAAGAATTTCCAGCTGAAGGACTTGGTGTCGGGACGGTCGATGACTTCACGGTTCGGGGTGCAGCGCAGGTTGGCCTGGAGGAGGAGCAGGCCGGACGGGTCGGCGGCGAGGACGAAGGGGAAGAAGTGGGGCGTGGGGGTATCCGGGAAGACGCGCGGGGAGACGGTGAGGATCGAGACGCGCGGCGGGGCCGTGAGCGCGACGGAGGCGTCGCCGCCGTCCGCCGCCGTGGAGACACTTGGGATGCTGCCGAGGATGACCCATGACGACGACGGCGGCGGCGGCGAGGACGGGGACGCCATCTCTGGATGGGCTTGGGATTGGACTGGCAACAAAGCGATGGAAGCGGAGAAGGGTAATGGAAAAAATCAGAGCTTTGGTGTGGTGGTGGCGTGGTGTGGAAGAAGGCGCAGAGCTGAGATAGCAGCGGGGAACAGGGGCGTGGCAGCCTTTCGAGTTTGAACGTTCTTGTCGTGTTCCTCGGGTGCTTTCTTTACCTTCAGCCTGATTCACCTGGGATCCATTCACCTGATGGATAGAGCCACAATTATTGTAGCAGCTGCATAAAACTGCAATTTTGAATTTTGGAAAATCACGCTTTGCACCATGTACATTTTGAATTTTTTATTCTTACACTGTTCTTGTATTTTGGTGTTTTTCTCCCTAAGATTAGTGATAAAGTAATTGATCGTGTGCATCGTATTGTTAATCAATCAGAAATTACTTTATCTTCTTTTCCCATATTTATCTTAGATTTGACTGTTATTAATTCTTCTACGGAGTATTACAATAGAGAATAGACTTATATCAAGTAAAATGCATTACACTGAAACCATTCATGGCAATGCTTTATCTGCCTGTTTCAGAAGTTGTTTTGAAGGATACTCGTTACAGCTCTTGGTAAAATCCTTAGGCCCTGTTTGACATCAAAATATTTTGAAGTATTCGAAGAATAATTAGGTTTTATAAATATAAGGTATTAAATGTTTTAAGGTTTGGATCCAATAAATACCATATTTTAAAAACTAAAGTATTCTCCCAAACTATTTTTTATATGAAAACTTCAATCCTAACCTCTCTTTCTTCTAAACTGAAGTATTCTCTGAAAATGAAGTATTTGTTAGCCTGGCGATGAAATACTTTGGTTTTGCAATATGTATCGAAAATACTGAGGTGCCAAACTAGCTCTTAATGTCTCACATTTGATTTTACGATTGACCATATTCCAGTGTAACTTTTTTTGAATGGTCACTGCGGGAGGGAGAAGACCCTCAACCTGAATTGTATTCAATTTTTTCCTATAAGGGTTTGCACCCTATTACAAGATGGGTTTAAGTGAACCGGAATTTCGCATGGAGGAACTTGAGGGAGGACAAAACAAAAAAATTACAAGCCAACACACACAAAGGGAGGGGGGTGCGTTACAAGTGCACTTGAGATGCACTATCAGGTGTGCTCGCACGAGGATCATCACTAGAAAGACCAACATAGGCAATGCAGTGAGGGGTGGCACTGACGCCATCGAAGGGCATCTACAACCCCGAGACCTTGCAAATTGCAGCACCTTCTAGTTGCATCGCGACTATCCACTAGCTGGTAGACCATGAGCATAAGAGGATAAATGTGAAGCCGGCATAGTCGAAGGGCCTTAGTCCGCCAAGAGAGCAATGCAGAAATGAAGCTTGTGCGACTGATTGAGTGCCATAAATGCGAGGAGTTTCTGTCAACACCATCGAAGGGCATTTTGCATGACCGAGATTCCACCAACATCATGAACCTTGATCATGAACTCCGCCAAAGGGACAGCCCCAAGCACTTGCCAAGTGAGGAGGCGACCTGCGCTACCATCACCATCGGATTTTGCCAAGCTTGCATGGCCAACAAGAGCCGAAGGCACCATACTATCCGAATTGACGCCACCGGACAAGAAGCATGAGGTTCCCTTGCGATGCCTTCAACAAGGAAAACGACGCCCACATTCATCGTAATCACGAACCTTTCGCTCGGAACCACAACAAGATGCTGACATGAGGTGCATTCTTGAAAACCACACCCCCAACAAAGTTGAACGACGCCATTCTAGTGCCATCGTGGCCGGCTCTAGTACAAACAAGAGCAAGGATTTCTCCGTGTACGCACCTCGATTGTCAGTTGCCCATCGTGCACCTAGAGGGTACGACAAGCACTACACTTGCTGAGACGAGATGTTGCAGTCTGTCAGAGGGAGAGGAGTTGTAGGGCCGCCGTCACAATGGGGTGAATGCTGCTAGCGGATCCACACCCCTGTGCATCGGAGAGGACTAGAATCTGGACCAACGGATTGTAGAAATGACCCGCGGAAGCCGGACCTGGAGCGGGGTAGCTCAACTCCAGCATGTGCTCCTGGAGGGGTGGACACAGAACGAGATGCGAGCGTCGGCTAGTGGGCACAAAGGAGATTGACGGGGCCGCCATAGATGGGAGGCGGCGGCAGCAGGCACCGGCATGAATTTGGATATTAGGGGAGAAGGAAAAGCTTTGCGCTGCCCCGTTGGGATCTCGTGACCTTCGACCACAAGCCCGCCGCCACCACAGTGAAGACCGGTTGCAGCGGCAGTGGGAATGGGAAGGGTAGGGGGGGGGGGGGAGAGCTGGAGGTGGCGGCGGTGGCGGTCTCCCGGATCGCCCTACGTCTGGACGACTATCAGAATTGGAGCCAGGCTCTATCCATTTATTCACTAGACCCATAAAATCGTAATTTTTATTCCATTCAAAAAAAAAGAAATTGATTTTTTTATGACATGCTATTTTTTCCGGTGTATATGAATTGATGAGCTCAAGTATTTGTCTACCGACGAAAACATATCATGCCAATCCTTATGTTCAAATTATGTGACATATATAGTGTAGAGATATGTCAATCAACTACTCCCTCCGGTCCACTTTAAGTGCCGTAAGAAAATACCTAGACATGTATAATTCCTATGCACAGCTCACGACACATATTTCAGATCGGAGGTAGTACCATTTTAACTGAGTAAACAAAATTCAGCTTTGTTAGTTTGAGGAGTGGAGCACGTAGGTGCTTGTTTTACATTATGCATTGTTTGTTGTCAGCAACGCTCGAGAAAGCAATCATCTAGCTTTGTTTAGCTGCATAAGCAGAACTACATGACATCCATCAGTCTTTGTGTGCCCTTGCATATATATATTCAGCACTCCCATGGGCGATTATGCTTAAAAGTTTTGAAATGGCACGTGTAACTTGAGACGTACATATACTTTGCACTTCAGTTGCGCTGGGTGCTGAATGTAGCCTCAGTGTCACATGCTTCCATCTAGCTATAAGTTTAGTGTTGGTGTAATTTTGACACAGACCCTGATCTGTTACTCACAACATTTTGATGAGCTGACGATGGGCACAACCATGTCCAGCCCAAGAATCATCTCCCATTCTTCGAGCTGACCTGAGGAAGGAAGCCATGTCCAAGAGGCAAGAGATCCTGCCGACGAGCCGAGGGTATACTCACGTACGGAGCCCGTGTGAGGCAGGTCGCGACATGAGTCTGGTGCGGTTGAACGCTGCTTGGACGGCGAGCAGCGGTTTGGAGAAAGCCGTTGAAGAGATGATAGTGCCTGAGATTGCAGTAACTACTAGTAGAATTTTCACAGCTCCTCCTCTCTGGACTGACAGTTTTCTTGAACAGTTGCATGCCCCGACTGAACACTGAACAACGCATCGAAGCGCTGCCCTACTCTCATTCCACACAGGTGACGATCAACAGGAAATCGCTAGAGCTAACCAACGAGGCACAGCAGCAAGACAAAGTTAAGCATGGACACCAATCAATTGCAGGAAAGTACAGCAGCAGCCAATCACTGAAGAGAATCACAGCACCAGTATCACACTTCCAGCAGTACAAGTTTTCTATCCAAGGAGAGATACAAACAAAGTAGCCCATAGCATTTTGATCAAGACATTAAAAGCTAATTTGCGGGAAGATGCCTAAACATGCATGTCATCAGGAGTTCAGGACGGATCGTATTATGTCCTCCTCATGAGCTAACTCCATAACTTGTACAGCACTACACCTGCCACCTGGATCAAATGGAAATTTTGACACAAGAACATGTTAGTACTGCTGCAGCCGCGTGGTGTTTGAGGCTAGGGAAGCTAGATCATACAGGTACGTTGAGGGAATCTGAGCTTACCTAGGCCGGAGACTGTTAGCCCTAAACACTTGCTTCATGTTCCTCCAATTCATCCTATGAATGTCTGCCTGGTATCTCCCACCAAGTGGTAGTTCCCTGGTGATGGCTGGTACGGTCGCGTGAAAGTTTCTTCAGCCAAGTTGAGGCCATCAGTCCAGTTCCCTTCAGAGATACGGTAAGAAATATTAGTCAAAAGCCTTAGGACAAATCAGGATATATGTGTAGGATCAATCAAATGTGAAAATAGCGTAGCATTATCTTGCCAGCAAACCATTTACTTACGTATGACTGTATGAGGTGTGTGGTTATATATCTGGTTCTTATGTAATTTGTTACAACCGATATTCTCATACAAAAGTATGAAAACATAGCGACTAGCGAGTACGAATATTCTATTAGTGATCACATATCTCACCCATTAATAAGCCATCAACGAAAAGTTAGCACATATAAAGCCCCCTAGTCAAGATTACTAGTATTTCAGCATGAATTTATACACATCTACAAGTCGACAAGTCGTACAACCAATTAACATAATTGGTATGATCCACACTTACATCAAGGACCGCAAGTCAAAATCTTTTTGGACACTCTATGGCCATACTTAAGTACAGGCATGTATGAACTATTTTGACAAATACTGAACAACTAGCTTTGAGAAAGTTGGTAAGTCCAAACGCAAGCTAAGAAGGCTAAGAGGAAAACAAAAAAATGTTAGAATGGGACTAGTCCAGAGGCAAGAAACCAGAATAATATTGTTGGGGCAGCATTTATATTACTCATATGCTGCACACTACAAGCTAGACAGAAGTCCACTTAGAAGGGAATGAACTGGAGATACAGCACACAATACAGATCAAAATAAGAAACATAAAAACAAGGGAATTTGAATCAAGTACATACCCACATTCTCTTAGAAATTGCACACTCACTTATAAATGATCAGTGAAAAGTAGTCATTTTAAAGATTACCAAGCTGTAGAGGCAACTTTACCTCAAGAAAGTAGTTGTAGAGGCAACTAACATGATTAGTATGATCTTGACGTGCATCATTTTGAGGACCCCAAGTAAAAATATTAGTGCAAAACTATCCTAAAGCAGTTCATGCATGCATGAACTATTTTAGTAGAGTCAGCTATAGAAGAATATTGAAAAACTAGCTTTAGATATTCTTTTCGCTAAAGGGAATATCTAGCATTCCGTATAGAGAAGTCATGCCTATATCCACCGATACAACTTAGCTAGATACATGATGTTAGCCTGAAAAGTTGCAACTGTACCACAGTAGGACGCTAAGTTTCCACTACACCACGGAAGGAACGGGACTAGTCTACGCCTACAGGTTACAAACAACACACCACAGGCAAGAAACCTGCATAATATCAACAAAACTGTATTCTTTTTCTGCATCACTCGTATAGCAACTGAACATTACAGCACTACAAGCAAACGAACCATCTAATAAGGAAAACAATTGGACATTCAGCACAACTATCAATCAATAGAAACACAGACCTAAAAAAACAGGGGAAAGGGATGATGGTATCATGCATTACCAGAGGAAAGTGCCCGCGGCAGCTCCCAAGCCCGAACGAAGCGGTTGGCGATGTGCAAGCTCGGCGGCGCAACCAGCCCATAGACCTCGCACTCCACGACCTTGCGAGCACGCAAGTTCACACCGAAGAGGTGTTCTTCCAGGAAAAAGTACACCACGTCGGGGTTCTTGGGGTGAATCAGCGCCAGCGTGGGGATCTTGTTGGGCAGCCCGGTCGCCTTGTAGCTCTGATCGGCCCAGATCTCTGTAAACCTCGCCTCATGCTCCAGCGTCCACTCCATGGAGTCTGGATCGGCCAGCGTCCACACACTAATCCTCGGAGCACTGTTGCCACGAGCATGCTTGCTCATGTACGTGTCCACGAAACGCAGCTTGCCGGCGCTCACCCCCACGTAGCGGTACTTGTCGGTGACTCCCCAAGCTTCCCTGCATTTTAGCACCCTCTCCGGCGGGAACGGTATGAATCCCAACACCGGCTCGTCGGCGAAGGGGTCGCAGGTGATGACTCCCCATGAGAGGTCGACCCACCAGAGCCTCCCGTGGTGCGAGAGCACGCAGATGGGAGCCCATGGCCGGGGCTCGAGCGGGTAATGGACGGTCTTCTCCACCCACTCCCCAACCTCGGAAGAGAAGCAGAGGAGCGTGGCCGTGTCCATGCCGATGATGGGCTGGAGCTCCGCGACAATGTAGTGGCCGCCGCCGCCAGGGGAGACGACAAGGCCGAGGAGGGCCTGATGCATGATGGTTGCCTCGGGGTCGGGGAGCTGGAACGCCGAGCCGGTGGTCGCGTCGAGCACGAAGTAGCGGCGGTTGTCCAATTTCAAGAAGACGGACTTGTTGTTACTTGTTAGGCTGGTCGATGACTTCACGGGTCGGGGTGCAGCGCAGGTTGGCCTGGAGGAGGAGCAGGCCGGAGGGGTCGGCGGCGAGGACGAAGGGGAAGAAGTGGGGTGTGGGAGGATCCGGGAAGACGCGCGGGGAGACGGTGAGGATCGAGACGCGCGGCGGCGCCGTGAGCGCGACGGAGGCGTCGCCGCCGTCCGCCGGCGTGGACACACTTGGGATGCTGCCGAGGATGACCCATGACGACGACGGCGGCGGCGGCGAGGACGGAGACGCCATCTCTGGATGGGCTTGGGCTTGGACTGGCAACAAAGCGAAGGAAGCGGAGAAGGCTAATGGAAAAAAGACAGAGCTTTGGTGTGGTTGGGTCTGTGGTGGTGTTGTGGGATGGGTGGTGGCGTGCTGCGGAAGAAGGCGCAGAGCTGAGATAGCAGCGGGGAACGGGGGAGTGGCAGCCTTTCGAGTTTGAACGTTTCTTGTCGTTTTTCTAGCTGCTTTCTTTACCTTCAGCCCGATTCACCGGATGGATAGAGCCACAATTATTGAAGCGGTTGCATAGAACTGCAATTTTGAATTTGCACCATGTACATTTCGATTAACTTTCTATCAGGTTTTGTAAATAAAAAATAAATTACAACCATTATGGCCGAGACAATCAAGTCATGATCATAGTCTAGTACTCCGACACTTTTCCGAGAAAACAAAAGACTTTTGTGTTTCATTTCATTGAAAGGAGAGTTTGAGTTACATTCCTCCTAGGACGTGAGTGTGGCACTAAGTCATACGACGCCGTATTTGGCCCAGACTTTTGCTTCGTACTTGATTTTTTCCACTAAAGCGGGAAGTGAAGAGCAAGCTCTATCGAAGACGTGGTCGTTGCGGTGCTTCCACAACATCCAAGGGATGAGCAAGGTAGCGGAGGCGAGCCCCTTGTGCATCGGCTTAGGGGTGAGCTGTCTCATGGAGCGCCGACGGTCATTGAGCGAGGCCTCGATGTCTGGAGCACGGCATGTCATTCACAGCCATGCCAGCACCTCGTACCAGGACTGCCTGGCGAAAGGGCTGGCGAGGAGGAGGTGGTGCATGGTATCTGGCACCTGGTCACAGAGGGGCAATGCAGTTTGTTGTAAGGGGCGGAGCTCCACTTAGGGCAACGTAGGGATGTCGCCCTACAATGATTTTTTTTTTGAAAACATTAAGATGCCGTGTTTTTTCTGGGGAATTTTTTGTTTGTCCTACATTTGTTTTTGCCCATTTCTTTTTTGCCACTCTAATTTTTTACATTTTGGTTTTGCCCTTTCGAGCAGCAAAAACAAAAGCAAAACAAAATTTCATCATTTTCATTTTGCTTTTGCCCCGTGGAGGGAAAAAATGATGTATTACCAAGAACTGGCGGGGCAAAAGCAAAATGTCAAAATTTAGAGTGGCAAAAGTAAAATGGGTAGAAACTAGTGTGGCCAAAACAAAAATTTCCCTTTTTCTGAACGATCTGAGTGGTCGTACGTCAAAAATGGACTTTGTATGAGAAAGTTATGCTTGTTTAAGTGAACACTACGCAAAATTGATTCCGAACCGAAAGGGATTACGTCTAGGGTATTTAAGGAGGATTTGAGGGTATTTTGGCCAATTTATGGGAGTACAAAACCAACTCAAGTTATGTGATGGATCATGTTATGGTTTAAGTTTTTCTTTGGTTAAGGATGTGAGGATGTGTTTTCTCAATTGGAGAAATGATGGTTGATAGACTCTCCTGGAAGATGTCAATTTGTGTAAGAAATCACAATATGGATGAAATGGTAATAGAATATGGGGGGAGAGGGGGCAAGAAAAGGGGGAAGACATCAGGTCATTGTTGGTTATTTTTACAGTGGCGACACATTCTATGTTGCTATAGACTATTATAACGGATTTTGACCATCGCTTAAATGAGCTATCATCAGAGTTGCTTCAAAAGTTCTCTTGTCTTGACTCAAGACACTCATTTCGCAGGTTCAATATGAATATCTTGCTCGTCTTACAGAGATTTATCATGGGGTTTGTATAATTATAAGTATGAGCATATACAAGATAACCGTGAGATATTCATTACTCATACGTGGAAAGTTGAAGACCTTAGAAATTGTCTTAATTTATATTTGAAAGGAACATAATCTTTGCTACGGTTTATCGTCTCATTGACATGATGTTGCTTTTACCGGTGGCGACGATAATAGCTGAAAGTGGCCTTCTCGGTGATGAAGATCATCAAGACTGAGTTGCGCAACACGATGTCCATGATAATCTTTTGATGACTTGATGATGTTCTACATCGACCGATGGATATTCAAAAGTTTTGACTGATAAAATTGCGGAAGATTTTTTGCCATGCCTTAGGACTTCTATATGTTGTTAAAGCTTCCTTATTCATATTCTTTTAGGTTTTACTTATGATTAAATATTTTTTATTTCGAATATAATAATTGATTATGTTAAAATCGTATATAGTACTAATGTATCGGGCACTATTTTGATCTTCCGTCATTTTTCTGAGTTCAGCCTACCTCCATTTTTTTCTGTCCTCCGCTGTGTGTAGTCCGTGTCAAGCTAGGCGATCTGCGGTCCAGCATGTGTTGAGATGGGCGAGCCAGTGCAAGGGCTTAAAGTACTGCTACACTTACTAGCATATTGCTAGAGCATCTCCGAGAGCATATCAAAATTTTAGATAGCCAACCGGGTTATGGCTATAGAAAAGACAAGGTTTGGTACTCTGAAAAAATTGTGTTTTCTAGCATACACAAAACAGGATCGCCAAATCTGAAAATGCATAAACTAAAAGGTATACAAAAAATAATTGACACAATGACCTTGAACATAAAAATAAATTCCAATTCCTTAGGCCCCGACTACGCGAGCGCTTGATCTTTGCACCCACCTGAGACCGCAAAGCCGGCGTAGGAGTGACCGGAGCCCTTACGGTGAACTGTTGGAGTGAGGAGAGGCGGGCTGCCGAAATAAGGGAGGCGCGGCGCGATAGCCAGAGTTAAGGGGGGAGGGGGCGAAGTTAAGGGGTCGCGATGATCGGGGGTAGGGGAGCAGCTCCTGACCGAGCAGCATGCGGGTGAGAAGCTCCGAGTACTTCTGTCTCCAATGGCGGTGGTGTAAATTCTTCCATGGTGGTGGTCGGAGATGGCGAGAGCGCTGCTGGGTATGTAACCAAAGTTTTTTTTTTTCAATATAGCCATATCATACGTAGCATTGTTTTTTGGGTCTAGGCCCACTTATATGAGTATGATACGTATGTAACAAGTCTGTAAATATAGCAAGTTGGAAAAAAAATCTTTGGTTACGTAGCATTGTTTTTTGGGTCTAGGCCCACTTATATGGGTATGATATTGGAACGATTTTACCGCTCCCAATACCCAAAACACAGCTATGCTATTACACACACATCTCGGAATTATTGATGGGAAGGAAAGTTCCTCCACAAAAGTTCCCAACAACTATATGATTGACACACCAGTCGACAACAAAACTCCTAACAATCTGCCACGTAAGTGTAAGCGTATAGTTTTTAGTCAAAGTCAAACTTTGTATAGTTTGATCAAGTATATTGATAGAAATATAGACATCTATAATACCAAATTGATATAACAAAATCATCATGAAATATTTTTTACGTTATATGTATTTAGTATTGTAGGTGTTCATATTTTTGTAAACTCTTGGTCAAAGTTTTGAAAGTTTGATTTTGACCCAAAAAACTATATGCAACATACTTTGAGGGAGGGTACGTCTTCACACTTGAGTAGCATGCAGAGACCCAACAGTTAACTAACCATGGAAGCGTGTTTGTAATTACCATTAGACACAGGTGACGATCAACAAGAATGGCTAGAGTTTATCAATACAAATTAGGCATGGTACACCAATCAAACGCAGAAAAGTAAAGCAGCAACAAATAACTTATTAAGAGAATCACACCTTCGCAGTTCAAATGATCACTGGAACCAAGTCACACTTCCAATACAAGTGTTCCATCCAAGAAAAGATAAAAACTAAGGAACCGATAGTGTTTCCACAACATTCCGATCACCATCTTCTACACAAAGAAACATGTGAAGCAACCTTGTGCGATCTTTCCGCCAGGACGGACCAAATACTACAGCCACTCCATAACTTGAAATCAGCACTACACCTGCTACCTGGACGAAATGAAATTTGACACAAGAACATTAATTAGTAGCACTTCAAAATCTAGAGTAGCACTATCATGCAGGTTGGGGAAAGTGAGCTTACCTAGGAGACATTTAGCCATAAACAGTTGCTTCATGTTCCCCGAGTTCATCCTATGAATGTCTGCCTGATAGTACCCACCATGTGGTAGTCCCCTGGTGATGGCTGGTATGGTCGCGTGTAACTTTCTTCAGCCAAGTTGAGGCCATCAGACCAGTTCCCTTCAGAGATGAAAAACATTAGTCACAATCCTTTCAACAAATCAATCGAATGAGAAAGTAATCCCATTTACACCAAAATTCATACCATCAGACCAGGCGACCAGCTGCATATTACACCAAACATTTACATTATCATATGAAGCATGGAGATTACGGACATTCTATTAGTAATCACATTCTCACCGGCCCATTCATAGATCACGTTGATTACAGTGCTAAAAGGCTAGAGCAAAATAAAAACAGGGCAAAGGGATGACGGATTGATGGTATCATTAACCTAATTCGAAGGGGAAACAATTGGACATTCATCACACCTATCAACAGAAAACAGACATGAAAACAGGGGAGAGGGATATGATGGCATCATGCATTACCTGAGCCTGAAGAGAGCGCCCGCGGCAGTTCCCAAGCCCGAACGAAGCGGGTGGCGATGTACGAGCTCGGCGGCGCAACCAGCCCATACACCTCGCAGTGCACGACCTTGCGAGCACGCACGTCGACACCGAAGAGGCGCTCTTCGTGGAAGAAGTAGACCACGTCGGGGTTCTTGGGGTGAATGAGCGCGAGCCTGGGGACCTTATTCGGCAGCCCGGTCGCCTTGTAGCTCTCGTCGGCGCAGATCTCAGTAAACCTCACCTCCTGCTCCAGCGTCCACTCCGTGGAGTCTGGATCGGCCAGCGTCCACACGCCGACCATGGGAGTGCCGCCGTCACGAGCAGGCCTGCTCATGTACGTGTCCACGAACCGCAGCTTGCCGCCGCTCACCCCGACGTGACGGAACATGTCGGTGTACCCCTTGGCTTCCCTGCAAGCAAGGACCTTCCCCGGCGGGAACGGGACGAAGCTCAGGACCGGCTCGTCGGCGAAGGGGTCGCAGGTGATGACGCCCCAGGAGAGGTCGACCCACCAGAGCCTCCCGTGGTGCGCGAGCACGCAGATGGGAGACAGCGGCCGGGGCGGGAGCGGGTAACGGACGCGCTTCTCCACCCACTCGCCGACCTCCGTGGAGAAGCAGAGGAGCGTGGCCTTGTCGCTGCCGATGACGGGCTGGAGCTCCGCGACCATGTAGTGGCCGCCGCCGCCGGGGGAGGCGACAAGGCCGAGGAGGGCCTGGTGCAGGATGGTGGCCTGCGGGTCGGGGAGGTGGAACGCCGAGCCAGTGGTGGCGTCGAGCACGAAGTAGCGCGACTTGGTGTCTTTCCAAGTGACGGACTGGTCGCCGGGACGGTCGATGACCTCACGGGTCAGGGCGCATTGCAGGTTGGCCTGGAGGAGGAGCAGGCCCGAGGGGTCGGCTGCGAGGACGAAGGGAAAGAAGTGGGGTGTTGGGGGGTCCGGGAAGACGCTTGGAGAGACGGTGATGATCGAGACGCGCGGCGGCGCCGTGAGCGCGACGGAGACGTCGCCGCCGTCCTCCGGTGCGGAGACGCGAGGGATGCTGCCTAGGATGACCCACGGAGACGACGGCGGCGCGGAAGGAGACGCCATTTGGGGTTGGCCTAGCTTGGGCTGGGAAAGACTAAACGGCTATGGATGGAAATCGCAGAGCGGAGCGTGGTGCGTGGTGTGGTCTGGTGGGCGTGATGGGTAGCGTGATGGGGAGTATGAAGAAAAGCGCAGAGCTCAGAGAGCAGCGGGAAACAAGGGCGTGGCAGCCTTTCGAGTTTGAACGAACGTCTCGACTCGGCGCTACCGCGCTACTCCTGTAGACAAATGTCCTTTCTCCTGTTGTTTTCTACAGGTGCTCTCTTTACCTAGGCTAGGAGGCTATGGAGCAACATTATTGAAGCGCTACAGTTTTGAGTAAGTCGCACTTGGCATCGTGTGCACTACCATCTGATCCAGTTTTGTTAACCAGTTGATTCAGTTTGCATAAGGTTTTGAATTTTTAGTAAATCGCACTTCTCATCTTGTGCACTACCAACTGATTCACTTTCCATCAGGTTTTGAATTTTGAGCAAATCGCAATTCATTGATGCATCACGAGCCAAGAACTTGTTCAGCTGTGCGCGCACGAGCTAGTACCATGCAACCTTACCACCAATAAATAGGGCAAATGCTATTTTGCCATATTTGCGGCCCGAGAGGCTCCCCACTGGCCGACCCATTTTGCCATTTTCGATTATTTTGATCTTTCTCCTTTCTTTTTGTTTTATTATTATTTTATTTTGTTTTGTTTTGTTTTTCAGTCTCCTTTTCTGTTCTTGACAATTTTGGCAGCTGCAGATTTTTCTTTAAAAAAAAATTAGATTTAAAGAATGTTCATATTTTGAAAACGTTCAGGTTTGAAAAAATGCTCGAACTTTATGTTAGTTTTTTTAAACCGTTCATATTCGAAAAATGATTATATTAAAAATATTAAATTTATTCAAAATTAAAAAACATTCAGATTAAAAAATGTTCATTAATAACCATTTAAAAAATATTTTGATTTTAAAAATGTTGACATTTGAAAGTTATTCAGATTAAATATTCAAATTTGAAAAAAGTTTTAGCTTTTAAAAATTATTCAGATAGAAAAATGTTTTGTGATTGTTCAAATTAGAAATCTGTTAAATTTTGATTTTTTTTTTCAAAATTAAAAAACCATATTTAAAAATATACGTTCAGATTTTCAAACACAAAATCCAGATTCTGAAAATATTTTGTTTCTTTAAAAATTAGTTTTGTAAAATATTTGGATTTTTTAAAAGCGTTTAGAATTTAAAAATGAAAGAGGAAATAGCTGATGGACTAGTCGGCGGGACGGTCGATCACTTCACGAATCAGGGCGTATTGCAGGTTGGCCTGGAGGAGGAGAAGGTCCGAGGGATCGGCTACGAGGACGAAGGGGAAGAAGTGGGGTGTTGGGAGGGGGGGTTGGGTTCGGGAAGACGCTCGGAGAGACGGTGAGTATCAAGACGCGCGGCGGCGTCGTGAGCGCGACGGAGACGTTGCCGGCGTCCTCTGGTGCGGAGACGTGAGGGATGCTGCATAGGATGACCCACGACGGCGGCGCGCCCATCTGGGGTTGTGCTGCAAGGAAGCGGGGATCGAAATGGCAGAGCGGAGCGGGAGCGTGCTCTGGTCTGACGGGTGGCTGGGATGGGTAGCGTGGTGTTGAAGAAGTCGCAGAGCTCACAGCCTCAGTCACAGGGCGTGGCAGCCTTTCGAGTTTGAACATCTCGTCTTGTCTCGGCTTGGCTTCAATGCTACTCCTATAGACAAATGTGCTTTATCGTGTCCTTTTCTACAGGTGCTTTCTTTAGCTAGGAGGCTATAGAGCAACATTATTGGGAAGCAATGCAAATATCTTTCGCACTCCTTTTTCATATTATCATAGAAACTAGTTTAAAATAATACTCCCTCGGATCTGATTTAAGTGTCACAAGTTAAGTTATCATTTGTACGTATACAGTTCAATTCTCACGACACATATATCGGATCGGAGTGAGTAACAAAAATGGGGGTGGAGTTTTGGCATCCAGAAGCATATGCTTCCGGTTTAAAAAATGTATTTTAACTAAAATTTGAAAGTTTTAAATTCGGACAAAACGTTTCGTGCGTAGATCTCGACATTTCATATGCTCATGAAGTCGTCTTACGGAAAACCGATAATATTTGTGTCTTGTGTAAAAAGATAAAATTTGATGTAAAAGAAGGCTTTTCACGAGACATTTTTTGTCATTTTTACACATGTCACAAAAAATATCGGTTTTTAGCCCGTTTTTACTATTGCGGTCCTTAGGACGAGTTATTAGAAACTAGATCCCATACATATATGTTTCCTCAACTAGTCATCTACCGCAACTTTTCCCTATAAAATAGTTTTTTTCATAGAAGCAACTTTTTACTATAAACTTGCACAAAAAGCAACTTTGTACTATAAACATGTTTTTTTCTCACAAACACGGGAAAAATTAAGGAGGATGGAGGCTTATTTTTTTATTAAAAATAACTTTACTTTCAAATCATGTGTTGAATTACAAAACTATTTCACCATTGTGTTTCTGTTCACCAGATTTTTAAGAACAAAATCTCTTATTGAAAATTTCGAATTAATATTTTCTATAAACAACTTAGTATTATAAAACGTGCTTTTCTATCACAAAATCAACGGTGTACTGTAAATTGACACGAAAAGTACCTTTCTACAGTAGACTTGCTTTTACATGACACACACGAAAAAAAAAGTAAGGTGGAAGGGAGTTTGTTTTTATTCTAAACAATGGCCAACTTATCGTTTTATGAGATAAAAATCATGCTTGTTTTGCAATGTTTTCTATCGTCATACATTTTTGAAAATAATTATCAGAACATGCACATGCAAGATCTAGTTTCGAAGATCTCATTTCTACAATACGACAAAATTTAATTTAATTTTGACGCACGATTAAAAAGTTATGTTTTTTAATTTGGAATAGGCTTACAGGTTTTCAGCATATATCTATGTAATTTAGTTGTCTTTGTGTGGGCTCAAGGTGTGCACAGCGTGTGCGCTGAGAAGCAATTGGGACATTATTGAAGCGCGGCTGCGTAGAACTAGAGTTTTGAGTTTTAGAGTATATGTATCATACGTGTACGATACGGAGTAGTACTCCGATCGTATACGTATACAACTTGTAATGCCACGCAGGGGGCTATTCCCTGCCTCTATAACATGCAACCGATCGACCCAGCCAGGGCAACGATCGTTCCCACAATTCCAACATGGTATCAGAGCAGGTCTCTTCTCAGACCTAGCTGCCGAAAACCCTAAAATCAGCCGCCGCCGCCATACAACCCGCCGCTAATCTCAGCCGCTGCTGCCTTATAGCCTAGCTCCTCCCTCCGCCGTTGTTCTCCATGGCTTCCTCGTCCTCAGCGACAGCCCTGGCAGCGGCCCTCGGATCAGCTCCGACACAACTCTTGACGCGCGAGAACTTTCTGGTGTGGAAGGCCCTCGTCGTTCCTGCCCTGCGTGGTGCCCGGGTCCTTGCCCTGGTCGAAGGAACCGAGGATGCGCCGGAAGAATACCTGGAGGCTGAGAATGCTAACAAGAAGAAAATCAAGATAGAAAACCCAGACTACGTTTCATGGATTTCCCGAGACCACCAGGTGTTGCGGTTCATCTTGAACTCGCTGTCACCGGATATCCTTGCTCATGTCATTGGACTCGAATCTTCTGCTGAGGTATGGGCTGCTGTCAATGCTCTTGTGTCCTCCAAATCACGATCAAGGGTGCAGCAACTCAGGTCAGCTCTCAATGATACAAAGAAGAATGATCTCTCAACCACAAAGTACTTTGCCAAGATGAAGACCTTCGCCTCCGAACTTGCTATTGCTGGAAAAGCTCTCGATGATGATGAACTCATTTGGTACATACTACATGGTCTTGGCAGTTCCTACAACAGCCTCAAGACAGCTATCAATGCTAATCCCTGTACCGATCTCTCTGATTTGTTCAATCAAATTCAATACTTTGATCAGCTCAATACACTGGATGATGGTGATGAGGGTTTCACCTCTTCGGCCAACATGGCACGCCGTGGTGGTGACCCCCGCTCCCAACCACGTGGCCAAGATAGAGGAGGACGCCAAGATGATCGGACTCGCCAACAGTTCGACACCCGTGGTCGCCAGGACAACCGCAGGCGGCAGCAGCAGTATGATAACCGTGGTTAACAGCAGTATGATAACCATGGTCGTCAAGATGACCGTGGAGGGTATCATGACCGCCGTGACCGTGATGATCGACGTGATGGTGGCAACCGTGGTCGTCGCCGTGATGATGGCGGTCGACATGGTCGTGCGCCCACTCCTTATGTTAATGTTGACTGCCAAATTTGCAAGATTCATGGACATCCTGTGTAACAGCCCCAGTTTGGTACTGAAAATATGAATAATTTTTCCACTCTTTGCATCTCATGTTTGCATCATGGCATCTCTTTAAATTGCTAAGTTTAACAAGCAACATTTGGGAAAAATAAAAAGGGGAAGCCACACCCTAACCAAACCTCCATTCCATGAAATGCAAACTATGGAACAAACCACGTCATGGCAAGTGAACATATTTGTCCTGGAAGTTCCAAGGTGAATCTTATAAATTTTTGTCAAAGGCATCTTCATGCCAATTGTTTTATAAAATGGAAACATCAATTTTTGTGTAAATCAACTTTGAATTTTGAAACCAACTTAAGCCTTTCAAAAATTCAAAATAAATTATCGGGAGCCTAAGAATGTTATCAAGAGCCTCCCTGAATATTTTCAGAATTTTTGAATATGTCTAAAGGCTTTATTTAAATCTCTAAAACCATGTTAGTTCTAAAATAGAAAATAGAAAATGTTGCCAGGGGGCTATGTGCAAAACATCATCGTCTCTTTCCTCCCTGTAGCGACCGAGCCTTGGTCGCTGCCACGCTGATCGTCGCCGCCGCACCTGCACTGGCTCCGTGCCGCTGTCGTGCTCCACCTTGCTGGATGAGGACCACGACGCCATCACCCTCCCCCCTCACTCGCTCACCTGCTCCCTCCCCATCCCCTCTCTTCTGTTTCTCCCTCTCCCGTCGTGCTTCTCCGCCTTGGCTGCCGAACTCGCCGCCGTCGTTTGAGCACGCCCGGAGAAAATCGAAGACCACCGCAGGGACCGCCTCGCCGTCAGCTTCCTCCACACCGACGGAATCGCCTCAGGACGCCGCGAATCGACCTCGCCATCCTCTTCTTCCCCGCGAGCGGTGAAGCGCCGCCGAGCACGGTGGCCGCCGCCTCCGTCCCTCTCCGGCCTCGCCGTCCATGCCATCGTGCTCTTGGTGAGCTCCGTGTTCCCCTGGACATCCTCCCGCTCCCCCTCTCCCTCTCCTCGTGCTTGCACCGTCGCCGTCGGTCACCACCGCGCCGCCCCGGTCGTGCCGGCCCCCACCGGCTAGACGGCCGGTTGCCTCAGATACGTTCCCGGCCTGGGCACCGGTCTGGGCCGGCCGGGAGGCCGGCATCCTCAGGCACATACCCGGCCTAGGTACCGGCCTGGGCCGGCCAGGAGGTCGGCCGCCTCAGACACATGCCCGGCCTGGAAACTGGCCTGGTGAAAGAACAAACGATGTCTCGGATGTCGCCTAGAGGGGGGGGGGGGGGTGAATAGGCGATTAACACCTTTTCTATTTAAGGGCTTGATAATTGCGGAATAAAACTATGTGTTTAAATTAACAAGCCAACAACCTAAATTACTAGGTTTACCTATGTGCACCAACAACTTATGCTAAGCAAGGAAAGCAACAAGGTGATAGCAAGATAAATAACTTCAAGCACGAAGGCTATCACAATGTAAATTGCATAAGTAAAAGCTCGGGTATAGAAATAACCGAGGCACGCGGAGACGAGGATGTATTCCCGAGTTCCTCCTTGTTAAGGGAGTACGTCTCGTTGGAGGGGTGTGAGCTCGCCACAAGAGGCCTACTCAAGATGCCACAAAGGCCTCACCCTATTCTCTGATGAACCTCACCCAAGGGATTGGTTCACCTTCCACTATCGGAATCCTTCGAGGCGGATTCCGGAGCCCTTTACAACTTCTCTTGGGGCACACACCCACAACTCAATTGGGGGCTCCCAAATTCGTGCCGAAGCTTCACAACTCGAAGACTTCGCGGCACCTCCACACCGTCTAGGGTACACAATGCACCCAAGAGGCACAAAGCTCTTGGGAACACAATGCACCCAAGAGTAACAAGCTTCTCAACGTCTATCTTCACGTATCACCGTAGGGAGAGCAACCCGATGCAACAAATGCAAGAGGCAAGAACACACAAAGTGGTCAAGTCCTTCACTCTCAAATTCCAACCAAGCAACAAATGCTTTGGGGGGAATAAAAGAGGAAGAACAAAGGGGATGAACACAAAGCAACCCCAAAATCTAGATCCACTAGTTCCCCTCACTTAGAGGAGATTTTGATTGGTGGAAATGTAGATCTAGATCTCCTCTCTTGAATCCCTAAATTTGGGCAAGAATCATTGGAGGGATTGAGAGGAATCAAAGCTTTGGAGGTCAACAATGGAGGAGTGAGAGAAGCTCCAAAACTTGGGAACCATTGGGGAAGAAGACCCCTTAAATAGGTCCCCACCAAATCCAACCGTTGGGGGCAGTTTTTCCTGCGCGGGCCGGAATTTCCGGCACTTACCCCGGAATTTCCGGACCCCCCGGAGCGACCCGGACGCCCTGGGAACTCTCTGGACATGGTCCGGATATTTGGGCCGGATATGTCCGAGTGGCGGAAATTCCGGCCTAAGGACCGGAACTTCCGGCCCAGTGAAAAACTGCACAAAGAGCAAAACGAAAACGGGCATATCTTTTGCATCCGGACTCCGTTTTCGATAATCTTGGGCTCGTTGGAATCGTAGCAACGAGCTCTACAAGAATATACAGAGAAACATCATAGTCCAACAAGGGAGGATAAAAACAAATGGAGAAAGGTAAAACCTCTCTATAAAAGACGAACCGATAAACCTCCAAAACCAAAAACCAACAAGTTTTTCATCAAGACTCCGTTTTCTATGATCTTGGGCTCGTTGGACTCGCAACGAAAAGCTCTACAAGATCATGCAGAGAAACATCATTGTCCATCATGATATTATAAAAGCAAATGGGGAAAGGTAAAACCTTCTTTTCACAAACCGAAAAAGCCGAATCTTTTGCAAATGAAGTCCGAATGAAATAAAATCAATTTTGTTCGAAAGAGGACGACAAATGCTACCTTTGAAAAGGCAAACAAGCAAAGGAGATTTTGCAAAGAAATGGAAGAGATAAATCTTCCGCACGGATGAACCGGCAAAATCTCCAATACCGAAACCGCAATAGAAGACGCATATGAAAATCGTTTTCGGTGAACTTAGCTTTGTCATGACAAGCACGACAAGCACCAAGACCACACCACGATAAGAGACAAATAAGAATCAATAAAGATGATTGCATGGATGCAAAGGTTTGTGCTCTCTACGACGATACGATCACGATACTCGGTCGAGAGCCCCTCTTGATAGTACGGTTATCTATCCTATAATCCGGTCTCTCACTAAACAACATGAGACCGGTAAAATAGAAACCCTATCAAGATCATACCTTTGCCTTGCACATTAATCCACTTGAGGTCGATGAAGACGATCTTCATCTCCTCAAGATGCACCACCTTCCTCGATTGCGCTTCGGTGAAGATTCACATGACGCTCCCCCATACACCAAGATGGGAGACACACTCTTCGGCATAACTTCACTTGGCCTTGATCAACCCGCACAAAGCCTTGATCAACACAAACTTTTCTTCCCTTAGCTTTGACTCAAATGGACACACCTATGAATATAGCTCAATGCAAACATTAGTCCATAGAGATTGTCATTAATTACCAAAACCATGCATGGGAGCAACCATGCACTTTCAATCTCCCCCATTTTGGTAATTGATGACAATCCCTTTTTAAGAGGGTTTATATAATGAATAAAGCATCTTTGCAAGACAAACAAGCAAGGATGCAAAGCACATTAAGGGCAAATGCAACAAAAAGCATAAAACCCAAATTCCCTTAAACCCTCTAAACTTCTCCCCCATTGGCATCGATTGCCGAAATGGGAAGAAAAATTTAGAGAGCCAATATAATAAGAGTTCCTCCATAAAGGTGTGCATTTCTCAAGATATGAGTGAAATCAAATGCACTTATTCATTGACGAATAATTAGAGGAAATCAAACTATATTGAGGATCCAAAGATTGCAAAAAGATGAAATCATTTTAAACATCTCCACAAAGGAGCAAAGCAATCGAAAAGATCCAAAGCAAGAGTTCCAAATAAAAATGGAGAAGTTCCCCAATGATCATGCACAAATGAGGAGTGCATAAATATGGTATCCTCACTCCCCAAAATTATTTAAAACACGCAACAAGTGCAAGAGTGCATAATGCAAAAGCAAATCATAGCATTTGCACCAAAGATGTGGTTGAGCCATAAGGAGATACCAATTTTCAAAAATTCATCATAAGATAGGCCCAACCGAGATAAAAAGACGATCTTTTAAAGAAATATTTTCACAAGCTTAGGGATACCAATTAGAAACTAAAACCAATTGAAAATGCCAAAAGCTAGTGAGAGCATTTAGTCAAATGAAAATCAACATGCTCACCATGGTAGGCATGAGGTCAAAGATCTTGAAGAAATACATGAGTGTGTAAAGATACCAATAAACAATAAGACAAGCACTCATGAGACAAATTTGGAGACACCAAAGAATTATAGAAGAAACACAAGGTGGCTCAAAAAGAAATAGGATACCAACTAAAAGGTGACCTCTCTCATATGTATAGGTTTCTAATTAGACAAACCATGAAGATATACATCCGCAAAGAAACATATACATACGAAATGGTTCGGGAAAAGAGAACAAGGTATCGAAAAGGAAGTCATAAATATACAAACGAGATTGTTGCTTGGAAGCATAGCACATAGCTCAAATTTATCTCATTGTATATAAATGTACTTCAAATATATCAAATGCATCACACATATCACTAAGGGAACAAGAGATAGTGAAGATGCTTTGAATTAGGCAACAGGTATCACAAGGAAATAATATCAATTGAAGAAAAAGGTTTTTGCAAATTCATCACACATATCACAAAGATATATTAAGTGAAGAAGATAAGCCAAAACCACAACAATTGTACATAAAGGATTTCATGCCAAGAGGGAACCTACACAAGGTTGGATACTAGAAAATTATGCATGGGATAGATACTTGTTACCGAGATGACATTGGTGATGAAGATGATGAGAGTTGGTTTGACATCAAAGCTTGACCCCGACAATCACACGGCGAGAACACCTTCCTTATGAATGAGGCAAGCATCCAATGCATCTCCATTGTACCTAAAACAAAATTAGAATACAAAATGGTTCCCAAACTCATTGGGTTCCATAGTAGTTAGATCAACTACAATATCTAGGAAACACTCCACATAAATATGTGCATAGAGATATGAAATTGAATTTCATGCACATCTTAGCCGATTTAGGATTCGGTGGAGTATCCCCTATATATTGGATCAAGAAAGATAAGCATGCTAAAATAATATAAATTAGTAACCGAGCATGCAAAGGCTTTCTAGAACCAAAAGAGATACAATTTGGACAAAAACACCAAGTAAACCAAGAAGAGAGAACACAAGAGTGTGACACTAAAGGTTGTCCAAATTATATCAAACTCCAAATCAACACATGATTGAGGAAAAATCAAACCAACATATGATTGATTCCAAAACACATCAACACATGAAGTGTGATATCAAAAGGAATCAAATCAACACAACAAATGATCGATAAGACACCAATTGAAAATAAGATACCAATTAAAAAACAAAAATACCAACTAGGAGAAAAGATACCAAGAAGAGGGTGATACTTGACCAAAATCAAGTAAAGTAAAATAAGGCAAAAAGGTATCAAGACCCCCACAATAAATATCAATTGGAACAAATATCTATGGAGGAGATATTAAATTCAAATTAATACCAATTGAAGGTACCAAAACACAAGATAAAGAATCAAATGCCAATTGAAAGGATCAAATACTGATAGATAGAATAGTGTTCTAAATAAAAAGGAATGCTCCCCCAAGATTAATGCATTATCTTAGATATTTGCATTTGAATACAAAATGCACACACAAGGGATCATTACTCTCCATACTTTATCTATAACACTAAACACTACCGATTGAAAAAAATAGGATCCTTGCAAGAGGCAAATAGGGCAATAAATAGAGCAATTTAAAAGCAAGTGCCAAAGTGAAGATGATCTACAAAATCCACCACAATTACTAGAATCACTTGTCATGAACAAGGAGTATATGGAGAAATTTCTCGGTGGTATAAAGGAATGATGATCAAGACCAACTTCACAACAAATAAGCATATGGCAAAAGATAAGAATTCAAGACGCCAAATTTTGAAAAAAGGTTTGTTGCTAGTTTCAACTATTCAAACCAACCGGCAAAGCCATGGTTAAAATAAGATGAAACAAATGGTTTCTCCAAAAATATATAGGAATGCATATTAGAGAAAAACCACACCAAGCAAACACACCCAAACAAGAGCCAAAGGATAACCAAAAGGAAATTGGACTTGTTCGAGCAAACATGCCACATAGGAAAGATAATTTATAATATCAAATCTAAGTGGCAAACCTCAAATGTTCATATTTTGTGGGATTGTAATATGCACATAGCTTATTAATCCCCCATAATGTGATAATTCATTTTATTTTCAAACAAGAGGCAAATAAAACCAACTAGAGAAATTAATGGGCATTGTAGAATTTGAATTTCTCATGAATATGACATACCACATAGTAGCTAGATAATATTGAAATATCAATACAAGGTGGTGTGCTTCATGTACACACATTTTTAGGTCTGTGAGGTGCACAAAGCACATCACTCCCCCAAAATGGGATATTCCGTTAATATCTCTAAGAGCCAATTGAAATCAACACAAGATCCAATAAAGCTCAACACACAAATTACACATACATGATACACAACTATCATACACAACCTTGAATAATAAGACAGGTAGGAAAGGAGCATATCATATACAAACACATGCTAGGAACAAAACTAACACATGCAAGGGAGCAAGCAACTTTCAATGTATATGAATTAAATACAAGTTACCGCAAGGAGTAAGCATTGGATATGAGATAGATATGTGATAATCCAATTGACTTGGCTTGAGAAATAAAAACATGAAGATCCCTCAATTCTTCAAATGAAAGCCAAGTCACCAATGTCCTCCTCAAACACCTATTGATCAAGTTTGAGCTTGTTGGTCCCCAACCAAGTTGGGTCCTAAGAGGTTAGTCACAATAGGTTTGGGAACCCAAATGGTGCATTTATTGACACCACTTTGAGCTCCCACATAGTTGGCAAACACATTGCCAACTCTATCCTTCCTAAGAGAATATACATCATCAACTATGATAGGAGAGGATGAGGTACCGTTAGTGCAAGAAGAAGCAAAATGACCTTTGCCACGGCAAAGGTAGCAACACCGACTCTTCTTCTTCTTAATAGGCTCCTCAACTTGAGGAGCAATAACTTGAGTCTTCTTGGGAGGTGGCCTTTGTTCAACTCGTGGTTGAGCACGAGATTGAACGAGAGGCCGCTTCCCTAGTTGCTTCTCACTAAGAGGCTTCTTCTTCATTGGGCAATCACGAACATGGTGCCCTTCAACCTTGCACTTGAAGCAAGTGATCTTGGCCGGATTCTTGACTTGAACTTGGCCCTTCTTCTTGTTGTCAACCTTGGACTTGTTCTTGTTGTTGGAGTTGAATCCAAGTCCACTCTTGTCATTTGGGGATTGTTGCACACTCAACATGTTGTCAAGTGCACTCTTCTCCCCATGACGCTTTTCCAAGCCCTTCTTCAAAGAAGCGACTTGGGCCTTGAGGTCTTTTATTTCCTCTACATGGTTAGTGGTAACAAAAACACTAGAGGAAGTAGAAGCTTCATTGTTAGAACAACAAGGCAAAGCAAGTAATTCATCACATGATGTACCAATATTTTTAGTGGATGAACTACTAGGACTAGCACATGGCATTTTAGCATTTTTAGTTATGGTTGTGCTATTATCCACATGAGGCTCACAAGATGTTACCTTTGTAGCGACGGCCTCATGAGCCAACTTGAGACAAGCATAGGATGCTAGAAGATTATCATTAGAGCTAGATAGCTTTTTATGATTTTCTTCCAACTCCCTATACTTGCTAGTTAGCAACTCAAGTTGAGTCCTTAGCTCAACATTCTCCTTCAAAGTGGATGCTTCACAAGAAGTGGAGTTAGTAGCACAAGCATCATTAACTTTAGGAATAGAAGAAGATAACTTGGCAAGCTCATCATTTAATCTAACATTTTCATTTTTCGTGACTTTATATTTAGCATGAGCATGGTCACGTTCTTTAATTATTTTAGCAATTATATCATTATGAGACTCCTCGATAGATTCTAGTTTCTCCTCTAGAGAAGCACGAGTCTCTTGCTCTTCCACAAGAGCATCTTCTAACGATGCTTTCTCCCTAGCATCATCTCTTTCAATCTTACCTTTTTCTTCAAGGCTTGCTTCCAAGCCTCAATGGTTTCCCCACGCTCAATTAGGGTGCTCATGATTTCAAAGAGGTTAGCTTGGGCACTTTTATTGCTAGGAAGGGCTTTAAGAATCATTAGACCATTATTTTGAATCATAGCATTAATCTTTTCCATATCATCTTCTTCATCATTATTATCATCATCATTATCATCATTATTATTATCATTGCTAGAAGAAGATTTAGCCATAAGGCAATGAGTGATGGATGAAGAAGAATAATTAATTTTTGAACTACTCAAGTTCACATCTTGTTGCATAGCAAATTGGTTTTCCTCTACATTATTATTCATGCAAGAGTTAGAGGGAACACAATCATTTTTATCATGGCAACAAGATAAGGCAAGCATATCATAAAGAGATTTATCCAAGCAAATTTTTGATGATATGCAAGGACTATCAACACTAGCATGTAAATCATTTATAGTGCTATGTGTGTTTAGGTCCAAAGATGAATCATTGCAACAAGATAGAGATAAATGATCATCAATAATGAGCTCACTATCAAGGTTGCAAAACCTATCACTACTCACCATCACATTGGTTTGTGGCTTACCACATTTTGGTGAAGTAGACGAAGACGAGAACTCGTCACGGCCGGAGGTGGAGGGAGAGCAATCATCCTCAATAGATTTGGACTTGCCGTATTTGTCTTGAAGCTTAGTCCATAATTCATGAGTGTCCCGGAGAGGCATGATTGACTCAAAAACTACAACACTCACAAATTTGCAAAACTCATTAGATGCTAGAGCATCTAGATATAAGTTTTTGTCATCCTCTAAAGTCGTACTTTCGTAATCCTTCGGAGGAGAAAAACCTATATCTAAGATACGCTCTATATTGGGGTCCAAGACCCGTAAGTGATTAAGCATATGAGTTTTCCAAACATTAAAATTTATGCCATTAAATCTAAACAAGGAATTGTGCACTAAATCCCTAGACGACATCTTTACTCTCTACGCGGTAAAGACAAACAAGATAGACGAGGCTCTGATACCAATTGAAAGAACAAACGATGTCTCGCATGTCGCCTAGAGGGGGGGGGGTGAATAGGCGATTAACACTTTTTCTATTTAAGGGCTTGATAATTGCGGAATAAAACTATGTGTTTAAATTAACAAGCCAATAACCTAAATTACTAGGTTTACCTATGTGCACCAACAACTTATGCTAAGCAACGAAAGCAAAAAGGTGATAGCAAGATAAATAACTTCAAGCACGAAGGCTATCACAATGTAAATTGCATAAGTAAAAGCTCGGGTATAGAAATAACCGAGGCACGCGGAGACGAGGATGTATTCCCGAGTTCCTCCTTGTTAAGGGAGTACGTCTCGTTGGAGGGGTGTGAGCTCGCCACAAGAGGCCTACTCAAGATGCCACAAAGGTCTCACCCTATTCTCCGATGAACCTCACCCAAGGGATTGGTTCACCTTCCACTATCGGAATCCTTCGAGGCGGATTCCGGAGCCCTTTACAACTTCTCTTGGGGCACACACCCACAACTCAATTGGGGGCTCCCAAATTCGTGCCGAAGCTTCACAACTCGAAGACTTCGCGGCACCTCCACACCGTCTAGGGTACACAATGCACCCAAGAGGCACAAAGCTCTTGGGAACACAATGCACCCAAGAGTAACAAGCTTCTCAACGTCTATCTTCACGTATCACCGTAGGGAGAGCAACCCGATGCGCAGGCCGGAATTTCCGGCACTTACCCCGGAATTTCCGGACCCCCCGGAGCGACCCGGACGCCCTGGGAACTCTCTGGACATGGTCCGGATATTTGGGCCGGATATTTGGGCCGGATATTTCCGGGTGGGCGGAAATTCCGGCCTAAGGACCGGAACTTCCGGTCCAGTGAAAAACTGCACAAAGAGCAAAACGAAAACGGGCATATCTTTTGCATCCGGACTCCGTTTTCGATAATCTTGGGCTCGTTGGAATCGTAGCAACGAGCTCTACAAGAATATACAGAGAAACATCATAGTCCAACAAGGGAGGATAAAACAAATGGAGAAAGGTAAAACCTCTCTATAAAAGACGAACCGATAAACCTCCAAAACCAAAAACCAACAAGTTTTTCATCAAGACTCCGTTTTCTATGATCTTGGGCTCGTTGGACTCGCAAAGAAAAGCTCTATAAGATCATGCAGAGAAACATCATTGTCCATCATGATATTATAAAAGCAAATGGGGAAAGGTAAAATCTTCTTTTCGCAAACCGAAAAAGCCGAATCTTTTGCAAATGAAGTCCGAATGAAATAAAATCAATTTTGTTCGAAAGAGGACGACAAATGCTACCTTTGAAAAAGGCAAACAAGCAAAGGAGATTTTGCAAAGAAATGGAAGAGATAAATCTTCCGCACGGATGAACCGGCAAAATCTCCAATACCGAAACCGCAATAGAAGACGCATATGAAAATCGTTTTCGGTGAACTTAGCTTTGTCATGACAAGCACGACAAGCACCAAGACCACACCACGATAAGAGACAAATAAGAATCAATAAAGATGATTGCATGGATGCAAAGGTTTGTGCTCTCTACGACGATACGATCACGATACTCGGTCGAGAGCCCCTCTTGATAGTACGGTTATCTATCCTATAATCCGGTCTCTCACTAAACAACATGAGACCGGTAAAATAGAAACCCTATCAAGATCATACCATTGCCTTGCGCATTAATCCACTTGAGTTCGATGAAGACGATCTTCATCTCCTCAAGATGCACCACCTTCCTCGATTGCGCTTCGGTGAAGATTCACATGACGCTCCCCCATACACCAAGATGGGAGACACACTCTTCGGCATAACTTCACTTGGCCTTGATCAACCCGCACAAAGCCTTGATCAACACAAACTTTTCTTCCCTTAGCTTTGACTCAAATGGACACACCTATGAATATAGCTCAATGCAAACATTAGTCCATAGAGATTGTCATTAATTACCAAAACCATGCATGGGAGCAACCATGCACTTCACCTGGGCCGATCTGGAGGCCGGCCCAACAATAAAAAAATTGATAACTAATTAAATATTGTTTCAAATTTAGCAAATGATATACCAATTTGTTCAGAAAAACGAACCCTACCTGTTGGTATCATTGTAATGATCTTTTGAAACAATATTTCCGCTGTTTATTAAAAGTTACTAAAATGACAAAAATAATAACAATATTGGGAAAAATCATAACTTGATAAATAATTAACCAAAAATTGTGAATAAAATATCAAAGAGATTAGCATGACAAATGCTATCAAACCATTCTAATATCACATCATGACAACAAATTTTTCCTTGAAGTTATTCTTAAATTGGTTAAAAGAATTAAATTCAAATAATGTAACATCCCAAATTTTGGAATGTTTTAAAAAATCACAAAAAATTTAAACTTTTATTTAATAAATAAATAAAGCCTCCAAAAATCAAGAAAAGCTTTTATAGAAGATTGTTTTGACATCTTGAAAATTATATTTTAAATTAAATATTCCTTTATAATCAAATCTCAACTTTAATGTTTTGGAAATAAAATATTTAAATGAGTTTCAAATAGTACTTTTCACTTGGATATTTGGTTTTCAAATAAATAATATGGGGATATTATAAACCCTAAATTTATTTGAGAAAAGGATTTAAACATCTTTCCAATCTTTGTTTTATAAAATGTTTTATCGTAAACTATCTTTAAATATAAAAATGAGTTATCATTTTGAATGATATTACTCATCTTATTTCTCTGGTTATTAATTAAATATTTTGAGATGTTTATAAACCCTAACTTGGAAAATCCCCAATTAGCCATATAAGGCCAATTTGACCAAAAGGGTATTTTGGTAATGTGTTTTGACCAAAATTAGTTCCTAAATGTCTATTTTAAATATTTAGAATTTTACAAAATTTTACAAATTTATTTGACTTGATTTGGAGGCCTAAATCAAAAATTATAAAAGGAAAACAGAAAAATAAATAAAAAGAAAAATTTGATGACGTCATGCTGACGTCATCGTCTTCAATCTCTCCCGTGGCAGTTTCTGCCCGTCGATTTCTCCCCCTTGAATGCGGTCGAATGAAGCCACCATTCATTCCTCGAGCCCTTCCCCTTAGAGCCCTTGACCTCCTCTCTCTTTGCCCTCTCCTCTCTCGTCGAATCGTGCCGCCGGGCCGTCGGAAAAGCTCGCTGGAGTGGAGCTCGTCCGCCGCCGTGTTTCCTTCGATTCCGGTCGCCACGGTGAGCTAGAGACGCCCTTTTTTGGTCCTCTCCTCTTCTCTCTCCCTTGCGCACCTCCTGATTCCCTCGTTCGAATTTTTGGTGCAGCCAAACATCATGCTCGTCCTCGACCAGAGCTCACCGTCCGCCGGCGCACCTCCGGTTGCCTCTAGCCGCCGTTCCCGGACGCATCGATCATCGCCGTCAACTCCATCATCTTCTCCGTGTCGTCCCGCATCTCGTCGTGGTCTTCGCTGAGCCCAAGGACCATAGGATCGTCGAGTTATTCCTCGACTTGATTGCAGCACCACCGTGCCGTCCGCTCCGGCCACACACCCCCGCCGCGCCAAGACGCAATCGCCGATGCCGACACACCATAGCTTTCGCCGTGATCTGCCGCGCCCCGTCGTGACCTCCTCTTTCTCGGAGCCGCACCGAAGCATCGCCGTGGTCCTCGCCCGTGCTGCGGCGCCGCCGTCCTCTCCGCTCCGGTGACCGTCCGCCCTGCCGGTATAAAAACCCTAGAACCTAGACCATAGGATCTAGATAGAACGGCCGGGATTAGATCGAGCCGACCGAACATTTTTTTACAAATAAAATATTTTTGGAAACCTTGGAACATGCATAACATGATCCTCCTATTATAAAATTTTTGGTAGTTTTAAAATGATTTCAAAATCAGAAACTCAACTTGGAGTATTTCTGATATTGTTTTATTTCTATAAATCCTTTTAATTTGTTTTCTTTTAGAAAATTTCTTCAAATATTTGTCTTTGTCCAGAGAGACCAAAACCATGCCAAGCTACCACCTTTTGAAACATAAACATTGAAAGTGTGCCAAAGGCCATTTAAATGTTAATGTTTTGCAAACTATAGTTCAAAATGTTTTAAAACCCTTTTGACCAACTCCTTTGTGTGATCACTTTGATCAAGAACAATCCCTACAACCTTTAAAACAACCCTTTTAAGCCTACAAATTTGAAATATTCAAATTTGATTTCAGACCAACCCCTGACCAAATGGCAAACCCCAAACCTAATGCATTGATTCTTTTTGCATATGGGATCATGTATTGAAACTTAGACCACCAACCTAGATATGTTTGTTTCTATCCATGTTTGTTGTTATGTTTGTTTCTTTGGATTGTTGTATTGTTGCTTATTGCCATATGTTTGTATTGTATAGATTGTACGGAGAGGAATGTTCCTTTTTACCAAGCATGTGATCAACACCAACTCCAAAAGGCAAGTGCATACACCTTTCATGAAAGACCTACTATTTTATTATATATGCATTGTAGACTATTTCAGTAGTATGCATGATAGGTGTACTACTATATTGCTATGCAGACCTGTTTAGTATATCACCCTTTATTCCTGTTGATTTAGGAACCCATTCACTTGGTAGAGGTTAGAACTGCAATGCTGAAATGTTTTATTGTAGTATGAAAGGATAAAAACTCTACTAAGTTAATGAACTACCTGGGTGGCAATTGGTTTTGCTCTATTGGTGGGTCAAAGTTGAGTGGCTGCTCAGGGCCATTTCCATGGTTATACCTGAGTACGTGCACTTGTGAACGACCACCCAGGAACAAAGAGATTTAAGTCACTCCAAGTTTAGATTGCTTCCAGTGCAACCACTTGATATTATGGCTCTGTCTTGACTAAGTAAGTTCTAGGAACCTGATTCCGGAAGATTTCAGCTGATGAACCCCTGGTATGGGTCTGCCCAGAGGAACAGGGGACTGTTTCCCAAAGGTCTCGTCTCAGTCTTCTCCTTTCCTTTTCACTAAATGAGGGTTAAGGTATGAATGGGTTGACTGAGTCTCGTGGTGAAAGTGCACAACCTCTCGAGAGTGTAAAACTATGATCATAGCCGTGTCCCCGATTACGGACAATTCTGAGCAGCTGGACAAGGATGTCAATGGAAAATCTCCTCATTCCAATTTCATAAATAAAATTTGATGGGTGAACAAGAGTAGAAGAGACACTGGTTTTCATGCCGGTTCGTCTTATAGAAAGTTGAGAAATGAAAAAGCTTTATGAAAAGTAGGACAAAATTGGCTTTATGCAATAGCCTTTAACTCCACCAGCCAAACATGCATATAGATTTAGACTTGCCATTTTATATTCCACCAAAGTATCACTTGCCGACCTGTCACAAGGTATCGACCCAAATTCCCTGGGCTGCAACGTTAATGTTGCAGGTTTTTACGATGACGCGTGAGGACATCTACCTTTCAAGCTTGCAACCAACATGTATGCCAGTGGCACATGAAGATGATGAAGCTCTCTGTGCTACTTATGTTTCCGGTGCCAAACTTTGTATTCAAGCTAGCCTTGGGCTATGCAATTTGTAAAGAATATTTATTTATGGATCTCGCGATGTAATAATTATTTGACATTGATGCATGGTATTACATCTATTTGTGAATTGCTATCCATACTCGATCCAGGGAATAGCATATTTCACAGAATGTCATTGCTTTTCTAAGCAAGGGCGCTACAGATGGTATCAGATCGTAATGTTGCATGTAGGCTCGAAAACCTTAGGTTTGGATTAGAAATAAGAATGACCGTAGGAACAAAAGTTATTTTCTTCTTGTCCAAATCTTTCCTAATATCTTCTTGTAACCTTCGCAACTAATTGCTCTCTAAGTTATCTTATCTTATTTATAGATGACTATAACTCAGAAATGTTTCTGAAGACGTTGAAGATCAACGTGACAATTATGAGAAGCCATCAAGTGCCTTGATCGAAGACTTCAAATTTTGACTTCACAACATCTAGAAGTACCTCGACGAACTCAAAGAAATAGAAGAGAATCTTGAAGCATTGAAGGAAGAGATAGACTATACCACCATTTTACCCTAATAGCGTTATAGTAATATTGTATTGACTTACCCAATTGTGGTATGGCAGTACTATCGTGTCTATTTTGAAAAACCTTGTTATGTTTGTTTGTTATCCAAACTATAATTTTGAAAATTAAGTAGGAGGAGTTCTTTTTATCTATATTGGTTGTTTTACTGTTGATTGATGCTTTCTAGATGTTGCTTGTAAGATGATTTGTTTTGATCTGCTGTGTATGGGTATTAATACTTCCCTTAGTATCTTTCTATCTCTACTCATCCTTTCTAAACTAAACAGATGTCCCAGCCAATTTCCGACAAATCTGTGATGCCTATACAACAACAATTCCCAGATGTACAAAAATAGTTGAATCAGTTGATGGCCCAAAACCTAGAAAACAACAAGAACATTCCACCAACTCCACCATCTCCGGTGGATATGTTGATCAGATTCTTAAAGCTTCGACCGGAAAAGTTCTCAAGAGCTGCAGAACCTATTTTGGCCGACGATTGGCTACGATCAGTGAATAAGGATTTGGTGACCATCGGATGCACAGATGGTGAGAAGGTTAGATTCGCGGCACATCTACTAGAAGGACCTGCAGAAGACTGGTGGGACAACTACCAGATCACTTACCCCATTGAAGAGATGACATGGGATTTATTTCAAAAAGGATTCCGTACTGCACATGTTTCATCAGGAGTGATGAAGCTGAAGAGGAAGAATTTCCCGATCTTCGACAAGACGACCGAAACGTAATAGAATACATGAATGAGTTCAATAATCTGTCGCGCTACGGACCGGATGATGTTGATACAGATACTAAGAGGAAAGAAGGGTTTCTAAATGGTCTGAATGACGAACTATCCATTCTATTGACAGTTGCATATACCCCAAACTACCAGTCACTGGTTGACCAAGCGATAACCTTGGAGAGCAAATTGAAGCAAGTTGCGAACAAGAAGCAAAAGCATAATGTGGAAGAGCATCACTCAGAATCACAGCAGGAATTGCACACTTCAGCTGATGAACGTAATCATTTTGAGTTCAACCATCATGGAGACAATAACCACCATTGTCATAATATTCATCGACACGACTTTCAGGGAGAAATTGATCACCACATCAACCATGGACTCCACAGCCCCGTCCATACTGAAGAGGTTTATGACCTCGGAAATGAGCACCTTATGGGAGAAAACAGTAGTCAGAATCGCCACCCCAAACCCAATAGGAAGGACATCAGCCAGGTGGAGTGTTTCAAATGCAAGAAAATGGGACACTATTCCCGAAGCTGTCCGGAAAAGAAGTTTAGTAATGCAACCAAGCCAACTCAATTCCGAAAGGGACATGTGTTTTCTATAAACATTGAGAGAGTTCTCAAGAAACCAAACCCTGTTATTGAAGGATTGTTGATCAACTCCTATTCTGCACTAGTACTCTTTGATACTGAGGCTACACATTCTTTCATATCAAAACACTTTGTGAATAAAAATAAGATACACTGTCGAAAACTTAGAAGACCCATCAGGGTAAGCTCTACAGAAGGGAAGCGGCCAGCAAGCACTGTATGCCAAAACATGACCTTAGAATTTGAGACACACAAGTTTCCTAGCGAGTTGTTTGTGCTAGACATGAAAGGCTTGGATATAATCATAGGTAAGGACTGGATGTCCAGGTATGATGGTCAGGTAGATCATGCCAATAAAGCTATCACACTCACCACACCAGAAAAGAAGCGGATTAGATATCAGTTTAAATCAAGAAGCAAAGAAACCAACTGAGTTTTCATGAGGAGTTTAGCCAAGAAGAAGGACCAGAGTCAATGGAAATGTTCTGAGGATGTAATAGATGCCAATAGTTGTATATAAGTGGAAGAATAAGTACTGTGATGTAAGAGGGGTGTAATGTCAAAGTAATAACCATATTAAATGACGATGAGTGAAACTAGTATCGACTATCTTATGCCAAAACTTAAACGAAGAAGTAGCCTTTCTTGTGAAGCCTGCTCGTCATATCAGGGATGAAGACATGACACTGAAATGGACAAGCAAAGATGACATGGAAAGCGTGTTTCCCAAGGAGAAGGATCACCAAGGAATGCAATAGCTTGTGAGCTAGCGCGTGTAGTAGTTTCCTTAACCCCATAGTTTGAAGAATCGATAGTTTAGTTCAGGTTGTCTTACAGACTGGAAACTTTCTGTTAGACATGTGAGATCGACCGAGTGTTAGCTTACGAGATTCTCCAAACCAAGTACAAGGTAATGAATTGAGTGCGATGTGGAGTAGCTACCATGACGACTACTCATTTCATTCGCCTTGCTATGAGGAATATTAAATCTGAGTGACATACCTATAAGAGAGACGACGTGGATAAGCCTGAACCAATGGAATATTACAACCCTATGTGAGGCAAATGTTGCCGAAAACATAAGATATCCGGGGAGAATAAACCACAGCTTTTGTGAAGAAGAAGAGATCCAGCAATGAAAGTTTTGACCCACCATGAGAGTTTCGTTAGAATTGACGCTTTGTTTGCAATGAAGGATGCCAACCTAGAGAAGAAAGATTGCCTAAGACATCACATGGATGGAAGACATAATATTTCAAGCCATCTTGAAGAGACACCCGCCTATTGGAAGTGAAGCTTACGCTATATGGATTTCAAAGTATCAACCAAGGATGAAAAGAATCACCAAATGCTTAAAAAGAGCTGATACATGCTATATATATGGAATAAGGGTGATAAAGCAAAACTTAAACAGTCGAAGATAAAACTTGACCCAACAAGGAGTCATGAATCACCCGATGTGTGACCTGTTCGAAATCAAGACTTCAAGACTGCCTACAAAAGTTTCTTTTAAGGGTGGTAGCCCACCCAGTTGCCAAAAACCCTGAGATCCGAACCCATCTTTCTTTCTAGCCTCTCCGAATCTCGGGGACGAGATTCCTTTTAAGGGTGGTAGGTTTGTAACATCCCAAATTTTGGAATGTTTTAAAAAATCACAAAATTTTTAAACTTTTATTTAATAAATAAATAAAGCCTCCAAAAATCAAGAAAAGCTTTTATAGAAGATTGTTTTGACATCTTCAAATTATATTTTAAATTAAATATTCCTTTATCTTCAAATCTCAATTTTAATGTTTTGGAAATAAAATATTTAAATGAGTTTCAAATAGTACTTTCCACTTGGATATTTGGTTTTCAAATAAATAATATGGGGATATTATAAACCCTAAATTTATTTGAGAAAAGGATTTAAACATCTTTCCAATCTTTGTTTTATAAAATGTTTTATCGTAAACTATCTTTAAATATAAAAATGAGTTATCATTTTGAATGATATTACTCATCTTATTTCTCTGGTTATTAATTAAATATTTTGAGATGTTTATAAACCCTAAATTGGAAAATCCCCAATTAGCCATATAAGGCCAATTTTACCAAAAGGGTATTTTGGTAATGTTGTTTTGACCAAAATTAGTTCCTAAATGTCTATTTTAAATATTTGGAATTTTACAAAATTTACAAATTTATTTGACTTGATTTGGAGGCCTAAATAAAAAATTATAAAAGGAAACAAAAAAATAAAGAAAAAGAAAATTTGATGATGTCAGGCTGACGTCATCGTCTTCAATCTCTCCCGTGGCAGTTTCTGCCCGTCGATTTTCCCCCTTGAATGCGGCCGAATGAAGCCACCATTCATCCCCCGAGCCCTCCCCCTTAAAGCCCTTGACCTCCTCTCTCTTTGCCCTCTCCTCTCTCATCGAATCGTGCCGCCAGGCCGTGGAAAAGCTCGCCGGAGTGGAGCTCGTCCGCCGCCGTGTTTCCTTCGATTCCGGCCGCCACGGTGAGCTAGAGCCGCCCTTTTTTGGTCCTCTCCTCTTCTCTCTCCCTTGCGCACCTCCTGATTCCCTCGTTCAAATTTTTGGTGCAGCCAAACATCGTGCTCGTCCTCGACCAGAGCTCACCGTCCGCCGCCGCACCTCCGGTTGCCTCTAGCCGCCGTTCCCGGACGCATCGATCGTCGCCGTCAACTCCATCGTCTTCTCCGTGTCATCCCGCATCTCGTCGTGGTCTTCGCGGAGCCCAAGGACCACAGGATCGTCGAGTTCTTCCTCGACCCGAGTGCAGCACCACCGTGCCGTCCGCTCCGGCCACGCACCCCCGCCGTGCCAAGACGCAATCGCCGATGCCGACACCACCCTCGCCTTCGCCGTGATCTGCCGCGCCCCGTCGTGACCTCCTCTTTCTCGGAGCCGCACCGAAGCGTCGCCGTGGTCCTCGCCCGTGCTGCGGCGCCGCCGTCCTCTCCGCTCCGGTGACCGTCCGCCGTGCCGGTATAAAAACCCTAGAACCTAGACCATAGGATCTAGATAGAACGGCCGGGATTAGATCGAGCCGACCGAACCGGTACGGTTTAGCCGAGCCGTAGCCGTGGCTCAAGCCCGGCTCAAGCCGAGCCCGATCAATCACAGGCCGCCGCGTGGCCAGCCCTTTTCTGGGATTTTTCCAGAAATAAAATTAAATGGCAGTTTTACAGAAAAGTCCCTGCAACTTCAAACCTTTATAACTTTTAAACCCTTTGGCAAAATTTAACAAATTTTATCTTTTTGAAAAGCCCTGGACTTGTAGAATCTTTTGGTTCTGTTAGTTTTAAGTTTTGACAAATCCAAATGTATTCAAATTTCAAATGAGTCATTTGAGTAACATTGACATAGTTTCAAATCTATAAGTCCAAATTTTACAAATAAAATATTTTTGGAAACCTTGGAACATGCATAACATGATCCTCCTATTATAATTTTTTTGGTAGTTTTAAAATGATTTCAAAAATCAGAAACTCAACTTGGAGTATTTCTGATATAGTTTTATTTCTATAAATCCTTTTAATTTGTTTTCTTTTAGAAAATTTCTTCAAATATTTGTCTCTGTCCAGAGAGACCAAAACCATGCCAAGCTACCACCTTTTTAAACATAAACATTGAAAGTGTGCCAAAGGCCATTTAAATGTTAATGTTTTGCAAACTATAGTTTCAAAATGTTTTAAAACTCTCTTGACCAACTCCTTTGTGTGATCACTTTGATCAAGACCAATCCCTACAACCTGTAAAACAACCCTTTTAAACCTACAAATTTGATTTCAGACCAACCCCTGACCAAATGCCAAACCCCAAACGTAATGCATTGATTCTTTTTGCATATGGGATCATGTATTGAACCTTGGACCACCAACCTAGATATGTTTGTTTCTGTCCATGTTTGTTGTTATGTTTGTTTCTTTGGATTGTTGTATTGTTGCTTATTGCCATATGTTTGTATTGTATAGATTGTACGGAGAGGAACGTTCCTTTTTACCAAGCATGTGATCAACACCAACTCCAAAAGGCAAGTGCATACACCTTTCATGAAAGACCTACTATTTTATTATATATGCATTGTAGACTATTTCAGTAGTATGCATGATAGGTGTACTACTATATTGCTATGCAGACCTGTTTAGTATATCACCCTTTATTCCTGTTGATTTAGGAACCCATTCACTTGGTAGAGGTTAGAACTGCAATGCTGAAATGTTTTATTGTAGTATGAAAGGATAAAAACTCTACTAAGTTAATGAACTACCTGGGTGGAAATTGGTTTTGCTCTATTGGTGGGTCAAAGTTGAGTGGCTGCTCAGGGCCATTTCCATGGTTATACCTGAGTATGTGCACTTGTGAACGGCCACCCAGGAACAAAGAGATTTAAGTCACTCCAAGTTTAGATTGCTTCCAGTGCAGCCACTTGATATTATGGCTCTGTCTTGACTAAGTAAGTTCTAGGAACCTGATTCTGGCAGATTTCAGCTGATGAACCCCTGGTATGGGTCTGCCCAGAGGAACAGGGGACTGTTTCCCAAAGGTCTCGTCTCAGTCTTCTCCTTTCCTTTTCACTAAATGAGGGTTAAGGTCTGAATGGGTTGACTGAGTCTCGTGGTGAAAGTGCACAACCTCTCGAGAGTGTAAAACTATGATCATAGCCGTGTCCCCGGTTACGGACAATTCTGAGCAGCTGGACAAGGATGTCGATGGAAAATCTCCTCATTCCAATTTCATAAATAAAATTTGATGGGTGAACAAGAGTAGAAGAGACACTGGTTTTCATGCCGGTTCGTCTTATAGAAAGTTGAGAAATGAAAAAGCTTTATGAAAAGTAGGACAAAATTGGCTTTATGCAATAGCCTTTAACTCCACCAGCCAAACATGCATATAGATTTAGACTTGCCATTTTATATTCCACCAAAGTATCACTTGCCGGCCTGTCACAAGGTATTGACCCAAATTCCCTGGGCTGCAACGTTAATGTTGCAGGTTTTTACGATGACGCGTGAGGACGTCTACCTTTCGAGCTTGCAACCAACATGTATGCCAGTGGCACATGAAGATGATGAAGCTCTTTGTGCTACTTATGTTTCCAGTGCCAAACTTTGTATTCAAGCTAGCCTTGGGCTATGCAATTTGTAAAGAATATTTTATTTATGGATCTCGCGATGTAATAATTATTTGATATTGATGCATGGTATTACATCTATTTGTGCATTGCTATCCATACTCGATCCAGGGAATAGCATATTTCACAGAATGTCATTGCTTTTCTAAGCAAGGGCGCTACAAATAATTATTTAATTCACTATTTATTCATCGATAATTAGAAAATTACAAATAAGGTACCAAAACGATCAGAAGAAACAATACCTAGCTAAGAGAGACAATTTGCTACCCGCATGGGTAGCTACACACCCATGCGTTATACGGAGATGCAAGCCGTATGTATCCATTTTAGCTTGTTTTCCTAGTAAAACACGGATATTTTGTGTACAAAACTGGTTTCGGAATTTTCAAAAAAATATTTTTGGTCATCATTTTTAGCTTTTTCATAGTTGACTTTTTTGTTGACTTTTGGGTCAAACTTTACTAAAAAAATCACAGCGGATGCAAAAAATTCGAAAAAATTTCAAAATACTTTTTAATAATTCTATCAACTCTACTAGTGACATCCCCTTTGTCTACTTGAGTAATCTCATTTTACCGTTGCATATACGTTTTGGTCAAACTTAGGGTGTGTAGCTACCCATGGGGGTAGCAAGTCTTTTCCGAACTAGCTAATCATGTCATGTTCATGCATATCTAAGCCACTCTTAGCAATGTAATAATTTATAAGCCATGTGGACATTAAGTTAAATATGGGGATTGCTACCAAATAATTGCACTAATTATTTGGCACTCCATTTAATATTGTTAGTTAATCTATATGATGGTATAAATGCATAAACTTGACATGTCATCATGATTGTGCATTGCACCTTGTCTTCATGTTATTTATTTGTTCCTCTGTGATTGTTTGGGTATCGATAGATTCCGGAGTCGAGGGTTCCCCTACCTACCCCGACGAGCCGTACTACACGCCCCGTCAGCAAGGCAAGAGATAACCTAACCTTCTTGGCATATAGCATCCTATTGTTTACAAGTATTTTCTCCACCATAATATTGCATTCGATTCCAATGTCAACTTTTGATCACGATATAGAGTATCCTATGATATGCATTGTCCCCCAAACCATCACATGTGTCCCCTCCTATGAACCATAGGTTTGATGTGTTGGCCTGAGATACTGTATATCTGTTGTTCATATGCTTAGCTATGCTTAGCCATGCTTAGTCGAATGCTATTTTGTCCGGTGGTTAAATCCATAATTATGATGTTGATGGAATGTTCGGACAGGTTGGTTACTTGTGGTACTTAAGTAAATTGCTTAAAAAGGCTTGGATGAGTTGCCATCGGGTTATGGTGTTTTGCCTCATCCTTGTCGCCTAGGTGCGAGTTCTTTACCTCTTGAACCAAGACGAGCGTGCTTCCATTGGTGGGTGTATGGGCTCCTTACTAACTGAATAACTTGTGCGGGCGTATCCAAGGGTCCTCTAGTTTGCTATTTCCATTTGCGGGTGAGTGTGTGGGTGGAAAAAGAAACGATGAGGATGGTGGTGTTTAGGATGTGGCGATGGGGGCAGGGGCTGAAATAGGCTGGATAAACTTGTCCTATCGCCACAGATGATCCTTGGATAGTCTCATGCGAGGTAAAGGTTTAACCGCGCCCACTTGCCAGCTTTCCCCGGAAGAGAGCTAATCAGGCGAGCCGGACGGTACCAATGGGTAAATTAGTACACCCCTGCAAGGTTTAATCTTTTCGAAAAGCCGTGTCCGCGGTTATGGACGACTTGGGAATAGACGATAAGATCATAAAGAAATTTAATCTTAATTAAAATTTGGTAGCTAGAGGTTGCAACTCAACGTGTGTTAAAAGATTCATTTCCTCGAGGGTGATTTGAGGGCGTGCCTTGGTGGAGACGAGTGGTTTCTGGCTACAAGTTGGTTCAAGGTGAACCGAAGATAAAAGTTTACTATATTACCCCTTTATGAAAACCTTCTGAGTAGTCGATGCCATGAGTCGCTTATGTCTTCATAAATGAAAACTAGTTTTATGCAAAACAACTACTATACAACTTTAGAGCCTTGTCATCATTGGGCCTATATCGCCCTACTAAACTTGCGAGTACGTCGTACTCAGTCTCTCTTTGTTGAATATTTAATTGTTTCAGAGGAGGACGTCACCGAGCAGACAGGTGGGTTCTTCGTGGACATCGACGAGTAGTCTGGGGTTCCCAGGTGGCAGCTTGGGACGTCTCGGAACAAGCTGGCTGGGTTTATGTTATTGTAGGCCTCTTAGGCCATATTTTGGATCTTGTTGTATTAGATAACTACCTCGCTTCCGCATGATGTACTGTTGGGTCTGTGACCCCTGTTGTGTAATTTGTATCTTTCTCGCTATATGAGTTGCTATATGAACTTTTGTGTCGTAGAGTCTGTGATGTGCCAGTTGTTCCACAAGTCTTGATCTCTTTATTATACATTGATAGCTATGCTAGTGTTTATGGCACGATCGATGTGTTGCGTGGGAGCGGTAATTCCATGCCCTTCGATTGTGTAGCATAGCCTGTGGGTTACATAGCCTCTCTGTATAATTCCGGGGTCGGGGCGCTAAAAGTTGGTATCAGAGCAGGACTGCCTGTAGGAAACCCTTTCTATTGGTCGATGTCGAGTCTAGTGTTCGTGAAAATTATTTATAACCTAAAAATGAGTTGTGAAAACCATCTTAGGATTCTTTTTACTCCTTACCCAACTCGCTCTACTCTGAGTTACCTTACCTCTATTTGTTTTAACCGTTGTGTCAAGGTTTTAGGTTCTCGGGGTTGGGTTCTTACCGTCCGGTGTTCGTCTCGAGTCCTTTACTTCTGTTTGCTACCGCCGCGTTGACGTGGTGTCACACGTGGTTGTTTTGTTCTTTTCATTCGTGTTAGTGCCATCTTAAATCTCTATATCAGGAAGGACTCTAATGATCTATCCTAACTGTCCGGAGATGGTTACTAACTATGTCCTTGTTCCAAATCTTCAGAATGGCTCCTACTCGTCGTGGTAACCCAGGCGATCCTGAGCCACCGCCGCCACCCTCAATGGCGGAGGTTCTGATGGCCATCGAAGAGAACCGACTGCGCAATGAGCGTCTGCTTGAGCAGTTGGTGCAGCAGGGTGCTCGCAGGAACAATGACTGTAACACTCTCACCGAGTTCTTGCGGTCCCAACCTCCCACTTTCTTTAAAGCTAGGGAGCCACTGGATGCTGATGATTGGCTCCGTGCTCTCGAGCGCAAGTTTGCGGCCTTGCATGTTCCGGTGGCGGAACAAGTGAACTTCGCCACCTACCTTCTGAATGGGGCCGCCGGCTCTTGGTGGGAGAGCCATGTGTCAATGTTTGACGCTGGCCATGTCTTCACCTGGGCGGAGTTCCGCACCGCCTTCCGTGCGGCCTACATCCCCAAGCCCATCATGGACCTCAAGAGGAGGGAGTTCCTAGATCTGACCCAGGGACGCATGGACGTCCAAGCTTATGGGCGTGAGTTCAACCACCTCTCTCGTTATGCCCCTCGGGACGTGACCAATGATGAGGACAAGCAGTATCTGTTCCGCAAGGGGCTTGCACCTCGGCTCCGATATGAGCTCCTGCCCTTCAAGTTCCAGTCCTACCAGGAGCTGTACAACCAAGCTCTCACTATGTAGCAAGGTAGGAAGGAGCTGGAGTCTTCCAAGAGGCCAGCTCCTATGGACAATCAGAGCTCCTCTTCTTCTGAGGGCAAGAAGTGCAGGGTCTTTGTGCCCTTCAGTGTTGTGACTCGTGCCCCCTTCGCGCCAAGGCCTTCAGGGTACAGGCCACCTCCGCCTCGCCCAGCTACCTCAACCTTGGGTGCGGCTGGAAGTGGCTTCCGCCCTCAACTGCCTCCACCACCACCGAGGCCCACTTGCAACAGCTGTGGCCAGCCTGGGCACTACTCCAGGGAGTGTCCCCAGAAGGCACCGGCTACCTCAGCACCTGCAATAGCTCCCTCTACCCCAGCAGCCAAGGCTATGACTGTCAGCCGTGGCCGCCTGAACCACGTCTCGGCTGAAGGAGTCGAAGAGGACCCCGGTGTTCTCATGGGTACGCTTCGAATCAATGCATATCCAGCTTCAGTTTTGTTTGATTCTGGAGCATCGCATTCATTCATATCCATAGCTTTTGCACACAACCATCAAATACCGTTTGTGAACATGGACTCCCCTCTAGTGGTCAAAACACCAGGCTCTAGTTGGCACACTAACTGGATTGCTCCGGAGGTCCCGATTTCCATAGGCTATTGGTCCTTTCCGCTCTCGTTGATGGCCCTGAAGTTAGATGGTCTAGATGTCATTCTGGGCATGGATTGGCTAGTCAAATATCAGGCCAATTTGGATTGTGCTGCCAAGTCTGTCACAGTGATCCACCCAACCGTCGGGCTAGTGAGTTATTGGTCACCTTCGTCCGCAACTCCATCCGCTGCCACTCCTGACTCTCCGGAGACCAGCCTATGTTTTATGGAAGGTATCACCCCGCCTGAAATGCATGAGGTTGTTGTGGTGTGTGATTTCCCGGATGTCTTTCCTGAAGAACTGACTGGCATGCCACCTGATCTAAGTGTGGAGTTTGTCATTGAATCGGTTCCGGGAACAACTCCTATCTCCAAAGGCCCTACCGCATGCCAGCGGAAGAGCTAACTGAACTGAAAAAGCAAATTGATGAATTGGTGGAGAAGGAATTCATTCGGCCTAGTAGCTCCCCTTGGGGCTGCCCGGTCATCTTTGTCAAGAAGAGGGATTCAAATGTTCCTCGTCTGGTTGTTGATTACCATCCTTTGAATGCGGTAACCATCAAGAACAAGTACCCTATTCCCCGAATAAATGACCTGTTCGATCAGCTAGCTGGTGCCACTGTATTCTCCAAGACGGATCTGAGGTCAGGCTACCATCAGATCAAAATCAGAAAGGAGGATATTCCGAAGACGGCTTTCACTACTCGTTATGGCTTATATGAGTACACCGTCATGTCTTTTGGCCTCACCAATGCCCCGGCTACATTCATGAGGCTTATGAACTCCATCTTCCATGAGTACCTCGACAAGTTCGTCATAATATACATTGATGACATCCTTATCTACTCCAAAACCGAAGAAGAGCATGCTGAGCATCTTCGGCTAGTTCTGACCAAGCTTCGTGATCATCGCCTCTATGCCAAGTTCTCCAAGTGTGAGTTTTTTTAAAGGAGCTCATCTTCCTAGGTCATGTGGTGTCAGCTGCTGGAGTAGCTGTGATACCCGACAAGATTCAGGCAATCCTGGATTGGCCTACTCCAAAGTCCGTCAAGGATATCCGTAGCTTCCTTGGGTTGGCGGGTTATTACCGCCGATTCATCGAGGGCTTTTCCAAGATAGCCAAGGCATTGACTGACCTTCTCAAGAAAGATAAGAAGTTTGTGTGGACAGACAAAGCTGAAGAGAGTTTCCAAACTCTCAAAGTCAAACTCACGACCACTCCTGTGCTTGTCCTTCCTGACACAGACAAGGACTTTGTTGTCTATTGTGACGCCTCGTTGCAAGGCTTGGGCTGTGTGCTAATGCAAGAAGGCCATGTGGTAGCCTATGCTTCTCGACAACTCAAACCGCATGAGCACAACTATCCAACTCATGATCTAGAGCTTGCTGCTGTGGTTCATGCTCTGAAGCAATGGAGGCCCTACCTGTTGGGCAACCGTTGCGAGATCTTCTTGGATCATCAAAGTCTGAAGTATCTTTTCACCCAACCGGACCTGAATCTCCAACAGAGAAGATGGTTGGAATTAATCAAAGACTATGATGTGACCCTCAACTATCAACCCGGCAAGGCCAACGTCGTGGCAGATGCTCTGAGTCGCAAGGCTTATTGCAACACCCTGATGGTTGAAAAGGCTCAACCGGCTCTCCGTGAGGAATTTGCTCGGTTAAATCTGGAGATTGTTCCCTCCGGATATCTAGCTAACCTAGAGATCAAGTCCACTCTTAAGGATGAGATCAAGGCATCCCAACATCTTGATACTGAAATCCTCGAAATCAAAGAGAAAATAGCTAATGGGAAGGCCAATTGTTTTTCCGTTGATGACAACGGTGTTGTTTACTTTGGTGACCGTCTAGTGGTGCCCAAGAGTGGGAATACAAAAGGGTTGATACTCTCAGAAGCTCATGAATCACCCATTTCCATTCATCCGGGTAGTACCAAAATGTACCAAGATCTTCGCCGTCAATTCTGGTGGTCTTGCATGAAGCGCGAGATCGCCGAGTACGTTGCTGAATGCGACGTCTGTCGCCGTGTGAAAGCTGAACATCAAAGGCCAGCGGGTACTCTTCGCCCCATAGCTATTCCCGAGTGGAAATGGGATGAAGTTGGTATGGACTTCATCACTGGCTTCCCAAGGTCACAAAAGGGCAATAATTCCATCTGGGTCGTCATCGACCGTTTGTCCAAGGTCGCTCACTTCCTTCCGGTTCGTGACGATATTTGAGCAAGCCAACTTGCTGAATTGTACGTTGCCCGGATCGTTCCGTTGCATGGGGTTCCTTTGAGGATTATCTCAGACCGGGGAAGCTTGTTTCTGAAGGGTTGCAGCATAGAAAACAAAAAATTTCCTACGCAAAGATAGCAGAATAAACCCAACATCTAGATCCGATCTACGAGAGGTTGGTAGCAAGAAGGAGATCTAATCTCACCCTCGAAGAAAACCGTGAGTGTTTTGTCGAGGCAGGGGTTGGCTAGTCGATCCCCGCAACTAGACTCGTCTAGTCGCGAGGAGATGTATTATCCAAGCGCCGCACGAGCAACGCCTCCGAGAGATCCACACGTACAGCTCGATGAAGACTCCACGTTCTTGATCCCGCAAGAGGTGGTGGAGAGGTTCGCGAGATCAGCAACACGACGACGGTGGCGTGGTGTGTATGGTGGAGATCCGACAGGGCTTCGCAAGCGGTGTCGGGGAGAGAAGGAGGAGGGAGGCGGCGGCTAGGGTGGGGGGTGGTGCGGCTAGGGCACCTATGGGGTGGACCTTGGGTGCCGCACCCCCTCCCCTACCCCTCCTTATATAGGGGGCCAAGGGGGGGCTGCGCCCCACCCCATCTAGGGCCGGCGGCAAGGGGGGGAGGCTTGCCCCCCAAGCAACCCCTAGGGTTTAGGCCGCCCCCCCCCTTCTAGAAGCTTGGCCCGCATGGGCCTTTGAGGGTGTGGTGCGGCTGGCCCAATAGGCTAGCCCACTACCCCTTCATGCCTTGTGGGCCCCATACTCCTATGGGCCCCACTTCTAGACCCTTCTAGAACCTTCTAGAACTTTCCGGTACTTTACCGATAAATTCCCGAACCTCCGGAAACTACTTTACTTATATGAATCTTATTCTCCGGACCACTCCGGAACTCCTCGTGACGTCCGGGATCCTATCCAGGACTCTGAATCAATATTCGTTCTCACCATCATTTATCTCGAACCCTAACTACATCGAACGTTAAGTGTGTGACTCTGCAGGTTCGCGAATATGTCATATTAATAGCGGGACCGGGATGCCCATATTAATTCCTACATATTCGACGAAGTACTTTACTAGTCGAACCACAATGTCCGAGATTCAATTAATCCATATACGATTCCTTTTGTTTCACGATATATTACTTGTCCGAGATTCAATCCACCGATATCTCCATATCTGATTAATCTCGTTACCGACAAGTTCTCTTTACTCGTTCCCATAGAATAGGATCCCTTATGACTAGCCACTTAGTCATATTCTTGCAAGCGTTTGGATGCTATACTACCGAGAGGGCCTAGAGATATCTATCCAACAGTTGGACGAACAAATCCCAGTCTTGAAACATGTCACCCAACAACCTATCATCGGAGAACCTGAAAGCCACCTTTATAATCACCCAGTTACGAAGTGACGTTTGATGTCCACAAAGCACTCCTCCGATAAGCGGGAGTGACATAATCTCATGGTCTAAGGAAACTATATTTGACATCTATTTAATTTGAGTCTTGTCCATTATATCATCTCCCATGATACAAACTTCGTTTATCAAGTGATTCATAAATCCATGGTTAGGAAACATCTAACCATCACTTAATCAAACGAACTAGTCACAAGAGGAAAGACTAGGGCACATTACCGTTTATATTCCACACATGTATTTGTTTCCGATTAATACAATTCTAGCATGGAATTAAACATATCATGAACGGAGAAATATGATAAACAACAATCATTATTATTGCCTCTTGGGCATATCTCCAACAGTCTCCCACTTGCACTAGAGTCAATAATCTAGTTTACATTTGTAGCAATCTAACACCCATGGCCTCTCGGTGTTGATCATGTTTTTCTCGTGGAAGAGGTTTAGTCAACGGGTCTGCCACATTCAGATCCGTATGCACCTTGCAAATCTCTATGTCACGATCCTTGACATTCTCACGCAAATTGTGATAGCGGCGCTTAATATGCTTGGTATTCTTGTGTGAAGTCGGGTCCTTGGAAAGAGCTATTGCACATGTATTATCACAGTACAGGGCCAGAGGTCTTGACGCACTTGGAACCACGCTCAGCTCTGAGAGGAACTCCTTCATCCAGACTGCTTCACTTGCTGCCGACGAGGCCGCAACATACTCCGCTTCTGTTGAATATTTCTCCACCACGCTCTGCTTGGAACTCCTCCAACTCACAGCGCCACCATTCAGAATAAACATGTATCCGGACTGAGACTTAGAATCATCCGGATCTGTGTCCCAACTAGCATCGACGTAACTCCTTACGACAAGCTCTTGGTCACCTCCATATACGAGAAACATTTCCTTAGTTCTATTTAGATACTTAAGGATATTTTTGACAGCTGACCAGTGTTCCACTCCTGGATCACTTTGGTACCTGCTAGTCAAACTTACAGCATGGCACACATCTGGTCTAGTACATAGCATGGCATACATGATAGAGCCTATCGCAGAGGCATAAGGAACTTTGTTCATTATCTCTCTATCTTCTGCCGTAACAGGACTCTGAGTCTTACTCAGAACCTTTCCTTGCAACATTGGTAAGAACCCCTTCTTTGAATTTTCCATTCTGAACTTCTTCAGAACCTTGTCAAGGTATGTACTTTGTGAAAGCCCTATTAGGCGCTTTGACCTATCTCTATAGATCTTTATGCCTAAAATGTACGCAGCTTCTCCAAGGTCTTTCATTGAAAAACTCTTATTCAAATAAGACTTTACACTTTCAAGTAGTGTAACATCATTTCCAATCAATAATATGTCATCCACATATAGTATTAGAAATGCAACTGAACTCCCACTCACTTTCTTGTAAATACAGGCTTCTCCATAAGTTTGGACAAATCCAAACCCTTTGATCACTTCATCAAACCGGAGATTCCAACTCCGCGATGCTTGCTTCAGTCCATAGATGGATCTCTGAAGTTTGCATACCTTGTTAGCATTCTTTGGATCAACAAAACCTTCGGGCTGTACCATGTACAACTCTTCCTTAATATGACCATTAAGGAACGCGGTCTTCACATCCATTTGCCAAATTTCATAGTCATAATATGTGGCAATTGCTAACATAATCTGAACAGATTTCAGCATCGCTACGGGTGAGAATGTCTCATCGTAGTCAACTCCTTGAATTTGTCGGAAACCCTTTGCGACAAGTCGAGCTTTATACACGATGACGTTTCCGTCAGCGTCTGTCTTTCTCTTGAATATCCATTTGTTCTCAACGGCCTTACGGTCGTCTGGTAAGTCCACCAAAGTCCATACTTGGTTTTCATACATGGATTCCATTTCGGATTTCATGGCTCCTAGCCATTTATCGGAGTCTGGGCTCATCATTGCTTCCTCATAATTCGCAGGTTCATCATTGTCTAACAACATGACATTCATGACGGGGTCGTACCGATCAGGAGCGGTACGTTCCCTCGTTGATCTGCGAGGTTCAATAGCAGCCTTGACTGGAACAGCATGATCAACATCATTGCTCCTTCTTCAGGTGGCGATGGCTGTTCTGGAACAACTTCCAGTTCTGCGCTACTCGGCATCTCAAGAACAGGTTCAATAACCTCGTCAAGCTCTATTTTCCTTCCACTCACTTCTTTCGAGAGAAACTCCTTCTCTAGAAAGGAACCATTCTTGGCAACGAAAATCTTGCCTTCGGTTCTGTGGTAGAAGGTATACCCAATAGTTTCCTTAGGGTATCCAATGAAGACGCATTTTTCCGATTTGGGTTCGAGCTTATCAGGTTGAAGCTTTTTCACATAAGCATCGCAACCCCAAACTTTGAGAAACGATAACTTTGGCTTCTTGCCAAACCATAACTCATATGGAGTCGTCTCAACGGATTTTGATGGAGCCCTATTTAAAGTGAATGCGGCTGTCTCTAATGCATAGCTCCAAAATGATAGTGGCAGATCTGTGTGAGACATCATAGATCGCACCATATCCAATAAGGTTCGACTACGACGTTCAGACACACCATTACGCTGTGGTGTTCCGGGTGGCGTTAGTTGTGAAACAATTCCACACGTCTTTAAATGCATGCCAAACTCGTAACTCAAATATTCGCCTCCACGATCAGATCGAAGAAACTTTATTTTCTTGTTACGATGGTTCTCAACTTCACTCTGAAATTCTTTGAACTTTTCGAACGTTTCAGACTTATGTTTCATTAAGTAAATATACCCATATCTACTCAAATCATCGGTGAAGGTCAAGAAGTAACGATATCCACCGCACGCTGCAACACTCATCGGACCACACACATCGGTATGTATGATTTCCAACAAGTCTGTTGCCCTCTCCATCGTGCCGGAGAAGGGTGTTCGAGTCATCTTACCCATAAGGCATGGTTCGCAAGTTTCAAATGATTCAAAATCAAGTGAATCCAAAAGTCCATCAGAATGGAGTTTCTTCATGCGCTTTACACCAATGTGACCCAAACGGAAGTGCCACAAATATGTGGTATTATCATCATTCACTTTGCATCTTTTGGCATCAATGTTATGAACATGTGTATCACTACCATCGAGATCCAATAGAAATAAACCATTCCTCTCAGGTGCATGACCATAAAAGGTATTATCCATATAAATCGAAATACCAAAGTTTTCAGACTTAAATGAATAACCGTCTCGCAATAAACAAGATCCAGATAAAATGTTCATGCTTAACGCAGGCACATAATAACAATTATTAAGGTTTAAAACTAATCCCGAAGGTAAATGCAGAGGGAGTGTGCCGACAGCGATGACTTCAACTTTTGATCCATTTCCAACTCGCATCGTCACCTCGTCCCTTGCCAAGCGTCGTCTATTCCGCAGCTCCTGTTTCGAGTTACATATATTAGCAACTGAACCAGTATCAAATACCCAGGTGCTACTACGATCACTTGTTAAATACACATCAATAACTTGTATATCATATATACCTTGTTTGACGGTGCCAGCCTTCTTGTCCGCCAGATACTTGGGGTAGTTACGCTTCCAGTGTCCGGTTCCCTTGCAGTAGAAGCACTCAGTATCAGACTTAGGGCCCTTCCTTGACTTCCTCGCAGGCCTGGCAGCTCGCTTGCCGTCCTTCTTGAAGTTGTCTCTTTTGCCCTTTTTCTTGAAACTGGTGGTCTTGTGACCATCAACACTTGATGCTCCTTCTTGATTTCCACTTCCGCGGTCTTTAACATCGCGAAAAGCTCAGGAAGAGTTTTCTCCATCCCTTGCATGTTATAGTTCATCACGAAGCTTTGTAGCTAGGTGGAAGTGACTGGAGAACACGGTCAATCCCCAACTCATTGGGAATCACAACACCCAGCTGCGCCAGACGATCACCGTACCCTAGACATCTTGAGCACGTGTTCACTGACGGAACTATTCTCTTCCATCATACAGCTAAAGAACTTAGAAGAGGCTTCATACCTCTCCACCTTGGCTTGAGTCTGAAACATAGCTTTCAGATCAACAATCATCTGATGAACGCCATGGTGCTCAAAACGCTTTTGAAGCTTAGGTCCTAAGCCGTACAACAGACCGCACTTAACTATCTCGTGGTCTTCTGAACGGGCTGCCCAGACATTCCTAATGTCTTCAGCCGCTCCCTCTGCTGGAGCCTCACCTAGCGGTGCATCTAGGACATACAGTTTCTTGGCAGCTTTGAGGATAATTTTCAGATTCATAAACCAATCTGAGAAATTGCTTCCATCGTCTTTCAGCTTGTCTTTCTCTAGGAACGCGTTAAAGTTCATGGTGATGTTGGGAAGGGCCATTGATCTACAACATTATTTGCAAGGTGTTTAGACTATGTACATGATATTGTGTTCGAAAGATAATCTAATTATAAAACGAACTCCCATTAAACTCAACATCTCTCTAGTTGTTTAGTGACACACGATCCAAAATCCACTACACCACAACCGATCATCACGTGAAGTGGTGCAGCTTCAAAAGGTGAACATCTCCATGTTGATCATATCATTCATATGACTCGTGTTTAGCCTTTCGGCTCTTGTGTTCCGAGGCCATGTCTGTACATGCTAGGCTCGTCAAGGAAACCGTAGTATTTCTGCATGTGCAAACTGGCTTGCACCCGTTGTATGTGAACGTAGAATCTATCACACCCGATCATCACGTGGTGCTTCAAAACGACGAACTTTGGCAACAGCGCATACTAGGGGAGAACACTTCTTGATATTAACGTGAGAGATCACCTTATCATGCTACCGTCGAGATCGTATCTAAGCATAAACCATAAGGTGCATAAAAGGATTAACATCACATGCAATTCAATATTGTGACATGGTATAGCTTTTCCTGTGCCTTTGATCTCCATCTCCAAAGCACCGGCATGATCTCCATCATCACCAGCTCAAACGCCATCACCATGGTTGTTCTCCACCAACTATTGCAACTACTACTATTAGCTACTCTTAGCAAATAAAGTAAAGCAATTACATGGTGTTTAATGTGACACGCAGGTCATACAATAATTAAAAAAAAATAAGGCTCCTGCCGGTTGGCGTACTCATCGACATGCAAGTCGTGAAAATTACAAAACATGATCATTGCATACATCNATAAAAGACAACCATAAGGCTCCTGCCGGTTGCCGTACTCATCGACATGCAAGTCGTGATAATTACAAAACATGATCATTGCATACATCACATAATCATATCTTGAGGCCATACCATATCACAAACCCTGCAAAAACAAGTTAGACGCCTCTACTTTGTTTATGCAATTTTTACGTGGCTTCTAGTGGGTCATGAGATAGAACCGTTCTAATCTACGCAAAGCCACAACGGTGATAAAATAGTTGCTGATTTACTCATCCTTTTGAAAGGCCTTCCATTGAAAATTGCATCTTCACTAAAGCAAGAGAAACAGGACACCTGCCAGCCACTTATGCAAAACAAGTTGCATGTCAGTCGTGGAACCGGTCTCTCGTGCGTGGACGAGTAAAGTTGGTCCGGGCCGCTTCAATCTTACAGTACCGCAAAGATGCAAAGTGCACGCGAGAAGGTAGCAACTCAAATTATCAACGCCCACAACACTTGTGTCTAATCGCACCAACATCTACGAATAGATCTAGGCTCTGATACCACTGTAGGGTCGCAGCATAGAAAACAAAAAAATTTCCTACGCAAAGATAGCGGAATAAACCCAACATCTAGATCCGATCTACGAGAGGTTGGTAGCAAGAAGGAGATCGAATCTCACCCTCGAAGAAAACCGTGAGTGTTTTGTCGAGGCAGGGGTTGGCTAGTCGATCCCCGCAACTAGACTTGTCTAGTCGCGAGGAGATGTGTTATCCAAGCGCCGCACGAGCAACGCCTCCGAGAGATCCACACGTTCTTGATCCCGCAAGAGGTGGTGGAGAGGCTCGAGATCAACAGCACGACGACGGTGGCGTGGTGTGTATGGTGGAGATCCGACAGGGCTTCGCCAAGCGGCTGTCGGGAGAGAGGAGGAGGAGGGGCGGCGGCAAGGTGGGAGAGGGGTGCGGCTAGGGCACCTATGGGGTGGCCTTGGGGTGCCGCACCCCTCCCTCTAGCCCTCCTTATATAGGGGGCAGGGGGGGTTGCGCCCCACCCTCCATCTAGGGCCGGCGCAAGGGGGGAGGCTTGCCCCCCAAGCAACCCTTAGGGTTTAGGCCGGCCCCCCCCTTCTAGAAGCTTGGCCCGCATGGGCCTATAAGGGAGTGGTGCGGCTGGCCCAATAGGCCAGCCCACTACCCCTTCATGCCTTGTGGGCCCCATACTCCTATGGGCCCCACTTCTAGACCCCTCTAGAACCTTCTAGAACATTCCGGTACTTTACCGATAAATTCCCGAACCTTTCTTAACCTCCGGAAACAACTTTCCTTATATGAATCTTATTCTCCGGACCACTCCGGAACTCCTCGTGACGTCCGGGATCATATCCGGGACTCCGAATCAATATTCGATCTCACCATCATTTATCTCGAACCCTAACTACATCGAACGTTAAGTGTGTGACTCTGCGGGTTCGCGAATATGTCATATTAATAGCGGGACCGGGATGTCCATATTAATTCCTACATATTCGACGAAGTACTTTACTAGTCGAACCACAATGTCCGGGATTCAATTAATCCATATACGATTCCTTTTGTTTCACGATATATTACTTGTCCGAGATTTAATCTACCGATATCTCCATATCTGATTAATCTCGTTACCGACAAGTTCTCTTTACTCGTTCCCATAGAATAGGATCCCTTATGACTAGCCACTTAGTCATATGCTTGCAAGCGTTTGGATGCTATACTACCGAGAGGGCCCAGAGATATCTATCCAACTGTTGGACGAACAAATCCCAGTCTTGAAACATGTCACCCAACAACCTATCATCTGAGAACCTGAAAGCCACATTTATAATCACCCAGTTACGAAGTGACGTTTGATGTCCACAAAGCTCTCCTCCGATAAGCGGGAGTGACATAATCTCATGGTCTAAGGAAACTATATTTGACATCTAATTTGAGTCTTGTCCATTATATCATCACCTATGATACAAACTTCGTTTATTAAGTGATTCATAAATCCATGGCTAGGAAACATCTAACCATCACTTAATCAAACGAACTAGTCACAAGAGGAAAGACTAGGGACACATTACCGTTTATATTCCACACACATGTATTTGTTTCCGGTTAATACAATTCTAGCATGGAATTAAACATATCATGAACGGAGAAATATGATAAACAATAATCATTATTATTGCCTCTTGGGCATATCTCCAACATATATTCCACACATGTATTATGTTTCCGGTTAATACAATTATAGCATGGATAATAAACTATTATCATAAACATGAATATGCTAATAAACCATTTTATTATTGCCTCTAGGGCATATTCCCAACAGTGGCGGCGGCACAGGTGGCCGTTCGAGAGCAGGTGTCGTGCACGGTTAGGTTAGGTGGTGGCCGTTATTTCGCGCCGTCGCCGGTCCCACATGTAAGAAGTTACCTGGTCCCACCTGTAAAATGCGGACCAAGTCCACTAGCGCCTTGCCCGGTCCCACCTGTAAGAAGTAAACTGGTCCCACCTGTAAGACGCGGACCAAGTCCACTAACGCCTAACAGACGGAATCCGCTTCAGACTGGCCGTTTGGCCTCGCCATAGCAGCTGCAACTGAAGTAGTGGCAAAACTGTAAGCCATTTGAAACTAGTGGCAAAACTGAGTACTACCAAGCCTCTAGTGGCGATCTGTTAAATGACCCAACAACTTTTATATATGTCTCAGTTCAGATTCTTTTCGATCACCTAGATAAGACATTTGGCAGGGGAATCAAATGAAGTGATCCATGAAATAGCCATGAGTGTTAAGCGAATGCAAAGTCAGTGCTTCATCTACTACCGTTCCCGAGAACATAGTAGGCTAATGCAAAATTAAAGATGGGTTAGGATCATTGTTACTTGTCAGATTCTTTCAGTTAGTGCTTCACAGGTTACAATCCCGAGATCATAACTGCTAATGCCAAAATTTGCTTTCAAATTACTCTCAGGAACTTCAGGTTAGTGCTTCACAGGTTACAATCCCGAGATCATAACTGCTAATGCAAAAATTTGCTTTCGAATTACTTGCTTCAAGTTAGTTTCACTGTTAGTGCTTCACATACCACCATCCCGAGATACTGGTAGCTAATGCAAAAATGCAGAAATGCAGTTAAAACATGGCTCTTCGAGGATCAACTTATTCAGTTTCAGAGTCACTTGCATTATGAAGGTATTCCAACAGATCTAAGCAGAGACATATATAAACTCTGTTTTGATACATGACTCTAACACAAGAGTTTGCAAGCATTATAGACAGAAACACTGCAAGATTCTCAATAGCATGAACGATTGTTTAGGCAAAATTAAGCACTCCAAGAAACTTTTACTCGACAAGCAACTTCGAAAATATAGCCAAGAATAGATAGAAAATTTGTAATCATGGCATAGCAAAGATATTTATGGTGTAACAGGATTTGTGAATTGGAATGTGTTCACCTGGTTTCAAGGGTCAAATCCTCGAGAAGTCTTCCTCTTGAAGCATAAAGCCCTCGAGAAGCATCTCCTCGCGAAGCATCTCCTCGCGAAGCATCAAGCCCTCGAGAAGCTTTTTTCCTCGCGAAGCGACTTTCTACTCTTTGCTTGCAGGGATCTCTGCCAACCCACTTCACTCTCTTTTATTCAACAATCTGAAAAACAAAACAACAAACAAAAAGGAAAAAGGAACACACAAAACAAAAATAACTCTTGAAGGGAAATAATATATAAAAAGGATATCAGGCTGCCTCCCGATGAGCGCTTGTTTAAGGTCACGAGCCTGACCATAGCTTCTTGTCACAGCTTCACAGCTTCAGAGGATGCATTGGGTACATCCTCTGACTCGTCATTCTCGCTTTCTTTAGGATCTTCAATGTCAATCTTCTCTCCTGCTAGGTAATGCTTCAGTCTCTGACCATTTACCTTGAAGGTACCTGCTGATGGGGTCTGGACTTCGAAAGCACCATTTCCCAAGTCCCTCTTCACTATGCAGGGGCCAAACCATCTTGACTTGAATTTTCCAGCAAACAGATGCAACTTGGAGTCATACACCAACACTTGCTGTCCAATGCTGAACTCCTTCCTGAGGATATGTTTGTCATGCCATTTCTTAGTCTTCTCCTTGTAAATCTTGGAACTCTCATATGCATCATGCCTCAGCTCTTCAAGCTCACACATCTGCAGTTTCCTTGCACTTCCAGCTTTCTTCATGTCGAGGTTTAGTTTCCTAATAGCCCATTGAGCTCTGTGCTCTAACTCGACAGGAAAATGGCATGCTTTACCATATACAAGCCTGAAGGGTGACATTCCAATAGGTGTCTTGTATCCAGTTCTGTATGCCCACAAGGTATCAGGCAATTTCAGGGACCAATCTGCTCTGGACTTGGACACAACCTTTTCAAGGATCTGCTTAATTTCTCTATTGGATAACTCAACTTGTCCATTGGCTTGAGGATGGTAGGGTGTAGTAACTCTGTGATTCTTCACACCATACTTGCTCAACAGCTTCTCTAGCTGTTCATTGTTGAAGTGGGCTCCTCCATCACTGATCACAACTCTGGGAACTCCAAATCTGGGGAAAATTACAGTTTTGAACAGCTTACAGACTGACTTGGAATCTGCACTGACAGTTGGTACCGCTTCAACCCATTTGGACACATAGTCCACTGCTACAAGGATGTACTTGAAGCTTCGAGAGGAGGGCAAAGGTCCAACAAAATCAACTCCCCATACATCAAACAGTTCAACTTCAAGAATGCCTTGCTGAGGCATTTCATTCCTTCTCGAGATTTTCCCAGTTCTCTGGCAGGGATCACACTGCTTGACAAAATCATGAATGTCTTTGAACAGGCTGGGCCAATAAAATCCATCTTGAAGGATCTTTGCTTGAGTTTTCATTACTCCAGCATGGCCTCCATACATGCCAGACTGACATTGGAACATCACATCATGAGTTTCTTCAGAGGGCACACATCTCCTCACTAGACCATCTGCACAATGCTTGTAGAGGAATGGTTCATCCCAGTAATAGCTCTTGGCTTCATGCATGAATTTATTTTTCTGCTGGTAGGACAAATCAGCTGGCATAATTTTACACTCTAGGTAGTTCACAATGTCAGCATACCATGGAGTCTTGGCTTCTCGCGAGACGTCGACCCTTGCGAGGCACCCCTCACGAAGCATTTCCTCGAGAAGCACATCTCGCGAAGCATCTCCTCGCGAAGCTTGAAGAGTTAGATCGTCCTGAGGCCTCCCTCGCGAGGCTTCGAGAAGCCCTCGCGAGGCATTTACTCCCATCAGTTGCTCTCCAGGGATGCTGTCTTCTATTTTTCTAGTTTCAGAGCAACTTATTCTTGACAGATGATCAGCTACCACATTCTCAGAACCTTTCTTATCCTTGATCTCAATATCAAACTCTTGAAGCAGGAGAATCCATCTGATTAGCCTTGGCTTGGCATCCTTCTTGCTGACAAGATATCTTATTGCTGCATGATCAGTGAAGACAGTACATTTGTGCCCAACTAGATAAGGTCTGAACTTGTCAAATGCGAATACCACTGCAAGCAATTCTTTTTCAGTAGTGGAGTAATTGATCTGAGAATCATCAAGAGTTTTGCTGGCATAGTGGATCACATGCTGAGCTTTCCCTTTTCTCTGGCCCAGAAGTGCTCCAACTGCAAAATCACTTGCATCACACATCAACTCAAAGGGTAGGGTCCAATCTGGAGGCTGCACAATTGGAGCAGAAATAAGAGCTTGCTTCAACTGGTTAAAGGCCTTCAGACAAGCTTCATCAAAGTGGAATTTGACATCTTGAGTGAGCAGTTTGGTTAGAGGCTTTGCAATGCTAGAGAAATCCTTAATGAATCTCCTGTAAAATCCAGCATGTCCAAGGAAACTCTGTATTCCTTTTACATTTTCAGGGGGTGGTAACTTAGCAATCACATCAACTTTTGATTTATCCACTTCAATGCCTCTAGAGGATATCAGGTGTCCAAGCACAATACCTTCACTGACTAAGACGTGGCATTTCTCCCAGTTCAATATCAAGTTCTGCTCTGAGCATCTATGCAGGACTGCTGCCAGGTTCTTCAAGCAGGTGACAAAATCTTTTCCATAGACAGTGAAATCATCCATGAAAACTTCCATAATTTTCTCAATGTAGTCAGAGAATATTGATGTCATGCACCTCTGGAAGGTTCCTGGGGCATTACACAGACCAAATGGCAATCTTTTGTATGCAAATGTTCCATATGGACATGTGAATGTAGTTTTTTCTTGATCTGCTGGATGGATGGGAATCTGAAGAAATCCAGAGTATCCATCAAGGTAACAATAAAATTCTTGCCCTGCTAACCTTTCCAACATCTGGTCCATAAATGGCAAAGGGAAATGATCCTTCCTAGTTGCCTTGTTCAATTTCCTGAAATCATTGACCATTCTCCATCCAGTAACAGGTCTTGTGGTCATCAATTTTCCTTCTTCATTTTCAACCACTGTATAGCCTCCTTTCTTGGGCACTATGTGGATAGGACTCACCCACTCGCTGTCAGAGATGGGGTAGATCATGCCTGCTTGTAGGAGTTTCAGAACTTCCTTTTTTTACTACTTCTTGCAGGGCAGGGTTTAATCTCATTTGGCCTTCTCTGGAGGGAGTGCTATCCTCTTCAAGATATATTCTGTGAGAGCAGACCTTCTCATCGATTCCCTTTATGTCATCAATGGAATATCCAATGACATTTTTGTATAGCCTGAGAACTGACAATAGGCTGTGCTCCTGTTCATCATCAAGTGCAGAGCTGATTATCACAGGGTGAATTTTTTCTTCCTCTAGAAACAGATACTTCAGGTGAGCAGGCAACTCCTTCAACTCAACAATAGATTTATGAGACGGCTGAAGAGGTTCTCTCCAAGGTTCTGCTTCCTCGAGATTTCCCTCGCGAGGCATTTCTCCTCGCGAAGCTTGAAGAGGCTCTCGCGAGGCATTTGGCAGGCCCTCGCGAAGCATTTCTCTTGAGGCATTTTCTGCACTTCCAGAATTTTCATTACAAAGAGTGATTCCAAACAACTCTTGAAGATTAGGACTATCAGCTGTCACAAAGACTTGTACTTCAGGCTCTTGGGGTTGCATTTGCTGCTGAGATTCCATTACACTCTTGTCGACGACATCCATGGCATGGCATTGTTCAAGCATGTTTGGCAAGTGGGAGGCATGCTTCATGTTAAACTCTGCTTGTTCAGAACCAAATTGCAACTTCAGGGTTCCACCTTTCACATCGATTATGGCTCCTGCTGTTGCTAAGAAAGGTCTGCCAAGAATCATTGACTCTGAGTTGTCTTCCATTTCCAACACAACAAAATCCACTGGGTAAGCAAAATTTCCAACTTGGACTGGCACATCTTCAAGAATTCCAGTTGGTTTTCTCAGTGTTCTGTCAGCAAGCTGCAGTGTCATAGAGGTGGGCTTCGGCACACTTAACTGCAGCATCTGACTGGCAGCTTGGGGTAAAACACTGACTGAGGAACCTAAATCACAGAGAGCTGTGAAGGTTCTTTTTCCAACCACACAGGGGATACTGAAACTCCCTGGGTCTCCTACCTTCTTGGGCAAGTTGTTTTGGATAACTGCACTGCATTCTTCTGTCAAAGCAACTATCTCAGGATCTTCTATACTTCTTTTCTTGGTTATCAGGTCCTTGAAGAATTTGGCATACAGAGGGATGTGCAACACCGCATCAAGGATGGGGATTGTTATTTGCACTTCCTTCATTGTCTCTAGGAACTTGGCATACTGCTTTTCTTCCTTAGTTTTTTCCAATCTTGAAGGGAATGGGATCTTCTGAACTAAAGGCTTCTCAACCCTTGGTACTGCAGCTGATTCTACTGGTATTACAGGCTCTTGAGGAGGATCCCTTGAGAGGCTTTCCTCTCGAGGCATTTCTTCCTCGCGAGGCAAATTTTCCTCGCGAGGCAAATTTTCCTCGCGAGGCCTCCTTGGTGGGGCTACATAGGTGACAGTTGGAGGTGTCTTCAGAATGGGTTCAGTGTTGAATCCACTTCTAGTGGTGACAGCCTCTACTGCTTCAGTAGTGGTAATTGCACCACATTGCTTAGGGTTCTTCTCTACCTGAGCAGGTAGTTTGTTCTCTGGCTGATTTCCCTGGGTATTGGAGATTCCAGCTGTAAGCTGCTGCATTGTCTTGTAAAATAATTCAGACTGCATCTTCATTGTTTCTTGCATTCCACTGAACATTTCTTTTTGCAAACACATCATTTCACTAATTTCAGATTGGCTACTGCTTGAAGAGGCATTTTGCTGGGTTGCTTGGTGAGGATGCTGCTGTGGCTGCTGCATATGGCCTTGAGGTCTGAAATTCTGCTGAGATGTTGAGGCATAGTTCTGTGGAGCTGCTTGAGGGTAACTTTGTGGGGCTATATTCTTGTAGGACAGGTTTGGATGATGTCTCCAGGAGGGGTTATAGCTCTAAGAAAAGGGACCTTGATTCTGAGTGTAATTCACTTCTTCCACTTGAGATTCACTGGCACTGAAATAGGGACACTCCTGAGGCGAATGACCTTCAATTCCACAAATCTGGCAGCGTGCTGAAACTGAATTTACTGGCACAAGGGCTTTTCCATTCTTTTCCAACATAAGCTGAGATATTTGACTGGTCAGGCTATCAAGCTTTGCTTCAAGGGCTTCTGGGCTTTCATGTTGCATAACTATTGGCTGAGGAAGTTGCATTGCTCTTTCATTTGTCCAGGAGAAATTGTGTGAGGCCATGCTCTCAATCAATTCAAAAGCTTCATCCAGGCTCTTGTTTATTATACGTCCTCCAGCAGCAGAATCTACAAAGGATCTGGTCTGATCTGTTAGACCCTTGTAGAATGTCTGCAGAATTAGCCACTGCTCTTGGCCATGGTTAGGACACATTCTAAGCAGGCCTTGGTACCTCTACTAGGCATCATACAAACTCTCTCCTTGGTATTGCACAAATCTGGTAATTTTGTCTCTACAATCGGCTGCTTTGGTGGGGGGAAAGTATTTCTCAAAGAAAGCTTGCACCAGATGTTCCCAAGTGTCCCTAGCATGAGTAGGCAAGGCATGGAACCATAACTTAGCACTACCTGATAGGGAAAAAGGGAATAGTTGCATCCTAATGGCCTTAGGAGGCACACCATTGTGCTTGAGGGTGTTACAGTACTCCAAGAAATTTCTGATATGTTCATGAGGACTCTCCAGGGCAGAACCTTTGAAGGGGTTGTGCTGAACCATATTGATTAGGGCTGGCTTGATTTCCCAGTTGTTTGCTTGAATAGCAGGCATAACCACTTCAGAGGTGGCTACATGGTCTTTAGGGATCCAGAGGTCTCTCAACTTCCTGTCTCCCATCTTGGAAGCTGGCAATCTTTCTTCTACGGCTGTGGAGGAAACTGCCCTTCTTCTATTTGCAAGAAACGTCCTTTCAGGCTCAGGATCAAAGGGGGCTAATGGTGAATCTTCAGATGTCTGCATACACGAGCTCACCAACCAGCACGAAGGAGATAATGTTTCCATTGCACACAAACACAGACAAGAACTTTATCAAGGGTTAGTGAACTAAATCCCCTAATAACCGTTCTAGGCTAGTTCTTGCGGATCAAGCAATAGAAAATAAAAACGGTGACAGCAAAGGGGAGGCTAAGGAAGATTGTTTCTCGGACAGCAAAGTGGAGGCTAAGGAAGATCTCGCGGACAGTAAAGGGGAGGCTAAGGAAGAGTGGATCGTCATACATAACATAACTCAAAACTTTAGCAAGGTGGAGGCTAAGGAAGAGTCAACAAGCACATAACATGAACAGCAGCAAAAAGGGGCTAAGGAAGAGTTCACAAGCAACAAAGTCACAACACGATTACTAAGTTCACACAAACAGAGCGATTCAGAGAGTTACAGAGAGTTTTCACCGAAGGGTTTGGAGAGGATCGAATCAGTTTGTCGCGGCGGTAGCAGAGGAAGCAGAGGCGGGAGGCTAAGGAAGATACAGACGAAGTAGAAGCAAGGAAGTAGACAGGGACAGATACGGATCAAGGGCTTCTTCTTTCCTCTCGTTCCTCGCGGATCGTCTTCGCCATGCTTCTCCAAAGTTCTTCCTTGTTCTTCTGTTCTTGCTCAGGGTGGAGTGGTTGGTTGGATCTTGGATCTGGTGGATGCGGTGGAGTGGCTCGCTTCCCGGACACGTTTTCTTCCTGGCTAAGGAAGCCGCTTTATAGGCGCTGCGGAAGTGGCGAGAGGGCCGCGGTCGATGGCGTGGTTGGTGGCGAGGCGGGAACTTCCGCCGTCGCTTTTCAGCTTTTTGCACGGACGCACATGGTCTGCTCCCTTCTTTATCACCTTTTTGACTCTTCTGGTTTCTTCTCCTCCAAGTTGATCGATTCCCTCCTTGCTGATTCAAACGCATGCGCAACGCAAGGGAGATACGCTCGCATACTTCTCTTCTGGCTTCGAGAGGTTGTGGCTTCGAGAAGTGGCACCCTCGGGAGGCATTCATCCTCGCGAAGCGTCAAATCCTCGGGAGGCGTCTTCTAAGCCACATTTTGAGTTGGAGATGAAGGAATATGTGCCTTGGCACACTGATCTGCAAAAAGTGGATAACTGATGTAAAAAGCATTTAAAACCTTGACTGAACTTCTCAAATATGAGCAGATTTGGGGTTTTAGACGTCGAAAAGATGTGCATAATTCAGAGTGATCAATATCCTCAACAACAACTTCCTGTTTTGTTCTTCGTAATCTCTCATGTTTCTTCTCTTCTTCGCAATCTCTCATGTTTCTCCTTGTCAATAGCTGATCCTTGTTCTGGTACTGACATTGATCTTAGTCAACATTTTCCTACAAAAAATGGTCAAAAGCAAATTGCAAAACCAAATGGCACAACAAACAGCCTAAATGCCGCCAAAATTCCTCTGCTCACGGGTTTCTGTGATGAATTAACCAAATTAGGAGAAAAAGATCATGGTAAGCGCCTTTCGGGTCTCAATACAGACCTGTCACCTTGGCCCATCTGTCATCGGTGGCCTTGTTGTTTCCACCGCCTGCCACACTCCTTCCACCGATCTCACATTTGAGCCCTGAATCGCACCCATCGAACGTCTTCGCCGCTCGCCGACAAGCCTCGATCAACCCTAAATCACTCCCCGTCGCCGTTGTTGGATATCTAGGATTAGGGATCACACTCGATTTGGGTTTTTCAGTGTTAGAGACAACGATAATTATACTGTTAAATTCAACTAGACACAGGGTTTTCTGCAATTATTCGAGCCAAGCCGCGCCTCACTTTGCCAGCGTGGGATAACACGTGTCGCCTGGGCAGTCGCTATGGACTGATACCAACCGACAAGTTCAATTATATGTACCGCCGTTTAAAGTATCACAAGCTTTGTGACTATAATTCACATGCGGGTCAAATACTTGGGTGTCTAGTTAGTTTCCTCATTACATGAGGCTGCGGGTTTGCAATCGACCTGACAGCAAGAGCACGGCAGCAGCACCGTTCGGGAAAAAAACACCATAACAGTAGCAGCAGCAACCGGACCCAAGAGAGCAGAGCAGGGAATCCCCGAGGTATCAGTCGGCTTTCGCCAGGGTCATTATTCAGGCGGCACATAACATGACAGAACCCAAAAGATAGATGCAGCAAAAACACGAAGGGCCCGGCCGGTTATAAAACTTAAAAGAAAGAATCGCGTGCATGATCGTACGTACGAGCGGGTGCGGATTCAGGCTGCACTGTGCTGCTGCTACTGCTCGGAAAAGTGGATTTTCTGTTGGATCTGGGAGCTGATTGTTTCTTGATTATTCTCCTCCTCCTCCTCCAGGGAGGCGCACATGTGCGGGACGTGAATCTGGGAGCTGTAAAGACGATCGAGCGAGAGAGCGGGCCTCCTCCGGGATCTCTCCCTTCCGATCGAGTATTCTGCACATTCCCTGCCTAGCTTGTCTGGACATGTTCCATCATCGCCGTCGCAGCCAGACAGAGTAGGAGTAGTATATTTATGCACATGGCAGCATGCGCCTCTCAGGCCGCTCTGTTGAGATTGCAGTTGGCAAGCCGATTTCAGGCCCAGTCTTGATCTGCTAGCGCATGCACGAAACTGTAACCTGCAACCTGCAGAAAGAAAAAATTCGAGCAGTGCTGCAGAAAAATTAACCGGATTAGTTCGCCCAAGGTTTTATCCACCGGAGAGGGGACAGATCGAGAGATGGATGCGTGCCTCCCTCTGGCTTGCTTCCGGGGACAGGACAACGGAGCAAGCACGCGAGGACAATCTATATTTTTAGGAGCCATCTATCTATATGCATGTCGATCCAAGCTTACGAGGCATGTGCATGTGCAAGTTCATCTCGGAACTCGACGTCGCGCCAGCGCCACACTTCAGTTTCAGTCTAGTAAAAATAAGAAGAAATGGCTTGTGAAAAGAAACCACATTCAGCTCAAAACTTAGGCCCCAGACATTATATCCTATCTTAGATCCAGCCATAATTGAACGGTTACTCGTGAGATTCCTGCCAGGCGGTAGAAAAGACGAGAAATAACGCTATCATAGTCATCAACATATTACAACTGCTACTAGTACAAACCGATGACATCGGTGCTGCTTAGTCAGTTCGGTTGCGCGTACCGCCAGAAGACACATTCAATAAACCTGACGCAGTGCAGCGCCCTTCCGAGTGTAAATGTTACTTGCGCTGAACTGGTCACGCCACAAGACACAAGTTGCTTCTGAAAGATGTATAACATCTAGTACAAGATTACAGACTACGTAATTCACAAGTGTAAATGATACAGAAAAACAAGTGTGGGGTCTCTTTTTCTATACATGTCAGTAGTATATTGGCAGCCAAGAGACGTGGTCCGAGCATTATCAGACCTCAGAGCACCATTCAAAGCCTGAAAGTCACTGCCGGAGTACATCAATCTTCACTGTGACTTCTACCGGAGCACCAGAGCATGAAAAATGAGATCCCTGTCTCAGAACAGTGAGACCAATGAAGCCCAGAACTTCAGATGTCGCGATTCATTGCATAAACAACAGCAACACCTCAATATTGTCCGCAAGGGAATAATAGATAGATCGGACCACATTATATTTTAGCATCTGCTGAGATTGCTTGAGTAAATCGAAGCGACCGGATCATCCACTTGGACACTCGTGCTAAATAGGAAAAAAGAAATCTTTAGAAACAAAGCCCCCCTCAAGGTTACTACGAATCGTTGTTATCTTCATCACCAGCTTCAGTTATCCAAACTAATTAGCTATTGATGACAGTCAAATCTAAAGGTTCACCTACTGTTCTATTGGCAGCAGAAGTAGAGAACCATAAATATTCCTCAGTTGGAGGAATTACATTGTAGCATCGGAACCTACATGAAAACAAAAAAAATCTTATTTAGCATACGACTAAAAGGATCCTAAAACAACATGATTGATTCCAGTTCAGCAATTAAGCAGATTGAGGAACTAATTGACATTATCTCCAGATGTCTTGTCGGCTAACTGTCTCCATGCCTTTTTGCATGTGGTGTGTCAGATAAAGTTATTATTAGAAAAAAAAAGCAGAACGCAATAAAGTGAATTATCATTATGTACAAACATTCATTCGTTTATATAACTCAGTGTCCCATAGATGAAACCAAAGCCCTTAGTCTAACTAAATTACCAAAAAAAAACTGCCCAACAGACAGGTTTGTAAAATCAGCAAGATCAAGATAAACGTTGACACTATTGTATTTAGAAGCACTACATTAGTAAAAAAAAAATCTACATAATAGTTTACAGTTATCAATATATACTCCTATAGACTAGCAAAGTAGATATGTCTATAGTACACTGATATCCACCACCAATGCCGAAAAATATACTGAATGGTAATACAACCACAAAAAGACCACTGGCAAATAATTAATCGTGCTATATTTAATTATCCTTTTAAGGAGTAGTCTACTTAATTAGCAGATGTATTTATGGGAATAATACAGAACCTTAGTATTTCTCGACTAATACAGAACCTGTGTTTTGTCCATGCTAAAGTGTATATTGTATAGTACTTAAGTGTGACATTGGAAGGAAAATTAGCTTGTGCTTGCAAGCCACCATGTAAGTAAACACTGCTTGAAGAAATGAGATGCAGAGTTGCTTACTTCTAAAGAAGTTTTGGGCCTGAATTGTCCTGCGACTTGCCCGAGTAGCCCAACAACACTCTAGAAAAAGGATAGGGGCACCCGAAGAATCGAACAACATTTTGCAATCCTCTCTCTCCTTGCATGATATCTGGTGAACTTAAACGGCTAAGATATGTATTTCCTTCGTATATATAACTAAGTTGCTGGCACAGTAATACAGCTATACCGGCATTAACTGATAGACTGGCAAACGCAAGATATAAGAGAATTAGACCCCTTGCTGACAAGAAGAATGCAGAACTTGCCAAGCTAGTAATAATATCCATTAGTACTTTCATAGAACCCATTGAATGACGAGTTGATAGATTTGGAAAATCTATAGGGGGCCATATATGATAACTTGCATAAATGGTCATAATAGCAGCATAACTGCAACTCGTGACCACAGAGATAAGAAAAATGACAAAGGCTCGGTGATTTGAAGCTCCCACACAGTTCCCAATCTGCAGATGACACAACAAAAAAGGAATCAGAACAAAGAAAACTAATTAGCAATACGCAGTGAGGCAAAAGAATGGGAATATATCAAGATATTACTATCAAATTTATCCAACTTACAAATGGGCAATGATGATCCATGTCCACCACACACATTTTACAAGATCGGCAGTGATGTGCTCTTGGAGGCTTAGGTTTATTACAGTATGTACAAAATGTATAGTTCTCAAGATCATTTTTTCCAACCATGGGATAACTTCCCCACCGTATGCTTGCTGGCGCACCAGCAGACTTCAGAGAGGCCAAACAGTAACTTCCAATGGTAAATACAGCTAAGAGAGCTGCTACTGTGCAGTGAAAGATGCCACAGAACATGCTGACTGAGAAAACAACTGGATATACCGCCCAGACCCCGCCGCCTAATAATGAGAAACAGGAGTTGTATGGAGCACAGGAGCAGTTAAATAATATTGGGACGGAAAATATATGAAAGTAAGCAAATAAGCATGATTGGTGGTCATATCAGAAGCTGGTAAATATTCAGAACTTACATATAACAAAGAGCATGAAGAGAATGAGCACAGTCACAAAGAACCCATCCCGGAAACGCCTCCAGCGAGAAAAGCATACGCTGTCAGGTTTTCTTGAAGTTTGGTTGCATTGTGTGACTGCTCCACACCAGCCACACTTATATACAGGTGCATAACTTGTAAAAACAAGCCGGAGACCACAACCCCAACATGTGGCCTCATGATCTTCTGGTATGGATGTGACACACTGTTCTACCTAAACAGAAGAAGGATGTCAATTGGCCCTTGATGCCAAAACAATTATTAACTTAAGGTATTTCGTAATGTCATTCTTCTCTGCTAATTGTAGCATACATGCTGGACTTGTTATATGCTCATCGTTTGATAAACAAATCATTTATAAAATGAATTTGGTCGAGTAAATTTCACACTATTTTTTTTTATCACGGAGCATTAGTAATGCAGAACTGAGGTCATCCATTTTTTCCAAAATTTACGATCCATTACAAGGGTGAGCTAAAGCATTGGATTTATAAGGGCCGAAGATTATTCCGATATGTCTTCACCAAAGTGTGTGTACTCAGCACCAACGTTGATGGTCCATCCCATGTAACAGAACTGCCACTATGTAAATAAAATTTCAAGTAACAGAAAATGACAATTTTGCCCTCACGTTGAAGCAAGTTTGAGATTAATTTTTCATATGAATTTATAGTTACTCCCCCACAACAAATAACTAACTATATGATGATCTCGAAAAATAAAATAACTGACTGCATATACCAAAAAGCCTGCAAGTTCCCCTGAGGACAAAAGCATGCCCTTAGTTTGAGTAGCTAACTACTAACTAGCTGCTCCAAAATATTTTACTAACAGAGGATAGAGTTTAGCTCTCTGGGCACAAGGTCGTTAAACATAAGTAGGGTGCCGACTACCACAGACAAACAATCAGCCCTTCTTGTCTGAACTGACCTACGATATCCTTAAGTGTTTGACCTTAGTTACAATCTAGTGCTATCCTCACCCAAAGTTGCTGGTTTAACAATAGGAATCTTAGCAGAATCAATCTAGTACTAGTAGTACAAAATTTACAATTCGTGGCATAACATGGCGAAGAAACGAAGTAGCACATAATCCGTGAACACCGAGCAGAGACGGCGGGACACTGACCCAGTACGGTACTAGATTACTACTGGTAGTATCATCCTAGGCTAGAAGTTCGTCCGTACTATGTTAGTATGTTGGCAACGCGGAGCCTACGGGACGGGCGGTCGGCCGGTCGCAATCATATGTAAAGCGAGGGCTGCGCGCGGTCAAAAGCATGTGCCGAGAAAATAAGAGAGGGCGGCGAACCTCGGGCAGCGGCCGCTGCTCCCCCATCGCCGCCACGGCACGCAGATCCGCCGCCGAGGGAGCGGTCAGCGAGTTGGGGGGCCGCTGGCTGCGGTGGTTGGGGACTCTGGTGCGGTTGCTCAAGCTTGTGCTTCTTGGGTGGGAAGGATCGAGGGAGGGAGGAGTAGAATAATCGGAGGTGGCATGTGGGACGAAGGATTCGAGGAAAGGAAAAGGCGGAGAGGAAAATAAGGACAAGTCGTGCGACCGAGTTCGGCTCGGTGTCCGGGAACCGCCGGCCTAGGGAACTACGGGTGTGTAAAACTTATAGAAAAGGCCTAAAAAATATAAGAAAATACAATCAGACCCATACAATTAACACAGGAGACCACAGGGGAAAAGTAAGAACCAATCCGGTCCCTGATCGCCGTCGTTGGTGCAAAGCCTTGCTATCGCAGTCGGCTTGACGCCCACCACCGGGGATGAACCACTTGGTAGAGGACCGCCGTAGTACGCCATGCTGCAAATGCTGATGATCCTCCCGCCTGGAGGAAGAAGAATCCCCGGAGCTGATCTCGACGGGGAGCGGAGTGACCCCTTTGGCCATGAATAGCGGCGGCGCAGCTCGCCGTCGTTGAGAAGCATCCGCGCCTGAAACTTTGAAAGGCGCCGGCTAGCACCCGAACCAGGACCTAGACGCCGTCCCCTCCTCCTTTACACCACCACCTCGGCAGCGAAAAGGAGAAGAATCGATGGCGGCAAAGCCGCAACACTCGAGCTTATTGAACCAACAGCGGTCAAGACTTGACGCGGAGGAACTCCACCATGGAGCTCCAAACATCGGCAGGCTCTTCCACTCCGACGGCGCGCTCACATCACCGCCAGGGTAGCTGCAAAGCATATTCATCCGCACGCCCCCTTTTTTCTCCGCCTCACCACCACGGCTCGCCAGGAGAAGCAGAAACCCGCAACAGAAAGATGTCGAGGCGCTTATTGACCAGTGATTTGCCATCTACGTCCCACCTCCACCTCGGAGACTTGACGAAGAGCTCCTCGTTGGCATGCTCGACGCCGCGCCCGTACGCCGGAGCAACTGACCTTCGGGGCGAGGAAGACGGCAGGACGCCATTCGCCACGGAGGACAAGACAATAGAGTCAACAAAACCCTAAACTACGACCTAATCTACATCTATCTAAGGGGGCGACGGCACCCTAAACCATCTCTACGCCGGCCAGCACGAGCGCCGACGGCGAGAGCGGCCGGATCTGGGTGGCAGCTCTGGTGGACTCTCAAGGGGAATGGGAGGGAGAAGGGGAAAAGAGGGCGGCACTACAGGTGTGTTTGGTAGCTCGTATGACCCCGGATATTTCCATCTCACCCCACTTTTTATTGTTTGGTAGGTCGCATCGGCTCTGTTGGGCTATGCTCACCTCATACGGAAACAGGCTCTCAGCCATGCCGGGTTGAGAAGCTGGGATCGAGCTTCACAACCCAGCCCTGCCGAGTCCATCTCTAAAAATCCCCCACGCATGCGCTTTCCATGAGGGGTCACCGCATGGCATGCTCATTTCCCCCCGCAACCATCTTCTCTTCATCGCTCTCTCGATCTCGTACTGGAAAAGCATCACAAGATTCACCGGCAACCGAGAAGATGGCAGGCCACGCCGCCTCTCCCGGCCTCCTGGCGGCGCGCATGGAGGAGGATGAGCTCGATGTCCTCACGGTGCGCAGGGAGGTGAGGAGCTCGACCTTCTGGCTACGCTTATGGAGGATGAGCAGGCGAGCAGCTAGGCCTCCTGCCGACACGCATGGAGGAGGAGCTCGACGTCTTGGCAGCGTGCAGGGAGGATGAGGAGCTCGACCTCCTGGCGGCGTGCATGGAATATGAGGAGCTCAACTTCCTGGCGACGCATATTGAGGAGGAGCAGCTTGACCTTCTGCCGGCGCGCATGGAGGAGGAGCTTCGTGTTTTGGTGGTAGTGTGGCGCGACGAAGCGCAGCGCGTGGCAGCAGCGGAGCGCGACGCATGGCGGCGGCGGCGACTCTACCCGCCCAGTGCCTCAACGTGTGGAGGAAGACGAGTTCAGGCGCGTGGAACAGGAGGGCGTGGCTTCCTCGCGCTGCCGCCCACATCTGCCGCCTCCGAGCGTGGAATAGCAGGGCGCGGCCTCCCGACGGCGACACCTCCTCTCGCCGACAGCGGCGCCAAAGCCAGAGCCCAACGTCCTAGTGAGCTGATTGCTTTTTAAGTTTTCTTCAGTGACCTTATCGCTTTTAAGTTTTTTTTGTTCATGGACCTGATCGCTTTTTATAAAAGTCTGGCATGGCTCAGATCATACAACCTACCAAACATGGTCTCACCTCAGCACAACTTAGCTTATACTCCCTCCGTTCCAATTTATTTGACATGGGTTTGTTCAAATATGGATTACGTCTAGATACATTCGTATTTACACAAATCCATGTCAACTAAATTGAAACGGAGAGAGTACAACCTACCAAACACCGAAACAAATTTATGTGATCAACATAGCTGGACTGGGCTTGTATGGGCTGAGATGGATCATACGGGCTGCCAAACACACCCTACGAGTCCCTGGTCGGGCTGGTTGTGCCTCTACATGGGCTCGTTGATGCCACTATGAAATTCACATCTTCGCTCCGAATTCAAATCCATCAGTGATTCGAGATCCCTAAAAAAAAGTGATTCACGATTTCACAGTTTTAAGAGTGTGCTGAAGAGGTGTGTGCGCAGCTTTATTTGCACCTTTACAAACCAAACCAGTTGCTTAAGAAAACTAGCAGTGTTCATGATACGGATCTGGGGCTCATCTACCATGTGGCGGAGAACAGCAGACACAAATACTAGGAGTATAGTTCACAATGGGCCATTGCCAAGAACATGGCTCCAAGATTCTTTCTACGCGATACAATGTGAGACCGCAGTACAATAGGAACATCTTTGCAGCACATTTTGTCGGGTCAAATTATATGTATTCCCAAACAGAAACGCACACACACGACCCACTCTCAATTGAACCTGGTGAACCTTGGGAACTGACTGCGTAGGCTAAGATGAGCAACTACTCCAAACTCAGTTCTTCCGCTGTAAGCATCGTTCACACTTCACCGTGAAAAACATGGCTTTCAACAAACCAACAAATTAAAACGAGGCATTTCCTATCATATCCGAGGGTCTGTTCTCTGCCATCATATGTCGGCCGAAAGGAAGTTGTCAGACAACGTAACCTGGCATCAAGAAACGGACAAGTCAGTATATTGCATCAGAAGTAGCTCAACCCATACCATGAAGTTCTTCTCGTGAATCTCTAAGATGAGAAGGAGCGCGCACTAGTAGAAAACAGGGCAACAATACCGGTTGTGTAGGGCCTTTAGTACCGGTTGTGCAACCGGTACTAAAAGGTCGGCACTAAAGGGGTACCCCTTTAGTACCGGTTCTATATACAACCGGTGCTAAAGACCCTCCACGTGGGCGAAGCTGCGCGCGCGCAGCTGAGGACCTTTAGTACCGGTTGTTTATATCAACAGTACCGGTTGGTATTTACCAACCGGTACTACCGGTTGGTAATACCAACCGGTACTAAAGGTTCCGGAAATTTTTAATTTTATTTTCAGTTATATTCTCAATTCTATTCTCTATACTATTCTTAATTCTATTCCTAATTCTATTCTGAAATTTCTTACTTAACTACACACTTAAACTAGTTATACACTTAATCTAGTCACACACTTAAACTAGTTATACACTTAATCTCAGGTCAAAGCACATACTCTGGTCAAACTTTCTATTCGGTCACCCATCCTCCAACTGCTCCAGCCCGAGCACGCTTAACTTTTGAGTTCCTTACAAATTAGCTGTCAAATGAGAAGTTAGAATTTACTGCTAATAGTACACTACTAGGGAAAAGGCTACCCGTGGCGCACCAAATAAGGCTACCCGTGGCGCAGGGGCCTGCGCCACGGATTGCCACGCCACGGGTAACCAAACTTACCCGTGGCGCAGGCACAGATGTGCGCCACGGGTATTACCCATGGCGCACATGTCTATCCTGCGCCACGGCTAAAGGGAAGTATCCGTGGCGCACCGCTTACTCATGCGCCACGGCTAGGGTGCGCCACGGCTACCTTCTGTCATGCGCCACGGCTAAGTTTTTCTGTATTTTTTATATACAGAAAATACGGTATTTATACAGGTATTTATACAAATAGATATATCACATTACAGGAAATTCATATTCCAATATTATATAGAGAGAAATATTTGATAAACCAGTACAAATACACAATTTCCAATCATAGTTCATCGATCATATTATTACACAAAGTTGATCACAATCACAGTTCATCGATCATATTATTACATATCCAGTAGCTAATACATGAAGCTTAGCTAATTTCAACATGAACCTTCTGATTCATCGAACTGTACTGAGTCGACGGCGGCGCTACGCATCCAAAGAGAAGGAACCCTCACAGGGTCATAACTCACGTGAGCAGGAACCCTCTGAATAAACGACCACCTACCGTCATACTGCCTAACCAGCAGATACATGTATCGACGGACGTGCTCGTCCTCCTCCCTAATACGGCGACGTACCTCCTCCTCAGGGGCCGGCTCCCTCTGCACCGAGCGTGGCCCACGCGACTGCCACCACAGAATATCAGGGTCGACGACGTCACCCGGATTCCTCACCAAGCTGCGCGTCCCGGAAGGTAGCACCTCCCAGTGCCAGCCCGGTGGAGCCCAGTCCCGCACATCGCCCCTCTGGTCCAACATGGACATCGTCACCGAGAACACCTAAGTAAAAAATGCTTAAGTCAAAATTTTGTTACAAAAGTAATATTAAAATTTACGAAATGCGAGAAGTTAACAATGGAAAGCCTCATATATCATTGCCGTGCAAAACAAGGCAAAAAGAGTGTGTACAAGACCATGTATTAATACAAACACTCCAATTGTATATACTACAAGGCATTGTACACACTCTCCTTGCCTTTACCATGGCATAGTTTAAATCATCGGCTTTGTCAATTCATAGAGAAGAAACAAAATGATTTGAGTTTATGCCTCATACTTAGATTGGACACACATTGATCAGGAACGGGGCAAGCGGACCAAGTAAGAGTATGCACAAGATGTTTATTTGTGCATATCACAAGGTCCGCTAGCACCTCCCTGAATCACATAGTGTGACACAACATTTTAATCATCGGCATTCAGAAAGAGAGAAAAAACAAAATGATTTCGGATTTGCGCCTCATACTTAGGTCGGACACACAAGCAGACCTGCAGGATCCTCGGCAATTCATTATTGTGTCACCCAAATCCAGTGGCTGGATTCAACCTACCCGAGGGCTTGTGTTTCCAACAGTATCGTTGTATTGTCTTTATTCACCGACCTACAGGAGGTGGATCCAATAGCTGGCCGGTGAACAAAGACAACATAATAATGCCAGGGAACATGCCAGCAGGTAGGCTAAATCCAGCCATTGGGTTCGGTGACAAAGGTAGACGCTCGTTGTGTGCCGTTCGCTGCAGGGAGGCTAAAATGCCTAGTGTCACAACATTTTAATCATCGGCTTAGAAGAAAAAAAACAAAACAAAATAAAAATGACTTAGATTTTGCGCCTCATACTTAGGTCGGACACTCAAATAGACCTGCAGGATCTTGTGAGCCAAGTATGATGCACAAGACTTGGTACTTATGCATATCACAAGGCTCACAAGACCTGCAGGCCTACAACTTAGTGCCACAACATTTTAATCATCGGCATTCAGAAAGAGAGAAAAAACAAAATGATTTCGGATTTGCGCCTCATACTTAGGTCGGACACTCAAGTAGACCTGCAGGATCTTGTGAGCCAAGTATGATGCACAAGACTTGGTACTTGTGCATATCACAAGGCTCACAAGACCTGCAGGCCTACAACTTAGTGCCACAACATTTTAATCATCGGCTTTCGAAGAAACAGACAAAACAAAATAAAAATGACTTAGATTTTGCGCCTCATACTTAGGTCGGACACACAATTATTAGTAGCCCTGAAGGATCGGCCGAGCCAAGTAGGATGCACAAGACTTGTACTTGTGCATATCACAAGGCTCGTCAGACCTTCAGGGTTACCACATAGTGCCACAACATTTTTAATCATCGGCATTCGGAAAGAGAAAGAAAAAACAAAATGATTTCGGATTTGTGCCTCATACATATTTAAATTGGACACACATTTCAGAAACGGAGCAAGTGAACCAAGTAGGATGCACAAAATATTTATTTGTGTATATCACAAGGTTCACTAGCTCCTCCCTGAATCATACAGTGTCACAACATTTTAATCATCGGCTTAGAAGAAAAAGACAAAACAAAATAAAAATGACTTAGATTTTGCGCCTCATACTTAGGTCGGACACACAAGTAGACCTGCAGGATCTGGTGAGCCAAGTATGATGCACAAAACTTGGTACTTGTGCATATCACAAGGCTCACCAGACCTGCAGGCCTACAACCTAGTGTCACAACATTTTAATCATCGGCTTTCGGCTAAAGCAGAACAAGCATTTCCCAACTTTCCTCAAATTCAACTACTGCGATCCGGGGAAGAAGATTGTGAAACGCTAGCTATAGCTGGTGTGGGAATTTGTAATCCTAATATCATCGTAATTTGTACCCTAGAATTTGTAATCCTAATATCATCGGAATATTAGATATCCAAATATTAATATCATCGGAATATTAGATATCATCGGAATATTAGATATCCAAATATTAATCCTAATATCATCGGAATAGCTGACGTGCTCACCTTCTTCTCGTAGGGGAACGGGTGCTCGCCGGGGAGCTCCTCGACGGCGTCGGGCTGCGCTGCCGCGGAAGCCTGGTGCGGGCCGCTGCGGATGCGCGGCGCTAGGGACACCGCAGAGGCCGGGTAGAGGCCACCGCAGCCTCGGCGTCGGGAGGGCCGGCGGCGGCGACGGGAAGAGGCGGCGGAGCAGCGAGGAGCAACCGGGAAGCGGGAGTGGGCCGTGGCGGCCGCAGCCTCGGCGTCGGTAGGGCCGGCGGCGGCGACGGGAAGAGGCGGCGGAGCAGCGAGGAGCAACCGGGAAGCGGGAGTGGGCCGGCGGCGGCGACGGGAAGAGGCGGCGGAGCAGCGAGGAGCAACCGGGAAGCGGGAGTGGGCCGTGGAGGCCGACGGTGTGGTCCGCCCGCGTCGATCTAGGGTTCAGACGGACGAGGGCAGAGAGGAGGCGGGGATCGATGTGACGCAGCGGCGGTTCACCAGCGCGGCCGGACCCAAGGGAGGAGACGGAATCAGCGGGGAGGAGAAGGAGAAGGCGCGGTGGTGGAGCAAGGAGAGAGGGGATCGAGCTGGTCGCGGCCGGCAGATACAGAGGACGGCGGCGGGGTAGGAAGGAGAGGAGGGTGAGCGGGGTCGACCGGGGGAGGCAGCGGCCGGGCCAGAGCTGGCCGGTGGGAGGCGAGGTGGAGCTGGAGGCGTCGGGCGCGGGATGGGGAAAGGAGAAGGTGCGGGTGAGGTGGAGCTGGCCGGTGGGAGGCGAGGTGGAGCTGGAGGTGGAGCTCTTATTTCCCCGTACATCAACTTACCCGTGGCGCAGTGTATTATGGTGCGCCACGGCTACGCTGCTACCCGTGGCGCACATGTTTGTCCCGCGCCACGCCTAAGTACGCGCAGGCCGGCCGGCCAGGGCCCATCTTAGCCGTGGCGCAGTTATTAGAATGCTGCGCCACGGCTAAGTTGGAATCAGTGGCGCAGGCCCGGACGGTGCGCCACGCATACTTAGCCGTGGCGCACTATTCTGTTGGTGCGCCACGGACAAGTGGCTTACCTATAAGCCTTTTCCTAGTAGTGGTATACTATCAATCATATTAACCCCTAAGTCATGATGTTACACTTTTTTATTGTTTAATGTTTCAAAATTTATTTAAATAAATACAATGATTATGTACTATATTTTGAATAAATAATAATGATTATGTAATAATATTTTTTAATAAATAACAGTGATTATGTAATAATATTTAATATGGAATAATTCATATCTTTAAATCCGTTATTGTTTAAATTTTCAAAATTTATTTGAATAATTACAATGATTGTGTAATATATTTTCTGAATAAACAACAATGATTATGTAATAATATTTTTGAATAAATAACAGTGATTATGTAATAATATTTAATATGGAATAATTCATATCTTTAAATCCGTACATCAAAATTTGACAAATAAAATGTCTAAATTGATTATAAAAAGAGAGGAATTCAACTATGCCATCCTATCAATGATATCTAGGAATGAAAATTGATTAGTTAACTAAATATATACTGTCAGTCTTATCTAAACAGTGCGTGCATGCATTGTATCCCTTATTTGACTGTCATGAAATGTTACTAAGAGCAGACCAATCAATGATGGTAACAAACAGCAACGCTTGTAGTCCAAATTACTCTTGTTTATACTCATCACAAACACGTACACTTTGGTCGGACCACAACTGTAAAAGTTTATCAACTAATGGTCTCAGATACACATCAATGTCGTTGTCGGGTTGTAAACTATGTCAGAACTCAAGTTTATCATTTATCCTAGCAACTAGTACACATGAAAGTACTCCATGCCAAAGAATTTCATTTTTTGAGTATTTTTTCACTTTCTTTGACTTTTTTGAAAAAATGGTCAAAATGGGCGCCGTTAGTATTCATTGTAAGGGGTCGAATTATCCAAAATTTTCGACGGTTCTGTGATATAACCACTACTTGTGCACCTTAAAAAAAATTTAAAAAAATTTCAGAGCAAACTATCACACACTTGTAGTTCAAATTTGAATTACTTTCGGAAAATAGGCATAAAGTCGTTTAACTAGGCGAAATTAGCTAGAAACCGAGAAAATTACTAATATTTGTGGATTATCCATAAAATATGGTCTACTTTGTGTGATAATTGGATGGGTGCCATTTTGCACCATATTTGTTGTACTTCCTTCACAAAAAATGTCATTTTTGACAATCGAAAAATAAAAAATGATATTTATATAAGTAATTTGAAAAAACTCAGGTCTACAACATTGTTTGTCGTACCAAGATACAGCTATGTGTCAACTATGGGCACATTTTCACAAACTATGACACGTGGATGACCATAACGAGGCCATTTGACCCGAAACTTATACATGTTTATAGATAATTGATATTTTTATGAAAAAGTTTTTTGTAAACTATGTCAGAACTGAAGTTTATCATTTATCCTAGCAACTAGTACACATGAAAGTACTCCATGCCAAAGGATTTCATTTTTTGAGTATTTTTTCACTTTCTTTGACTTTTTTTGAAAAAAGGTCAAAATGGCCGCCGTTAGTATTCATTGTACGGGGTCGAATTATCCAAAACTTTCGACGGTTCTGTGATATAACCACTACTTGTGCACCTTAAAAACATTTTTGAAAAAATTTCAGAGCAAACTATCACACACTTGTAGTTCAAATTTGAATTACTTTCGGAAAATAGGCATAAAGTCGTTTAAGTAGGCGAAATTAGCTAGAAACCGAGAAAATTACTAATATTTATGGATTATCCATAAACTATGGTCTACTTTGTGTGATAATTGGATGGGTGCCATTTTACACCATATTTGTTGTACTTCCTTCACAAAAAATGTCATTTTTGACAATCAAAAAACAAAAATGATATTTATATAAGTAATTTGAAAAAACTCAGGTCTGCAACAATGTTTGTCGTACCAAGATACAGCTATGTGTCAACTATGGGCACATTTTCACAAACTATGACACGTGAATGATCATAACGAGGCCATTTGACCCGAAACTTATACATGTTTATAGATAACTGACATTTTTGTGAAGAAGTTTTTTGTAAACTATGTCAGAACTCAAGTTTATCATTTATCCTAGCAACTAGTACACATCAAAGTACTCCATGCCAAAAGATTTCATTTTTTGAGTATTTTTTCACTTTCTTTGACTTTTTTGAAAAAAAGGTCAAAATGGTCACCGTTAGTATTCATTGTACGGGGTCGAATTATCCAAAACTCTCGACAGTTCTGTGATATAACCACTACTTGTGCACCTTAAAAACATTTTAAAAAAAATTTCAGAGCAAACTATCACACACTTGTAGTTCAAATTTGAATTACTTTCAGAAAATAGGCATAAACTCGTTTAAGTAGGCGAATTTAGCTAGAAACCGAGAAAATTACTAATATTTATGGATTATCCATAAAATATGGTCTACTTTGTGTGATAATTGGATGGGTGCCATTTTGCACCATATTTGTTGTACTTGCTTCACAAAAATGTCATTTTTGACAATCAAAAAACAAAAAAAGATATTTATATAAGTAATTTGAAAAAACTCAGGTCTGAAACATTGTTTGTCGTACCAAGATACAGCTATGTTTCAACTATGGGCACATTTTCACAAACTATGACACGTGGATGACCATAACGAGGCCATTTGACCCGAAACTTATACATGTTTATAGATAATTGACCTTTTTGTGAAATTTTTTTTATAAACTATGTCAGAACTCAAGTTTATCATTTATCCTAGCAACTAGTAAACATGAAAGTACTCCATGCCAAAGGATTTCATTTTTTGAGTATTTTTTCACTTTCTTTGACTTTTTTGAAAAAACGGTCAAAATGGCCGCCGTTAGTATTCATTGTAAGGGCTCGAATTATCCAAAACTTTCGACGGTTCTGTCATATAACCACTTCTTGTGCACCTTAAAAACATTTTTGAAAAAAATTTCAGAGCAAACTATCACACACTTGTAGTTCAAATTTGAATTACTTTTGGAAAATAGGCATAGAGTCGTTTAAGTAGGCGAAATTAGCTAGAAACCGAGAAAATTACTAATATTTGTGGATTATCCATAAAATATGGTCTACTTTGTGTGATAATTGGATGGGTGCCATTTTGCACCATATTTGTTGTACTTGCTTCACAAAAAATGTCATTTTTGACAATCAAAAAACAAAAAATGATATTTATATAAGTAATTTGAAAAAACTCAGGTCTGCAACATTGTTTGTCGTACCAAGATACAGCTATGTGTCAACTATGGGCACATTTACACAAACTATGACACGTGGATGACCATAACGAGGCCATTTGACCCGAAACTTATACATGTTTATAGATAATTGAGCTTTTTGTGAAAAAGTTTTTTGTAAACTATGTCAGAACTCAAGTTTATCATTCATCCTAGCAACTAGTACACATGAAAGTACTCCATGCCAAAGGATTTCATTTTTTGAGTATTTTTTCACTTTCTTTGACTTTTTTGAAAAAACGGTCAAAATGGCCGCCGTTAGTATTTATTGTAAGGGGTCGAATTATCCAAAACTTTCGACGGTTCTGTGATATAACCACTACTTGTGCACCTTAAAAATATTTTTGAAAAAATTTCAGAGCAAACTATCACACACTTGTAGTTCAAATTTGAATTACTTTCGGAAAATAGGCATAAAGTCGTTTAAGTAGGCGAAATTAGCTAGAAATTGATAAAATTACTAATATTTGTGGATTATCCATAAAATATGGTCTACTTTGTGTGATAATTGGATGGGTGCCATTTTGCACCATTTTGCACCATAAAATATGTCATTTTTGACAATCAAAAAATGTCACCATATTAGGTCGCTTGGACAGGCCAAAGGCCGGACCAGAACATACATCACAATTATTATCGGCTCAACTGGTGTGGTAATTAAAATAAAATAATTAGTCAAACTAACTACTGAATGAGGAATTACTTTTTTTAATTATAAAATTATTGTTTGAGATGGATGCGAAAAGTACTTTTTTTAATTCATGATTAACGGAAGAAGCAAATATAGGAAAACCTTTAGTACCGGTTGTTATTACCAAACGGTACTAAAGGCTACTCTTTAGTACCGGTTGGTAATAACAACCGGTACTAAAGGTCTCGCCGTGGGGCCACCAACTGCGGCCGCATGTGCCGCGGGGCCTCCAACCCTTTAGTACCGGACAACCGGTACTAAAGGCCTTTAGTACCGGTTGTTAATACCAACCGGTACTAAAGGGTTGGAGGCTGGGGCCCCGGCTGGCACACAAATACAACTGGTGCTAATGCCCCCTTTAGTACCGGTTTTTGTGCAACCGGTACTAAAGGGGCCGCACCGTTGCCCCCCTTTTCTACTAGTGGCGGTTACCTTCTCGCCCATCTTGAATGGCGCAAGGCCCCTGTATGGGCAAGTACCACATCTAAATGCATCTCCCAGCCCGCACTGAAATAGAGAACAACATATATCATCAATAACTTGGGTCACTTGAGCGCATGCATACTATTCCCTCCGATCCATAAAAAGTGTCGCCCACTGCCCACTTAGTACAAAATTTGTACCAACTTAGTACAAGATGAACGACACTTTTTATGGATCGGAGGGAGTATTAGTTATGTACTTTTTAAGGAAAGAACCAGTGGCATCGGATGTTTACAAGTAATAAATTTACTTACGCTGCCACAAGCTGACACGGGGTTATCGATCTGTTCTGCGGTGAGCCCCAGCTTCTCCACCTTCTGCTCAGCCTCAGCCCTGCCACAACTGCAGTTCTTGCATGCCTTTTTTGTGGCTCCCACCTCACAATCTCCCACTGGTGAAAACAACAGTGAAGCCTTTAGTATCTAACCTAAATTGTACAACTTCAGAAAAACTAAGAAAGTACGAGGGTTTGTTGACTATACCAACTGGAAGCTGTGGTTTCTTCAAATCCTCCTCAGTCAAGAGGCTGTCTTCGTCAATTAGTTCATCATCATCGTCAATTTCAATTTTCGGAAGAGCCTTTATTGTTTTTTTCTTCAGGGCGAAGGAAGAACCCATACTCCAAGATGGCTTCTTTGCCTTGATCTGCACATGATTCCAGTTAGCACTCATCAATAGGGAAAAAAAGGCATGGGCAGCAGCCTTAACAGAATGTGACATACTCACAGTAACAGATTGCACGCTATCCTGCGAGCTTGTAGCAGAGGCTTGCACTTCAGCAAAGCCTCCCATGAGTAGCTGTCGCTCGATATAATTGTTTGGCTAATGCAGAGGAAAATAGAAAGATCAGGTTATGCTAAACTGACATTTTACAAGACTATGGATGTAAGCAGAAAAACAAGTGTGGGGTCTCTTTTTCTATACATGTCAATAGTATACTGGCAGCCAAGAGACGTGGTCCGAGCATTATCACACCTCAGAGCACCATTCAAAGCCTGAAAGTCACTGCCGGAGTCCATCAATCTTCACTGTGACTTCTACCGGAGCACCAGAGCATGAAAAATGCGACCCCTCTCTCAGAACAGTGAGACCAATGACGCCCAGAACTTCAGATGTTGTGATTCATTGCCTAAACTACGCCTCAATATTGTCCGCAGGGAATAATAGATAGATCGGACCACATTGTATTTTAGCATCTGCTGAGACTGCTCGAGTAAATCGAAGCGACCGGACCATCCACTTGGACACTCGTGCTAAATAGGAAAAAGAAATCATCCGAAACAAAGCCCCCCGCCAGGTTACTACGAATCGTTGTTATCTTCATCACCAGATTCAGTTGTCCAAACTAACTAACTATAGATGATAGTCAAATCTAAAGGTGTGCCTACTGTTCTATTGGCAGCAGAAGTAGAGAACCATAAATATTCCTAGGTTGTAGGAATTTACATTGTAGCATCGGAACCTACATGAAAACAAAAAAATCTTATTTAGCATACGACTAAATGGATCCGAAAACAACATGATTGATTCCAGTTCAGCAATTAAGCAGATTGAGGAACTAATTGACATTATCTCCAGATGTCTTGTCGGCTAACTGTCTCCATCCTTTTTGCATGTGGTGTGTCAGATAAAGTTATTATTAGAAAAAAAAAGCAGAACGCAATAAAGTGAATTATCATTATGTACAAACATTCTTCCGTTTATATAGCTCAGTGTCCCACACATGAAACCAAACCCCTTAGTCTAACTAATTTACCAAAAAACTGCCCAACAGACAGGTTTGTAAAATCAGCAAGATCAAGATAAACGTTGACACTATTGTATTTAGAAGCACTACATTAGTAGTAATTGTGTTTAGAAATGCTGAGTATGACGATGGATGTTTCATTTCAACATGTTGAATGTGTCTGTTGACCTGACAATGATTTGATGTGGCTTGCTTCTAATCTTAACTAAGGAGATTCTTTCTTATTCTTTGTTATCCTTGGTTAAAAAACATAGCCCACATTGGATATGAGATGGTGAAGACTGGTGTTATTAGAAGACATAAGCTTGAGCCTGTAGATAGTGGATCTCTTCCCGAACAAACTGTATTTCATATCTATGGATTTGCATGGTTTACGAAGTTATCCTTGCAGTTTTTGTTGTTGTTGCAACAATTCGATGTCATACTTCCATTTGTTCTACTCTTCACAGAAATGTGGGCTAAAGAACCTAATATATCTGGTTGAAGGTGATCCAAACACTGTAGATGCACCAGAGAGCGTTAAAACAGCGTATGTACACTGCTCATAAAACCTGGGTGACATGTTATCCCTGAACATTTCTACCTTTTCTCGTTTCTTAACATCATAATATATTGTTCCTTGCATTTAAGATGTTAGGCGTATGCCCTTTTAACTGCTCCATGCTTTTTATTTCAGCTGCTTTACCACTGAGATTCTTGAAGGATTTGATGTCCAGAGAACCACTGGGTATTCTGATACTGAGAGGAAATACGGCCACCTCACACGCTCGATAATTGATTACTACTGCACAAACTTCTCTGTTGGTGCTGATACTTCTCGACTTTGCCTGACCTATGATGAGTTTGTGAAAAGGTGTTCTGACCTTGAGAAGGTCACTGTGAGCGATGTATTTGCCCTTCAACTTATGCAGGTAACAGGACAACAACAGCTACCTTCACCCGAGTTAGACGGCTAGCTCATTTCACGCCATAGTTTGCTCATTGATTTTGCATGCAAAGCAGGTTCCACAAGCGACAGAAGAAGCTGTTCTTGCTGTTATAAGTCTCTACCCAACTCTTCTTTCACTTGTTCAGGCATACTCCATGCTTGTGAGTCCTCTTTCACTTCCAACTTATGCAATGCTATTTTCATTTACAACACTCAGATCATACTCAGAAATCAGAAAAACGTGAGCAATCTTTGTCTCTCACAGAATCTTCAACATCTGTGAACTAAAAGTTTATTCTTGTGGTGTTTAAGGATGGTGATAGGCGTGCCCAAGAGGAGATGCTGATGAACAAGTGCAACTTGGTTAAAGCAGGTGCTAGCAAAGCCATCTTCAAGTTTGTCTGGGCTGAAGGATGAACTGTCCGTACCTAGTTCCCCCTAACGGTTTAACCGGTCTTCTGGTCACCGGCGTGATGATTTTGAGCCCAAACGTGAGACTTTCATGTTTGGAAGGCAAAAGCAGGATGGATCCTTTTTGTGTGCCTGTTGCCTTGGAAAACTGAAAGTTTCAGAACATGTAACCACTTAAACGAAGGCTCCCCTCCCACTAATATTTTCCATGGTCGATGTCATGTCCAGTCGGTGTGCGAAGCCTGTCTGGTCATCTTTGGGCAACTTTTCTCCCCCGCCATGTTTAGCCCACTTTGAGCAACCTTTTGTTCTCATTCAGGCATGTGCACCTTTGTCCCCAAAGATTACTTTTATGATGTGATGTTATCAGCGAATGGTGTTTTGACTCGGTTATTTACTGTTGTGAAGCAGAGGATTTTCTTGGAGTTTTCATCTACTTGAGTTTGTCAACAAAGAATAGCACAAGCGTTAGATCAAAGTAGAGTTGGAGCTATTTATACTGTTAGCATCTAGGCTACGAGTTCGACGATACACGATTGTTGGTTTCACGTTAACTACAAACTAGGGTAACTCTGTCGTTTCACAATTAAGTGCTAACTTTGCGACGTCACAACCCAACCACAAGATGAGAAGTACATATCCCATATCTGATTTTTTTTTCCCGAAAGAGGAATGTGTGAAAACACCATCCAACATGGATGGGTAGCTGCAACTGGTTACCAACGGAACGATCAGGACAAGTTCGGCTTCAAAAATGCAAATGGCAGTAATCACACACACCTCACTTTAACTCGAGTTTCATGACCAAATTGATTGGTGGCTGAGCATCAGGATCAAACAAGGTAAGTTCCATCAACTACAAGAATCTCCTCCAACCACTACGGGAAACCACTAGTTCGCCGAGTGGCGAAAACACTCGGCACAGGCCGAAAACCAGCTCGGCGAAGGCTTCGCCGAGTTTGGCACTCGGCGATAGCCTCTCGGCGAAATTCGCCTCGGCGAAGAGCCCTTCGCCGAGTGCTTTTCATCGGGGCATCTCGGCAAACGTTCGCCGAGCTGTTTCTGCTGATCACCCGGCGAAGAAAAGGCGATCCGGACCGCCCCTTGTCAGATATGTGGCAGGCGTGTGTCAGACCTTCGCCGAGTTGGTCTCTGGCCATCTCGGCAAAGCAAGCCACGTGGACACGAGGCACGCCTCGGCAAAGTTTCAAACTTCGCCGAGATGGTTATTCGCCGAGTGCCGTCCAGCGTGTCGCCGAGAGGACTTCTTCGCCGAGTGCCCTCTTCGCCGAGAGGGCGCTATATTCGCCGTGTCCTAGAGTTCGCCGAGTGCCATCTTCGCCGAGGCCGCCTCGCGTTTCGCCGAGGTGGTTCTTTGCCGAGTGCCGTGTCGCCGACACCGTCCCCCACGTTTCGCCGGGCATCCAGGTCGCCGAGTGGATCGGTTCGCCGAGGTGGCATTTCGCCGAGATGGCTCCTTCGCCGAGTGCTTTTGCGCTGGAATGAGGCTCGGCAAACACGGACCAAATGGTCACCTGGGAAGCTTCTTCGCCGAGACAGTATCTCGGTGAAGATGATGGTCTCGGCGAAGCAAAATCCCAGGTGACCATTTGGTCCTGGGAACACCTCTTCGCCGAGATGGAACACCTCTTCGCCGAGTGCCCCTCTCGGCAAAGGGATCTTCGCCGAGTGTTTTACTCGGCGAAATGACCAAAAAATTCCAGATTTTCCCTGTTTTTTTGTGAAAACCCTGCATTTAAACAAAATATTCACAAATATACCAATTTCATCACAATATCACTCAGAATCATCACAATATCACTCAAATTCATCACAATGTCACTCACAACAAGTTCACAAGTATATATACACACAAAACACTAGTTCAAATGTTTCACAAAGTATACACCACAAGTTCAAGATCACAAGTTCACAGCTAGCATAAAATGGCACAATCCGAGCTAGCACAAGTCCTCAAGTCACCGAAGGCCTCGTCGATGCAATCCTACAAGTTTGAAAACTATAAGCATTAGTTTCAAAACATGTGTATGCAAGTATTGACATATAGAAATTAGAGTTTTGGGTGTGGGATGTGGAGTGTGGGTAATGAAGTGTATTTGGGACCTTGAGCTTACCTAGAGTCGTCACTCGGGCCTGTTGGAGGTCGATGGCGCCGACGAAGGGCTTGCTGCCCCATCTCCACCATTCCCTCCTCCTTCACCATCCACCGGAGTGTGGGATCCAGCCGATCGATTTTCCTACAAAGATTCGCATTAGACGAGTAAGCAAAACAAAATAAATTGTTACTGAGCTAGTTTCAAGACAACTTACCAACTGGAGGGGGGCTAGTGGAGGAAGAGGAGGAAGCGACGGATCCGAGGGAAACCTCTGCATACCGAAGACGAGTTAAACTTAGCAAAGTTCAAGCACATGGGTTAGTTGAAAGAAATATTTGAAGCACTTACCGCCGCAAGCGCCGCCAGATATGTATGCATTTGCACCACCTTTTCTTCGGTTGCCTGCGCCCTCTGTTCCGATGCCTGCGCCCTCTCCGTAGCCTCCTTCGCGCTGTTCCTAGCCTTCTCAAGTTCGGCCTACGAGATTGCAACCATGTAAGAAGCGGTCATCGCAATGCAAACATGTAGAATAATGGAAAAGTAGGTTCAAAAACAACAGACATACCTCCATTGCAGCCAAGGCTCCAAGTCCGACCCTTGGGCGGCGCTCGATCTCGGGGGCTGAGCTTGTACAGCGAGCACGCATCTCGGGAAGTGAACCTACCCGCGATGACTCGAAGGAACCACCGCCAATATAAGGCCGGCCATTCAGCCGACCCTGTCCCGCAAACATAGCAACCTTGGGGTCGAAAGGAGCGGCCAAAGGATCGGACGTCTCACCGTAGATCTCCTTGAACTTGGAGCAGTAGCTCTCCTTCTGTTGCCCCGCGGTGGTGGTGATCCACTGGTCTTCCAAGGGTTTAGTCGGGTCCGGATCCTTTGGCCTCCGGGTCTCAACGAATGCTTGCATCTTGGTCAATTTCCGGCCCTCCTTTGCCTCCTACAATTAATTCACATAAAAAAGAAAAACACAATTGAGGTCAAAAGGAAAAATAAAAAGAATAGCACACAAATAAAAACTTGTATGGAAAGAACAAATATAATTTATTACCTTGTTTGCAATAACACCGTCGAGTGTGAGGGGGCCTTGACGGTGGACTCCGTGCTTGCCTACCAATTTCCGCCGGTCCGATGCCACCTTGTGCTGCTTTTTGAATGCATTCGAGACCCACTTGTCTACAATTTTCTTGTAGCAAGGCTTCTGGGCGGCTAGCCACTCAGGAATCACCTATTTAAAACAATATAGAATTAGTCATCGATTATGTGGAGAATAATAGAAAAATATATGTGGCTACCTTCATGTACTGGGCTTTCGACAGGTGTATGGGCCTGGCCATCTCTTTGGTGATCGACCTATGCATCTGCTCGGCATAGAACTGGACAACGCAGCCAACATGCGCCTCGTACATCTGGTCGGGGATGAGCTTCTTCGCCATTTTAATCAGCACCTTCTGTGCCGCCTCCGCTTTACCTTCACCTTCGACAAGTGTGAAGTAATCCTACAATCATTGAGTATAGGACAAAGGAATTAGCACGATGAAGTCCAAACTCTTGGTATTAAGTAGTAAAGTTCTCATAATTACTTACCCAGAACTCATTAACCAGCCGCATGCCGAGGTGGCCGAAGGTGGGGTCCGGCACCATCGTCCAGTGGGACCAAGACCAAGCAGGCACCCTTTGACCAGTGGGGACTCCATCCTTCTTGAGGTCGATCAAGCCAGGGTAAAGCTTCTTGATAAGACGGCCAAGGACGCCTGCAGGTAAGCGTTTCGTCTTTGGGCCCACCCACGCGAATGACCTGCACATACCGAAAACAAAAGTCAGAATGTTTGTGATGAAAAGATAACTAAACAGGAAGGTAACAACATTTTCAACCATCACTTACATATCCCCTGTGACGTCAAGAACGCCATTTGACCCACGCTCTGGCATCGAGGAAGGACCTCGCAAGTAGGGCTTATGCTCACGCGGAATGCCGACCAACGGTAGTGGATGAGCTGTCAACAGATCCTCATCCGCCACGGCATCCTCATCCTCCTCCTCACTCTCCTGGTGCTCCTCCTCCTCTGACTCTGACTCCCCCGAGCGCCGGTCGTGGTAGTCATCATCACTCTCCTGGTGGTGCTCCTCCTCCTCCTCCACCTCGGGCTCCACGGGCCGCTCCTCCTCCTCCTCCTCTGACTCAGAAGACGAAGCCGAGGGCACGGGACTACTCAAGCGAGCCCGAGGGTGCTTATTACCCCGGGGCGCCTGGGTGGATCCCGAAGGTCTGCCACGCCGAGTGGTGGTCTCCTTCGCAGCCACCCGGTCACGCTTTCTTCCAATGAGCGTGGAAGACCCATCAGCGGACTTCGCGTATAGATTGGCAACAGTGCCAACCTTGGCGACCCGTTTCTTCGCCGCGAGCCGCTTCTCCTTGGCGACACTCTTCTTCGCCGCGAGCCGCTTTTCCTTGGCGCTCGGCTTCTCCTTCCCCCCTGCCATGTCTCAATCACCTGTCATCACAAAAGAATGTGTTGATTAGTACAAGTAAAAACACAATAGTAATGAATAGGCTTAAATAAAACTCATAAAAAATTGCAATATTAACAAACTAAAAGAACCATGCAAAAACTCATATCAGTACAACAAAAAACAAATCAAGCTTAAGAAGTGGCATACAAATGATTCATAGAAAATATTGCATCAAAAATATTACAAGTTCAAAAGTGGCATACAAATGGTTCATACCATCAGAAGCCGTTGTCTACATCATTTGGATCATAACTTGGACCAGCATCATCATCATCATCGCTATCACGACTAAACCACCAATCTTCTACGTAGCCTGGAGGTGGACCGCTCGGCTCCTCTACATCGGGTAGGTGCATCCGTTCAAGAAGCTCCACGTCTCTCCGGTTGAGAACCGGCTCACCGTCCTCTTGCCCGTCGTCGACTCCAATGCCATCATCGTCGTCTTCTTCCATCTCATCTATTGTAGGCAAGATGATGTTCAATTGGCCAGGCAGCCCATCTTCTTGATAAAAATCTCCCTCGTACGTGTTTGGGTTTATGCGGTGGTGGTAGTCGTCATCATTAGGGGTAGGTGGTTTATTACGCGGTGGCACCGAGATCACTACATCCCACCCAAGTAGACGTTTCACAGTTTTGCATGGGTACGGGAGATAAAAAACTTGGGTGGCTTGGTGTGCTAGGATATAGACATCATCTCCCGCATAGACGGATTCTCGCTCAATTTCGACCAACCCAATTTCAGGTCTTCGTCTCACTCTTCTTGGATTGAACCAATGGCATTTGAAGACAACAGGGTTCTTCTTTTTGCCAAAATCACAATCCAGTTCAATTATTTCCTTGACTATTCCATAGTAATCAAGGCCGTCTCGACCTTGGCATAAGACCCCGGTATTTGTTGTCTTCCGGTTTGGCCGAGTGTTTTCGTATTCTTGAGTATGGAAGCGAAACCCATTGACGTCGTAAGAATTATAGGTCTTGACGGCATAGGCGCATGAGGTAAGTTTCTTCAACTCGGGCAACATTTCCGGGTCGGAAATTCCCTACAAGTGCAATAGGAAGATTTATGATATATTAGTGTTGCCGAAACGTCTTGCACTAAAATCAACGTGTAAGATGGAGAAATACTTTAGCTTTGAACCATGGAATGAAACCGCCGCCTCCTTCACCCCCCTTTTTAAAAAGGACCAACTTGTCATTGTCGGTAAGGGGTCTTCGATGTTTCCAGGTTTCTTTCTCAAATAAGCTATGAATGGCAACGATCAAGAAACGGAGTTAGTCCACAAACTAGGAAATGAAAGTGTGACAAACAATACAATGAGCACTTACTCAATGTAGGGTTGTACTTCCGTCGTGTTCTTCAAGACATAAGATGTAATGCTCGTCCACTCATCATATGATAATTTCCTCTTCTTGTGGCCACTTGATTTTCCACCGGCCCCGATGAAAATGCTAAGTTCGGGCAGATCTTCCGGGTTGGCGATATTCAAACGAGGCACTGGATTATGAACAGTGGTAAGAGCGTCACTATAGAACTTGGTGGTGAAGTTTGACACCTCCTCGTTTAGTGTTGCCTCAGCTATGGATGCTTCGATTTTGCATTTGTTCGTGCTTTTCTTTCGAAGGACCTTTTGCTCTCTCTCAGTGGCAAACATCCAACGGGTCTGCACAGGCCCCCCCAATCTTGCCTCGGTCGGGAGATGCAACAACAAATGTTGCATGGGATTAAACATGCCTGGTGGAAATATAGCCTCTAGCTCGCAGAGCAACTCAGGTGTCTGTGCCTCCAACTCTTTTACCACGGCGACATCTAATTCTTTAGCACAAAGCCGGCGGAAGAAATAGCTCAACTTTGCCAAGACTAGCCAAATTTGCTCATCGATATAGCCTCGAAACATGACCGGCATTATCCGCTCGATCCATACGTGATAGTCATGACTCTTGAGCCCACCTATCCGCAGCCCAGCCAAATTCACTCCCCTCATTATATTAGCTGCGTACCCATCAGGGAAGAATAGGTGGTCCAGGACCCACTGGAGAATTTCTTTCCTTTGGGCCCTTGTTGGAGTGAAACGGGCCTTTGGCTTATACCATCCTCTTCGGACTGTGCCGGGAGGCTGCATATTCATATGTGGCCTATCACATAGCTTCTCCTGATCGACTCTAGCCTTGACGTTATCCTTTGACTTCTCGAGGTCCATTAGTGTGGACCAAAGGGCCTCGGCGATATTCTTTTCAGTGTGCATTACATCAATGTTATGAGGAAGGAGAAGATCCTGAAAGTATGGGAGCTTCCAGAAGCATGGAATGTGTGTCCATTGGTGTGTGTCTCCATAACCCACAAAGCCAGTCCCATCTGCATTTGGCACAAGAGCATCTAGCTGAGCCTTAATGGCGACACCATCTATTTCAGGAACTGGTACATGAGCATCGACAACTACACCTTTCAGGAACTTCTTTGCGTCTCTCTTGAATCTATGACCAGGTCTAAGGAACTGCCGATGCTTATCAAAACAGGAATACTTGCCACCCTTCGTCAGCCAAACGAAAGTCATAGCCTGCATACACACTGGGCAAGGCCACTTACCGTGCGTACACCATCCGCAGAATATCGCACGTGCCGGTAAGTCATGCAGGGATGTGTGGTACCAAACGTACATAGTGAAATGCTTCTTTGATACGGCGTCGTACGTCCGTACCCCTTCTTCCCAGGCAAGATACAAATCATCCACCAGTGGCTCCATGTACACACTCATGTTCTTCCCCGGATATTCAGGCCCTGGAATTATCAGCGACAAGAACATGTTTTGTCGTTGCATGCACACGCCAGGGGGGAGATTCATCGGAATGACAAACATCGGCCAACAGCTATATGTGCAAGCAGACATACCATATGGGTTGAACCCATCTGTTGATAAGGCAACTGCTACACTCCTGCTTAAGCCCGCTTTGGGATGCTTAACAACGAACTTCTTCCATGCCTCACCATCAGACGGATGTACCATCTTCTCGGGACGATACCTCTTCCCATCTACCGGCCATCTCATTTGTTGGGCAGATTCCTCGGTCATAAAAAGCCGTTGGATCCTTGGCAAGAATGGAAGATACCGAAGGATCTTTTTGGCCACTTTGAGCTGTGTCTTCTGACCATCACCGCTGTCGACCTCAATATACCTAGAGGACTTGCACTTGAGACAGTATTTTTCAGCGATGTGTTCTTTTCTAAATAACATGCAGCCCTTTGGACAAGCATCTATCGGCTCATATGGCATCTTAAGTGAACCGAGGATTTTCTTTGACTCGTACATGTTCTTTGGCAGAAGGTGTCCCTCCGGTAGAAAGGAGGCAATAACATGCAGGAATGCATCAAAGGCATTAATGCATACGTTATACTGGCACTTGACAGCCATTAGGCAACTTATGGAATCAAGTTGAGAAACCCTTGTATGGGCGTGGAGGGTTTTCTGTGAGGCAAACAAAGTATCATAGAACTCCTTCGTGCTCTTGTCCATCTCCCCCTCTGCATCTTCGGCTGGAATTTCAGGTGCACGTGCATTAGCGAATTGATCTAGCATTCTATCAGCCCAGTATCAAAAGCTGTTGATGCCTCCTCGGTGCGCTATCGCGCCTTCTTTCTCCGAGGTGCACGCTCGCCATGCAAGGTCCAACGATGATAGCCTGGCATAAACCCATACTTGCTAAGGTGTAAACCCATGTCATCCTTTGTTTGATTTCGCTGGTTTTTGCAACGGCTGCACGGGCACCAAGTTCTAGCTACCCCATGGTCTTTAGCAAATGCAATCTCCAGAAACTCTTCAGTCTTACTAACCCACTCCAGAGTGATTTGACTCGCACTAGATCGACCACTGTACATCCATTCACGATCCTCCATATCCACACTGATTAATGCAGACATATATACAATATGTTTTATTTCACAAAGAGATTCATGCATCATAAAATTAACTATTTACAAAACTATAGATTTTACGCGTTGAATGCACTCACCTATATCTACTAGGTAAAGATAGGTCCTAATCCCACTCGAGTATGTGTAGCTTGTGTTCGTTTCCCTGTCCTACTCCTATCCAAGACAGAATTTCGGCAGCACCTCCCCGCTGTTCTCCAAATACACGTCTCGACAAAGTCGAGAGGATGTGTATCCAGAGAACAACATGGGAGGCGCCACCGAAATTCTGTCTCGGATAGGAGTAGAACATGGGAAACGAACACAAGCTACACAAACTCGAGCTGTCCAAAAACGTGGACAATTCGAAACGGCCACGGTTATAAATGATATAGCTCTTTGTATATAAATGTATACCCTTGACAAGGCGCATACATAAATATATACAAACAGCTCTTTATATATAAACATATACCCTTAACAAGGTGTATACATAAATACATATAAAGAGTTTCATCTTTATAACTATAACCCTTCCGAACGGGAGACGCCTAGGGTTACGCGACTTGTTTAGTGAGCTACAAAATAATGCAACCTAGCAAAAGGAGCGGAAGAGCGTCATTACCCTCGAAGCGTGACCGGCGAAAAGAGACAGGGGTAGTAGCTCCTGCCCGAGCCCTGTCCTACAGCAACGCTCCCGTCATCAACCTCACTGAATATCCTGCAGAAATTAATTAACAAATGAGTGCACAAAGCATGGAAAAAAATTACTAAGCTAACTAACCCTAAACAGCTAAACTACTAAGCTAACTAAGCAACTAACCCTAAACAACAACTACTATACTACTAAGGTAACTAAGCAACTAACCCTAACCAGCAGCTAACTAAGAACCTAACCCTAACCCTAAACAGCTAAACTAACAACTAGCCCTAATCTAACTAACCAGCAGCTAACTAACCCTAACCCTAACCCTAACCCTAACTAACCAGCAGCTAACTAACCCTAACTACAACCTAACCCTAACCTAACCCTAACTAACCAGCAGCTAACTAACCTAACTACAATCAGCAGCTAATTATTACCTAGGTGGGTGGTGGCGGCGACCGGGGTGGGTGGTGGTGGCCGGGGCGGGTGGTGGCGGCGACCGGGGCGGGTGGAGGTGGCCGGGGCGGGTGGTGGCGGCGAACGGGGCAGGTGGTGGTGGCGGCCGGGGCGGGTGGTGGTGGCGGCCGGGGCGGGTGGTAGCGGCGACCGGGGCGGGTGGTGGCAGCCGGGGCGGGTGGTGGCGGGAGAGGAGGCGCCGGGGCGGGAGGCGGCAGGAGAGGAGCCGCCGGGGCGGGCGACGGCGGCGGGAGAGGAGCCGCCGGGGCGGGTGGTGGCGGTCGGGGCGGGCGACGGCGGCGGGAGAGGAGGCGCCGAGCGGTCGGGGCGGGAGAGGAGGCGCCGGGGCGGGTGGTGGCGGTTGGGGCGGGAGAGGAGAGGCGCGGCGGGGATTTCGGGAAATTGGGGATTTTTTGGCCCGATGGGGCCAAATATTTCCTAAGTCCCCGCCAACTCTTCGCCGAGTTGGCATCTTCGCCGAGTCCCATACTCGGTAAAGAGATTAAAAAAAACTGTAAAATAAATTTTTAAATTCATATTTTCCATATTTTATTAATTATATTTAAAACATGCCACCACACTCTCATGCATATTATATGACACCACCTAGGTTTTGGTGTGGTTCCGACGCCCCGAACCCCCCTCCCATGTCGAACCCCACCCCAGATTTGACCGGAAGTCACCCGTGTCGTCTACCCCTTCCACAGGCGTCGAAAGGGGTAGCTCCGAGGACTTTTATACTTTGTTGTGTTAGGGTGGGCCATGTGAACATAAGGAACCCAATTTGGGCACATGTTATCACATGATTCCATCGGTTCCATCCGGAATGGGAGTTTCCACCTGGAAGAGCTGAACCTTCGAGGGGGATAAGTGCGGTGTGTGAAGCGGGTCACACCTCGGAGTCTCAAGGTGTCTCTAACAACCTGCCACCACACTCTAATGCATGTTATATGACATAACCTAGGTTTTGGTGTGGTTCCGGCACCCCGAACCCCCCTCCCGTGTCGAACCCCACCCCAGATTTGACCGGAAGTCACCCATGTCATCTACCCCTTCCCCGGGCGTCGAAAGGGGGTAGCTCCGAGGACTTTTATACTTTGTTGTGTTAGGGTGGGACATCTGAAAATAAGGAACCCAATTTGGGCACATGTTATCACATGATTCCATCGGTTCCATCCGGAATGGGAGTTTCCACCTGTAAGAGCTGAACCTTCGAGGGGGATAAGTGCGGTGTGTGAAGCGGGTCACACCTCGGAGTCTCAAGGTGTCTCTAACAACCTGCCACTACACTCTAACGCATGTTATATGACATCACCTAGGTTTTGGTGTGGTTCCGACACCCCGAACCCCCCCCCCCCATGTCGAACCCCACCCCAGATTTGACCGAAAGTCACCCGTGTCGTCTACCCCTTCCACGAGCGTCGAAAGGGGGTAGCTCCGAGGACTTTTATACTTTGTTGTGTTAGGTTGGGCCATGTGAACATAAGGAACCCAATTTGGGCACATGTTATCACATGATTCCATCGGTTCCATCCGGAATGGGAGTTTCCACCTGGAAGAGTTGAACCTTCGAGGGGGGTGAGTGCGGTGTGTGAAGCGGGTCACACCTCGGAGTCTCAAGGTGTCTCTAACAACCTGCACCACACTCTAATGCATGTTATATGACATCACCTAGGTTTTGGTGTTGTTCCGACACCCCGAACTCCCCTCCCATGTCGAACCCCACCCCAGATTTGACCGGAAGTCACCTGTTTCCTCGTTTCAGCTTCTTCCTTTTCACGACGCTTCTGTTCTTTTAGTGTTTCTTCTTCTTGGCCTTTTATGTTCACATGGTGGGCCATATGAACATAAGGGACCCAATTTGGGCACATGTTATCACATGATTCCATCGGTTCCATCCGGAATGAGAGTTTCCACCTGGAAGAGCTGAACTCTTGCAACTCTTGAGAAAACCCTAGCTTTTCCTAGTTTATCTGATTCATTCTCTTGACTTGATTTGTGGCAAGTGTCTTCATTTAAGCAGTGGATACCGAAATTGGGAACGTTATTTTATGTTGTTTCCTCATTTCAGCTTCTTCCTTTTATGTTGTAGCTCAGCCTGCCTCCAGAAAAGCAAGTAGAAGTTGCCTATGAGGAGACAAGAGTTGTGCCTATGAGGAGACAAGTAGAAACCAAATCTTCTGATGTGCGTAATTCTGTATCAGGTAGAAAAAAACAGAACATAGGAAAGACCTCATGCAATCCCAGAGAGGTCATCCCTGTACCGAGCCAACCTAAAGCTGAGAAGAGCAAACAGAATGGGAGATCAGGAAAAGCTAAAGAGACTAGAGAGAAGATTGTATGTGATGACCAACAGAAAAAGAGAAAGAGAGTACATCATGTTATTTCATGCGGGTTCCGGAAGAATCAAACCGTTATTTTATGCGGTTCCGGGAGAATCAAACCGTTATTTTATGCGGGTGGGATACAAAAGTAAATAGATCTACAACCCAAAACACACTTTTACACATGTGATATGGCACCCCCTAGCTTTTGGTGGGGTTCCGACGCTCCAGAGCCCCTCAACATATGAAGAAAACATAGGTGGGCACACACACACAACACTCAACATAGGTACTCAACATAAATGAGAACACACACAGTACTCAACATAGGTACTCAAACTAACTATGACCAGGTCCTAAGCCGCGCGGTGCTGAGCCGCGGACGCTCTGCTTCCAAAGAGCCGGAACCATGAGAGACTCGCTCGCGTCATAAGGATTCTGAAGTAGCGACCAACGCCTGTTATTTGTATTATTGAACAAATACATGTAGCGAAGGACGTGCTCGTCCTCCTCCCTAATACGGCGACGTACCACCTCCTCGGGGGCCGGCGCTCTGAACACATTCCGTGGCCAATACCACCAAAGAAGATCTGGATCGACGATGCGACCTGGATCCCTCACCAAGGTCCCCGCCCCGGAAGGTAGCCTCTCCCAGTGCCAGCCCGGCGGATGCCAGTCCCGAACGGCGCCATCCGGGTTGATCAAAATGGGCATCGGAAAGGCCAGCGCGGAGGAGAAGCAGTGCGTGGAGGAGAGACAGGGCGACGGGTTGGCTCGAACCGGGGATGAGGTCGTGGGTATTTATGCCCAATTAGGAACAAGCACACGGATTGTGTGTTTCCTTCGAGCGCTTGTGAGCCGTTGGATCGGAAGCAAACGGATCGTGTGTTTCCTTCGAGCGCTTGTTAGCCGTTTGATCGGAAGCACACGGATCGTGTGTTTCCTTCGAGTGCTTGTGAGCCGTTGGACCAGGGGTGTGTTTCTTTTGAGGGCTTGTGAGCTGTTAGATCTGCACTCCCACCTCATCCACAGGTTAGTCACTAGGTACAATAAAAACGCACATATAGCCTGTTATTTTATGTTGTTTCCTCGTTTCAGCTTCTTCCTTTTCACGACGCTTCTGTTCTTTTAGTGTTTCTTCTTCTTGCCTTTTATGTTCACATGGTGGGCCATGTGAACATAAGGAACCCAATTTGGGCACATGTTATCACATGATCCCATCGGTTCCATCCGGAATGAGAGTTTCCACCTGGAAGAGCTGAACTCTTGCAACTCTTGAGAAAACCCTAGCTTTTCCTAGTTTATCTGATTCATTCTCTTGACTTGAGTTGTGGCAAGTGTCTTCATTTCAGCATCTTCTTTTTCACATCTCTTCTGTTCTCTCAGTGCCTCTTCTGGTTATACGACATCACACCTGATTGGACAAAGAAGCATAAGAAAGTAGCTGAAGAGCATAATCACACAAATATGGGGAAGCATGTTTGCCGTACCGAAGAGGGTAATCTATCAGGTGGCATTCTTGCGAAGAAAGAAACCAAATCTTGTCCTAGAATTCAGTAGTAATTTCATTAGTGGATACCGAAACTGGGAACGTTATTTTATGTTGTTTCCTCGTTTCAGCTTCTTCCTTTTCACGACGCTTCTGTTCTTTTAGTGTTTCTTCTTCTTGCCTTTTATGTTCACATGGTGGGCCATGTGAACATAAGGAACCCAATTTGGGCACATGTTATCACATGATCCCATCGGTTCCATCCGGAATGAGAGTTTCCACCTGGAAGAGCTGAACTCTTGCAACTCTTGAGAAAACCCTAGCTTTTCCTAGTTTATCTGATTCATTCTCTTGACTTGAGTTGTGGCAAGTGTCTTCATTTCAGCATCTTCTTTTTCACATCTCTTCTGTTCTCTCAGTGCCTCTTCTGGTTATACGACATCACACCTGATTGGACAAAGAAGCATAAGAAGGTAGCTGAAGAGCATAATCACAGCTGTATGAGAGGTGAGTGAATAACCGGGCAAAGAGAACGCGCTACGACGACTATCTACGAAACAAAACACCAGGTTTCCCCTAGCTACAGCCCAACAGTGATATTAACGGTCGAACGCCTTTGCATTCACTGTTGGGCGCAGCTAGGGAGACCGGATGTTTTGTGTTTCAGCTGTATAAGAGGTGAGTGAGGTGAGTGAGCAATCTGTGTGAATGGGGTCTATTTATAGGTGAGAACCGGCGCCAGAAAGAGAGGGAAAAATGCAAACTTTGCCGAGTGGGGCACTCGGCAAAGAGGACATCTCGGCGACGTTTTGGCGCGGCGGGCCGAATTATTTCCCGCGCACCGTCGTTGCCGAGACAGGGCACTCGGCCCAGACGTAATCTCGGCGAAGATTTGGCGCGGGCGAAATTTTTTTTCCCGCGCACCGTCTTTGCCGAGAGGGTTGCTCGGTGAAGACGCCCACCCGGCGAAGAAATGGCGCGGCCCAAAAATTTATTTCCCGCCCTACCCTTTGCCGAGTGCTTTGCACCGACACACTCGGCAAAGAGGGCTTAATTTTGGCGCCAACCAAAAATAATTGCGCGCGCTTTCTTTGCCGAGTGGCTCCCGACGCCATACTCGGCAAAGAGCTCGGCGAAAATGGCGGCAAAACGGAATAGTTTCGCGCGCAGACTTTGCCGAGCGGTTGGGCCGGCGAAGAAAATGTCCAGCTCGGCGAAGAGAAGGTCCGCCACGGCGCTCGTGGGGCCGATTGTCAGGTGCCACGTGGCGGGGCTATTCGCCGAGAGGTCATGTTTGCCGAGTGCTTTTCTGCGTCGTTGCCGACGGACTTGTCTTCGCCGAGTGCATTTTCTGTACCCTCTCGGCAAAGATCTCCTTCGCCGAGAGTTCCTATCTTCGCCGAGTGTTATTTTCCCTGCACCGGCTTAGGGCCTCTTCGCCGAGGTGCCCCGCGTTTTGGCACCCGGCGAAGGCCGGACCACTCGGCGGAGATGAATTTTCCCGTAGTGAACCATGGTACGTCGGTGGAGATGCCCTGCATAAAAAAACAAAGCAAGTTTTATGACTTCATCAAAGCCAACGAGAAACTTAAACTCACTAATTAAAAAAGGAGCTAACACATGAATCTGGAGGTAGTAGCCAAGGAACACAACGGACGCCAAAACATAGAGCCATAACACAGTACCGCAACAGCGAGTAACCAAGTGAGAACCAAAACGCGTTCAACCAGCCGACCACAAAGGTGATGTGGATGCACTGGAGGAAGGCAATGGCTCCCAAGAGGCTTACGGCGACATCTATCGCGGGGCTGTGTGCGAGCATCAACCAAACCAAGCGGGGGGCATAGCCTAGGGCCAGGAGGCCTAGCAGGAAGTTCGCACCCAGCCTGTTCCGCTTCTTGTGGACATGGGCGTTGGCGACGGCGAAAAGCATGTCCGTCTCACTGCTATTACTTTGCCGGTGCTGGGCGAGGGTAGCGCCGAACATACCGGCCGCCAAGACGGAGTCGAGGTACATGATGACCATCCCCAAAACACTGCTTAAGAGACTGTCGGCGAAGAAAGCAACTCCAATTGAAAACAACATATTACATCGCTTCATCAAACCTCGTCGACACGCCCTTGAATGTGCATCAGAGAAGTGGTGGAGAAGTGGAAGTAATGTATGCTAGGCTCATCTGAATATCTGTTATAACTTTTCTCATGCATTTAAGAGTGATTGTGTAATTGCGTTGGCACACTCACATGTAACCACTTAAACGAAGGGTCTTAGCATAGGCCCACCTCCCACTAATATTTACCCCTACGCTGTAGAATTCCATGCTGGACAATATGGAATCATCATGTAATGTAGCAATTAAATTGATGGTCATAGTCATCAAGCAGCCTGCGCCATTCGTCATGGGCGGCGGCAGCAGCGGAGCAATGCCCGGTGGAGCCTTCGGCTCCTCAATTGTTGAGTAGCGAAGATTCACAATTTACACGTGTGCCGCGTACCAAGCTGGAAATGGCCCAACACGACCGGAAAACCGGCCTCAGTCAAGGCGAACGGGAAAAACCAGTCTTATTCTCGGCACATACCAGACGAACCGGGAAAAACTGGCATATTTGATATTTCTAGGCCAACCGGCGGAAAAGGAAATTTCATGGAGACACGACGAAACGGGGTGTTTTCTACCCAGATCTGGGCTGTTTCCCGGTTCAGCCTCGGACGTGCCAAGCTTCTGGCTAACAAATATGCCCCCTACATGTAGCCCGGTATTTTGAAAATTCAAAATCTACAGTTTTAAGTTTCGAAAAATTCTGAAACAAATCCTAGGTGTAGATGATGATGACTTCTACCAGTGTGCAAAAATAAATGCGAAATATTCTGTATTTTGTGCTGTGTAAAATGACAAAATTCTAGATCTGGGATGGTGAACAGTGACATATTAAAAAACTTTCATATTTGTCAGGATTTGTCATTTTCGTGTAGGCCGGAATACAAACTATTTCGAGTTGAAAATTCGCAAAACCATAGAACATGTCATTGTCAACATCTACGATTTTTCCCGGATTTTTTTGAAACTTTAAAATGGTGATTTAAAAAAATTCAAAAACCGGGCTATATGTAGCCCAGGCTACAAAGTGATTTTTCGCGTCCCTCCCGCTGTGTTAGCTAGGCTTCCATTTTGAGTGGGGCCCGCTGCACCACACACTGGAAAAAGGAGACGAAGCAAAGAAAAAAAGGGGGAATACAATCGTCGCGGTCTGTCGGTACTTCGTTTCATGTGATTGATGCATAATGAACGAATTGTTTGCTTGCTGTTCTTTTTTTAACAGGAGAACGTTCATAAGGGCGTCTCCAATGTTTATGTCTTAAGAATGCCATATATAAGCTGGGCCCCACTCAATTTCTTATAGCCAACTAAAATCTCTCCAATGGTTAAAGTCATCTTGGGCTTTAAGCTGGGACCCATAGCCAAGATGTCCACCAGCTAAAAGCTTGCAATACAGGGAGAGCAGACCAAAAACTTATTTTATTTCTTATGACCCGGCTATACCCGTGTGGGCGACCTTAACAATTTTTCTACTATGGCCGAGTGCTGCAATGTTTAAGACCCGGCCATAAGCTCACTTTATCCCCTATGGCCGACTGCTATTTCTCCATTGGAGACGCCCTTAGGATATGTTTGCTTTCAACATCCACTCCAACAGGATATTTGATTGATCACCTGAAGGCAATGCTAGAACCATCGAAACCATTGCACTCCCAATATCCGGACACAAGTCCGCATCCACCTAACCCCCGACCCCGAGGGGGTGAAGGCCTTCGCGAGTGGGTGAGGTGGTGATGGCGGCGTGTGGCTCTACTAGCGATGACGCATGTGTACCGAGTGGTCTGGTTGAAGCGGAGGTCAATTGAGGCAGTGTCGGCGCGCCCAACCCCGGAGCACGCCGTGGGTACGTTGAAGCTGGCAGGTTTATGCGACACACCGCCGTGAACTTACTTTGCACCTCCGCGACGTAGAGTTTTTTCTATCCCGTTGCAACGCACGGGCATGTTTGCTAGTTAAGTATATACAAGAAATATTTTTTGCACTAGATTATATGAAACCACACCCTGATGATTCCAGAGGGATGAAATAAATCCACACATATACTGACATATATACACAAATCCAATCCGATACATGAGCATAGCTTGCATTGATGGGCACAGCTGCAGTGCTCAAGTGCCCTCGTAGGCACACCGTACCCGGCGCATGGGGGTCGTGACGCGGCAGTGGGTACGAAGGCGTATCCTTACCCGGCGCACGTAGGATCGTGTCGCGGCAGTGGGTAGGATATTGCAAAGCTGCAGTGCTCAAGCTTCCAATCTGCTAGCATGCTATGCACTGATCTGGTGGCACACAGATCATTCAACATGGAGCAATTAAGCAGGTGGAAGCTAGGAATTATTTAATGTATAGACAGACTCGCACACACAACATTATTCAGGGATACACGAGCATTACATATTTACAATTGAGAGGGACAGACCACGCATACATACATACATACATACATACATACATACATACATACATACATACATACATACATACATACATACATACATACATACATACCGATCGTCAAATCGTGCGACGGAGCGAGCTTGCAGCACACAATGCAAGCATGAAATTCATCCTGGGAGCTGGTGATCATGGATGGATGGAAGGATGTAGGATGTCTGCAAGGAAATCTTCGTTTTGTCCTGCGGCAGGCCAGTACTTGTTCTTCAACAACCAGGAGCATGCTGCTGAAAACTTCCCATCGTTGTCATCTTCTTGTACCCTTCCATTTCCTTGGTCTTGATGCTGCGGCTGCTTGAGGGTAAGAACAGGTTGGTTTGTATGTGCTTTGATGCTATCCCTCACCTGATCAGGGACAAAATCACCAGTAAACTCGAGCTCCTTCAGCTTCGGAAGGTTGGTGATGCCCGAGAGAGAATTCATCTTGGTGAAAGACCAGACAATCTTCTCAAGTTTAGGAGCTGTTCCGTTGGTGAAGGAGATGTTGGTGATGGTAGAGCACTCAATGATAAGAATGTTGAGCTCGGGGAAATCATTGTTGTTGAAGATAAGTTGGCTTTCATCATAAGAGTTTTGTGAGAGCACCAGGCAGCGGATTCTTGGTTTCTTGGCGAGAATTTGTAGGTTAGCACGATCCAGCCAGGTGGAATGAAGGATCACCTTGGATATTTTTTTGGCATTTTCAAGCGATGAAAGAAGCAGCGACTTGTTGCCCTTCAACTCAAGATGCTTAAACTTTAGAAGGTTGTTGGCCCCAGAAATAGACATTATGTTGGCGAAGGACAAGACAACCTTCTCGAGCTCTAGAGCTCCTTTATCTTCAAAGGTTATGTCTGTCTCCATGTTGGGGCCCTCAACAAGGAAGTACTTGAGCTGTTGGAATTCATCCTTCTTGAAGGTGAGCTTGCTACGAGTATATTTCTCATCAGTTCCTCCCATTGAAAGAAGAAATCTGTTCTTCTTCAACTCAAGCTCTTTTAATTTGGGAAGGCCTCCGACCCTACAAAGAGACTTTATGTTGGTGGAGGACAATACAATCTTCTCGAGCTCTGGAGCCGCTCCATTCTGAAATTCGATGATCATCATGTTGGAGCCTTCAACAAGAAAGGATTTGAGATTTTTGAATCCATCCTGCTTAAAGGTGAGCTTGTCGGCTGTATATCCTTTGTATCTGAGCCTAAAATACCGTAAGTTGGGCAGCTCACTGAGAACCTTCATATCGTCTTGGTTCAATGAGGTGCTACTCAGAGTTACCTTGGCAAGTTTACTAAGACCTTCGGCTACTATGGAAAGAAGCTGACCATTATGTGTGGAACCATGGATGCTTAGGCTCTCAAGTAGCTTGGGACGGTATCTCAAGTAACGACGAATATTCTTTAGTAAGTGTCCATTGGGTGAAGTGCCTTCTCTTATGGTACTGGGAACAGTAGAGACTGATAGAGATCGGAGGGACTCATATAGGTCACTTATTGCTACAAGCAAATTATTGAGTAGATTTTCCTTGTCGTCGATAACCACACCAAGCTTCCTAAGCTTCCATAGCTTCCCAATGTCTTTCAACTCTTTGCCAGTCCATGAAACCTTCACATTGGATAGTACCTCCAAGTTTGCCATTTTTCTTATCTTGAGAGGAGCCTGGACACTAGAGAATAATGGCGCCTGCTTACTTTGAAAGAAAGAGAATAGTGGCATCTTGTCCCTTTTTGAATTGTCGGTATCACCATTTCTTGAACTTAAATCAGTATGGCCAGCTAGTAGGCGCTTTAGCTTTAGGAGGAGCAGAGATCTTGTTGCATATGCAGGCACCATGGTTTGCCGGATATCCAATACCTCGAGCTCATAGAGATTGTTGATCTTACTGGGTAGCTGGGTAATATCTGTTCCTTTTAGACTCAGATACTTGAGTAGTAATATATTCCTGCAGATGTCATTGAGATAGTATTGGTTTCTCTGGAAACAATGACAACCTTCCAGATCTAGCACCTTAAGCATTGAAAATTCAGATGATCCACGGAGCTTTTTCAAGAAAGTATCAATTCCATCCGAGCCACGGAGTCGGACATCATTGAAAATGGAGAAATGACGAGCCAAATGATGTGATAGGCGTGGTTCCACAATGTGTTCTTTCTTGGCGATCTTGGTAATGAACTCGTGAACAAGATCACCTACAACACAGCTCTTTGCCTTTCCTACACCACCAATATCACTGGGATAGACAAGCCACCGATTGACGAGAGCTTCAAAACATCTCTCAGCATGATGCACTGCATTAGGCCATTCTTCCTTAGCTATCAGCCCTTCTACAACCCATCGTCCTACTAAGGTTGACCGGCTGATGGGGTAACCTGGAGGGTAGATTGCTAGGTATAGCAAGCAGGCCTTGTATTCTTTGCGGAGATCATTGTAGGAGAACTTGATCATCTTTTTAGCATTGATGCTACCCAGATATTTTTGTGATTCCAGGGAGCCAAGCAACTTGCACAGATCTTCATTGCTCCTGTTGGGATTAGCGTAAATGGCATGAGCGAAGATCTTCATGCAAAACTCATTTGGATAACACTTATCCAGTATGTCACGGAAAATCTGGCTGGCATCTTTCACCGACTGGCTTGTAAACTGGAGCAAAATATCATGGTACAAGCTAACAATAGAATTGCTTATGGGCTCCCGTGGTGGATTGCAAATTTCTTTGGCCCTTTGAATGTTCCGGGTGGTCACAATCATTGCACTACCTTTGCTTAACAGCTGGTTCAAAGCATTTCTGATCTCCTCCCAACCGGATACATAGTTACCATCATCTTCAATGATAATCAAGGTCTTTTCAGATTGAAAGAATTTTTCAGTCTTAATCTTGTCAATTACCATTTGGATTATCACCTGCTCCTTAATTTCCGACTTGATCTGTGTAATCTTTTGCTTGGCTTCTTCGATTGCACTGGCATATTCACCCTTTTCAGATTGTGTGGCTTGCTCCTGCTTCGCTGCAGGTTTGCTGGTAGCTTCCGGCAGCTGCGGAAATTTCTGCTGTTGCTCCTTTAGGATGTCTTGCAGGATGCCATGTACAATCTTGTGGATGATTTCTTTGAGCTCACCATTTCCCAATGAGGTAGTAGCAGTTGCTCCAGAATCAGCAGCGGCAGCTCGACTACCATCGGGACTGCTAGAGGTAGTAGCTTCCTGGGCTTGCTGGGGCTCGTTGGCTGGGAACATCTTGTGCAGTATGTGTTCATACCTGAACGGATCGAGACTAATTGGGAACGCAGGTTTGGCTTCTTCTTTTTCCTTCTGTTCAGGATCAGCTGCATCTTTTTTCTCCAAGTCAGGTTCCACTGCTTCTATATGTTGTTTAAGCTTCTTGGCCGTCTCCTTGATAATCTTATCATGGTCCCATAATATCTTATCGGTGACTTCGTGGAGTCTTTTTCCATCAGAGGTTTCTCCTGGTTTTATGAGAAGAAAATGAAGCGCCTGTAAGAGAATGCCCAAGGGTTTGTTAGCCCAGAGGGTATTAGACGTAGTTTCCACGGTGCCATCGGTTGTATCTTCAGACTTGTATTTCACTGCTTCTTGGTGATGGCTGGTCTCTACTTCTTGGATCTTGCTCACGATCTCTTCCACCTTTTTCTCCATCTTTTCATCTTGGAACTTTGCACTGATTTCACCGAGAATGTTGGATCTGTCCTTGTAGGCTTGATCCTTGAAATCTTGCTCCTGCACCTCGCCATGATGTTTCTTTTGCTTATTCTGCTCCTGGCATTCACGCAGGATATAGCAGAGGATGTCTGTGGGTCTTGCGGGATTTCTTATCATTACCGAGCAAGGCATACGAACGAACAAACGAAAGAGTCTTATTCTCCTGTATCGTATCTCCTCCAAGTATTCCTTGTGCACATTGAGTAGGTTAATCCAGACAGAGCGCTTGAAACGGGTGCTCGCCACGAAAGCCAAAGCATCGCGTGCATTGGCCCCAGTGACCTCAGGATCCGGTGGAACAATGGCGATTGATGGTATCGTTGATGCCCTCTTGGCGGCATCCGCTTCTAGCCACTGGACTATCTTCTCGGCACAGTAGTCATCAAGGGAGCGAGGCTCTAGGGCTCTTCGAACCACCGCCGTCTTGGCCGCTTCGTACCCGTCATATTGCCTGCCTTCACCATCACTGTGGTCTTCGTCTTCTTCTACTTCATCGTCTTCTTGTGCAGCAGGAGGAGGAGCAGCTACCGGCACCTCCGCCGCAGCTTTGAGCGTCGACGACGAGGCCGCCGCCGTCGTTGCTCCTTCTGCTGTACCGGTTGGCTGCTTAGGGACCTCGACGCCATACCGGAGGCGGCGCTGGCCGACGTCGTGCGCCCGCCGCCTGAGCTCGCGCAGCTGGTTGGCGGCGTAGTGCTGGGCGAGGAGCTTGTCCAGCATCCACGGAGCCCAGCAGACGAGGCGCTGGAGGAGGATGCCCGACGAGTAGTAGCGGTGGGCCGCCGGGTTGCCTCTCTGCAGGTAGAGGTCGATGCAGTTGTTGCAGTCCTGGGCGAGCAGCCGGACCTGGTTCATCCACGTGCGGACCTGCTCGTCGTGCTCGCCGCTGGGGCCGCGCGGCGCCGTCTTGGCCAGGTGCTTGAGGAAGCTGTTCATGCTCTCCATCTCCTCCCGGATGAACTGCACGTCGCTCCCGAGGTTTCCCAGCAGCAGCGCCTCGTTGCGGATCAGGCCCAGCAACGAGGTCACCGCCCCCACCGCGAGCTCCGCCATGGCGACCGAACCCTGCTGCTAGCCGCCGACAAGCTCGCTGGCTGGTCGGCGGCGACGATCAGTAGCTTTAATTTTTTTTTATCGATCAGCCGCCGTAATAAGCAAAGCTAGCTAGCGCACGCATGCATGGGGTGAGCACGCTGCTACTTGAGCTGTTAGTTCCGTGCTTTGTGCCATGCTTGTCGTTGCCAAGAAAATTAAGGAATATTTACCTTGCTCTAGCCTTGAGGAAACCAATAATGGCATAAGATCCAAATGCTTTACTTTGCTTTCTTCTCTTTTTCTTCTTTCTGTCAAGGAATGACATTCCTTTGGTTACTTCTCTCTTTAGCTAGAGCACAGTCACCAGGCGGCTCTTTACTTCTTTATTGTTATCTTTTTGCTTTGGTTGTCTGCAGATCTTGCTTTGCTTGCGACATTACCTTACAAAAACAGTCTAGTCTTCGTTTTACCGGTCGTGACAAGTCCCGGCCTGGAGCTAGCAAGTCCAGAAGGTACAGCTCCTTAATTAATTTTTACAGCTCCTTGTAGGAGCAGTAGAACAAACCATTACATATTTGATAGATTGTAGATATCAATTCATATACTCCCTCCGTTCCATAATATAAGATGTTTTAGATGTTTCACATGTTGTCTAGATTCGGACTAAAAGAATGGAAAGTGGGTGAACACATACACTAAAACATGTCTAGATACATGTGGTACAAATACGAATGTGAAAAAGTCCTAAAACATCTTATATTATGGAACGGAGGGAGTACCTCACAAGGAGTGTGCACGGCCAACACACCGTTATGTATAGGAAAAATCTATTGTACGACAGGTCGCACCAGTGCGTGAGCGCGCGACACACGCGGCCTGCTGTGCCCCGGGAGGAGAAAGGTGGGCTGCCGTGGCCCGCACTCTTTTTTCTTTGTTTCCCCTCTAAAAAATGCGATTATTTTCTCATAGAGTGTCCGTTTTCAATTCCGTTTGCACCATTACGTTTTCTTATGATTAGATCTATAAAACAAGACCCATGATGCATATATTTTGGAATACTTTTATATATTGGCAACTTATATTGAACGTGTAGTAGCTACTTATATATTAAGCATGTAGCGACTTATGTGTAAATCTCTTAATAAATTATGAATATAAGTTGCTACAAAAATAATTTTTACCCTTATGTGGTTTACCTACATAATGTCTAGATAAGTTGGCATATTGACTCTACATGAGTTGCTGCCAGGTACAGTACATAAGTTGTTATACTGTCCGAACACTTGTCACACAATTCTTTTGCGACCTGTATAACAACTTCTTGTATACATAAGGACTGGGACAACGCGCGACCTGTGTTTTTGCATGACATGTCGCACGTTATCCCAGTCCTTATGTATACCGCTTTACACGATATAATTTAGAGTGTTTTATTGTCCACATGTTAAACTAAAATCTGGGTTACCTTCGGTACCTCCCAAGTAAAAACCCTCTACCGCATGGCATAGCTTCCAATGCTTTTTATCGCAAAAAAAAAGAGCTTCCAATGCTTTACTTGGCCTCCAATGCACGGTAGTTCTCTTTGATTCTTTCTGTAAAGGTATGGTATTCCTTTGATTATGACTCTCTTTAGATCACTTCACCCGGCAATTTACTTATATATTTCTTCTTTATCCTTTTCTTGCTTTGGTTGTCTACCTGTTGCTTGCAACTTGGCATACAGGATTGTTCTAGTCGTTTTCTTTTACCATTCTTGGCAGAGAAATTTTACGGTGCTTAAGAAGGTACCGTGAAGTACCACATCTGTAGCGTATATATTGATACCTCTTAATACTTGGGACTAGAAACCTTGGCGCGGTTTTGCCGCGTGTTTTTTGATAACTGGGCCACCGTCACTTGATTGGAATCAAAATCTCGAGAAACTTGAGATTTCGAAGGTAGAGATATGCCTATGATATAGAATATTTTCAATTTGAGTTTATGGTAAATCTGTATACATCGTAAAAGGAGCATATTATTGTTTGTTGCAAGATCAGAACATGTAGACTATGCCCGCTATTTTTTTATTTTATAAACTGGTCAGAAAGATTTAGATTATCATTTATTACACTAACACCATAATATCTAGAAACATCTATTTCAGTTTGATTGTAATACCCCCTATAATATCTTATTCATGAAGAAGGATCACCTTTTTTAGTATTGGGCCAATGTCAACTGATTGGAACCTAAACCTTGAGAAACCTGGAATTTGGAAGGTAGGTAACTGAAACGCTTCAAAAACAGAATATTTTCAGTTTGAGTTTAGCAGACGGTAAATCTGTATACATCTAAGAGAAATATATTATTGTTTGTCGTTATAACAGAGCATGAAGACTCTTCATCTTTAAGGATCCACAGAGGCCAAAGCTTAAATTACTTTCACTTTCTTGTTCCATATATGAACTTGCATATTCCCTCCGTCCCAGTTTAACTGTATTTGTAAGATTCAAAAAATGTCCCAAATTAAACGCAACAATAGATGCTCATCGGTCCCAATATTCCAGCATGTGCACTAGTATATTGGGCCCCATTTGTAACAAAATAAAATAAAATCTGAAGCACCTTATCTTATCCATCCATGGCCTAAAGGCTGGAATGCTCTAGTCTATAAACATACTCAAACCGATAAAGTATTCTCTCCATCGAGCGCTTCCTTGCTTGGCTCGGGCATCCTCTTCTTATCCAGGAAATCGAGGAAATCAATTTCTTCAGGTTCTTGGTTTTTCTCTAGCGATGCAGCCGCACTAGCAGCAAGCGGCAACATGGAAGGGTGGGTAACCAAGAGTTACATCATGTAGTTGGATAGTTTCCGACATACCTCCACCATACCCAGATCAGGTACCTCTGCTGCTGCTGCTGCTGGTGTGCTTGCCTCCATGTCCAAAGGAGGAGGAGAGGGAGGAGGAGGAGAAGAGTATTTACTCAAGTGTGCCTCACTCAAAAAATGCAATCACACAAGAACCCTATTAAAATCTCCAACCATAAGAACTTGGGTTTCTTCAAACAGTCGGCCAAGGTTTGGCCATTCTCGGGGTTCCTTGTGTCGTGATCCAGTGGACATTTCAGCTTCTAAGAGAATAATCTCCTTCACAACATACTCCATCATCATCGTATCCACATCCACGTTCTCAGTGTCTAACATCTTGCTCACCCAAAATATCTTTTTCCTTTTAACACCAAACCAATCAGCAGATAACCTTTTAACCATGGCCATTAGTCGCTGAGTGAATGTCCTTGGCTGCAGGTTGCTCCCAGTCAACCAGCGTACCAAGCTGTATTGTCCCACCGAATTTGGCCGCCATTGCTTCTTCTCTGGCCATCCAATATCACTGGATAAAATAAACCACGTCAATCTGGCGAGCCTATCACACTTTCGAACCTTCAACCACGCCCATGTCCATGGCGACATCATCCAAGCCAACACGGCACAAATTTCAATTAAGAATCCCCCATAAATAGTGAATAGGTTATTGCAATGTCAGCTTTGCTATATTTCTGTTTCTCATCCGTGTAGAAGAGCGCAAAAGCAACAACAACAAACACCTGAGATATGCATCTAAGTATGATGACGCTCATTGCTCTGAGCACAAGAGCCTTGGTGTATAGATCGTCGTACATCACACCAAGCGCAATACTCACCATCTTGGGCATCTTGGAGTCTTGTATACGGGGCGCCCTACAGAAGCAAATAAGTTGCGCCCTGAAAATATTTCATAGACTTTTGGCATTGAATGTAGAGCTTCACAAACAATGTGTTGGACCGTATATGGGCTGTGTTCCTGGCTGCATCCTGTCTAGCTATTCTGGCCCATGTGGCCCATTAACTCAAGTGACCCAGAGGGGTATATAAGTGGAGCTACCTATGAGGAAACCCTAAGAGAGACTCAAGACATACACGGTGGTGGCTGCTGCTCCTAGGTTAGCCACTCTCATCCTCTACATGGTATCAGAGCCACCGGCGACAACGGGGCGGAGATGAGGAGGCTCCTGCTGTGGCTGATCTGAGGAGCAAGTGTGGGGTGGTGTGTGGTCTGCTGCAGGTTCCAGCAGATCTTTTTTGAACGGGGACGGCAGGAGCTCTGCCTTATTTCATTATAGAAGGGGGAAAAACACATACAAACACCCGAACAGCCCTAAGGCGTTCAAACTCACACACAGTCGTGAGCACAAAAAAATGCCTCGGACTCAGATTACATCCAGCAGATCTAAAGGGAGGCTGTAGGCAGTGCTGCTTGTGGTGAGGTTGTGCTGCTGTGAGTGGAGATGGGCGACGTGGCGAAGGTGCTTGAGCAGCTAGTTCACCTGCTAGCTGCAAAGAAGGAGGATGAAGCTTCTTCCGAGGAAGGTAGGCAGTCAAACCCACGTGGGGAGATGCAGTATAAGCTTGAACTCATGCCAAACGAGATCAAGCTGGAAGGGGTAGGAAATTACCTCAGTTGGTCCAGGAGAGGGATGTTGATTCTGAGGACGAAATCAATAGAAGGGTACGTGCTAGGGGCGGTCAACGAGCCTGAAGACAAGCTTGGGCAGGAGTGGAGGAAGTGGAATGCTACAGATTCGCTTATCCTCACTTGGCTGTTGAATTCCCTCACACCGGCTGTTGCTGCATCTGTGGAAGCTCTTGCCACATCAATGGAGGTATGGGATGCTCTGTCCAAGATGTACTCAGGCAAGGGAAACGTCATGCTAATTTCCCAGATTGAAGATACTATACATGATCTGAAACAAGATGACAAGACTTTGATGACATATGTGGGAGAGCTGAAACATGCATGGGCAGATCTTGATCATCTTGCCCCTTTGGTGCTGTCTCATTCTGAATGTGTGGCAGCAGCGAAGAAGTGGATTGAGGACAGACGGGTGCTGAAATTCTTGAAGGGACTGCATCGTTCATTCCAGGGAAGGAGGGCTGCACTAATGCATCTTCCTCAGCTGCCTACTTTGGAAGAGGCCATTGCATCTATGGGCCAAGAAGAAACTAGGATGAATCAGGTTGAGAAAGGAGAGGTGGTTTCTAAACCAGCTTACTATGTATCTAAGAGGCCAGAAAACCGTGATTGTCACACCTGCGGAATAAGAGGGCACCTAAGTTACGACTGCACTGCTCCAAGACGTGGCCAAGGAAGGGGGTATAGCCGCGGAAATTACAGGGGAACTAGAGGCAGGAATACGGGGTATTCTAATTATCAAGGGGGTGCTAGAGCCAACATGTCAGTCATGGATGAAGGACCATCACAGGCTAGAATGGAATGAAGAAGGGGGATCAGGCAACAGATACCAGTTTTGGATAGTTTGCACACTTTGTCTACACCGATGAAGGTAAAACTGAATGTGCCTCTCTAGCTACGCATAGATTAAATTCAGATTGGATACTAGACTTTGGGGCATCCAAACATGTTGCTGGTTGCATTGGGGAGTTCGAGTCATATAAGCAATTTCCTTCCATGCATCAAGAAACAATTCAAACTGCTGATGGTACAGCCCAGAAAATCGAAGGAACAGGAATTGTTCAGTGTACACGAAATATTAAACTATCATCTGTCTTGCATGTCCCTGCATTTCCTGTGAATTTTCTCTCTCTGAGTGCGCTGGTTGATTAGATAGACTGTCGGGTAATCGTTGACAGATATGTATTCTTTATACAGGAGAGGCTGAGTGGAAGGAAGATTGGCACAGGAACCAGGCGTAGAGGCCTTTGGTACATGGACCGTGATGAACCAGGCAAGCTTGGAGGTTCAGCCCTCGTTGCAGCTCTGGTGGGGAAGGAGAAACTTGCCATGATTCATCATTGTAGAATGGCCATGTAGCTTTTGATAAAATGAGTAAAGCCTTTCCAGATGTAATGAGTGAAGTTGATAAGAACAACCTTAAGTGTGAAGCATGTGAGTATGCTAAACACACAAGAACCACTTATTTGAGTAAGGGGCTGAGAAATATATCCACGTTTATGCTTGTGCATTCTGATGTGTGGACATGCCCCATTGCTTCTATCAGTGGGATGAAGTATTTTGTGACATTCATTGATTGTTATTCTCAAATGACATGGACGTACCTTATGAAGCATAAGGATGAAGTGTTATCTTGCTTCCAGAAATTTTATGCATATGTTAAAACCCAGTTCAAGGTGCAGGTCCAGATGCTCAGATCCGATAATGGAACAGAATACATCAATAAAGGATTTGGAGGGTTCCTATCTGATAACGGTATTCTACATCAGACATCATGTCCAGACACTCCACCTCAAAATGGAGTGGCAGAGAGGAAGAATCGCCATATTCTAGAAGTGGCTCAATCTTTGATGTACACCATGAATGTCCCAAATTTACTCTGGAGTGAGGCAGTAATGACAGCTACGTTTCTTATTAATCGCATGCCATCAAGAATACTAAATATGAAATCTCCTTGTGAATTGTTGCTAGGTGAGAACAAGTTTGTGGTTCCACCCAAGGTGTTCGGCTGCACTTGCTTTGTTCGTGATCACAGGCCCTCAGTGACAAAGCTTGATCCTCGGGTTGTTAAGTGCATCTTCATTGGCTATCCTGCTGGACAACGCTGATACAAATGTTGGAGTCCTTCAGAGCGGCGCACATTTGTAAGTCTTGATGTTACTTTCTGGGAATCTGACCCTTTTTATGGTGAAAAAACAGATTTGAGTACGATATTTGAAGGTCTTGACCAGCTGTCTAGTCCAACTGATCAAGAGGGGGAGAATGTAAGCAGCAGCAGTGATGGTGCCAGCAGCTCTACTGGACAACAACACCGACTTCCTCTTATGTTGGGTCCATACCTCTTGTTGTTCCAGACGTGCCACAAGAAAAAAGTTGGTCAAAGCCAAATGAAGAACATGCAACACGTGTGTACTCACGGAGGCCAAGGAGTGAACCACAGGGGGAGCAACAATAACAGGGGGAGCAACAGCAACAGGGGGAGCAACAACCACAGGGGGAGTTGCAGGTTGTTGAAAATGATTTGCTAGAGGAAAATGTTGAGCCTGAGAGCACAGATGAAAGTTCAGTTGACACCACAGTGGCGTCACTGGATTTGCCTATTGCTTTAAGGAAAGGGAAACGAGCTGCTACGTTGACACAAACTGATAGAGCAGGTTTGGTGCACAACATCGATAATTACGTATCATATGAAGCTCTGTCTCCTTCATACAAGGCATTTGTTGCATCTCTCCAATCTGCTGCAATCCCAAGAGATTGGAAGGCAGCCAAGCAGGATCAGAAGTGGTTTGCTGCTATGAAAGAAGAATTGGATGCACTAAGGAAGAACAAGACCTGGGAACTCACTAGTCTTCCTAGAGGAAAGAATGCAGTCAGTTGTAAATGGGTCTATACTGTGAAGCAAAGTCCTGAAGGGAAGATAGAAAGATATAAAGCAAGATTGGTGGCTAGAGGATATAGTCAAACATATGGGATTGACTACGATGAAACCTTTGCTCCTGTGGCGAAGATGAACATAGTAAGGGTCCTGTTCTCATGTGCAACAAACTTTGGATGGCCATTACACCAGCTAGATGTAAAGAATGCTTTCCTTCATGGAGATCTACAAGAAGAAGTCTACATGGAAATTCCTCCAGGCCTAGCTTCAGCTGAAACTGAAGGAAAAGTGTGTAGGTTAAAGAAGGCGCTTTATGGGTTAAAACAATCACCTAGAGCCTGGTTTGATCGATTTAGAAGAGATGTGTGCGAGATGGGATATAGACAGTGTAACGGTGACCACACTGTTTTCTATAGACATTCAACCGAGAAGATCACAATTCTAGCTGTTTATGTGGATGATATTATAATCACAGGAGATGATGCAATGGAGATAACAAGGGTGAAGAGTTGTTTGAGCAAAGCCTTTGAAGTCAAAGATCTTGGACAGCTTAGATACTTTCTTGGAATAGAGGTGGCAAGGTCAAAAAAGGAATTGTCCTATCGCAGCGGAAATATATCTTGGATCTTCTCAATGATATGGGAATGATGGAATGTCGCACAGCTCCAACACCCATTGATCAAAACCAGAAATTAACATCTCAATCTGGGGAATTAGTGGACAAGGAAAGATATCAAAGGCTGGTGGGAAGGCTGCTGTACTTGTGTCACACAAGACCAGATATTGCATATGCAGTTGGCGTAGTGAGCAGATATATGCATGAACCGAGAAGTGGGCATATGGACGCTGTCCATCGAATTTTAAGATATTTATTAGGAACTCCGGGGAAGGGATTATGGTTTCAAGCAAATGGGCATCTAACAATTGATGGTTACAGTGATGCTGATTGGGCGAGTTGTTTGGATGATAGAAGATCAACCTCTGGTTACTGTGTTTTGTTGGAGGAAATTTGATCGCATGGAGGAGTAAGAAACAAGCAGTAGTATCAAGATCAACTGCAGAAGCTCAGTACAGATCCTTGTCTCTAGGTTTAAGTGAGATGCTATGGGTAAGAAATCTTCTAAGTGAGTTGAAGGTCCTAAAAGAAGGACAACTGAATGTTTGGTGTGACAACAAGTCTGCGATCTGCATTGCAAATAATCCAGTCCAGCATGACAGGACAAAGCACATTGAAATTGACAGATTCTTTATTAAAGAGAAGCTTGATGTTGGAATTATCAAGATTGATCATGTGAGCACAGGGCAGCAAATTGCTGATTGTCTGACGAAAGGTTTGGCTCCCAAAGATTGTGATCGAGCTTCTGACAAGATGGGAATGATCGACATATATCACCCATCTTGAGGGGGAGTGTTGGACTGTATATGAGCTGTGTTCCTGGCTGCAGCCTGTCTAGCTATTCTGGCCCATATGGCCCATTAACTCAAGTGACCCAGAGGGGTATATAAGTGGAGCTGCCTATGAGGAAACCCTAAGAGAGACTCAAGACATACACGGTGGTGGCTGCTGCTCCTAGGTTAGCCACTCTCATCCTCTACACAATGTGATCATAGCCATCGCCGTTGATCTCTTGAGGCAACCGGTTCTTGTAACGACCTCATGTTGAGCTCTCAAGGTCCTTAAGGCTTCCACACTTGAGAGACCATATTCTTTCTCCATACTTTATAACTCCAGCAGAGAACACAAAGATGCCTAAAACTAGCAGATCAGCACTGTGTCTTCCAATGGACTTCTAGAAAACATATATAGCCAGGACAACTTGCACAACCACATTCAACAAATGCCTCAACCATAGGTTGTTATCCTCCATGGAAAAAGCAGTAATAGTGTCCTGCCCACCAAGATGTATGAGGAGAAATGGTGCCCAAAAGAAAAAGCTAATGCATGTGTTCCCCTTGGTGTGTGCCTTTAAACTGTGATATCCTCATGTTTTGAGAGATAGCCAAGGGCATAAACTGCTACCAAGTCTGCCTCCAAATAAGCTGCCCAAATGGAGAGCCTTAAGATTCCACTTGTGGTTTGGTGTCGAAGCCTACCAGTGAAGAAGAGGAACAATTGCAGTGTGAAGCTGAGGGACACAAGTAGCTGAATTTCCCACTCATTGAATAGTTTGGTCACACTATCCATTGCATGCATGCTAGAATCCAATGTCTGGTAACCTAATAGATACAGCAAGTTATATATTCAGACAAAATAACATAATCCTAAATGCAAATAGAAGTCATATGTTTCGTATTTATGCATGCATGATGGATAAGTAGCCAAATTATCGTAATCCACGCAAGGAAATTGACAGCTAGTCAGCATAAGTCAGGAACTTTCAGTATGAGATAAAATATATATACGGCCAATAAATAATATGAAAAGAAAAAGTGTGGGGCCTTACTAGTTTGTGGTTGCAATGTTGTGCAATTTCATCCAATATTATGGTCAATGAGCCTGATTAAGCTAGCAGCAAAGATGCCCACACTTTGTGTCTTGGGAAGAATGGATGAGAAAATGAGAGGTACCTTTTAAGTTTTAGCAAGGGACCTAATATCTCACTGAAATTTAGAAGAAAAGGCTACTTAGTAATGGAGTAAAAGTGCAAAGTAAAATATAGGCGCATATCTACCTTCAACTAGCTAGACAGTGGCTTTTTTTTTGAAACGAGGCAAAAGACTTGCCATTTTCATTAATTAAGAAGAAGAGAGTTGGCCGGTTAATTATGGGGAAACCGGCCAAAAACCTGAACAAACACCCTCGCCGACCGTTATGGAACACGACCATCACGAGGCCACACACAGTCACCCTGGCTACCAACACAAACTGCACAAACACCGCCGAAAACAAGATCGCTGTCAGGTGTCGTCGTCATCACTCTTGAGCACTCTGATTTCACCGACTCCGACCACCTAGGGAGAACTCACCAAAGCGGCCTTGTGAAGCTTACACCGGCCTATGCCAAACAGATGACTCTTCGTGCAGAAGGCTGGCAGCTCCGATTCTGATGATGAGCTCTGGAGAGGAGATGTGCAAGACCCGCGCCGACGAAGATCTTCGCGACCGGACCACCCCACGCAGGTCATCGTACGCCGCCCGCAGCAGCTCCGAATTCACAGTAGGATAGGTCCAACAGGAAGACGAGGCGTACACGCCGAAACAAGAGCTGACTATCAAGGTCTTGCTGCGACCAAACTCCATCACACATCATTGTCGTCGTTGCCATGCAAGCCGCCACACGGAACCCACACATCACCGACCGGGCACCTGCCAATCGCGATGCCGTGCACATCCAGCCCCAGGAAAGCGTGAAGGGGGTCGATGATCTTCAAATTAGCGCCCAAAAGAGGGAGGACGACGTGGGAGACACCGCCGCCACCCGACCCGGCGCAGGGTCAAGGCTTTCGCCCGAAGAACATGACCCGGGTCTGGATGTCGAGGAGCTCCACGACGACGCCTCCAAGGAGGGCTACGACGTCCACAGACGCCGCCGCCGCCGGCCGGAAGAGCCGAGAAAACTTTCGCCCGGAGCGAACCAGAAACCAGCACCCACGCAACCGACCAAGCCGTCGGTCCGCAAGCCCACTGTCCCGTGCACCTCCGGAGTGGCAACAGCACCATTGCCACACCGAAGCCACCACCAACCTCGCCACCAGCAGCTACCGGAGAGTCACACCTGAGCGAGCTCGTACATAATAGTTTACAGTTATCAATATATACTCCTATTGACTAGCAAAGTAGATATGTCTATAGTACACTGATATCCACCACCAATGCCGAAAAATATACTGAATGGTAATACAACCACAAAAAGACCACTGACAATTAATTAATTATGCTATATTTAATTATCCTTTTATTGAGTAGTCTACTTAATTAGCAGATGTACAATTATGGGAATAATACAGAACCTTAGTATTTCTCGACTAATACAGAACCTGTGTTTTGTCCATGGTAGTGTGTATTGTATAGTATCTTAACAGAAGTGTGACGATTGGAAGGAAAATTAGCTTGTGCTTGCGAGCCACCATGTAAGTAAACACTGCTTGAAGAAATGAGATGCAGAGTTGCTTACTTCTAAAGAAGTTTTGAGCCTGAATTGTCCTGCGACTTGCCCGAGTAGCCCACCAACACTCTAGAAAAAGGATAGGGGCACCCGAAGAATCGAACAATATTTTGCAATCCTCTCTCCTTGCATGATATCTGGTGAACTTAAACGGCTAAGATATGTATTTCCTTCGTATATATAACTAAGTTGCTGGCATAGTAATACAGCTATACCGGCATTAACTGATAGACTGGCAAACGCAAGATATAAGAGAATTAGACCCCTTGCTGACAAGAAGAATGTAGAACTTGCCAAGCTGGTAATAATATCCACTAGTACTTTCATAGAACCCATTGAATGACAAGTTGATAGATTTGGAAAATCTATAGGGGGCCATATATGATAACTTGCATAAATGGTCATAATAGCAGCATAACTGCAACTCGTGACCACGGAGATAAGAAAAATGACAAAAGCTCGGTGATTTGAAGCTCCCACACGGTTCCCAATCTGCAGATGACACAACAAAAAAGGAATCAGAACAAAGAAAACTAATTAGCAATACGCAATGAGGCAAAAGAATGGGAATATATCAAGATATTACTATCAAATTTATCCAACTTACAAATGGGCAATGATGATCCATGTCCACCACACACATTTTACAAGATCGGCAGTGATGTGCTCTTGGAGGCTTAGGTTTATTACAGTATGTACAAAATGTATAGTTCTCAAGATAATTTTTTCCAACCATGGGATAGCTTCCCCACCGTATGCTTGCTAGCGCATCAGCAGACTTCAGAGAGGCCAAACAGTAACTTGCAATGGTAAATACAGCTAAGAGAGCTGCTACTGTGCAGTGAAAGATGCCACAGAACATGCTGACTGAGAAAACAACTGGATATACTGCCCAGACCCCGCCGCCTATAATGAGAAACAGGAGTTGTATGGAACACACGAGCAGTTAAAAAATATTGGGACGGAAAATATATGGAAGTAAACAAATAAGCATGGATTGGTGGTCATATCAGAAGCTGGTAAATATTCAGAACTTACATATAACAAAGAGCATGAAGAGAATGAGCACAGTCACAAAGAACCCATCCCGGAAACGCCTCCAGCGAGAAAAGCATACGCTGTCAGGTTTTCTTGAAGTTTGGTTGCATTGTGTGACTGCTCCACACCAGCCACACTTTTATACAGGTGCATAACTTGTAAAAACAAGCCGGAGACCACAACCCCAACATGTGGCCTCATGATCTTCTGGTATGGATGAGACACATTGTTCTACCTAAACAGAAGAAGGATGCCAATTAGCCCTTGATGCAGAAACGATTATTAACTTAAGGTATTTCGTAATGTCATTCTTCTCTGCTAATTGTAGCATACATGCTGGACTTGTTATATGCTCATCGTTTGATAAACAAATCATTTATAAAATGAATTTGGTCGAGTAAATTTCACACTATTTTTTTTATCAGGGAGCATTAGTAATGCAGAACTGAGGTCATCCATTTTTTCCAAAATTTACGATCCATTACAAGGGTGAGCTAAAGCATTGGATTTATAAGGGACGAAGATTATTCCGATATGTCTTCACCAAAGTGTGTATACTCAGCACCAACGTTGATGGTCCATCCCATGTAACAGAACTGCCACTATGTAAATAAAATTTCAAGTAACAGAAAATGACAATTTTGCCCTCACGTTGAAGCAAGTTTGAGATTAATTTTTCATATGAATTTATAGTTACTCCCCCACAACAAATAACTAACTATATGATGATCTCGAAAAATAAAATAACTGACTGCATATACCAAAAAGCCTGCAAGTTCGCCCTTAGTTTGAGTAGCTAACTAACTAGCTGCTCCAAAATATTTTACTAACAGAGGACAGAGTTTAGCTCTCTGGGCACAAGGTCGTTAAACATAAGTAGGGTGCCGACTACCACAGACAAACAATCAGCCCTTCTTGTCTGAACTGACCAACGAGATCCTTAAGTGTTTGACCTTAGTTACAATCTAGTGCTATCCTCACCCAAAGTTGCTGGTTTAACAATACGAATCTTAGCAGAACCAATCTAGTACTAGTAGAAAATTTACAACTCGTGGCATAACATGGCGAAGAAACGAAGTAGCATGATCCGTGAACACCGAGCAGAGACGGCGGGACACTGACCCAGTACGGTACTAGTAGATTACTACTGGTAGTATCATCCTAGGCTAGAAGTTCGTCCGTACTATATTTTGTTGGCAACGCGGAGCCTACGGGACGGGCGGTCGGCCGGTCGCAATCATATGTAAATTAGCGAGGGCTGCGCGCGGTCAAAAGCATGTGGCGAGAAAATAAGAGAGGGCGGCGAACCTCGGGCAGCGGCCGCTGCTCCCCCATCGCCGCCACGGCGCGCAGATCCGCCGCCGAGGGAGCGGTCAGCGAGTTGGGGGGCCGCTGGCTGCGGTGGTTGGGGACTCCTGGTGTGGTCGCTGAAGCTTGTGCTTCTTGGGTGGGAAGGATCGAGGGAGGGACGAGTAGAATAATCGGAGGCGGTATGTGGGACGAAGGATTCGAGGAAAGGAAAGGCGGAGAGGAAAATAACGACGAGGACAAGTCGTGCGACCGAGTTCGGCTCGGAACCGCCGGCCTAGGGAACTACGGGTGTGTAAATCTTATAGAAAGGGCCTCAAAGAAATAAGAAAATACAACCAGAACCATACAATTAACACAGGAGACCTCGGTCCCCGATCGCCGTCGTTGGTGCCAAGCCTTGCTATCGCGGCCGGCTTGACGCCCGCCACCGGGGACGAACCACTTGGTGGAGGACCGTCGTAGTACGCCACGCTGCAAATGCTGATGATCCTCCCGCCTGGAGGAAGAAGAATCCCCGGAGCTGATCTCGACGGGGAGCGGAGTGACCCCTTTGGCCATGAATAGAGGCGGCGCAGCTCGCCGTCGCTGGGAAGCATCCGCGCCTGAAACTTTGAAAGGCGCCGGCCAGCACCCGAACCAGGACCTAGACGCCGCCCCCTCCTCCTTTACTACACCACCACCTCGGCAGCGAAAGGGAGAATAATCGATGGCGGCAAAGCCGCAACACTCGAGCTTATTGAAACAATAGCGGTCAAGGCTTGACACGGAGGAACTCCACCATGGAGCTCCAAACATCAGCAGGCTCTTCCCCTCTGACGGCGCGCTCGCATCGCCGCCAGGTTAGCTGCGACGCATCTTCGTCCGCACGCCCCCTTCTTCTCCCCCTCGCCACCACGGCCGGCCAGGGGAAGCAGAGAAACCCGCAACAGAAAGATGCCCAAGCCTGAGAAAGATACATGGATGATGGAAAACGGTGGCAAATTCAGCCAAAAAAGTCTATGCCCAGCTCACACCATGTGAACAAACCCCACAGCCATGTGTCCAGCTTAAACACAAATTCTTTTTCTGGCTGCTCCTGCATGACAGACTTAATACAAGGGGCCTGCTAAGCAGAAAGAATATGCAGCTTGATGACACTTCTTGTGTATTATGTCAATCAACCCCACTTGAAACTGTTCAGCACCTCTTTTTTGGTTGCTCATTCAGTCAGGAATTTTGGAGCTGGCTCTCTCAGACTTGGAATATCTCATTGGATCCAATCCAACTTCTTATTGATGGAAAGTCTAGAAAAAACCAATCTTGTTTTAAGGAGTATCTAATAATGGGCTGTTGGAGTTTATGGAATCATAGGAACAAAATTATCTTTGATGGTGCCCAACTGGATATTGATACTTGTATTTATTTCTTTAAAGAATGATCCACCCTTACTATGCATAGAGCTAAACCATCTCTTAAGGAAGGGATGCAGCAGTGGATTGACACATTGTAATTTCCTTTCATCAGACATTGTTTGACTTCTTGTACATATTATTTAAAAAATAATAAATGACGCAGTAGGGGCTTTCCCTACTATTTATACGTAAAAAAAATATGCCGGCATATGGATTCAATTTGTTTCCACTAAGAGGAAGCATGTGCTCGAGGAAATGAAGGGATTAGTAGTACATCCACCTCTATACACAAAAGTCATGGGAAGGACTAAGAAAAACAGGAAAAAGGCACCATAGGAAAAAATATAAAAGGGGTTAAAATATTTAGCAAACATGGAGTCACAACGTACTATTCCGTATGTGGCAGACTTGACCATTCAATAAAGATCACCAGAAATATGTTGAGAGTCAGCTCGAGTAGGAACCAACCACTATTGTTGATACATATGAAGAAATATAACTTCCTTCAACAATACAGGTAAAATTTCTAAGCATTCTTTATTTGATGCTTCATTTAGTTGAATCTAGCACAAAAGTGGTAATGCTGCTTATTGTTATCTATGAATACATAATTTATTCCTAGCAAATCCAAATCCTATGTTGTATCAAACAAATCAAGTGACATCATGGTTTGAAAAATGGGCCAAGAGGTTTGAATGGTTCTTTATCTCACATTCCACTAGTTTCTGTCATATTTCGCATTTTTCTGTCATATTACACTTTAGGTCACATATCCACTAGTTTCGCTCATATTTCACATATTTCTCTTATATTTAACATATTTCTATCATTTTTGGTTACACAATCTCAGGAAAATGCAAATGTTCCCATAAACATGGTACGTGGCCCTTCACTAGAAAGAGCATTTATTGCTAATTGTAGAATCAACTTCCATAGGAAGCTGTTAGGGTCACTAGCTACTACATTAGCTGGAGGGAACTTAGGGCCAAGAGGCAAGGGTAGAAATCCACCAACTAGGCCAACACCAGTAAAGCAACCAAACATCAAGCAAGAGGCAGAGGAAATAAAAGGCCACTTGAAGCATCTAATAGTGGAATGACAAATGTTCCAGCAGCTCCGGGGAGTAGCAAAGGGAGAGCTACAAGAAGAGGATCATATAACACATGACCAGTGAGTTCCAACTATCTTGTATTTGGAGATGGCAGGCTGCTGCTGTATTAAAATAAGTTGGGTGGTGCCCCAAGCGAAGGCGGAATTGCAGCTAGTAGCAGTTTTTCCCTCGTTTAACGAACCGAGGTTTATCGAACCAGTAGGACTTTGAAATCAACAACGAGGTGAATGTTGAAGATCTCTGGCGCTTGACCTTCAACAGACGTGGACCTGCACACACTCAACCAAAATACTTTGCCCCCAACGGCGGAAATGTTGTCAATCTTTCCGGTCTCGCAGAAAACAAAGCGGTTAATTGTATGATGAAATAGATGAAATATGAAAAGTGACCAGAGGAGTAATGATGATTAAAAGCAAGTAAATGAGGTTGTAAACAATTTAAAAAGATGGACCGGGGGTCATGGGTTCACTAGTGGAGTCTCTCAAGTAAATAAAATATGCATGTGATGGGTGAACGAATTACAGCTAGGCAATTGACAAGATCATGACACAAACCCAATTTAGCTATGACAAAAAGGACATGATAATATTTATGGAGGCATCACGACAAGGAACAAAGACCGTTGAGTCCAACTGCGTCTTTGTCTAAAAAGTCCACCGTGGGATCGCTATCCAGCCTGTCACCCAACAGTATTAAGTTGCAAGCAACAGACAATTGCATTAAGTAAAGTGCATGAATCCGGATGGCAATGGGGCCCCGAAACCCACAAACCCGATGGGTGCCCGCCTTAAATGGGGAGGGTTTGGTGAAAAGTTATACCCGCCAGCTCTAATGGGGCGGGTTTGGGGGTGGCAAACCCGTACCCACAAACCCGCAGACCCGTTCTAAACCCTAATCCTATCCCTAATAATCCTATGCCTAACCACACGTCCACGAGATGTGGACCACACCACCCACAAATCACATGCACATGATGGAATCTGGAGTCCTGGAGACAACACACGCACGCACGCGTCCATTCCCACCAACCCGATCCCAATATCCCATCGTATTCTTCCCCGCATGCGCCAACGTCGATCCCGTGGTGGGTATCCGTCGGGGACCCGAACCCGTCCGGATCGCGGGTTTGGTAAAAGATGATACCCGACAAATTAAATGGGGAGGGTATGAAGTAAGCAATACTAATATCAAAAGATACATTAACACCGTTGTTTTACCCTTAGTAGCAACAGCACACCCTCGCCCTTAGACGTTTCTGTCACTCATGCCCAGGAACAAAAGGGGGCATGAACCCACTATCTAGCATAAATACCCTCTCTTGGAGATACACACAATCACCTGGCCAAAGTAATTACGCACATCGAAGAGCATGCAAGAACATAAATTACTCATATAAGAATCATGCACAATCTGAACATAACTTCATAATCCATCGGATCCCAGCAAACACATCACATAGCATTACAATAATCGATCTTGATCATGTTAGGCAGCTCACAAGATCATAAGACATGAAGCACAAGAGAGAGAGACTACCAACTAGCTACTGCCATGGACCTGTAGTCCAAGGTGAGACTACTCACAAATCATCCCGGAGGAAGGCATGACGATGAAGAGCCCTCCGGGGTCGATCTCCCCTCCGGCAGAGTGCCGGGATCAGCTTCAGATTGGACCCCGAACTAGGGTTTTCGGTGACGACGCGTCGGGGTCGAGTTTCTGGAAAAATAATGGCCGCCTCGACGTTTTTAGGGTAAAAGGCAATTTATAGGCGTCGGAGGGGGCCGAGGTGAGGTCCCACGGGCAGGGGCGGGCCCCACCCGCGGGTGACCCCCAGGCCGCGGCAGGGGGGCGCCTCTGCCCTGTGGGCCTCCCCTCCAGCTCTCCTTTGGTCTGGTACTTCGTCGTGGCAAATAAAAATTCCCCATAAATTTTCGTCCAATTCCGAGAATATTTCCAGAAGTAAATTTCTGAAACAAAAAGACAGCAAAACAGGGAACTGGCACTTGGCATCTTGTCAATAGGTTAGTCTGAAAAAATGCATAAAAATGATATAAATGACAGTAAAAACATATGACATTATCACAAAACTAGCATGGATCACTCAAAATTATAGATACGTTTGAGACGTATCAGCATCCCAAGCTTAACTCCTACTCGTCCTCGAGTAGGTAAGTGATAACAAATAATTTTTTATGAGACATGCAACCAACACAATCTTGATCAAGATAGTGATGCAAATCAAAGGATGTGAATGAAGAGATACAAAACAATTGTCTATAATTAATAGCAAGAAAGCAATGAATAAACAAGTTTAATCATCCAAGCAAAACCTTTCATAAATAGTATGTCAAAGACATGAAAATAATGTGATCAACATATTTGACTAATTCACAAGGATAATAATTCCATGACAAAAGTGTTTGAGAATCAATACAAAGGAATATATAAGCATTAGCAAAGAGCTTCAACTTCCAACGGCTTATCTTATAGATAAAGTCAATATAAAGATTCATGTTAATCTTGATAATGTAATATGCTCAACGATACCCAGGGTCAATGCTAGATGTTTGCTTTTGTGGAGATAGAAGGAAAAAGGGAAAACTAACTCAACATTAAAAGTAAAAGAAAGGCGCTTCGCAGAGGGAAGCAGGGATTAGTCATGTGCTAGAGCTTTTTGGTTTTTAAAACAGAAATGATTTTGAGGTATGCATGCTTTCGTCAACGACTTCACAACAGAGAAACTATCTAGTCCCTCATGACAAGCAAGGTTTTTAGACTTATGAGAGCAGCTGGTTCTTAGAAGAGCGAGTACACTCTTCTTTCTCCTTGGTTTCACCGTTGTCCAATGTTTGGGATGATTTCTCAGATTTGCATTGCGCGGAGGAGAATTGTGAGTTATATTTATATTTTTGCTTAAGCTGCTCTCGGGTTGATTCAAGTGAAGACATAATCCATCAACACCGGGTGAAATGGGGGGAAATGACCTCGCTTGTCACAAGTTATATCTAGCTCTCTACTGCTCCCTCATGAGCTTAAAAACAGAGGCACAAAGAAGAAGTATTTTGAATTTTTAAAGGTAGCACATGACAAATTTACTTGGAATGGTAGGAAATACCATGCATAGGTAGATATGGTGGACTCAGCTGGCAAGAAAGTTTGGCTTTGGGGATTGGATGCACGAGTGAACCATACACTCAGTACGAATTTTTAGGCTTAGCAAAAAAAGGTGTTTGAAGCAAACATCTAACAATAACCGGTAACAGAACAACATAAGACATTTACCGGTCATAACCATAAAAACTCTACACCGTCTCCCTTGTTGACCAAACAATTCTTTTGATGGAAAGATTAACACTATGAATTAACAACTGTGAAAAACCACACAATTTCAAGCTTTCAACCATATTTCTTTACTAATCAATTCCACTCAAATAACCAGCAAGTTTAAGCATTCAACTTAACATCTCAAAACAATTGAGAAGCATCAAGTATCCACACCATGATCTACAAAACTATGAAGGCTTTTCATTTTATTCTATCATCACACAAACAAGCATTTTGTCGCATTGACAATTCAAGCAATTTTTCAACAACAACTCTCAACAAGTATAAGTGAAGAACAAGAGAGTTTAACTTAACAACTAGCAGCTCTAAACAAGATAAAAGCTAAAAGCGAGAGCTTACTAGAAAACAGACAGTAGCTAGAATACTCAAAAAGATATAAGCGAAGCAAAGGAGTATTCAAACGAAAAAGCGGAGCGTGTCTCTCTCCCACACAAATAAAGCTAGGATCCAACAAAGATATGACTAGCAAACAAACAACAATACTGAAAGTAAAAAGACGCTCCAAGCATAGCGCATAATATGTAAAGTGATAAAAACGAAGTTCAACGAAGACGACCTTATGATAGTCGATGAAGATGAGGGGATGCCTTGGGCATCCCCAAGCTTTGACTCTTGATAGTTCTTGATATTCAGAGGGGGTGCCATGGGGGCATCCCCAAGCTTGAGCTTTGATCCATCCTCGATTTCTTCATATTCCTCTCCTTTGGAACTTAAAAACTTACTTCACACAAAAACTTCTCATAATTTGATTAGAGGGTTAGTGCTCATAAATTAAAATTGCACATGTGTTCAACTCATGAAAAATTGCAAACCAACTTCATTAAACATTAGCTACTGTTTACTAAGCCTCAATGTGGCACTCTACCCCTAGAGTATCACATATGACGATGGTAAAGAGACAAATGCAAAATAAAAGCAGAATCTGTCAAAATCTGAACAGTCTGTAAAGATCGAATTTGTCGAGGCACTTCTGCAGCTCAAATAAAAAAACTTAAAACTAACGAAAGATAGATAAAGTATCAGGATTGCTGTCAAAAATTATCAGAAAAATATAAAATTCTGGCTAATTTAGGATTTTCGTGCAACAGGCGCACAGAATCTGTTTTTGGACAGCAACACAATACCTCGCACTTTCAATGCATTAGAGGCTAAACTTGGCACAAAAAACCAAAAGAAAAAGATACAATGAAGTTGCTACAGAGGTAATAACTTCATGACTCAAGAAAATCAAAAAGCAAACTGAAAATAAAAGATGGGTTGCCTCCCAACAAGCGCTTTTCTTTAACGCCTTTTAGCTAGGCGCAATGCCAAATATCAAGTTTTTTCGGAGGCCTTTGCAACATCAAGAGCATAGCTTGACCTTATGATTGATTCAAAAGGAAACTTCTTTCTCTTTCTAGGGAAGTGTTCCATCCCTTTTTTAAGGGGGAACTGAAACCTTATATTTCCCTCTTCATATCAATAATAGCACCAACAGTTCTCAAAAACGGTCTTCCCAAAATAATAGGACAAGAAGCATTGCACTCAATATCCATAACAATAAAATCAATGGGAACATAATTATCATTAACAACAATAAGGACATCATCAACTCTACCCAAAGGTTTCTTTTTAGAAGAATCAGCAAGATGAACATTTAAATAGCACTCTTCCAAAGGATTTAATCAAGCATATTATAGAAACTTTTAGGCATAACAGAAACACTTGCACCAAGATCACATAAAGCATTGCAATCAAAGTCATTTATTTTCATCTTAATAGTGGGTTCCCAACCATCTTCTAACTTCCTAGGGATAGAGGTTTCAAGCTTAGTTTTTCTTCCCTAGCCTTGATAAGAGCATCGGTAATGTGTTTGGTAAAGGCAAGATTTATTTTACTAGCATCCGGTGTCTTAGCAAGTTTTTGTAGGAACTTAATGACTTCAGTAAGATTGCAATTATCAAAATCAATTTCATCATCTTTAAATAAACTAGGAGGATCCTCTTTAGTGGTTTGGATAGTATAAACTTTAACAGTTTTCCTATTCATTTCAGCAATTCTAGCTTCTTCAGCCTCTCTAGCCCACCTAGCTTTCAAGAGAGCCATCATCCTTTCATTTTCATTAATTTGAAGAGAGATAGCATTTAAAGATTCAGTATGTTTGTCTTGATTTGGAGTGGTTCTAATTTTCAAAATTTCAACATCATGAGCAAGAACGTCTACTTTAGAGACTAGACTATCCAGTTTTTCCAACTTCTCTTCAACAGTTTTGTTAAAAGCTTTTTGCGAAGTGATAAATTCCTTTAAAACATTTTCAAGATCAGAGGACACATTCTTATTAGGATTATAAGAATTACCATAAAAGTTGCCATTATTGGGAGGATAAGGCTTATAGTTGTTACTACCAAAATTATTTCGATAAGCATTATTGTTGAAGTTGTTTCTATTAAGAAAATTAACATCAACTTGATCCTTTTCTTGGGAAATTAATGAAGCAAGTGGAACATTATTAGGATCAATATTAGACTGATTGGTAGCAAGCATAGACATAATCATATCAACCTTATCACTCAAAGAGGAGATTTCCTCGACAGAATTTACCTTCTTACCACTTGGAGCTCGTTCGGTGTGCCATTGTGAATAATTTGTCATCATCTCATCCAAGAGTTTAGTTGCTGCACCTAATGTTGTGGACATGAAGGTGCCTCCCGCGGCCGAGTCCAAAAGGTTCCTTGAAGAAAAATTCAAACCTGCATAAAAAGTTTGGATAACCATCCACATAGTTAATCCATGCGTGGGACAATTCTTAACCATAGATTTCATTCTCTCCCAAGCTTGAGCAACATGTTCATTATCAAATTGTCTAAAGTTCATAATGTTACTCCTTAGTTGTATGATTTTAGCAGGTGGATAATATTTTCCAATAAAAGCATCTTTGCATTTAATCCAAGAATCAATGCTATTTTTAGGCAAAGACAATAACCATTCTTTTGCTCTCCCTCTCAAAGAGAAAGGGAAAAGTTTCAGTTTTATGATGTCACTTTCTACCTCTTTATACTTTTGCATATCACATAACTCAACAAAGTTATTTAAATGAGAGGCGGCATCATCAGTACTAGCACCAGAAAATTGCTCTTTCATAACAAGATTTAGCAAGGCAGGTTTAATTTCATAAGATTCCGCTTTAGTAGCGGGTGGAGCAATTGGAGAGCATATGAAATCATTGTTATTAGTGCTAGTAAAGTCACACAACTTGGTGTTTTCAGTAGAAGNAGCATAGGTTCACATACACAATACTTATGAAACATTGAAGATGAATCAACGTCGTGTGATAAAAGTAACTTGGCAAAATTCCCTTCTGTCCTCACGAATGTTTCAGTCATCATAAGCAACTATTCCTGTCCACTCTTGTTTGCTTGTTATTTATTATGTATACTATGAAAGCCCACAAGAATATGTCTTTTAGCGTTTGCGTGAAGTGAAACCTTGTTCAGAACCACTTGTCAACACCTTCTGCTATTTGTTGGGTTCGACACTCTTACTTATAGAGAAACTACGATATATCCCCTACACTATGGGTCATCAGAGGCCCAACAAAGTGTACAAAAATAGAAGTGTGTGGCAGACATCAGTCACCTCCCACTCCAATGTTTGACAAGGCTGTCATTGGACTCCTTGCAGGAGTCAGCGTCTCATAGCATGGCCACAAACTCCAGTCAGTCAAGCGCGGCCTCTTTGATCTTGGCATGGGCTTCCTGGGATTCTGTGACCTCCACCATTCGACTTGGTTCATGAATCTGCCTATTAGGCCTACCTCAAAATTATATCACCTTCACCACCCCTGCGTGTTTTATTCACCAACCGAATTCGATAGAAATGTTTAATGATCCCTAGTCAATCGACGCGGTATGAGGCTGAAAAGGTATTTAATAAAACTCTTCCTAAATCCCATCAATCATATTACGTAAGACTTAATTATCCATCAAATATAAGAAAATAATTACTTACCATTCTAAAATGAGAGCCGTTTCCCCGTAGTTATTGCATAAATATATATTCCAAAGATAGAGAGGCAAATAAAAGGTATCCAATGAAACTATGCCAACATTCAAGCCATTCAGATAGACTAAGGACCTAAGTGCTTTAAAAATATTTATAAAATATGTAAAAACTTGGCAATTCGGAGAAGAAAGGGTTTTTATAAAAAGGCGCAATAAAGGAAAGGAAAAGGTCATTTGTCCACTTCCAGCTGTAGTTGGGGGATTCCATTCCCCTATATATACCGCACCCACCCAACCCCAATCACCATCCAGACGCACTCCCATTCCCGCATCGCCTCCTTTGTCCTCTCATCTTTTAGCTTCCTCTTCGCTAGATCTACTCAGCGCTCCACTTAGCCATGACGCCCAATATGCAGCTCAACACTCTCATGGGCCAACATGTTCGCCACGGTGAGCGATTTTCTATTTTGTGCCGTTTGTGTAGAACTTTAGTTCCTGAGGTGGATGTGTAATAAAGTTGGGGGATTTGATGTTTTTCCTTTGTTTCTTTGGTGAGATAGGGTTTGTTGGGCGATCAGTTCCAACAGCTGCATGCTCCAGGATGGGAGCACCCCCAACTTCATTGCCGAGATTGTCACACTTTTCTGTGATGGAGGCGAGCGGGTCATCGACGAGCTCGCCAAGATCTTGTAAGTGTGCTTCCTCTAGTTGCTTGCTTTTCATGTTCTGTGTGATCATATGTTTGATTATTTGTATGGCGATCGGTTGTTGCGTGTGAAGGAAGAATCCAAGTGTGGACTTCAATAAGGTGGATACTTTTGTGCATCGTCTTAGGGGGAGTAGTGCAAGGTGAGGTTCTTGTTCTTTTTCTTCTTTCAGGGCATGTTCATATGTGTTCTGCAATAGTACATGACCGATGCTTGTTGTTGGGGTGCAAATCGGTTATTACATCCTCATAGAATGGAAGGAGTTAAATTCTTCATAAGGAGTCCGGTCATCTTGGGGGTCGATTATCATCTGTTTTAATTCCTTATCGGCACAATTTGGGTTTTTTTTAAGTAGTTGTGGGGACCTCCCCCACCGCTTTCCTTTCAAAAAAACGTATCATTGTTTGATCATTTTAGTGTTTTATATGAAGTTGATCACCAGAATACGAACCATTTCCCACATTTATAGGACAACCTAAAGAGCTTATATTGGCATTGTTCCATTATAAGTGGCACTTCCCATCAATATGGGAGGAGATCCGTCTGTTGATTGTGGTAATTTATCATGTACATTCGACAAACATATTTCGTACACACCGACAA